>CM024202.1:5632315-6832315 GCA_013435755.1 Amphilophus citrinellus
CATTACCAGTTGACGGCTGGGCACTTCTCATCACCCGAGAATCCAGACGGTATGGCCGCGGATCCGATGGCCTGGTGCCACTTGCACTTAGGAACGCCATTCAGATGGAATGACCATCACAGGTGAAATCTCAAGGTCTAACAAATGACTGAAAGTCCAGAGGTCACAACTGAACTGTGCAAAGAGTCCAAAAGCAGTCCTGGAGAATGCGGGCATCGATCCCGCTTCCTCTCGCATGCAAAGCGAGCGCTCTACCACTTGAGTTAATTCCCCAGCAGGTAAGTGTGGATGTACAGTTTTCTGATTTGGCATCCACGTTCTGTGACCTGAGACCTGATCTCATAGGCCGAAAGCTTCTCCATTCAGGTGCTCCAAAGCGTCTTTATCTCACTGAGTAGTCACTGCAAGTCTGTATGCAGTCGCCAGCTGTCCCTGTAGATGAGGTGGCCGAGTGGTTAAGGCGATGCACTGCTAATCCATTGTGCTCTGCACGCGTGGGTTCGAATCCCATCCTCGTCGTGTTGGTCCAGTTTTAAAAAATTTCAAAATGTTGGCCTTTCAAATGTATCCTGGTTCACTACGAGATTCCCTTGTTTAAAATGGGAACCACCACCCCAGTCTGCCAATTCACATGCACTGCCCAAGATGTACATGTGATGTTGCAGCCAGGACAGTCCTACAACATCCAGGGCCTTTGGGTGTTCAGGCAGAATCTCATCCACCTCAAGGGCTCTGCGACCACAGAGTTGCTAAATTAACTCAGTGATGGTCCAGTCATTCCCTTCAATCTCAGACTATACTTCCTCTACAGAGAGTGTCATTGGACTTGAGTAGGTTGTTTTAGTATTCCTCCCATCGTCTGCCCCTGTCCTCAGCTGACGTACGAAACACCTCACCCGCACTACACACCGTGCCAGTAGCAAACTGCTTTACCCTCATGAGTTGCCTCAATCACGTTGAAGCTGACCAAAAGGCTTGTTCCATGGTCTCACCAAAGTCTTCACACACCCAAGTTGTTGCCCACCGCATCCTCAATGGATGCTTGCGTGCACCGGGCCTGTCTATCATCTGCCCCGCCACCTGACCCAACTCATTACCAGTTGACGGCTCGGCACGTCTCGTCACCCGAGAGTCCAGACGGTATGGCCGCGGATCTGATGGCCTGGTGCCACTTGCACTTAGGAACGCCATTCAGATGGAATGACCATCCCAGGTGAAATCTCAAGGTGTAACAAATGACTGAAAGTCCAGAGGTCACAACTGAACTGTGCAAAGAGTCCAAAAGCAGTCCTGGAGAATGCGGGCATCGATCCCGCTGCCTCTCGCATGCTAAGCGAGCGCTCTACCACTTGAGCTAATTCCCCATGGATACTTTGAGAGTTCACTGTTTGTCGATTTGGCCTCCATGTTCTGTGACCTGATACCTGATCTGACAGGCTGAAAGCGTCCTCATTCAGCTTCTCCACAACTTCTTTGCCTCACTCAGTAATCACTGCAAGCCTGTATGCAGTCGCCACTACGACAGCTGTTTAACTACCTGCATTCTGGGTCACTGGATTGTTTTTGAAAGAAAAATGCTAACTCAAAAAACATAGCATTTAAAACAAAATTGCTAAGCTAAAACACATAGCATTCCCTGAGGGATGCTGTTGAAGTCATCCTCCATGTAGACTCAAATATCCTTGAGAAAGTCAAGAGCTTTTCCGTCGACCCACGACCAACCTAAAAGCCGCATTGACCGTCCTGAGTTCGAGGTTCAACTAAAAGGTGGACTCTTCTCTTCAGCACACTGACATGGTGGCTGCTGAGTAATTCACAGACAAATGGAGCACACCCTCCGGTCCCCCTTGTTAAAAATGGGAACCACCATCACAGGTCAAATTTCAAAGTGTTACAAATGAGTGAAAGTCCAGAAGTCAAAACTGTACAGTGCAAGGAGTACAAAAAAGGCCCCCTCAATCACGTTGAAGCTGACCAAAAGGCTTGTTCCATGGTTTACCACTTGAGCTAATTCCCCGTGGAGTCTCGGAGCATTCACCGTTTGTCAATTTGGCCTCCATGTACTGTGACCTGATACCTTATCTCACAGGCTCAAAGCATCCTCATTCAGCTTCTCCACAACTTCTTTGCCTCACTCAGTAGTCACTGCAAGTCTGTATGCAGTCGCCACCAAGACAGTTGTTTAACTACCTGCATTCTGGGTAACAAAGATTAGAACAAAAAGACCTCCTGGAGAATGCGGGCATCGATCCCGCTGCCTCTCGCATGCGAAGCGAGCGCTCTTCCACTTGAGCTAATTCCCCATGGATACATTGAGAGTTCACTGTTTGTCGATTTGGCCTCCATGTTCTGTGACCTGATACCTGATCTGACAGGCTGAAAGCGTCCTCATTCAGCTTCTCCACAACTTCTTTGCCTCACTCAGTAATCACTGCAAGCCTGTATGCAGTCGCCACTACGACAGCTGTTTAACTACCTGCATTCTGGGTCACTGGATTGTTTTTGAAAGAAAAATGCTAAGTAAAAAAAACAAAAAAACATAGCATTTAAAACAAAACTGCTAAGCTAACACCACATAGCATTCCCTGAGGGATGCTGTTGAAGTCATCCTCCATGTACAGTCAAATATCCTTGAGAAAGTCAAGAGCTTTTCCGTCGACCTACGACCAACCTAAAAACTGCATTGACCGTCCTGAGTTCGAGGTTCAACTAAAAGGTGGACTCTTCTCTTCAGCACACTGACATGGTGGCTGCTGAGTAATTCACAGACAAATGGAGCACACCCTCCGGTCCCCCTTGTTAAAAATGGGAACCACCATCACAGGTCAAATTTCAAAGTGTTACAAATGAGTGAAAGTCCAGAAGTCAAAACTGTACAGTGCAAAGAGTTCAACAAAAGGCATTCTCAATCGCCTCAATCACGTTGAAGCTGACCAAAAGGCTTGTTCTGTGGTCTACCACTTGAGCTAATTCCCCGTGGAGTCTCGGAGCATTCATAATTTGTCGATTTGGCCTCGATGTACTGTGACCTGATACCTGATCTCACAGGCTCAAAGCATCCTCATTCAGCTTCTCCACAACTTCTTTGCCTCACTCAGTAGTCACTGCAAGTCTGTATGCAGTCGCCACCAAGACAGTTGTTTAACTACCTGCATTCTGGGTCACAAAGATTAGAACAAAAAGACCTCCTGGAGAACGCGGACATCGATCCCACTTCCTTTCGCATGCAAAGCGAGCGCTCTCCCACTTGAGCTAATTCCCCAGCAGGTAAGCGTGGATGTACAGTTTTTTGATTTGGCATCCACATTCTGTGACCTGAGACCTGATCTCATAGGCCGAAAGCTTCTCCATTCAGGTGCTCCAAAGCGTCTTTGTCTCACTGAGTAGTCACTGCAAGTCTGTATGCAGTCGCCAGCTGTCCCTGTAGATGAGGTGGCAGAGTGGTTAAGGCGATGGACTGCTAATCCATTGTGCTCTGCACGCGTGGGTTCGAATCCCATCCTCGTCGTGTTGGTCCAGTTTTAAAAAATTTCAAAATGTTGGCCTTTCAAATGTATCCTGGTTCACTACGAGATTCCCTTGTTTAAAATGGGAACCACCACCCCAGTCTGCCAATTCACATGCACTGCCCAAGATGTACATGTGATGTTGCAGCCAGGACAGTCCTACAACATCCAGGGCCTTTGGGTGTTCAGGCAGAATCTCATCCACCTCAAGGGCTCTGCGACCACAGAGTTGCTAAATTAACTCAGTGATGGTCCAGTCATTCCCTTCAATCTCAGACTATACTTCCTCTACAGAGAGTGTCATTGGACTTGAGTAGGTTGTTTTAGTATTCCTCCCATCGTCTGCCCCTGTCCTCAGCTGACGTACGAAACACCTCACCCGCACTACACACCGTGCCAGTAGCAAACTGCTTTACCCTCATGAGTTGCCTCAATCACGTTGAAGCTGACCAAAAGGCTTGTTCCATGGTCTCACCAAAGTCTTCACACACCCAAGTTGTTGCCCACCGCATCCTCAATGGATGCTTGCGTGCACCGGGCCTGTCTATCATCTGCCCCGCCACCTGACCCAACTCATTACCAGTTGACGGCTCGGCACGTCTCGTCACCCGAGAGTCCAGACGGTATGGCCGCGGATCTGATGGCCTGGTGCCACTTGCACTTAGGAACGCCATTCAGATGGAATGACCATTCCAGGTGAAATCTCAAGGTGTAACAAATGACTGAAAGTCCAGAGGTCACAACTGAACTGTGCAAAGAGTCCAAAAGCAGTCCTGGAGAATGCGGGCATGGATCCCGCTGCCTCTCGCATGCTAAGCGAGCGCTCTACCACTTGAGCTAATTCCCCGTGGAGTCTCGGAGCATTCACCGTTTGTCAATTTGGCCTCCATGTGCTGTGACCTGATCCCTGATCTGACAGGCTCAAAGCATCCTCATTCAGCTTCTCCACAACTTCTTTGCCTCACTCAGTAATCACTGCAAGCCTGTATGCAGTTGCCACTAGGACAGCTGTTTAACTACCTGCATTCTGGGTCACTGGATTGTTTTTGAAAGAAAAATGCTAAGTAAAAAAAACAAAAAAACATAGCATTTAAAACAAAACTGCTAAGCTAACACCACATAGCATTCCCTGAGGGATGCTGTTGAAGTCATCCTCCATGTAGACTCAAATATCCTTGAGAAAGTCAAGAGCTTTTCCGTCGACCCATGACCAATGACCAAAGAAAAATAATAGCTGATTGCAATGTTTCAATTCCGGTCTCTGCATTTTCAGTAGTCTGACTCATAATTTGTTTTGATAATTTATCATTGGGAGGGCACAGGAGTATAATCTGCTTTTGTTTCTTGTAATACTAATTACTGTTTTTCTTGAGATGAGGTCTAAGGATGGAAATCTCCTGATTTCAGTTAAATGACCACATATAACATTTTTGCTGTGAGATCTGTGTAAAGTCAATAAGGGATGAGTATGACCTCTCACTCGAGAAATTACCACAACATTTCAGACTCACTTGACTTTGATTTTGACTGCACAGAACAAGACCAATAAAGATACACAAAATACAAAATAAATAAATGATGTCATGCAAGTAAAATAATCAAAGTTTCTCTCACTAACACTAAAACTGTGTCAGTCCTAAAAAAAAGCAGACTGTTTGTATATAATGTAAGACAGAATTAAGTCCAATTAGTTTTCCTTTTCCTTTTATCAATTGGGACAACAATAATATCTGTAATTTTAAACATATATTTTTTCTCTATGATTTCTATTGTCAGACCCAACAGCCAAAGTCACTCCAGCTGCCTGTGAAATGCTCGGATTCTTCCCATGATCCTTGAACACAGGCGTGGAGACAAAACATTGAGGGTCCAAGTAGAGCAAGATAACAAAACAGTTCAGCATAACTGGGGAGGGAAACAAAGGGAGATAGACCAAACAAGAAACTGAAATCACACAATTGAATTGAGTTTCATAAAGACACCAATGGCAAATTTTCTATTACAATAACATTTAATAACATGCTTAATGCAACCTCATACACTAATGCTGTCATTGAAAGAAAAATGAATAATGAGAAAATGAAAACAAATATCATTTGCAATGTCTATTGTTTTTATTGTTTTTTGGGTTTTTTTGTATTTTTATTTTTATATCATTTTTAATCAATTTTAACAAAAAAAAGAGAAAATAAATGGCTAAATTCAGAAATGTCAAATATAAGGTTTGGGGGCCGGAATTGGCCAGTAAAGTATTACACCTGGCTTACTGGGTGTTTCTGGAAACCGAAAAGAGGGAGTTACTTTTAAAATTTTATAATTTTATCAATTAAGTGAAAAAGTAAAGAACAGATCCAAAAAAACTGGCTCCTTTCCAAAAACTCACTGTTGAATTGCCATAGGCAATGTATTGTTGGATCTTGAATCACAATTTTTCTATGTTTGTTTTTTTTTTTTATGTTTGTTTCTATCTCTAGTCTTTAGTGTTTTTTGTTTTTATTTTACATAGAGAACATAGAGAACAATGCTTTCATTCCCATATACACACAAACAGTCAAAAACACAATTTGAAACCAAATTTTATTTTGCTAAACAATTTTCTACCTTGGATTCAAAGCAATACCTAAACAGGTGTAATAAATTACTTGAAAGACCCATTAATATTAATTATATAAAAATGAAATTACATTAAGCATTACTTCTGCCACAAATTGACGTGAATGACACTGTGAACGAAGAAGGAAAAAAAATCATCTTCAGATCATCACTGCTGACCAAGTGTTTCTGTACTGTAATACCTTTATGGTAAGTTCAACATCTCTGGGTAGGTTAATTAAAATGGAATTAAGGTAGATTTGTAATAATCTTATGTTGGCACAGATCTTGATAACACATTAATATTTACCCATTCATGCAAGCACTTCAATGAGTAAGTAAGCTAAGTGCGATAGAGCAGAAACATATAGCATGGCAGCGCTAGGGTGGGGAGGGATGGAAAGGGGAGCCAGCAGAGCCCAAGGATACTTGCAGCCCAGAGCAGCCAGGAATCAAACCGCTGACCTTCTGATCAGTAGGTAACCTGTTTTACAGCCACAACTGTTGCCATCATGTAAATGATGGCTGCATGATGCAGGACTTTGTCTGTCTGTGTGTGTGCGTTTCTCCTGTTTTGAAGGTTTCACTGAACCTTTCCATCTACAGCATGTACTTAGATATGGAAAACGTTGGCTTGAACATCTTCTTAACTTGGCTGTTGGAGATTTTTCAACTTTCAACTCTTCATGTAAGGAATGAGCTACGTAAGATCAAGGTGCGAAAGGGTACAGGTCCAGATGACATCAACTCCAGGCTCCTGAGGTGCTGTGCGGCTCAATTGTGTTGCATCATGGGATACATGTTCAACCTGAGCCTGAAGCTGGGGAAAGTACCACAACTGTGGAAGACCTCCTCTGTGGTACCGGTACCAAAGACCAAGCATCCAAAGGATCTCAGCAGCTACAGGCCGGTAGCCCTGACGTCACACCTGATGAAGACCCTCAAGAGGTTGGTCCTCAACCATCTACGATCATGGTGACATCTTCATTGGATCTGCTGCAGTTCGCCTACCAGCCTGGCATCGGTGTGGATGACGCCATCGTCTACCTCCTGTCTTGAGCTCTGACCCTGAGCTCTGAGAAGCCTGGAAGCACTGTGAGGATCATGTTCTTTGACTTCTCCAGTGCTTTCAACTCTATCCAACCAGGACAAGCAGGGGCAAACTGGAGCTGTCAGGAGTGGACCACCACATGTCCCAGTGGATACCTCACTGACTGCCCACAGTACGTGAGGACACAGGGCTGTGTCTCTGACAGGCTGGTCTGCAGTACAGGGGCCTGACAGGGAACTGTGCAACTGTGCCACCCGCGACAGCAGGGTTTTGGACAAATGTTATGGAAATATAAAGAACGCATACAGCGCTAAACCAAAACCACCCCTTTCTAACTCTGACCACAACACAGTGCACCTAATCCCTACATACAAAACTGTGCTTAAAAGGAGAAAACCACAGTTCAAGACAGTATCTGTGTGGTCTGAAGACATTATTGAGACTTTAAAAGGCTCCTTTCTATGCACAAACTGGGACATTTTCCACAAATTGGAAATCAGTCTTGCTGTTGACACAATAACAGACTATATAAAGTTCTGTATTGATTGTGTGGTTCCTCAAAAAAACAACAAACCTTACATAAATAAAGAAATCAAAAACTGTATTGACCATAAAAAAATTGCTTTTAAAAAAATGAGATGTACAGGGCTGAAGACGGTGCAAAAAGAACTCAAGCAAACGCTGAGTGAGGCCAGGAATAAATACAGAGATATCATAGAACAGAACTTTTTATCGGGAAACCCGAAAAAGTTATGGGACTCCATGAAAGCAGCAATCAACATGACCACAAAGAGAAGGTGTTTTATCACAGACGATGCTCTTGGAAAAGCTAATGAGCTCAACAACTTTTTTTGAGATTTGAAACACAGGTTGTTTCCCTAGAATGTGATAGAGTACTACAGCCTATGGATTTTGCTGATTCCTGCCCCAAGATGAGAGTTGATCCTATCAAAATCCAGGCACTCTTTAGCAGGGTTAGCAAAAGTAAATCTAATGGCCCAGACGGTATTTCTGCTCTTACTTTAAAAACTTTTGCTGAAGAGCTCACTCCGGTCTGCTGCCCTATTTTTCAGCAATCACTCGATCAACAGACTGTCCCTTCTCTTTGGAAAAGGTTGATTATTATCCCGATTCCCAAGAAACCAAACCCATCTGATAATAATGACTACAGGCCAGTTGCTTTTACATCAATAGTAATGAAGTTCTTACAGAAATATGTGATGTCCCTCTTGAAATCTGAGATAAAGGCTGCTCTTGATCCTCTCCAATTCGCCTTCAGACAAGGACGGGCTACAGATGATGCCATTAACGGCATCACACACCTAACACTTAAACACCTTGAAAACCCAAAGGCGTATGCCCGTCTTTTGTTTATAGATTTTAGCTCTGCTTTTAATACCCTACAACCTCATGTACTCATTAAAAAACTACAGCAGATGAACCTGAATCCTTTTCTTATTAAATGGTTTTACTCTTTTTTAACAAATAGGACACAGCTTCCCAGAATTAACACCACTCGATCAGAGCCAAGGTCTATCAGCATTGGGGTTCCCCAAGGCTGTGTCACATCCCCTGTCCTCTTCACCATTTACACAAACGACTGTACCAGCAGCTGCCCGGGAATTATGTTTTAATGTTGTTTTTATGTTTTAGGAATGTATGTGGGAATGCAACGTGCAATATGTGTTCTATTGTTTAAATGTTTCTGACTGAGTGATGCTGAAAAGCTAATTCATGCATTTATTACTTCTAGGCTGGACTATTGTAATTTATTATTATCAGGCTGTCCTAAAAGCTCCCTGAAAAGCCTTCAGCTGATCCAAAATGCTGCAGCTAGAGTACTGACAGGGACTAGAAAGAGAGAGCAGATTTCTCCCATATTGGCTTCTCTCCATTGGCTCCCTGTTAAATCTAGAATAGAATTTAAAATTCTTCTCCTCACATACAAGGTCTTGAATAATCAGGCACCATCTTATCTCAAAGACCTCATAGTACCATATCACCCCAACAGAGCACTTCGCTCTCAGACTGCTGGCTTACTTGTGGTTCCTAGGATACTTAAGAGTAGAATGGGAGGCAGAGCCTTCAGCTTTCAGGCGCCTCTTCTGTGGAACCAGCTTCCAGCTTGGATTCGGGAGACAGACACCCTCTCTATTTTTAAGATTAGGCTTAAAACTTTCCTTTTTGATCAAGCTTATAGTTAGGGCTGGATCAGGTGACCCTGAACCCTCCCTTAGTTATGCTGCTATAGGCCTAGTCTGCTGGGGGGTTCACATAATGCACTGTTTCTCCTCATTCACCTTATTTACTTTGTTTATACTCCACTCTGCATTTAATCATTAATTGATATTAATCTCTGGCTCTCTTCCACAGCATGTCTTTTCTCTCCCCTCAGCCCAACCGGTCGCGGCAGATGACTGCCCCTCCCTGAGCCTGGTTCTGCTGGAGGTTTCTTCCTGTTAAAAGGGAGCTTTTCCTTTCCACTGTCACCAAATGCTGCTCATAGGGGGTCGTTTTGACTGTTGGGTTTTCTCTGTATTATTGTAGGGTCTTTACCTACAATACAAAGTGCCTTGAGGCGACTGTTTGTTGTGATTTGGCACTATATAAATAAAATTGAATTGAATTGAATTGAATTGACTGTTTTTTATTGAATTTTTAATTAATTTTTTTTTTTTTTTTTGGGGGGGGGGGGGGGGGGGGGTCTCATGCATTTTTAACATGACCTTTATTGTTATACTGTTTTCTTGTGGTATCAGCTTGTTTTGTGTGCAATGTCCAAGACAAATTTCCCTGTGGGGACAATAAAGAATATTTGAATTGAATTGAACCGTTCCTCTTCACCCTCTACACTGCTGTTGGAGAATTTTGGAGCATTAATGTAATTACCTGACCAATAATATGACTGCTATGCGCTTCATTGCTTCATTGCATGACGTCCAAGAAGGCAGAGCTCCAGTTTGCTGAGTGAAATTGTGGGATTTTGATTGGATGTTACTGAGACCTGATTAGCAGGCATCTGTGTGTGTGTGTGTGTGTGTGTGTGTGTGTGTGTGTGTGTGTGTGTGTGTGTGTGTGTGAGACACTTCCATACAGTCCAAGCTGATAATTTAGCACTCCACACTCTTGTCCAAATATGGTCACTTCTAGCTCCAAAAATACTCCAAAATGTGGAGCCCAGAAACTGATGGGTGGTGTCTCTTTCATTTAGCGCTCCCCCCTCTTTGTCTAACTGACAGCTCATGTTTCAACATGAGGAAAACTACAGAAAGAAAATCCAGCAAATTCACAATTACAAACCTGTAACCAATAAAAGGTAAAGATTATCTTCTTGATTTACTGCAGGATCTCCCTAAGGAGGCAGTGTCAAGGAGCATCCTGATCAGGATCCACCTCAGCTGGACCCTTTAAAGGAGCAGTAGCTCTGCTCTGAGCTCGTCTTATACTCTGCATCTTAATGCAACAGTAACAAAAACTGTAAGGAAAATATGATGAAGAAGAAAGTACATTTTCCTTTCACATGAAGCAAAATTATTATTATTATTATTAGTTTATTTGACAGGGACAGTGTACATTAATTAACATTACAGTAAATGCACCAGAATTAGCCAAAAGGCTATTTTTCATCTGTTGTCCCTGGACAGATCTTAAAATTGTCTACCTAAAAAACGACAATGCAAATGCAAGTATGAATAACAAAATGTAAGTAAAATGACAGAAATAATCTTTGTTCTGCTTTATATATTACACATGAAACGGGGAAGCTCGAGGTTTATGATTCATGTCAGTACCGTCACACAGAGTTAATAATGAGTACTGAAATGAATATGAAATTATAAAGAACATTTACTCATGCCTTGCTGTTCTCGGCTCTCAGCTCCTTGATAGCTGTGAGAGAGAAGCTGGTCGCTGTTTGGTTCTGGTTCATTGTGGTCACTTTCCTCAGAGGTAGGAGTCACTATAAAGGCTTCGGTCTTCTCCTTTAGAACAAGCTGCTCTCCCTCATGTCTGCTGCAGAGTTCCTCCGGTTCTTCCTTAATCTGGGATGGTTCTGGTTTCTGCTGGTTCCGGACTGGAGTGCTTCTCCTGGTAAGAGAAATGATGGTCTGCAACAACCTCCTGCTCCTTATAGCCATGTTGCCGTGTCCTAAAGAGCAGAGGGACAATCCGGCTGTTATCAGCTCAGTTCAAAGCCTGAATCTCTGATGGTATGTGGGTGCATCAGTGGAACTGGCACATCTGGAAAGTCTTCATCAGTGCTGAAAGGTATATACAGGTTTCAGAGCAGGATGTGCTCCCATCCAGATGATGTCTTCTTCAGGGATGGCCTTCTTATTTCAGAAGGATGATGCTTAAACGCATACTGCAGCTATTCCAGCAGCATGGCTAGTAGCAGAGTCCAGGTGCTGATCCGGACTGCCTGCAGTCCAGACCTTTCACCAGCTGAGAACATTTGGAGCCTCAGGATCCCAAAAACAGGACAAAGCAGACCCAACACTGCTGACCAGCTGGAATCCTCTATCAGACATTCCTCTCCAATTCCTCTTCAATGTGGCTGTAGCTCAGGAGGTAGAGAAGGTCACCAACTAATCAGAAGGTTGGTGGTTTGATCCCTGACTGCTCCAGTTGGCATGCCAAAATATCCTTGGGTAAGATAATGAACCCCAAAATGAGAGTTTCCAGCTTCAGTTCACCTGCTGCTCTGCACAGCTGGAAACCCGCTCACCTCTCCACAGCTTCGATCACACACTCCCCACCCTTATCTTTGCTTATGTTAATAACTAGGCTACACTCAACAGGATTTGTGACGGTGTTAAAGAAACCGGTTTATATTCTGTGGTGAGGGTCACCACACACTGTGACACCTGATTCTCAGCACTTGGGCCTAAATATACAATAGGAGCCCAGGCACCCATGCACAGCAGGGGTCCATCCAAGAGGCAAGTGAAAATAAAAATCTTACCAGAGGTTTATTCGCTTAAACTTTACATCTTGAAACCACATGTTATCCAAACATTTATATGCATTTGACCATAACAAAATGGTCTAATGGGTGGAACGCAGTCCTGCTTCCGGCAAGTATCCAAGGGAGAGTTTTTACCTTCATTGTTATTTACTTATATATTTTGACAAAGAAAAAAATGTGCTTCCTTCTTTTCTATCATTGAACTCGTCCCAAAAGTGCGCTTTTCCTAAGAAAAGCGCTCCGAGCCCTACCTGTGCATTAATCCTCTTTTTACCACTCATCCAGGAGTAGGGTGACCAGATGTCCCTCTTTATCTGGAACTCTACATCATTTTTATTGCTTTTTCCCTGCCCCATATCTTCAGACAGTGTCCCTCATTTTGACTGTCTCGGGTTTTCTAAAGTTGGGCTTTTACCCAGTGAAGGGAAGTTGCTTATTACAGCCAAATGAAGGTTAGTCTTTCTGATTCTGTTCATCAGTGAAGGTGACAAGTTACCAAAAATTCACAAACTTTGCAGATTTTTGTGGATATGACAGAAACTACCACAAAGAAAATGAAGCAACAGTATATCCTGCGAAACAGAGAGTGTCTTTTCTGGTACTTGTTTTTTAATTTCACACAAATGGGAAAACATGGTTTGAAGTGGCACAGTATGTGTGCCATAATTGACACCCAAAACCTGTTAGCATGCAGAAGAGCAGCTGAAATATCAGTGAAATCACAGAGAATATGGGACTATACAATGACTGAAGAACAAACTTCAGGTTCATTTTATTTATCTTATTATTTATTTATTCTTATTTATTTAGCAAGAGAGTTGGAAAAGTTTCATTCAGATATAAAATGTTTGACCAGCATTGTTAACGCGTCCCACTTTGTCCCACGTTTAGTTTTTAGGAATCAGGTCACCTGATTTCAAAAAAAGAAAAATCCTTTTAATTCTCACAAACCTACAGTTAATAACTGCGTGTGTGTGTGTGTGTGTGTGTGTGTGTGTGTGTGTGTGTGTGTGTGTGTGTGTGTGTGTGTGTGTGTGTGTGTGTGTGTGTACACTGACTTTAACCTTGAATTGGCACTGCTGTCCAGGACAGCCTTACTGTACACATACTGAAAAACACGCTCTCACACATAATACACACACTGCACACACAAATGACGTTGCATCAGAGAGCCAAGAGCTGTTGCGTCTGTGTGCGACACCATCATGGTGCATTACTGCCACCAACTGGTACAAAATGTGCACCAGCATATTCACACTCTATGAGAATTTAGGAAAATGGTGAGTTTAATAGTGGGAAAAGTTGAATATGTTCAAAGGTATACATCAGGGATCCTCAAATCCAGGCCTCGAGGGCCGGTGTCCTGCAACTTTTAGATGTGTCCCTGATCCAACACACCTGAGTCAAATATAGAAGTCATGATGATTAAAACACAGAGACAGAGAGAGCGAGGACAGTTAGTGAGTCTAGAAGGAGGAAGGAGGAAGTTAGAGCAGCTATGAAGAGGATGAAGATTAAAAAAGTGGCTGGTCCAAATGACATACCTGTGGAGGTATGGAGATGTCTAGGAGTTTGTGACAAGACTGTTTAACACAATCATGGAGAGTGTGAAGGTGTCAGGGGAGTTAAAAGGTAGTGAAAGTGGAGGAGTTTAAATACCTGGGGTCAAACATCCAAAGCAACAGACAGCGCAAAAGAGAGGTAAAGAAGGGACTGCGGGCAGGGTGGAGTGGGTGGCGTTGAGTGTCCGGAGTGATTTGTGACAGAAGGAGAGCAGCAAAAGTGAAAGGGAAGATTTACAAGATGGTAGTGAGACCTGCTATGATGGATGATTTGGAGACAGAGGTGGCAGAGCTGAAGATGGATGCCAGGGATAGGGTGATATTGAGGTGGATGACCCACTGTGGTGACCCCTAATGGAGGAGGAGGAAGGAGGAAGAAGAAATCATTCCAGGTTTCTCCTAATAGATGGTGCCACTAATATTTAAAAAAAAAAAAAGGCTATATCCCAGCTCGACAATACCTGTACATTCTGCAGTGTCCAGCTTACTGTTTGTGTAACATATGTCACTTTCTGTGGAGCACCTTATTTACTTATTTGTATATGTAGAGGTGGCATTTTCCTTTATATTTATGCTTTAATTGGCACAAAACATCTGCTGGCCCAGGGATGTTTCCCAGGTCTTCCTTGGGGATCCAGAAGCACTCCTAGGCTGGAAGAGATGTATAATCTCCCCTCAGGAAAATGTCAAACAAGTGCTGTACAGTCTGAGTTAAGCTCTGTGTGTCGATACACCAGCAATCAGCTCAGTGTGTCTATCCAGGCCACGTGTTCTGAGAATAAATTCCCTCTTCTACTGTCAAATGGTTCAAGTCAGTAGATGAAGTGCTCATCTGTTGTGCTCTGCACGTGTGGGTTTGAATCCCGTCTTCACAGAGAGCTCCTTCCACTTAGTCAGTGCCAGTTTTGACTGAGTATAAAACAAATGTGAGCAGCCTTACAGTAGTCTCTTTAACAGTGTGATGCAAGATGTCCACCATGTTGAAATTACAATGTACAAAAGCTGTACTGCAAAATGTGCACCTTAATTCACTAGTCTTTTTTTTTTTTTTTTTTTTTTTTTTTTTATAATGCAGGTCATTTAAACAAGAACAGCCTGTAAAAAAATATCCCTTCTTGGAATTTTAAAATAGGGAAGATATAGGGTCAGATTTGCTGACATCTGCAGAGGTGCAAAGCCGCCTTATGATGTTAAAGTTGTGAGCAGGGGTATTTTTCTTGCTGGATTTGTGGCATGTATGTTTGTGAGTTTCCCTTTCAGGAGAGACTATTTAAATGAGTCAGGCAACCATAAATTACAAACTCTGTGGCACACACTTTACTGCAAAATGCAAGAAATCTGTCTCCAAAAAAGTCCTACCATGACTTGCTAACAAACATTTGTGGGTGTTGCCAAATCACATCAAACTGAGCTGACCCCTGACTACTTCATCCAGGTGCAACCAAACCTGACTGGCATGTCCAGACCAAGGGTTAAAACTGCTGATCAGTCAGTTGTGCCACTAATGGCAGTGATCATTGATAGTACTACTACTATTCTAATACACTAATTTATTTTGAGGCCCTGATGGTTTGATCCCCGGGGTCAAAGCCCGTGGGCCAATATATATATATATATATATATATATATATATATATATATATATATATATATATATATATATAAAATAAGGATCATCTGTCAGTCTCATGTTTAAAGGCCTTTCAGAGACTCACTGCCTTCACTTACAGTTTCTCCATGTCCTTCTTCACCAGATGTTTCTGAGTTATGAACCAGTGTGAAATTTTTCTTTTCTTTCTTTTTTTTTTAAGAAGTTCTTCCCATTTTCACAGCCATCTGTGTCAACTTCATTTTATGTCTTTATGATTGAAACAGTTTGTCTTCATCCATTCAGTCCTGTTCAGTAATGTCAGCATCACATCACACCAAGGAAAGATGAGCAGATGGCAGACATGTTTATTCAAAAATAACTGTTCAGACAGTATTAGTGAGGGAGGGCAAAGAGGAAGAGGAAGAGCAGTTGGAACAGATTTACTGCACATGGCAGAAGTGCAGATGATTTATGGACTGCAGCACTATGAAGTAAATGAAAAGGAAATGTGGCTGCAAAGGAAGCCACAGAAAGTCAGTTAGCTGACTTGACTGTGAACTTTAGTGGAGCAAAAATATAGGAGGTAGAAAATGAAGGAATCAATGGGAGGAAGAAGGGAGAGGATGGCAGTTTTACAGAATTAAAAGGAAAGCAGGAGAAACTAGCACAGGAAGGAGCAGGAGAAGAGGTCAGGCTCAGATTTGGACTTTATTCACAGCAGGAAAACACCACATAGGAGAAGAGGAACACATCAAACATGTGAGCTGATTATAACCTCAGGAGGACCAGAGCTCACCTGGATCTAATTGATTTACTGCCAAAAGCTGAAGAGATGAAAGTTCTCAGGCTACATTCGTTTCTGCAGTCACACTCCACGCCAGCTGGTGGCGGTAACGCACCATTTTGTCCTTTGCAACCGCCAATCAATATCGAGAAGCAGGACCGGGCACTGCTGATTAGTCGGCAGATTTGTGGACCATGTGGAGATGGCGGTTCGGCGTCTGGGAGCACTTTGCAGTTCTCGGATTAAATTTCTCCGGGACCGGCCCGCTACCGCGGCTGCTGCCCGGCCTGAGGGCCGCTCCTGTCGGCTTCCTGCGGTCAGAGCGCGGCGCAGGCGCAGCTGAGGAGTCAGGCTGGGGGAAGGTTTCAGTTCATCCAGAATCAAAGTGCAGATAAACTAGAGACTTACACCAAACAAACAGGTAACTTTTACTAAGTCACCGCAGGTTAATTTTGAGAAATCGCATCGGTCCATTTTTCTCTGACCAATCCCTGTGAATTCTGAACAGCACGTCACGGTTCAGAGGTCACTCAGCAGCAGGAGAAAGGAGGGAAATCACCTGCTGGGCATGGAGCTGGAAACAGTCATCTACATCTGCAGGACAAAGTGACGACATGGCAGGTGAGCAGTTCGGTGGTTTGATCCCGTTTAACCGTTATGAGAGTTTACATTAAAACTAATAAATGTTATCAGTAACCACTGGATTCATCCATCCCCTTCCGGTCATCCTGTTCAGGGTCGCGGGGGGGCTGGAGCCTATCCCAGCTGTCATAGGGCGAGAGGCAGGGTACACCCTGAACAGGTCGCCAGCCTGTCGCAGGGCTAACACAGAGAGACAAACAACCTTTCACACTCACATTCATGCTCTCATTCACACCTTTGGGCAATTTAGTGCAGCCAATTAACCTAACCCCAGTGCGTGCATGTCTTTGGAATGTGGGAGGAAACCGGAGTACCCGGAGGAAACCCACGCAAGCACGGGGAGAACATGCAAACTCCACACAGAGAGGGAGAGGCCTGGGCCAAGGTGGAATCAAACCCAGACCTTTCAGATGTTATTCTAGCTGTGAGGCAGCAGCGCTAACTACTGCACCACCGTGCTGCCCACCACTGGATTCATTTTATATAAATTTTTACTGTTTTCATTTATTTCCGCTGCATTATTTAAAGGACCAGTTTACCCAAAAGACTAAAACCCTCCCCCATCACCTGTCTCTGCCTGGAAGTGATGTAATAAAAGGCCGACTGAAGCCCCTCCTCCAGCAGTCTGTTCACAGAGGGCGGGGCCGTGACAAAACCGGACTGAAGCGTACTCTGATCCAGGCAGGCACGGGATGAGGGGTCCACAGGTTCGCAGGTCCACATTGTAACTTAATGATCGGTGTGTGTTTCTTGCAGGTGACTGTCCTCTCTGATTGACCTGAGCTCTGAGGTCATCAGTAACGCCTCGTGCATGAATGAAGGTGAGTAGACAGCCCCCCCCCCCCCCCCCCCCCCTTCCCGGAGCAGGGGGTCTAAGGCGTTCGTGTGGGCGGGGGGGATGTCACAGGTTAGACAGGTCTGCTGGGAGATGATGTGAACAAAAGGCCGAATTGTAGCACCCCTGCCAGGCAGTGTGTTCTCAGAGCGGGGCGCCATGACAAAGATCGACCGAAGCGTTCATCTGATCCCAGAGAGTCGCGTTACCTGTCAGGTTGGTTCACGGGGTGGAGCGAATCAGCAGCCTCTTCTGTGACCCAAAAGCTCCTGCAGGTGATTCCTGACCTGCAGGTGAAGGTCTCAGTTCCTATTCTGTGTAAATGAGCTGCTGGCTCAAATCTGGACTCAGAACTGGTTCTGCTTTCATTTGTTTTTAGCCGTTGTGTGTTTTTATTTATAAAAAATGAAAATTCAAATACTTGTATTTCTATGTTCAACAGACTTTGTTTTTTCTTCTTCTGCAGTTTTCTGAAGGCATCCTGTGCGACTCTGCTGACATCACCGTGCCTCTGTCATTACATCACATCCTGTGACTGTGTCATTATGATCCACTGTGAGCTCAGGATCCTGATGGACAGTTTCACGTGTTATTTCTCTGCTTCAGGATCGTCTTGAGTGTCGGTGGGGTCACATTATTTTAGCCTGAAGATGATGGTGGATGAATTTTTATTGAAGTCTTTCTCCGGTTTTTGAGCTCTGATGTTTTCTGCTTTGATCTGTGATTTTTATTTATTTTTTTGTTTTCTGTAGATGAGTTATCAATAATAATCACATTACCTGTAAGAAATAAATAATTGAATAACTTGCCTCTGAATCCCGTGTTTGAACTGCGTCCACGTCACTGTAGCTCGTTCAGCGCTGCTCTGACACTTGGATGAACAGAGGGTTCACAAAATCCTCTGAGGAGCGTTCTCCTGCAGTCCATCAGAAACTGCTGCTTTCATTTCTGTGTCAAGATGATCCACCAGCTGTTACCCTGATTTTACTGTCATATATGCACAGAGTCCTTTGGTACGAAGGAGTATTAGAGCTACATTAAGTTTAAAATATATATATATATATATATATATATATATATATATATATTATTGTCTCAAGTCAAACGGCTGCTATACCCTCCACAAAATGCTGTGGCTAGATCACTTGATCATCTGTTAGTGTCTTGTGTTTCAGTATACCCGCTCTGTGCTGCACAAAGGTGTAACCATCCATATCCTTGTATCTGTCCATTCCCAGCTGTTTTGCAAGTTTATTTCCTTCTGACCACATGCAGCTTTCTGCACCGTTTAACGTTGTCATACTTCACACCACATTTTGGTTATGTGCTAAAAGAGAAACCTGATTCTGAAATATGACTTCAAAAACTCATCTGCACAAGATCATTTGTATTGAGTATAGCAGCTGTGGCAGTTGTATAACTTGAAATGACAACTTTAATCTCTACATTTCAACCGGTGGCCCTAATACTCCTTTGTACTTTGGAGAGTCCTGATGTGGAGGTTTTTTTCTTTGCAGATCAAAAATGTTGCAGATTTGGAGGAACTGCAGAATCTTCTAGAGTTATTAATTTTTATCTTTAAATGCTGCTGTGACAAGTCACATTAATGAGGAAGGTTTAGATTTTTAACTCTGCTGTCTCTTCTTCAGGAAATCATCAAATCCAGAGTTCTCATGCATCCTTCAAACTAATCCGGTGTTTACCTGCAGTGCAGGTGTGACACAGCAATGCTGAGCAGGTTCAGCAAATGCATTTGCAACAAGCAGAGCAGCAGAAGTTTCCCTGTGCAGCTTTTTAAGTCGTAGAACTGACAGTAAATCCTGGCAGCAGCTTTTTAACAACAGACGAGTGCTTTGTGCTGCAGGCTGAGTAAACCTGCTCCTAAATAGCACTACTTTTTATCTTAAAGTTTGTCTTTATTGACTGTCATAAAAATAAGATTAAATTTCACTTCAGTTTTACAGTATTTATATCGCACCAAATCACAAGGTGTTTTATGCTGTAAGGTAAAGACCCTACAATAATACAGGCCAGATTACACAAAAATTCCTCACTTGGAGAAAAAGGTGGCACATCAGTTTGGTGCATTTCAGCATCGCTGCACCTGTGATGACTTCACATTAAAGAAACGACACCTGTTCAGGATCAGGAAAAGCTTCCTTACCTGGGTTCTGGATCAGAAAGTGAGCTGCTCTTAAAATTAATTTCTGCTGCTGTAAATGCTGTGATAGACCACATACCAGCATCCCCATCATTTAACTGGACTGGATTATTGAGATGCCTCGGTTTGATCTAATCTGCAGGTGGTCAAGTAGCAGGTGTGCCATAGAGTCAGCTCTGTGATCATTGATTTATTTATTTTTTTATCATCACTTTCATGATCTCACTGCACTCATACAAATCCAATTAATAAAAATTATCATCTCACCTATTTTAATAGTTACTCAGCAATGTACAATAATTTGGTTGGTTTTATTTCCTCCAGTTCCTTTGTTCATATCACCAGGAACTGAGAGGAGCCGCTTCTCCTCTTCTTTATTCAGAGACACTTGGAGATCAGTGATGTTGGACATTTTGTGTTCCTGCATCAAACAGAAAACTGAATGAACACAGACGTGTAAACTGAGAAGCCAGACCCCCAGGAACTGCAAGTTTTTCACCAGCAGGGACCAAGATTTCAAATGTGATTGGACAATATTTATTGAGGAATCATAGTACTAATAAGAGGGGGCGAGAAGCTGAGAAAGAGGGAGGAAGCTTGAGGTATGGAAATTAGAACAAACAGGCATGTAGGACAGAAAAGCATCTATAGGCATAAAGCTGGAAGGGCAGAGTATAAATCACCTGTAACACATGAAAATTTCTCATTTACAGACAGAATGAGTCCTGCAGCGACCGAGGCTGCCGAACCAAACCAGAGGATTCAGTCCAAAGTGTGACTGCCTGTCATCTACTTTTTGAATAACTTGAATATTTTTTCTGAAACATAAAATGATTTTGGAAAAACTGGAACCTGTCGGTGCCAACATGATGCTTTCTATCAATAATCAATTAATTATTGCATTATTTTATGAACTCCAAGTTTTCTGTCTGATCAAAATGTGAAACAACAGTTTAAAGGATTTATTAAGATCCCAGAAGTTTCTATTTAATTTCTCAGATTTCTTACCTGATTAGGAGTCAGTTCAGATAAAATAATTATTCAGTTCAAATAAATTTTATTTTATTTATATAGCACCAAATCACAACAACAGTTGTGAGGCAGTTATAAGGCGCTTTGTAAGGCAAAGATCTATAATTTCCTCCTTCTAATTTCAGATTAAACTCTTATTGTATTATTATATAAATAAAAGGCTTTGAGGTGATTGTTGTGATTTGATGTTATATAAATAAAACCAAACTGAACTGGATTTACACATGAAGCTTAAAATATACCATGCAAAGAACAGAGAAACCAGGTGTAGAAATGCTGCATCGTTTCATAACCTGAGGCTCGGTGGGAAACTGTCCAGCGGTCTGTTGTAATTCACATTTTACTCAGAGAACAAACTTTTATGAAAATGCGATGTTGTAATAATAGCAGAGGTGGCAAAAGTACAGATACCTGAAAAATATACTTAAACACAGTAATGAAGTATTTGTACTAAGTTCCCACCTCTGCACCATAGTAATAGTGTCACGTGTTGAGGAACGTGGACCCAAACGCAGACTCCAAGGATGGAGTTATCAAACAAAAACCAAACATTTATTCAAGTTTGGTTTAACTCCAAAAAGGCAACAGAAAGCAGCGTCCATAAATGTAAACAGAAGACACACTGGGGATGAAAACAGGAACACATTGGCAGCATAAAAGACACAACAAGACACAAAATAGAAAAGGACACGAGGTACAATAACTAAGGTAAATATAGGGGAACTGACACAGAAGGAAGAAGCAGAAAAAAAGGAAATAATAAGGAATAAACACGGTAATTCAAACTAAATGTTCAAGGCTGAAACACTAAGGAAATACAGCAGGGTGAAAATCTAAAGCATGAGCTGAATATAATTAATCATAAACAGAACTCGACAGAACAAAAAACCCCACAAAACACGGGGTAAAAGACCCAGGACCATGACACATAGATGTTGTAGTCAAAGTACTAATGATAACCATTTAACTTTTAGTGCATTTAACAGTGTTACAATTCTCTTTATCAAGAGAAATTCATAATAAAATCCACCATCATTAAATATATGGTAGGATTTTGTATGTGCTGTGAAAACCCAAGCAAAGAATAAACTCAGATAAAGTCTGTCTGACTGATAAATGATGTTAGACAGCAGTCATCCCGGCATTCCAGTTTAAGAGGGGTTCTGTTGAAAGATGGCATTTGGCTTTGTTCAGAGTTATCAGGGTGGAAACAAAATCCTGTTTAATTCTTCATTCTCTCTTCATCATTTTTATGAACACACTTGTAATATAAAAACAAATATAATATAGAAGAATAAAGAGCTGAACACTTACAGATGTGCAGGTTGCGCTGGATGAAGTCACCTCTATCGGCCGAATGCTGTTTCTACAGGGAATCACCTGGATTTATACAGGCAGCAGGCATGCTGAAATCACTGTGACGTGTGCTTTTTGAACTTTAAAAAAATGTTCGCTTTGACTCACGGGTTCATGACACTAAATTCTTAAAAGGCAGAGGTTTACTGTGAAGAAAGTGATTAACAGGGACATGGAGGGCCACTGTAAGTGAAGGCAGTGAGTCTCTGAAGGGAAACACAAGACTCTGACAGGTGTGGCAGCATCCAGTGCCGTCATATCTGTTTCTGGTAATCCTGCACTTATCCTGTGGGAGGGATGTGCTGTAGGTATCAGTCATGCTGCACAAAAGGAACTCTGGTATTCAAAGTTTCCACCTGTCTTCCCACCCCACAGTTAGCTGATTCTGTTTTTGTTCAATACCTTTAGTGTATCTGATGAGCCATGATCATTTTGACCTTTTATGACGACTGTCTGTAACAGGCCTTTTAAGTACACACAGATGGGTTTTTACATTTGGAACTTTGAACTATTTCCCAGCATTTTTGAGCCCTCATAACCTCCACATGAAGCTTTCAGGGCTGAGAAACACACTGAAGCTCTGTTAGAAACAGCAACCAAACTGGTCACTCAGCAACCTCATCCAGCAATGCTCTTTCATTTCTTCTTAGTATGAGGAACGTTTCATGAATGCAGACAGAGAAGTAACTTCATGTCTGATGAGAAACTGTTGCTGCTGGGTGTTATGAGGGCAAATAATGAGCATCTGTCAGAGTCTCGTGTTTCATTTACAGAGTTTCTCCATGTCCCCCTTCATCAGAGCTTCTTCACTGGAAGTTTCTTTCCAAAGAATTCAGGGAACCAGTGAGTCACTAACTGCTGCTAAACAACATTTAAAAAAAAAAAAAAGTTCTTCCCATTTTCACAGTCATCTGTGTCAGCTTCACCACCTTAATGTTGCCTCAGCTCCTTCACTTCAGCTCACAGGAATCTCAGTGATGCATTTGCTGTAAATCAGCCTCGATAACCAACTCTTACTTTTCAGTTTCTGAAACATTAAAAATCATTTCTGTAAATGACAGCTGTTGTGACATCTGATTGACCTGCTGTCTCCTGTAAGGCCTCCTGAATTCATCTTCAGTGAGGAATTCCTCAGAGGAACAGATGTTACAGGTGCTGATTTCACAGAGAAGAGCTCAGCACCATCAAGTCACATACAGTACAGTTTCATGCAAACTTCACTATCCTGCATATTAGCTGTGAGTCCTGATGCAAACAGGGGTGTCAGAGTCAGCGTTACAGAAACAATCTGAGCATCTAAGTTCGACAACTTTTATCTCACTGCATGTTGTTTGAGAAGGCTGCCTCCTCACATTGTTTCAGACTGTTGAAGCACAGTCTTTTTATCATTCCAGGTTATTCTGGGATTATGAGATTTTTTAATTTATCAGTGAGCATAGTTTTATAATTATCTATGAATGGCTTAATGGCTTTACTAAACTCATCAACTCTCTATAACAATGAATTCATAAAAACTATAATAGTGACTGATGTATGTAAGAAAAGATTTTTTTTTTTTTATTTAAAGACCAGAAGAGAGATGATCTTAATGCAATGCAATGTTTATTAAAGACTTGCAAGTTGGAGCAGTCACAGGTAAACAACATCAAGGTTGCTTAGGAGAAGTGCTCAGTGAGGCAGTCCCACCGTTCATCTTTTACACACATCAAATGTCTACGTGTCATTACTCAAGAGCTCGAACAGACAATAACAGGAAATAAAAGAGGAAGATTATCCACTTTGTTATACACCTTGATCTCAGAGTTAACAGCTGTTTTTCCACTTTGTTGCTATTAAATCTCTCCACTTTAGGCAAATATCACATTTCTTAACCAAAACGTGTCCTCATCAAGTACTGGTTCCTTCATTCACACTGCCTAGACCTCCGTGTACTTCCCTTTTTCTTCCCTTTTCCCTTTCTTACAGACGTTTCCTCTTTTCATATATAGAGAAGCACAGAAGGTTCAACACAATAATTCACATAATACAGCTTTCTTCTTAAAATCTTACTCTCAGACCATATTCTTCTATTACTAATACTATTTCAACTATACTTCTTACGCCAACATTATCTTAACTGTTTTCCTATTTAATACTTAATTTCAAGCAGGTTATATATTTCTCTTAACCACTATGCAATGTTATATCAGAACATGGTTATGCATATAGTTAACTAACTATACTTATCTAAATTTTCCTAACAATGTACTAAATGTCACCTTACTGAATACTGAAACAGTTCTGATGAGTTTAGAGGCCAGGAAAGTGACACATCAGTGAGACATTTAAAAATGATCAATCAGTCTTTATTAGTTGGCTATGTACCACAGACCTTCAATGTGGCTGTAATTAAACCTCTACTTAAAAAGCCATCACTTGACCCAGCTGTCTTAGCTAATTATAGGCCAATCTCCAACCTTCCTTTTCTCTCAAAGATTCTTGAAAGAGTAGTTGTAAAACAGCTAACTGATCATCTGCAGAGGAACGGTTTATTTGAAGAGTTTCAGTCAGGTTTCAGAATTCATCACAGTACAGAAACAGCATTAGTGAAGGTTACCAATGATCTTCTTAGAGCCTCTGACAGTGGACTCATCTCTGTGCTTGTCCTGTTGGACCTCAGTGCAGCTTTTGATACTGTTGACCATAACATTTTATTACAGAGATTAGAGCATACTATAGGTATTAAAGGTACTGCACTGCGGTGGTTTGAATCATATTTATCTCATAGACTCCAATTTGTTCATGTAAATGGGGAGTCTTCTTCACACACTAAGGTTAATTATGGAGTTCCACAGGGTTCTGTGCTAGGACCAATTCTATTTACATTATACATGCTTCCCTTAGGCAGTATTATTAGAAAGCACTGCATCAATTTTCATTGTTATGCAGATGATACTCAGCTTTGCCTATCAATGAAGCCAGATGACACACATCAATTAGTTAAACTGCAGGAATGTCTTAAAGATATTAAGGCCTGGATGACCTCTAATTTCCTGCTTCTAAATTCAGATAAAACTGAAATTCTTGTTCTCGGCCCCACAAATCTTAGAAACATGGTGTCTAACCAGATACTTACTCTGGATGGCATTACTTTGGCCTCCAGTAACACTGTGAGAAATCTTGGAGTCATTTTTGACCAGGATTTGTCCTTCAATGCACATATTAAACAAATATGTAGGACCGCTTTTTTGCATTTGCGCAATATTTCTAAAATTAGAAACATCCTTTCTCAGAGTGATGCTGAAAAGCTAATTCATGCATTTATTACTTCTAGGGTGGACTATTGTAATTCATTATTATCAGGCTGTCCTAAAAGCTCCCTGAAAAGCCTTCAGCTGATCCAAAATGCTGCAGCTAGAGTACTGACAGGGACTAGAAAGAGAGAGCAGATTTCTCCCATATTGGCTTCTCTTCATTGGCTCCCTGTTAAATCTAGAATAGAATATAAAATCCTTCTCCTCACATACAAGGTCTTGAATAATCAGGCACCATCTTATCTCAAAGACCTCATAGTACCATATCACCCCAACAGAGCACTTCGCTCTTAGACTGCTGGCTTACTTGTGGTTCCTCGGATACTTAAGAGTAGAATGGGAGGCAGAGCCTTCAGCTTTCAGGCACCTCTTCTGTGGAACCAGCTTCCAGCTTGGATTCGGGAGACAGACACCCTCTCTATTTTTAAGATTAGGCTTAAAACTTTCCTTTTTGATAAAGCTTATAGTTAGGGCTGGATCAGGTGACCCTGAACCATCCCTTAGTTATGCTGCTATAGGCCTAGTCTGCTGGGAGGTTCACATAATGCACTGTTTCTTCTCATTCACCTTATTTACTTTGTTTATACTCCACTCTGCATTTAATCATTAATTGATATTAATCTCTGGCTCTCTTCCACAGCATGTCTTTCTCTCCCCTCAGCCCAACCGGTCGCGGCAGATGACTGCCCCTCCCTGAGCCTGGTTCTGAGCCTGGTTCTGCTGGAGGTTTCTTCCTGTTAAAAGGGAGTTTTTCCTTTCCACTGTCGCCAAGTGCTTGCTCATAGGGGGTCGTTTTGACTGTTGGGTTTTCTCTGTATTATTGTAGGGTCTTTACCCACAATACAAAGCACCTTGAGGCGACAGTTTGTTGTGATTTGGCGCTATATAAATAAAATTGAATTGAATTGAATTGAATTGAATTGAATTAGACGTGTGCTGTCTGAGCAGATTAAACCTGTGGGTCTCAGTCTCGAACTCCATGCAAGACCATGTTCATCCATCCATGTTCATCCTCATGGGATGAGGATGAACATGAGTAAGGTGGTGGATCAGCCCAAATCTACCTGGGAGGAGTTTGTTAATGATCCGAAGGCAGTTGAGAACACAGTTACATCATTGGTAATACAGTATGCTATAATGGACCAAAATCTTGTAGGACCAGCATGGTCCTACATGTACAGCCAATCTTAGGTTTGCCAATGAACAGCTAAATGATTAAGAGAAGGCTTGGCAGAAAGTGCTGTGGTCAGATAAATCCAAAATCATGCTGTTTGGTATCAACTCGACCCACTGTGTTTGGAGGAAAAGAAATGCTGAGTATGACCCAAAGAGCACCATCCCCAGAGTCGAGCACAGAGGTAGAAACATGATGCTTTGGGGCTGTTTTTCTGCTAAGGGTACAAGACAACTTCATCACATTGAGGGTCCAATGGATGGGCCATGTACTGTAAAATCTTGGATGAGAACCTCCTTCACTCTGCCAGAACACTGAAGATGGGTCATGGATGGGTTTTCTAGTATGACAATGACCCAAAACATGGCGACAAAGGAGTGGCTAAAGAGGAAGTACATAAAGGTCATGGATTACTGCTGGACTGTCTTTAAGGTTAAAGGTTGGATAACTAATAACTTCCTCCAGTTGTGACAAAACTGAGGTTTTCTTCTTTAGTCCATCCAAATCTAGATGTGCCGTTGCCAGCAGGTTAGGTCATCTCACCCCACATTTAAAGCCTGGTGCAAAAAAGCCTGGGTGTTGTGCTTTACTCAGAGCTTTGCTTTGACAAATTTGTTCTGTTGTCAAAAATAATTAAGAACCATCCCCAAACTCAAATATTTTTCATTTTTTCATGATCTGGAAAAAGTCATCCATGCCCTTATTGCTTTATGTCTGTACTCCTGTTCCTCCCTGTACCTGGATCTCTTCCATTCTCTTTTAACACATTTAGAGACAGTGCAGAATTTGGCTGCTAGACTGCTGACTGGTGCTAAAAATATGAGCACATCCCTCCAATCCTGGCCTCTCTGCAGTTTAAGATTTTACTGATTGTTTTAAGGTTATTAATGGGCAGCCCCCAGCTTATATTACCTGTCTTATTCATTTACATTCAGCTCCCAGGTCTCTCAGATCCACTCGTAAAGCTCTCTAACAAAATGGTGACAGAGTCTTTGCAGTTGCTGCTCCACTGTTGTGAAATCAGTTACTGCTTGATATAAAAAAAGAGTTCCTCCATCTCTGCTGTTAAATCAAGGCTCAAACTCACCTTTGCTCTCTGGCCTTTCTGCCCACTAATCTCACATTTCCTTTAATGTCTGTAACTCTATTTGTCCTCTCGCTGTCATTTTTGTCATTGTGTTTTTTTATTTTCAAATATGTGGCCCAGGTCTCCTATGTTGTTCTCTGTTTTACTCTGGCTTTTGGGGGCATTGTTGTGGCTACTCACTCTTATTATCAAGTTTGTTTCATGACAAACGTGCACACACACACACACACACACACACACACACACACACACACACACACACACACACACACACACACACACACACACACACACACACAGATTATATCTTTGTTTGTCTATATGATGTTTTTCTCTTTCTCTTTGCCACAGATGCAGCAGCAGATGTGTTTTATTGTCCTCTACTTTTAGCTTTTTTCCTCAATCTCTCCCCCCACTTTTTTCTTGTCCCTCTTTCTGTCCTTCCTCTTTTTCTTTTCTCATCATAATTATTTAAGAAAGTGTATCAGAAGAATACCAGGTGACAGATGTCCCAGCCTGTAGCTGGCGGTACATTTGAAAAAAGAAAAGGAAGCCTGGGTCTGCTGGTTTGCTGGTCTGCTGGAGGTTTCTTCCTGTTAAAAGGGAGTTTTTCCTTCCCACTGTCACCAAGTTTCCAGTTTTCCCCTGTAGCCAAGAGCCAGGAGTCTCCCAGTTGCTGTGCTGTCACTGAAATGGGGACAAAGGCCAACCTGCTAGTACATTCGCATTATCAGCCCAGCTGTGCTGCACTTTTCAGGTTACATAAATTCACAAGGGGGACAATGGTGGGTGGGCTAATTCTCTGGACCTTTTTGTCCAAATCCAGCTCTCATTCACCTCTGTAGGCAACTAGTAACTCAACAAAAAACAAGTTTTAAAGCAGTGGAATTTCATATCAATCCCGCTGCCACTCACATGTGAAATGAGCACTCTACCATGTGATCTAGTTTCCACATCTGACAATACATGTAGATTCTGCGGGGTCCAGCTTACTGTTTGTTCATCAAGTCCTACAAACAAATTCCTACTGTAGCCTCCTACTGTAGCAATCTAGACAAGGTGGCAGAAGGAATGCTGTTGGATGTCAGGAACTTTTTCCACAGCTTTCTCCTCTTTCGACAGCACAGCAGCTCAGATACTTCCATGTTACAGTGTTTGGAGCTGCGCCAGCAAATGGCACTAAAAATCCATATGAACATCTGCTGTGATCAACAGTTGCTTTTAAAAGGTACTCCTGATGAAAGAACGGGGTCTTTCAACATCATAGGTCTCTGTCCAGAAGAGCACATTCTAGAAATGGCTACGATATGATGCAGAACCCTCAAACTTCCTGGCCTTTGGTGGAGGACCTGAGCTTGAGAAACACACACATACTCCCCCCTCCTTCTCCACCAGGGGAGTGAGAAGGACATATATGGCTTTTTCTTTGACAAAGACTCCCTGACTGTTGCGCTGCTCCTGCAGCAGTAGGTTTTCATTGATAAAGATTCCAGGATTTTATCTTTGGTACAACTAGTTTTGAAATGGAAGAAGACCACATGTTTTCTTGAGTTGGACTAAAGGTATTTTTAAGCAGTCAGTTTTGATTTACTCAATTTTATTAATTAATAGCTCCAAATAAAATGACAACATAAAGATTTCCATTTGGTTTCACTCTAATGTATGGCTCCAATAAAATAGAACATCATATTCTTCTTTGGTAAAAGTCTATAAATCTAATTTTATCATCCAGAAAGATAAACAAACATTTTTTAAAGAAATATGAGTAAAGTAATTCTAAATAGTACAAATCAAGCATTGTTTTGATGGTGGTGTTAAAGTCGCACCAAACACTTTCCTCGGGGTGTATAAAGTGAGAATAGCTTCATTTGAGAATCCTAGCTTTGGGAGTTAGGGGCAGGGGTTAAAATCCCTTTTCTTTGAGCGGTAGGAAGGATTTTAACCTTCGGCGTCCGGTTTACAAGACCGGCGCTCTTTCACTGAGCTACTACTGTAGTTGTGTTTATGCAAATATTTTATTTTCTGCTAGTCAGACGAGGGACTGTAAAACAAGGAAGATAAAATTTAGAGGAAAGATGCGATTTGGCCAATGATAATGAATGGGTGTTCAACGGGCATTCCTCCAATTCAGGTTAAAATAATGACGTCTGCAACTAGAAGTCAAAATAAGAATTGAGTAAGGGGTCGGAAGGTGAGGGCTCGGAGTTTGGAGGTGTGGAGAATAGGGACGAGCACAAAGAGGAATGCAAGGACTCCGCCTAATTTGTTAGGGATTGATCGGATCATGGTGTAGCCAAATAGGAAGTATCATTCTGGTGTGATGTGGGATGATGAAGAACAATCTGACAACATCTCTCCTGTTAAAGCAAGTCTGTGACAGTTTTACATTCTGTGGTAAAACTGAAGTTCTTGTGCATTTCTGTGCGCTTCATCTTCCACAGTGTGATCAAATCCAGGCTCTAGCCTCACATCATATTTGCTGAAGTGCTGTCTGAAAAGCAGTTTGAAAAATTTACTAACCAGAACAAGACCCCCATTTTGTCAGGGCCGAAGGCACAGCGAAGGTGAACCCAAATGTGGACACGGACTATACTGAGTCAAGCAATTTACTGTATAAAACAAAAATTAAAAAAGCTCTTTCTAAAGCTGTACTCCAAATCCTTATGACGGAGTGGGGCCGGTGTGAGCGTAACACTCCATGTAGGGAACTAGCGGGAAGGGGGGGGAGTGAATACGTGAGGAGCAGTAATGGAAATGTCCAGTGGGAGGGGCAGGTGGCTGGGTTGGTGTGAGAAGGGAGTTTCTACAGAGACAAATGATGAATATATTCAAAAGGTTAACCACAAAACTCCTTAACACAAAAACCACACAAGTGAGTAACTCAGAAAACGACTTCTGTTAGAAGCTGGCTGGAGGACACTTTACTGTACACATTTGCAGACACTGTAGAGCAGGGATCCTCGAGGGCCGGTGTCCTGCAGGTAGGAATGGGAAGCGCAGGTGTTTCCAAACACTGCTCCGAAACCTGGTTTAAAACACCTACAGTACATCACGTGACCGTGGCAAAGTGGGGCTATAGCTCCCCCTGGAAAAGTCATAGCACCCCGTAGCATCCCCAAGAAAATAGCTTGTGTCTGTGTATGTTGAGAACTGAAAGAACAAATGATCCTTCCTAGCACCCTCAGTAAAATGCTTAGCCCCCCTTAGCACCTGCAGAAAAATATTTCTGGAGCCCCCACTGGTATCAACAAACTCAGCACACACTGGAACAGCTGACTGTGGGGATGAAACCCTCAATCCTCCACTGGTTTCTGCACGCGCCGAAATGATCTCTATTTATTGATCAAAAAGACATCAGGGGAACTTCTCAAAGTCTGACCTGCATCCACCCTCCGCTCAGTGTCCTCCTCAGTCATTCTGGTCATCACGAGCTCGCACTGCAGTTATTTACCGGTGATGTGGCTGTTTAAGTTTTTCATTAACAAGAATTTAAAGTTGTGTAACCTATAGTTGAAGCGTATCAGTAGAATTCAGGTTCAGGGGGCACAGTGACTGACTGGACGGGCCTGAAAGGTGAAACCCGTCCATAAGCTGACGCTGCAACCTGTGACCCGCAAACTGCACAGCAGGAGGATTTCTGCTGAAAATAAATATTTTTTAATCAAGAAAAAACGTGTCTAGGTGATTTTAATTCTCATGACAAATGAGGTTTTTTTTTTCCTTTTTTATTCCCACTGAGGTTTCTGGAGTAAATATCCCATTAAAAGGAGAAAGGCTGCAGGTTCAAAGCTTCAGACAGAGTCAAACATTACGGTCACGTCACAGATACGACGTCCACACAAGTATAGGTCGCAGATAAGTAAAGTTTCTTCATGTTTCAGAGGTCGCTCAGTGGAGGACAGCGTGTTTCCTCAGATTCATAAAGGTACTGGTCAGTGTGAAGATGTGAAAATGACTGTTGCGAATTTTCCCATTAAAACCTAATAAATGTCAGCATTTTTTTATATACAAAAGAATATTTAGTTTTTTCTTAATTTAAACATTTATTTTTGAATTAATAGAACATAAAGCCCAACGCCACGCCTTTGTTTCACTGTGTGTAGAACAAACCTGATGACACAAACTCCCAGAAAGCTTAAAGCCAACCAAACACATCCAAATTTTTCTGTTTTCCCCCCAAGACTGGCAAAAATGAAGCCAACTGAGCCCAAAGACAGCTGTGTGTGGTTATCACAATAAACATAACATTTTTTCTCAATATTTTTTAATTTTATAAATTGGTTTGTGTGTTACTGAATTAATTTACTTCAGTAACACACAAATTTAATTCACAGATGTTAACAGAGTAAAAATAGTCACAGCTTGCTGTCTTTAAAAGTCTCTTCGTTCCTACAGACCATGTGTTGATCATAATTATTGATAGTCAGGTATAATCAGTAGCTTTGTTTGGACTTGTGCAGGGCGTGCCTGTGTCATTGTTTCATTGAACGGCATTGTCAAGATGTGGCGATAACCAAATTGTCCAGCAGGTGTCACTGTCTAGATGGGTTTCAGATTGTTTTGAAGCTTCGATACAATTGCGGCACAAATGCTTCAAACGCTTCAGTGTTTCACAAAGCCTCGTTTTGCCCATCACTACCTGCAGGTTTTAGATGTGTCTCTGCTTCAACACACCTGAATCAAATATAGAAGTCATTAGCAGGACTCTGGAGAACCTGACTGCATACTGAGGAGGTAATTCAGCCATTTGATTCAGGTGTGTTGGAGCAGGTACACATCTAAAACCTGCAGGATACCAGCCCTAGAGCAAACCCTTAAATAACGTAGTAATGAATGACAACTCACTGCAGGTGTGCAGGGCCTCCGTGAAAGCACATCCAGCCCCGCCCTACAGAGGAGGAGAAAACAGCCTGCCACCCCCTGAAACAAAGCAGAGAATAGAAAAAAACACAACCACAGCAAACCGATCCATGACAACTTTTGACATGAAGAGCTACTGTGGGTGTTTACTTAAAAAGGCACAGTGCCAGTACTGTGACTGACAGGCTCCATAAAGGGCTGCCAAAACTTTGACTCTGTGCTGTAATGTTTATAGCCGAGCCCCTAACAGAGCAGAAGCCAAGACAGTAGCCAGTATGTGGTATTAATTCAATTCAATTCAATTCAATTTTATTTATATAGCGCCAAATCACAACAAACAGTCGCCTCAAGGCGCTTTGTATTGTGGGTAAAGACCCTACAATAATACAGAGAAAACCCAACAGTCAAAACGACCCCCTATGAGCAGCACTTGGCGACAGTGGAAAGGAAAAACTCCCTTTTAACAGGAAGAAACCTCCAGCAGAACCAGGCTCAGGGAGGGGCAGTCATCTGCCGCGACCGGTTGGGCTGAGGGGAGAGAAAAGACATGCTGTGGAAGAGAGCCAGAGATGAATAACAATTAATGATTAAATGCAGAGTGGAGTATAAACAAAGTAAATAAGGTGAATGAGAAGAAACAGTGCATTATGTGAACCCCCCCAGCAGACTAGGCCTATAGCAGCATAACTAAGGGATGGTTCAGGGTCACCTGATCCAGCCCTAACTATAAGCTTGATCAAAAAGGAAAGTTTTAAGCCTAATCTTAAAAATAGAGAGGGTGTCTGTCTCCCGAATCCAAGCTGGAAGCTGGTTCCACAGAAGAGGCGCCTGAAAGCTGAAGGCTCTGCCTCCCATTCTACTCTTAAGTATCCTAGGAACCACAAGTAAGCCAGCAGTCTGAGAGCGAAGTGCTCTATTGGGGTGATATGGTACTATAAGGTCTTTAAGATAAGATGGGGCCTGATTATTCAAGACCTTGTATATGAGGAGAAGAATTTTAAATTCTATTCTAGATTTAACAGGGAGCCAATGAAGAGAAGCCAATATGGGAGAAATCTGCTCTCTCTTTCTAGTCCCTGTCAGTACTCTAGCTGCAGCATTTTGGATCAGCTGAAGGCTTTTCAGGGAGCTTTTAGGACAGCCTGATAATAATGAATTACAATAGTCCAGCCTAGAAGTAATAAATGCATGAATTAGCTTTTCAGCATCACTCTGAGAAAGGATGTTTCTAATTTTAGAAATATTGCGCAAATGCAAAAAAGCAGTCCTACATATTTGTTTAATATGTGCATTGAAGGACATGTCCTGGTCAAAAATGACTCCAAGATTTCTCACAGTGTTACTGGAGGCCAAAGTAATGCCATCCAGAGTAAGTATCTGGTTTGACACCATGTTTCTAAGATTTGTGGGGCCGAGAACAAGAATTTCAGTTTTATCTGAATTTAGAAGCAGGAAATTAGAGGTCATCCAGGCCTTAATGTCTTTAAGACATTCCTGCAGTTTAATTAATTGATGTGTGTCATCTGGCTTCATTGATAGGTAAAGCTGAGTATCATCTGCATAACAATGAAAATTGATGCAGTGCTTTCTAATAATACTGCCTAAGGGAAGCATGTATAATGTAAATAGAATTGGTCCTAGCACAGAACCCTGTGGAACTCCATAATTAACCTTACTGTCTGAAGAAGACTCCCCATTTACATGAACAAATTGGAGTCTATGAGATAAATATGATTCAAACCACTGCAGTGCAGTACCTTTAATACCTATAGTATGCTCTAATCTCTGTAGTAAAATGTTATGGTCAACAGTATCAAAAGCTGCACTGAGGTCCAACAGGACAAGCACAGAGATGAGTCCACTGTCAGAGGCTCTAAGAAGATCATTTGTAACCTTCACTGATGCTGTTTCTGTACTGTGATGAATTCTGAAACCTGACTGAAACTCTTCAAATAAACCGTTCCTCTGCAGATGATCAGTTAGCTGTTTTACAACTACTCTTTCAAGAATCTTTGAGAGAAAAGGAAGGTTGGAGATTGGCCTATAATTAGCTAAGACAGCTGGGTCAAGTGATGGCTTTTTAAGTAGAGGTTTAATTACAGCCACCTTGAAGGTCTGTGGTACATAGCCAACTAATAAAGACTGATTGATCATTTTTAAGATTGAAGCATCAATAATTGGAAAGACTTCTTTGAACAGTCTAGTAGGAATGGGATCTAATAAACATGTTGCTGGTTTGGAGGAAGTAACTATTGAAGTTAACTCAGAAAGATCAACTGGAGCCAAAGAGTCTAAACAAATACCAGCAGTGCTGAAAGCAGCCGAACATGAAGATAAATCTTTGAGATGGTTATGAATAATTTTTTCTCTAATGTCTAAAATTTTATTTGTAAAGAAATCCATGAAGTCACTACTAGTTAAAGTGAAAGGAATACTCGGCTCTACAGAGCTCTGACTCTTTGTCAGCCTGGCTACAGTGCTGAAAAGAAACCTGGGGTTGTTCTTATTTTCTTCAATTAATGATGAATAGTAAGATGTCCTAGCTTTACGGAGGGTTTTTTTATAGAGCAACAAACTCTTTTTCCAGGCTAAATGAGCATCTTCTAATTTAGTGAGACCCCATTCCCTCTCCAGCTTTCGGGTTATCTGCTTTAAGCTGTGCGTTTGTGAATTATACCACGGAGTCAGGCACTTCTGATTTGAAGCTTTCCTTTTCAGAGGAGCCACAGTATCCAAAGTCATACGCAGTGAGGATGTAAAACTATTGACGAGATAATCGACCTCACTGGGAGCAGAGTTTAGGTAGCTGCTCTGCACTGTGTTGGCACTGAAGAGCATAATAATGAAGGAATTAGATCCTTAAACTTAGTTACAGCACTTTCAGAAAGACTTCTACTGTAATAAAACTTATTCCCCACTGCTGTGTAATCCATTAAAGTAAATGTAAATGTTACTAAGAAATGATCAGACAGGAGGGGGCTTTCAGGGAATACTGTTAAGTCTTCAGTTTCTATGCCATATGTTAGGACAAGATCCAGAGTATGGTTAAAGTGGTGGGTGGGCTCCTTTACATTTTGAGAGAAGCCAATTGAATCTAACAATAGATTAAATGCAGTGTTGAGGCTGTCATTCTCAGCATCTACATGGATGTTAAAATCACCCACTATAATTATTTTATCTGAACTGAGCACTAAATCAGATAAAAAGTCTGAGAAATCAGACAGAAACTCTGAGTAAGGACCAGGTGGACGATAGATAATAACAAATAAAACAGGTTTTTGATTTTCCCAATTAGGATGGACAAGACTAAGAGTCAGGCTTTCAAAAGAATGAAAACTTTGTCTGGGTCTTTGATTAATTAATAAGCTGGAATTGAAGATTGCAGCTAATCCTCCTCCTCGACCTGTGCTTCGAGCATTCTGACAGTTACTGTGACTCGGGGGTGTTGATTCATTTAAACTAACATATTCATCCTGCTGTAACCAGGTTTCTGTAAGGCAGAATAAATCAATATGTTGATCAATTATTAAATCATTTACTAATAGGGACTTGGAAGAGAGAGACCTAATGTTTAATAATCCACATTTAATTGTTTTATTTTTTGGTGCAGTTGATGAAGCTGTATTATTTATTGTTTTTGAATTTTTATGCTTAAATAGCTTTTTGCTGATTTTAGCTTTGTTTTTTGGTGGTCTGGGAGCAGGCACCGACTCTGTGGGGATGGGGTTTTGGGGGGATGGCAGGAGGAGAGAAGCTGCAGAGAGGCGTGTAAGACTGCAGCTCTGCTTCCTGGTCTCAACCCTGGGTAGTCAGGTTTTAGGAGGGTTAATAAATTTGGCCAGATTTCTAGAAATGAGAGCTGCTCCATCCAAAGTGGGATGGATGCCGTCTCTCCTAACAAGACCAGGTTTTCCCCAGAAACTTTGCCAATTATCTATGAAGCCCACGTCGTTTTTTGGACACCACTCAGACAGCCAGCGATTCAAGGAGAACATGCGGCTAAACATGTCGCTCCTGGTCTGATTGGGGAGGGGCCCAGAGAAAACTACAGAGTCCGACATTGTTTTTGCAAAGTTACACACCGAGTCAATATTAATTTTAGTGACCTCCGATTGGCGTAACCGGGTGTCATTACTGCCGACGTGAATAACGATCTTACCAAATCTACGATTAGCCTTAGCCAGCAGTTTCAAATTTCCATGAATGTCGCCTGCTCTGGCCCCTGGAAGACATTTGACTATGGTCGCTGGTGTCTCTAGCTTCACGTTTCTCAAAACAGAGTCGCCAATAACCAGAGTTTGTTCCTCGGCGGGTGTGTCGCCGAGTGGAGAAAAACGGTTAGAGACGTGAACAGGTTGGTGGTGTACCCGGGGCTTCTGCTTAGGACTACGCTTCCTCCTCACCGTCACCCAGCCGGCCTGTTTACCCTGCTGCTCGGGATCTGCTGGGGGGGAGCTAACGGCGGCTAAGCTACCATGGTCCGCACCCGCTACAGGGGCCTGGCTAGATACAGGATTTTCCAGGGTGCGGAGCCGAGTCTCCAATTCAGAAAGCCTGGCCTCCAGAGCTACAAACAGACTACATTTATTACAAGTACCGTTACTGCTAAAGGAGGCCGAGGAGTAACTAAACATGTGACACCCAGAGCAGGAAAGTGCAGGAGAGACAGGAGAAGCCATGCTGGTAGTGAGTCGGCTAAGGGCTAAGCTACTAGCTGAGCTAAGCTAGCGAATTTCTAAAAACAAATAAAGTGAATAATGTGAATACAGGTGATTCAGCAAAGAGTATGCTATTTAAAGTAGGTGAAGATTACACTAAAATATGTTATTATCCAGATAAATCGAGTTATACAGATATAACAGCTAACAGACAGCAAAACACTGTGCTCCGAAACAGGAACAGGAAGTGATACAATACCGCAGTGAGAGCCAACACCAAGTTACTTCTCTCTTGTATCCCAGCCACAGCATCAATGAAAAGTTTGGGCACACACACCTGTTCCAAACTTTTGACTAATTGTATTATAGTTATTAATGGGACCCACACTCATGCTGACAGGTGACTGACTTTAATAAATACCTGCAGCCTCACACAGCATGGAGATCAAAATCAGAGCATTTTCACATGTGACAGTAAAAGTAACTCCAGGACAGAGATGGATTGAGCTAAATAAAAGTTTTGTCTGGTAATTTGTAATAAAGCAGTCTGAATAACTCCTGCACTCCACCTGAGCTGCCAGACTGATTTAGTGTCTGCTAATGTCTGCTGCTGTTGGTGGATCATGTTGGCCATTAATGAAACTGTTTCTAAATTAATGCCAACAGGAGTGGGAAGCGCTGCTAACCTCCCATTCCTGTTGGTGGATTTTTGCAGATGCTACCTCACACTGATATGCCCGCCACATAAATCTGGTAGATCTAAACTTTTTAAACCTATAAATTCTTACAGGTTTCTTCAAGCTGAAAACTTTCCCAAATGCATAAATAAAGCAGGTGTCTCAAGACTGAAATTTTTCACCTGTGTGAGCTCTCATGTGTGCCTTAAATGCTAATGAATCATTAAATCTTTGTCCGCAGGTGTTACAGGGGGTACAGCTTCTCACCTGTGTGACATCTCACGTGGACCAACATGTTCTGCTTAAGGCTGAAACACCTGCCATACACTTCACAAACATACAGCCTCTCTCCCGTGTGACTTGTCATGTGGAAGTTCAAGTTCCCTCACTGGCTAAAGTCTTTCCCACATACTGTGCAGGAGTACGGCTTCTCACCTGTGTGGATTCTCATGTGGTGCTCCAAGAGACTGTTTTGAACAAAGCTTTTACTACAAATTTAGCAAAAAGTTTCTACTCTGACTGAAACCTTTCCGACATGTATGGCAGTAATACTTGTAAAAGCCTGTCTGAATTCTGTGGTGTGTGTTTGCTGGTTTCAGCTCTGTGTTTATGATTCTTTCTGTTCTCACAGGTTTGCTTCCATCCTGATCTCGGCTCTCAGTGGCAGGACAGTTTTAAGAGGCATTGATCTCTTCCTTCAATGCAAGGCGCTGTTCCTCCTGACTGCTGCAGAGTTTCTCCTCTTCCTCTTTAATCTGTGGAGGCTCTGGTTCCTCCTGGTTCAGACTGTTCAGGAAGAGACAGGCCTGTGTGTGTGCTCTGTCTCTCCCCCTCCTGAGCCTGTGTTCTTCTCTAACTGTAACATTTTTATACTGCCACTATCTACACACAAACAGAGTCTGAGTGCTGTGGGTTGGCCTTCGTCATTTGGTCTTGTACAAGCTGGTTTTCATGACATGATTCCTCTCATCAGCGATAAAGCCAAAAAGTACATCTTGTCCCCGGATGTTTCAATTTAATCTATACAGAGCAATTTTGTCCAGTTTAATAATGTGAATTACAGTAATCAAGTTTGTTTGTATATCACAAAAATCAGCGATAAAAAATGGCTTCCAAAAACACAAAATGCACATAATAAAATGCAAAGTGGAAAAATGTTAAAATAATGAAAAACACAACTGGCCTTGTCTTCTTATTGCTGGTGTCTACCTTTTGCAGGTAACTAGTAGGTGGAGTTCACCCAAATTCAGATGTAGCACACCTGAGTATGTCAAGTTCAGGTGTGCTATAAAGCAGCCCTGCCAGAACCTACTGCAGACTCTGTTTTGATCCTCTTGGAGGCTGCTTGGTTGACAGTGTTTTGGCACAGGCTCACACATACATCCTCTGTGCATTCTAACATGGGATGCACACTGATATGCTGACAATCATGCTTTATCATTAAAAAAAAAAAAAAAAACTGCCAAATTAATGTTTCCAGAAGCTCTAATTGTTTAAATAACATTTTGTTATGTTTTGTTTCAACATGGCAGCAAATTGTAACTTTAAAGTGTTGTTGGCGGTGCGCACAGACGCAGAGGCTCACGGCTCTTCCTTTCACTGCTCTTTATTCAAATGTAACGTTTCTGTAAAGGCTATGGACAGAAAAATTAACATTTCCATGGAGTGACTATTAAAATAATTTATCTAAAAATCCAGTTTTTTGGAACTTGTGCTTCTGTCCCAATACACACAGTTGTGCATATTTTCAAATATCTGCAACTATCCAAGTGCTTCCTCTTTCTGACTTGAACATTTTATTGTGTTGGACTGAGACAGCTCTAGACAAATATCGTGCAAACTTCTACTTAATTGTAAAACACACAGCAGGAAATGCTGGAAGATGTTTATGGTTCTTATCAGCTTTGCAGAGACTAAATGCTGCTTTTCATCATGTTCTTAAGTCCTGATGAAGACACTGATGTCCTGCTATGAACAGAAGTTCATTCTAGACACTAACAAAGCAAAGAATTTACAATGTAACAGATGTGAAGCAATGGTAATATTTATTGAAATCTTGTGATTTGACAGAAGGATAGAAGAAAAAAAAAGTGGGTGAAAGGAAACATGAAAGATAGTCAGTTGTGGTGGGACTGCCAGAGCAACAGCAAAGACTTCTGAGCAGTTTCTTGAAAAACCCATTTCTTTCTTCTTTTTCTTCTTGATTTTAATTTTACAGTTTACTATGACTGGCACAAATTCTTCAGACAATAACAGGCGTTCAGTAGGGGGTTCCTCACTGGGCTTCATCTCATACAAGGATGGAGCTTTAGCATTTATTTCTTTCATAAATCAATAGATTTATTGTATGAATAAATAAAGTGTAGGCTACAGCTGTACTTTGGTCACTACTGGGAAAAGATGCATAAAAATGGAAGCTGCTCAGCTCCATTTTCTTATTGTAGATCAGGGGTCTCAAACTCAGTCACAGGATGGGCCAAAATTGAAGACACAATCTGAGTCGCAGGCCAAACAGGATTAAAAATAATAATTTTAATCAGCAATATGAATTTGAACAGCCAGGATACAGCAGCATTTTCCTCAACACGTTAAATAAAATATAAAATTATATTTTTCTTCAAAAATAACATCAGGAAAAATTTAAATATATCAAGCTGATGAAAATTTTCCAATTTTTCAGGTAAAAACTGTGATGTGAATTTCTGCACTTCACAGATGGAAAAACGCTGCATAAACTGCTGAAACTGTCTCCAGATTCTCAGCAAACAGCGCAGCTCCAAACACAGTGATGGAGACCTGGTCTGATTTTTTTTTTTTGGACAGTCGCACACATAATCACACGGTCCCATCCAGGGACATATTAAGATGCTTCATTATGTCGCAGAGAAAAGCTGACTCACACAGCCACCTTTCAGCCCGGAGCCCTGCTGAGTCTTTACTTTTCATGCACTTAACAGATTTCCTCAGGTAGCTCATGGCACCTGTGTATAAGGCACATCACCAAATTCAGAAGCAATTTCCTCCAAAGCTGCCGGTGATTTAAACCTTTGCCTCTTCACTGTCTGTGTTACGGTGCTTATGACCCATTCTGTCTTCAGGACTTTGCTGCAGAGCGTTTCCTGCTGTGTGACACAGTGATGCACTGTCAGCTCACCTGTACAGGTTGCCCTCTGCATCTTCTCCAGTATCTGTCCCACCCCCAATCACAGGTGAGGAAAAGACACAGATGGTTTACCTCTGATGTGATCAGGTCCTCTGCCTCTCACCTGTTTGGACAAATCCTTGTTTTCCACTTTTCTGCTATATATGCAGCTTTGCTCATTTGGATAAACTGGCCCCTTACGCAGCCCTGAGGTAGAGACCTCTGTGTATTCTGTAAATCTCAAAGCCCCACAGCACAATATTAATACCTCAAATAATTAATTCACTAATTACCAGGCTACCTGTTGCCACATAAACACACGTTTATGATACCATAATCATACTGCAGATACTGATGTTAGGGGGCAAACAGGACACATAAACCTCAAAAGAAATCTGTGGGTTTAATTTAGGTATCAGCTTTTCAAAATAAAAAAAGTCTTCTGCCATTAGCCCGATACCTGGGACAGGATCCAGTCCCCTGAATTGAACAAGTGGTTAAGAAAATGGTCAATTGAGCAAATGAGAAGAGGTTGCACTGTGTTTTTCTGTGGAGCAAGAGAAAGTATATGACAGAGTGCCAAGAGAGGAACTGTGGTGCTGCATGAGAAAGTTATGACTGGCAGAGAAGTATGTGAAGGTGGTGCAGGGCATGCATCTATGTATGTATGCCAATGTATGGGCAGTGAGACAGTGGCGAGGTGTACGGTAGGAGTGAGCGATGGATTGAAGGTGGGGGGTGGGATTATATCAGGGATCAGCTCTGAGACTCGTCTTGTTTGCAGTGGTGATGAACAGGCTGACAGGTGAGGTCAGGCATGAGTCTTCGTGGATGTTTACAGATGACACTGTGATCTGTGGTAAGAGTAGAGAGCAGGTGGAAGAGAGCCTGGAGAGGTGGAGGGATGCTCTGGAGAAAAGAGGAATACAAAAGTCAGTAGACACAAGACAGAATAGATGTATGTGGATGAGAGGGAGACAGGTGCAAAGGTGAACACGCAAGGTGTGAAGGTGAGACGAGTTTAAATACCTGGGGTCATCCATCCAAAGCAATGGACAGCACACAACAGAGGTGAAGAAGAGAGGGCAGGCAGGATGGAGTGGGCAGAGATGAGTGTCAGGGGTGATTTGTGACAGAAGCATGGCAGCAAGAGTGAAAGGGAAGGTTTGCAAGATGGTAGTGAGACCAGCTGTGATGTATGGAGATGGTGCCACTGACAAAAGGACAGGAGGCCAAACTGGAGATGACAGAGTTGAAGATGTTAAAATCTGTTTAAATCAGAGGGGGACCTCAGGTTGAGCATTTTGGAGACAAAGCTAGAGAGGCAAGGCTGAGATGATTTGGACATGTGCAGAGGAATGATAGTGGATATACTGGACAGACGCTGTTGAATATGGAGCTGCCAGGTGATAGGAGAAGATTCAAGGATGTCGTGAAGGAGGACATGCAGAGGCTTGGTGTGACAGAGGAGGATGCCAAAGATCAGTTGGTTGGGAGTTAGCTTTTTCTTTGCTTTTGTCAGGACATTTTTCACAAACATGAATATAAACTGTGAACGCTTTCCTAACCGATGCTGGAAACAATTCCTGCATACAGATGATACATATAGAGCCGGCCCATATCTGGAAAAAAACAGACGTAACAGCTAAAGCTGTAACAGCAATGGCATATCCTGAGAAATAAAGAAACAAACATGATAAGCAGAAAAAAATTAAACTGTCATTGTGCTGTAACAAAACATTTACCTTCAGGCACAGTGAGGATGAGTATGGAGGAGACTCCTCCAATCAGAAGGGTTGCTATCAATAATATTTTTCTCCCAAAAAGAAGAAGAAGAAGAAAAAAAAAAACAGCCTTTATTGTCCCACAAAGGTGAAATTCAGCAGTTTCTGTATCAGGCTCTAAACATGTTTATTTCTCCTGGAAAGTTTTAACATGGGAGTCTATGGGGACTGACTCACTGAGGCGCCTCTGCTGGACCGCAGAGAAACTGCAGCCTGGGGCTTGTAATTAGGGAAGTGCGCAACTGGTCAGGTACACAGCTAATCATCACTATTGTCACTTCATTGTACTAGTCATTAAACCTAATTATTAAGATTTTAATTGATGTCCAGTGCCTGTAAATTGTTGTGTCCTGAATGTTATGCAGCCATCTGCCACCAGATGGCGCTGCAACCACGACATAATTGTAGAAAAACACCATGACTCTGTTAACCTAGGCATGATTTTTGTCTTAGGCCTATTTGTGTTGGTTAGTTTGGAGGTCAAAGAATGAGATCACAGATACGTATGACGTGCAGTGTTCATAATGCACGAGGCCAGGAGGCAGACAGCATTTAAACTATGATTCATTATTGAAGAATGTGAGCAGTGGTTTCAAATGCCTTTGTTTACTCAGGTTTTGAAATTGTCCATGAAACAGTTCTCAGATTAAACCTGAGTGATTCTTAGTTTTAGGCTGGTCCTACAAAGGAATTAGTCTCCAGGAACACCCCTTATAATGATCATAACAAACATAAATGCTTGTGTATGAGGGGGGCTGAGGCTCTGGTGTCATGTGACACAGAGTCACATCAGCTGGTAAAAATAGCAGCACGGGTCACACACACAAACACACAGAGCTGTGATCTGACCGTGTGTGTGTGTGTGTGTGTGTGTGTGTGTGTGTGTGTGTGTGTGTGTGAGAGTGAGTTTCAGTGTCAGTAAACAAGTTGGTTAAAGTGAGCTGACGGCCGGACGGGAGCAGGTCTCAAGGTAAGAACACGTTATTTTCTCAGCAGTGTGCTGCTCTGGATTTACCACAGGTACCGTACACACAGCAACAGGAAGTGTCCTCCACTCGGACCGTACTCAGGTCAGCAGCTCTGAAAGTCGAGGGGTGATGTTCAGACTGATGGTGAACATGGAGAGTAGAGCTCCTTCATCTCCTCATTTTAGGAGTAAAATCAAACAGAATCATTATTGGCTGAGTTTGTTCAACGGTGTGTAGTTTGAATCCAGGTGGGCCAGAAATTCATAAACTTAAAAAAGTGAAAATCACAAAAACAGTTCAGTGATGCTCCTGTGATTACAAAAAAAGAAAAAAACCTTCACTTAAGAGAGCTTTTTTTTTTTCTATTTAACATCTTCATGATTCAAACAACTTATTGAGACTGAGAAACATTTATAGACTTTTCACTCCTGTGTGGTCAGGATGGCATAATTTCTGAAACAGCAGCATTTTATTTAAAATTTTAATTCTTAGCAGATTCATTACAGTTTCTCAGACTTCTGACAAGTCTCAGGTGGGCTGAGTGACACCCCTGCTTTAAAATGCAAGTCATCCTTTCCAAGTACCAGTTATATCACAGGCTCCGCCGTTACATGAAAAGAGCTTTTTTTTCTTTTTTCTTTGCTGTGATAGCAGTACGAGAGCAAACATTTGGTTTGGTGAGTCTTCTTAAAGCCACAGAAACCCCAAAGACCACCAGAAAGGGCTCGACTGTTGATCATGTTTAACATATATGAATAACTTTGGAGCCAAAGTGAACGACGGGAGGACGTTTGTCTGGAGATGAGCATTTTGACTTTGAGTCTATATTTAAACGGTCCTGTTGGAGAGTTTTTGTAAATGTTCTAGACATTGTTCCCACTCATCCCACAGTATTTAGCTTCCTATCTGTTCTTTAAGATGTTGTTGATATCAGTGCAGAGATGAGCATGAGGACAAAGACAGACAGCTGCTGGCAAAAGAAGAAAACTCCTCACAGAAGATTGTGGAGAAAAGAGAAAGGAAAACTGTTTGCTAAAATTCTCAGTGAAACACAAACTGAAATATTTTAGGTCAGTTTTAATTTTAAATTTAAAGTGATTTCATTATCCATCCATCCTGCTTTCCAACTATCCTGTTCAGGGGCAGGGTGGGGGCTGGAGCCTATCCCAGCTGTCACAGGACAAGTTGTCTGTCTCTGTCACAGACACAGACAACCATTTACACCTCTGGCAATTTAGAATCACCAATTAACCTGACCCCATGTCTTTGAGAGGAAACCAGAGTACCCAGAGAAAACCCATGTAGACAACATTCAAATGCCACACAGAAAGGCCCAGGCCAAGGTGGATTCAAACCCGGACCTTCAAGCTATGAAGCAACAGTGCTAACCACTATGCCACCGTGCAGCCTCCTGTCTGTTTTCAGTATTTGGATTTTGCAGTCAGTGACCAGATGCCATGAATGCTGTTTCCTCTTTGAGAGGCTCTGCAGCCCTTTACTGCAGCATGTTCATCTGCTGCTTGTTTTTGGGTCTCTGCCTTCAGGTTTGTCTTCAGTAGTAACTGAAAAGCTGCTCTGCTGGGCTGAGATCAGGTGACTCACCTGCCCAGTGAAGAATCCTGTTCCTGAGTGTAACCAAAGGTTTGCATCTTGTTGTAAACATCATCCATGAAGCATCTCTTGACTGCAGACCTTCACAGTGATGCTCCTGCCTCCTCCTGACCTGGTTAAATGTTGTCGAGTTGTTTTTTCTTCACCATGGAAACAATTCGGTCATCATGAACTTTAGCTGTCTTCTGTGGTCTTTCAGGCCTTTTGTTGTTTCTGAGCTGCTCAGTGCATTTCTTCTTTTTAACAAAGAAGCAGATTTTTGATTTGGCCTCTCCTTAAGTTTCTGTTCTCTCTCTGATGGCCTCTATCAATTGCACCAACATCCCTCTGGATGTCATATTTCTGTCTCAGTGAACAGCTACCAAACAGGTTCAGCACTTGGATCTTAATTTGTCATGATATAATGGGGGAGCAGGCCTCACGCAGCTGCAAAACTGCAGGTCAGTCAGTTGTCCAATTATGTTTGAGCCCCTGCAAATGGAAGACTGTGTATACAAATGTCTAAACAGTTAATGCTCTACTTTTATGAAACCCTGTGAATTAAAGCTGAAAGTCTGCACTTCAATCACATGCTGATTGATTGATTTGTGGTGGTGTACAGAAGCAAAACCGCAAAGATGTGTTGGTGTCCAAACACTTATCGCCACCCTGTCACAGGCCTAACACAGAGAGACAGACTGAATCATAATTATTTTTACAAAATTGTGGAGCAACAAAAGAGGAAGAGATTACAGTACAAATAAATTTCTGCTGGAAATCTCCATGTGACATAATTTAAACTGATTCTTCTTTAAGAAGACTAAAATGTGAAAGAAGTGAGTGCTTAGATGTTACAGTCTGGACAGTCAGAATTCACACTGAGTTGATTTTTAAGATTAAGTGCTTAACAACATTATTCAAAAATGTATACGAAGGCTAAAGTTTAACTTGTGAAGTCCGAGAAGAAGAGCGACAGGTGTGCTTAGACGTGATGAATAAGCAACAGAGTGTCGCAAACACACGCAGTAAGAAATACTGTGACTAATGAAAACAGGCAGCAGAAACATGAAACACATAAACTCACTGTTTTTACTCTGATCACTGTTCAAACCTTTTTAAGCCTCATTCAGAGCCAGTGAGACAGTGACAGCACACCCAGCAGAGGCCGATCCTGACACATTAACATCCTGCTGGGTGGCTGAATGTAGGTCAGAGCTGCACTGACACTAAATACACCTCAAGAACATCTGAACTGCAGCTCGGTTCCTTCAGCTCAATGTATCTACCAACTGGATCTAGGACGGCTAAAACAACAGTTTCTATAGATTTTAATATTACTGCAGTGAGTACATCACAAATCCTTTATATGCACCACAAATGCACTTTTTAATTTTCTTCTAAAAAAGGATTGAATGCTTTTTTGAAATCGAAGGTAATCAGGAGGACTGTTTTCTTGCTTTACTGCACTACAGGACGATCTGAGGAACACTGGTGCCTGAACAAAGACTTGTGAATTTTGTTTGATATCTTCAGATCTTCAGACCCTGGTCTCCTCCTCCTCCTTCTCCTCAGCAGCAGAGATGGGTCTGGAGAGGAAGCTGGATGTCCCAGTCTACGATCTCTCACTGTTAAGAGGAATGTGGGAGGTCCGAGTAAAGAAACACAAAGAGAGGCAGAAGAAGGAGCAGGAGAGGATTGAGCAGAGCGCCCTCGCCAGGTAAGACACAGAGAAACATCACAGCTGATGAAGAATGCTTGGCCTGTGTTTCTCTGTGGCATCTTTAGCTTTCACTGATGGTGCATGGAGTCGGGGGGTCAGGCTGCTTTAACTCAGCCAGGTGTCAGGTGTGCTGTTTCATTTGGGCCACAATCGGCTCACAAAACAGCTGGCAGCACCAAAAATGAGCCAGAAGACCCAGATTAGGTCAAAACATAAACCTCATTCGTTCAAATTCATGACAGGCTCTTTGTCTTTAGTAAAAGTCAGTGGCAGGACCTGATCTGAAGGTTTGATATGAAGGTTTGTGAAATATTCTCCACAGCTTTCCCAAAAGACTTAGATCTCCAGTGCTGCACAACATATCAGGAAACAGGCAACCTCCAGTGTTTCTGGAGGTCTTGGCTCTTTCCAAGCTGATGTTCAGCACCTTCAGGTCCTATACAAATGTTTTTCTCCAAGTATTCTAGGGATGTCCTCTTTGTTGTTTGGGCCAGTGTCACTGCTGTCAGGATCTCGTGGTTCTCCATTCGAAGGACATAGCAGGCCAGTCGGAGTCTTCTGTGGGTAAAGGTGGTGTGGTGGTGTTTGTATGAATCACTTTGCTACAGAACCTCTTGGTTGGGGTTGTGATGGTGGTTTTGGATCTTGAGAATTCAAATAAAAAAATTCCACTGCAGCGTCGCATCTGTGGAACACGGTGGTGGGGGCGTCACGGTTTGGGCCTGTTGTGCTCCTTCTGGGCCAGCTCACCAGAACAGTGAAAATCTATTAGACGAGTGAACTCTGAAGGAAAACAGCAGCACACAGGCTGTTCGGCCAAACCACAGCACAGGTACCACACAGCTACCACAGAGTCTCACTGCAGTTTCATAAAATACTAAATTTTATTTATTGATTCACAGACAGGTTTTTGTCTTATCTGCTGATTTGTACACAAAGTGAAGTTTTTAAAAGTTTTAAAGGCAAAAAAATCTGCATGAAGTTATTCTAATCCTTAAATTTTAATACTACTGCTACTCCCATTGGTGGGGAGGCTTAGGGTCTAAAAATTACTCAGGTTTTGGAAGAGAACTGTTTGGTTGGACGTGTGCACTGAAAAACCACTCAGCCAGCTTTATAAAAAGCACACAGTGTGAGTTCAAAGCTTCATTTACCTGCTTTCCAGGAGGTTTAAAAAACATGTGACAGCTTGTGTCCATGTACATAATCTAACAGATTCCAGTGTCACGCAGAACTTTGCAAAGCTTAATGTTTAATGCAGCAGAAATGTTGTGAAAGGAGCTGCAGTGATCACCATCACAGAGCTGAAGCTGCTCAGTACAGAGGACCAGGCTCAGATTCCTCCAGGCTGATGGACAGCCCTGATCAACAGTTTAATCTTAATTGTTTAGTCGGGTTAGCTTTATCAACAGGACTGATGATATTTCTGCACTGCTGCTGTGTGTCTCTGACTGTGTGCTCTGGGGTTACCATAGTGTGACCAGAAAGGAAATTAAAGCTAAGCTTGGAGCTAAAAGAGGCTGAAAAGCTCCACAGAGCTGCATTTTATATATATTTAAAAAAAAAAATCCCAGCTCGCCCCTACGGGTGGTCTATTTTGCCCTCCAAGCTCGGGTCCTCTACCAGAGGCCTGGGAGCTTGAGGGTCCTGTGCAGTATCTTAGCTGTTCCCAGTATTGCGCTCTTCTGGACAGAGATCTCAGATGTTGTTCCAGGAATCTGCTGGAGCCTCTCTCCCAGTTTAGGGGTCACTGCCCCGAGTGTTCCGATTACCACGGGGACCACTGTTACCTTCATCTTCCACATCCTTTCCAGCTCCTCTCTGAGCCCTTGGTATTTGTCGAGCTTCTCGTGTTCCTTCATCTTGATATTCCCGTCACTTGGTATTGCAACGTCTATCATCACCACGACCTTCTTCCTTTGTTTGTCCACCACTAAGATGTGTGGTTGGTTAGCCACCACAAGTTTGTCTGTCTGTATCTGGAAGTCCCACAGGATCTTAGCTCCGTTGTTCTCAACCACCCTTGGGGGTGTGTCCCATTTTGACCTCGGGACTTCCAGGTCATACTCGGCACAGATGTTCCTGTATACTATGCCGGCCACTTGGTTACGGCGTTCCATGTATGCCCTGCCTGCTAGCATCTTGCACCCTGCTGTTATGTGCTGGATTGTCGCAGGGGCATCTCTGCACAGCCTGCACCTGCGGTCTTGCCTGGTGTGGTAGTGGTGATTAGTGCCACTGTGTTGTCTGTCAGTCCAGCCTTGTCCAGCCATTGGTAAGATTTTTCTACGTCAGTCACTTCTTCTATCTGCCGGTAGTACATGCCGTGCAGAGGCCTGTCCTTCCATGATGGTTCTTGTTCTTCGTCCTCTTCTTTCTCAGGTTTCTGCTGCCTGAGGTACTCACTAAGCACATGATCCCTTGTGGCCATCTTCCTGATGTATTCCTTGATCTTCATTGTTTCATCTAGGACAGTGGTTCTGACACTCACTAGTCCTCGGCCACCTTCCTTCCACTTAGTGTACAGCCTCAGGATGCAGGATTTGAAGTGAAACCCTCCATGCATGGTAAAGAGCTTTCTTTTATATATATATATATATATATATATATATATATATATATATATATATATATATATATATATATATATATATATATATATATATATATATATATATGGATTAATGCAGCCCAGGCAGAGCTTTGAATTTGTGCCCTTTGTTAATACATTTACTTAAAATGTACCTCATTAAATCAGAGCGATCCGGTCTATGTGCCTGAAGTAAATAAAGCTTTTGAACCTGACTGAGTCAGACCCAAACGGACTGTTGTTACTCATGAACTATGAGAGTCATGGCTGATTTTAGCAACATGAACACACACCGTTCTATTTATAAGGCAGCATCAGTGGAACCGGTCAGAGTCTGGTCTGCAGACAGCCGAAAGGTCATGAGTTTGGAGAATGAACGGGAACATCCAGGCTTCTGAAATCTGACAACTCTGCAATGCTTCTCATTCCTGACTAACACGTCTGTGTGTGCAGGATCGACCAGCAGTGGCAGTATCGCATCTACTGTAAGACCCTGAAGACCACCGAGCTGAATGTGCTGCATCATTACCTGGAGAGGTCAACGCTGACGGACATACAGCTGTGCACAGGTAAATACCACAGAAATGCAGCTGTGCATGAGCGGTCCAACGGCCCAGCAGGTGTAACGGCACCAAAACAGACTGAAAATCATAGTAATCATATAAATCACTTATCAGTTTAGTTTTGCTCATTTTAGACATGTTAGAAAAAATTTAACCACTGAGGCCTCAAAGTTGTACATCAAATTCTCCCTCACATGAACAACTGTCTCACCACCTGCACACAGACAGGTTGAATCATGTTACAACCAATGGAAAGAGGCCAGTTCATCAAATACCTCCCCTCTAAAAAGATCTTGGAAAAAAAATTCCAGGGGAAAGATCCACTTCATAACAGGAAAAAATTTCAGCGCCAGCTGCCATCATTATTCTGCTCTAAACAATGTTCTGAGGGGTGGCGGTCTGGCTGTTTTTTTAATTTCCAGTAGCTCGAAAACTACCTTAGCTTCAAAGGTCTCAAAGGTTACACTGACTCAGTGCACCATCTGGTGGTACAAACTGGCCCTACACAAAAGTACAGCTGGGCCCTATTTCAATGTCAGCTGATGTCTCAAAGCAAAGCAGTTGCTTCTTAATATTCTGTTTTTAGCTTCAGTTCATTATAACATTGAATGAATGAATGAATGAAACTTTATTGTCCCACATGAAAAATTTGTCTTGGATAAACAGCGTTTCACAGCTGCAATTCGCAGCTACAAAGTAATAATAAAAGCTCATCTCTAACAACACTCACATGCATGTTGGTTTGGCTCCGGGCCTTTTAAACAGTGCAGAGTCTTTTTTCAATAATACAATAGATGTTGGGAGGAATGAGAGCTTGGAGAGGTTTGTTTTACAGCTACTTGCTCTGTAACATCTCCCTGAAGGTAACAGCTCATATTCTGTAAAAAGAGTATGGAATGAATCCTTAACAATCCTATAAGCCTGCTGTGCAACAACTGTTTCATACTTTGATGGGAGAGACTGGTACTCAGTATTTCCCACAATTTTCATGGCAATTTTTACAAGTTTCTCAATTCTTTAGCTTTACTGTAAGTGAGCCGTATCAGACTACAATCTGATCAAGCTTTCCAGCACAGCATGATAAAAAAGTACCCCTAACCTTGGAATTCACACCAAACAATCTTAGTCTATGAATAAAGTGGAGCCTTTGTGGTAATTTTTCACATAAGAAGTCAACATGTTCTTTCCATTTAAAAAAATGTGTATGTGAGCTGACCTAATACACATCCATTGATTACCAAAGGATCATGTGCACATATTCCTCTAGGGTTACATATAATTTCTTTAGTTTTTTCAGTGTTCAAAATAAGATAGTGATCTTCGCACCACACTTTGAAGTCCTTGATCTCCTACAGATGGGCAGTCATTTGCTCATGACAGACATCGTAATAATGTCATCCAAGAGTGTAATTACCTGTTTTTAATCTGGTTCCCTCTGTGTGCATTAGTGTACAAGGTGAAAAGGAGAGGAGAACTCACCGCTCCTTGGGGCATCTCTGTGCTGCAATATTTAATTGTTGATAATATGTCATTCACCTTGACTTGTTGTGATATTTGTCGATATTTGATATTTGTATTTGTTAAAAGAGATGAAAACCATTTAATAATTAAAGGATTAATTTCTAACTTTAAAAGCTTCCAAAAAGCAGATGTGGACGAACAGTTATGAGTTTTAACCACAGAAATTTAGAAAAAGTATTTTTAAAATTTGCTGTATCTGTTGCTGCTTATGATGTATATTTGTTGGAAACAGACGAGCAGCAGGAACAGAACATCCAGCAGGATCCCAATAAGGGGAAACTGATCTTCCAGCTGGAGGGAGAACGCTGGATGGTAAGTTAGTTAACAGGCTTGTACGTCTCGTAGTATCAGGAAACCAGTGTGAATAACAAAATCATTTGCAGAATTTTCCCCATGAGCTTCAGTGGATGACCTACCTGAAGGAGTGGCATGTCAGGGGGACGAAGATCTGCCGGCTGCCTGACTACCTGGCTCTGTTTACCCAGCTCACTGTGCTGGATATCCCCAAAAACACCATTGTTGAGCTGCCCCCTGAGATCGGTGAGTCAAACACGAACCAAGTCTAATCTCCAATCTCATTGTACATCCTGTATAATGACAATAAAGGCATTCTATTCTATTCTATTCTATTCAAACTGAGATCCAGCTCCATTTAATCTTCTTTGATCTAAGGATGGGAAACAGTACTAAAATGTCCCATGCACACCTAAATCTACTTTTTTAAAATTTTTTCTTCAAATGCCCTCCATCTGTGTCCTCAGGTAAGCTGACAGCACTGAGGGAGCTGAACGTCAGCTACAACCGACTGTCCAGAGTTCCTCCAGAGCTCGGAAACTGTGAAAACCTGGAGCGGCTCGAACTCACTGGAAACTACAACCTGTCCGAGCTGCCGTTTGAGGTGAGAGGCGGGATGAGTCACGCTGCCAATAATTCAAGTTTATCAGTCCCTGAAGTGGACACCAGTTTGGTCTTACAAAAACGTAAACTTGTCATTTAGATTATTTGGGAGCTCCTTCATTTGGTAGAAGTGAAAGGGTTGGTAGGGTTTTATATTTCCAGAAAGATGCTTATTTTCTTTTTCAACATTGTAGAGTTGAAGTGACACTAGAGGAAATTCCTGGATGTAATGAGAATTACATCCAGGAATGTAATGAGAGCTTCCTGGAGTTTCTACCCTTTTTCTTTGTTCAGATTAAGGAGACAAACATGAATCATTGAAATCGGAAGGTGTTGGTTCTGTCTGTTTGGTACATTTGTACTGGCTCACTGTTGGTGCCTTGAGTTAGAGGAACTGCAGGTTCTGGGTTTTACTGCATTTTTGAGGCCTCGAGGTTGATGCTCTGCAGAACTGACAGTAGGATTATAGTGAACACCTGAAGTGCCATCACAGACCAAATTTGGCATATTCCCCAAAATGTTGAACTGTTCCTTTAAATACAAAATATTCTATAAAATCTGTCATTCAGGTATTTAGTAACAGTGACAGCTAAAACTGAATGTTCTTTAACACAGCTTCAGCTTTTTACAGTGGCGAGGTTTCCCTTCAGAGGTCACACTCATACAGTCGCGACCTGTCAGTCAAGCTGTAACTCCAACCCAATTTTCTGCTCCTTCCTCTTTCTAAAATACTTAAAAAATAACTTCATGTTTTATTCAATAAGACCTAAAACCAGCAGCCAAGACCTCATCAGGAAAGACTTCATTGTGCTCAGAGATCAAGTGAGGAGGACGCTCATTTTGTCTATCCAATCAGACTTCTGAAACCACCAGCATCGTCCCCTGCTGCACATGAGAAAAAACCTCAGGATTGGCTTGACTTTCAGACCTGGATATACAGTCTGTGTTTTAGTTGTGATGTCATCACGTCAATGATGTGATGTTTTGCTGATGATGTCACTGTTTCATCTGTTTGCAGCTGAGCAGCCTGAAACAGCTGGTTCAACTGGACATCGCAGAGAACAGGTTTGTCTCAATCCCCATCTGCGCTCTGAGGATGACGAGCCTGAAGCTGTTGGACCTCAGCAACAACAGCATGACTGACCTGCCACAGGACATGGACAGGTGACTGATGATGTCATCACTAATTCCAGGTGGATTACCAAGTAGATCATCTGGGCCTGGGCTTCAGCACTGAGAACACAAATCAGCTCTTCCTGAGTATTTTGGGAGGGTTAGGTCCATTCATAAAAAACTCTGTTTATCTCTGCAGGCTGGAGCAGCTCGTCACGCTGTTCATCCATAAGAACAACTTGACTTACCTCCCTCACTGTCTCACCAACATCGCTACGCTCGAGATGATTGTCGTCAGCGGTGATGAGCTCACCTGCATCCCAACCAAACTCTGCCACAACCCCAAAATCAAGTACAAAGACCACACCCACACAGAATCCAGTTCAGGCCCAGTCAGGACTTCCACCAAATGTCATCTAACTGCTTTAACTGATTTATAGTTGCTGCTACCTCTGCAGGCCACTTTGCAACCCACCTCCACACCAGTTCCCCATTTTCATGCTTTATGTGATTAGTGCAATCAGAAAAAAATCAGGACACTGAAGTGAAACTGTTGATCCAACAGCTCATATTTTAAATGTATCCTTTGGAACAGATCAAATTCCAGATTTCCTGAAAGCTCCTATTACATAAAGGTGGGGACCCCAGTAACTTAATGATTACTGACCCATCTTGAAATTGTTCTGCTTAACAAAAACCTTAGAGTTCCTTATAAATGATTGATTCAAACTGCATCTGTGCATCTGCAGTGGGATAACAGTTTACCTTCAGAACAGCTGCCGCAGTGACTGGACTTAAACATTACTGAAGTGCTCACTAATCATCAGTATCACGTTGCACCTTTCATAACTCTGAAAAAAAAAAACCTACATTTGAATGGATAGATTACAGCATTCACGCAGTAGTCCTGAAATGTTTCATGTCACCTTAATGTCAGTACAGGTGTTCCACAGGGATCCATTCTTGGACCTCTTTTATTTACTGTAGTAAATCTGCTGTGATAGGTCCCCTATCTGCAACACTGATGGTTTCACCAACATTCTACATTAACCTGTGCTCCATATTCACAGAGCCAGAAATTTACTCTGAAACATCTGAAGGACAGAGCTCAGCGAGTTTCACAAAGGACTCTCAAAAAAAAAAAAAAAATGATGCTAGTAAAATGTCTAAAACAGCCCGACCTTCATCAATAAAAGGATTTTCTTTGAGAAAGCTAATGACAGTAGGTGAAATTTTGCATCATTCCTATTAAGATGTGGATCTTTAACCTGGAATTCTTTCATGGGAAAATCTGAGATGGTCAGGCGGGAGGAAGTTGATGATCCATACAACCCACAGAGGGCACTAAAAATAAAGTTATAAACCCCAAACATGTACAAAGAGCACAGGTGTACAAAGGTCATGGTGGAGATGTTCTACAAACACAGGCAACTCTGATGGATCCGGACTTCACTGTTTGTCTCTGCTCTTCTTCAGGTTCATTCGACTCTACGACAACCCTGCAAGTAAAGAGAAGAGGAAGAAAGAGGAGGAGGAGAAGAAGAAAGTGGACAAGATGAGGAGGTGGAGGGGGCAGAGGGAGGCAGAGGAGGTGAAGAAGGACAGCGGTGAGAAAGAGTTCATCGAGGCGTACATCAGCTCGCTGCAGGACAGAGGTGAGCATCGGCAACAGCGACGGATGGGCAAAAAGCTTCGTTCTTTAAATCTGTCTCTGTCACAGTGTAACAGCCATTTATCAACAAATGTGAAATAAAGATAATATTGTTAGAAAACTTTAGTGTTTACCGCTCAGAGTGGTGATTCATCTTTTGCTTTGATGCTTTAAATACATTTTTTATTTTAATCACCAGTTATTAGTTTTTGCACTTTTCAATTTGTTTTTTAATGACTTTCAGCTTTTTATTTTAATGTGAGGGTTATTGGTCAGAATTTAAGAACTTAAAGTCATTTATTTATAATTAAAACAAAGTTTGCAGCAGATCGTTTTTGAACTTCCCTGAGAACAAACATTTTTATGAGTAACACATAACTGAGGTTTCATTTGGGAGAAAATATTATTTGCTTTGTTCCAAATTGCACTTCAAATATAATTTTTCTATCTCTAACATTTCGTTGTCACCAAGGATCCGATTAGTATTGTTTAAACTTACTGTAATATTTCAGTGTATGTGATCAAACTGATTGTAGTCAAACCCGGCCCAACATGTTTTTTTTGTGTCCCACACCAGAAACCGTCCCCTACGCCACTACCAAGGTCTCCATTTCCTGTCTGCTGTGAGGAAGAGGAGGAGGAAGGTTAAGCTGACATTATAACACTAGTGACTGAAAGATGGCAGCATAGAGAAATTTTAATGTGAGCTACTGAATATTAGAAAACCAAAAAAAAACAATTAAAACTCAAAACTGGATTTTGCCAGATGCTAGCATGCTAACAGCAGTTAACGCTGTCGACGACATGAAAATGTGTTTTAAAGAAAATATTTTCATTAAAGTCTGAGACAGGAAGTTAAAATGTTTATTAATTCACAGTTCTGTCACTTGTTGCTTGATCAGATTTGTGTAATTGATGTGTCTTCGAACTTTATCATTTAGTATGAAAAATGGACGTGAATCATTTTAATGAACACAAGATGCTACGGTCAGGATGTGGACTTTATTATCACAACTCTGAATTCTAATTTCTCTTTATTTGTGTCATTTCATCGTTTTCTTCTTTTCTGGCAGGAATGAACTTCTGTAGCTTTAAATCATCAGTGAAGGAATTTCTGGAAAAAAATATCTAATCCATTTGTGTCCTTTTATTTATCAGTTCTATTCTTCTTTGTTGTGCTTTAAAAATATTAATACGTGAAAATATTGCATTAAAAAGGTTTTTCATTCCAAATTTAGATTTCCAGATTTATAAATAAGAACACACTGAAGTTAATTTCTTTATGATCCAGAGCAAACTTTACTGTTTAAGCTTTTATAAAGATTCATCTTTGAAGAAAAGGTGACATTTCTCAGAGTTTTTGTGATGATTTCTGTGTTTAAAGGTTTTTGGAGTTTTTCTGGATTCTTTGTTGAAAGTGTGAAAGTTGAGACCAAATAGAGAAAAAGGTTGAAATATTTTATGTTTCACATGATTTAATAGATGGTATTAAGTACACAGAGTGTAATATTTTTGTTTGAAATTGTGTTTTTGTGTTGCAGCGAAAGTTCATCAAATAAAAATGGAGTAATTTTGTGCCTTAAAATGTATAAAAAGAACATTTTGTGTATTATGAACACAATGATTCTTCTGTGAAAAATAAGGTTTTATTTTTGTATTTGGAGGTGATTTTTGACTGAAGCTGCTTTCAGCCATTTGTGGATGTTGACTTTTGATTAGTTTTTTTTATTTAATAAATGTTTGTAAAAAATAATCTTGTCTTAAGAGTTTCTGTAACTGAAAGCAAAGATCTGAGTGTTTAAAATGACGGTTGTGGTTCTGTCAAACTTTCTAAAGTTAATTGAAATAATCTGAAGTTTAATTTTGGTCGATTTGCACTCAGAACGCTTAAGATAAACTTCTGATCATGTGTGTTGACCCAAGAAATGGTACAAAAGTGCTTCTGAATGCTTACTGATTTTAAATATTGATGGAAAAAGAGTTTCACAGACATGGGGAGACCAAGCCAACTCCACACAGAAAGGTCCCGGCCAGGTGGTGATCGAGGACCTTGCTGTGAGGCAGCAGTACTCACTACTGTGCAGCACAAAATAAGGTGTCAAGTTTTCCATTTGTATAAAGTCTGTTTTTGATCCCAAACCCGATCCTGCTCTGATTTAACTGCTTTTTGATCTGATTTCTTGTAATCATTGTAGGTTGTTTAAATTATAAAGCGCCTCGAGGAGACTGTTGTGATTTGGTGCTATGTAAATAAAATTGAACTGATCAAATAAATATTCAAATAAAATCTAAATAAATTCTGTCAAACTAGGAATGATTGAAACTAAAATTAAGAAAATCCATTATAAATATAAAACTTAAAATTAAAAATAGAAAAGTCACACAAATGTATCCTTACTCTGAAATAAAACAAACTACATTTCAAATTTCATACACTTCTCTTTATTAATATTCTTGTTATCATATATTCAAAATTATGTTCTTAATAAAAGAGCAAAAGCAAATGGAGTAACACATCTCCTGGTTTAAATATAAAACTGATATGAACATGAGTGATTCGAGGCACACGTTCAGAGAAATTAAAGTGCAGCAATCAGCAAAATGTTCTGCATCATCTACACAGAGGAGGAGGAACATCTGGGAATGTCTGCATAAGTCACCTTTCTTGGTTTTAATTATCAGATAAATTGTTCAGATCTGTACTGTACTCGTACAGAACGAGTTTGAACACTTCAGTCAGTCGAGTTTGGTCGCCGTCTTCTCTGGCTGCCATGTTGGAGCTTCAGCTTTCACACCTCACCACAACAACATCAAACTTCCCTCTGAGAGGATTTACTTCTTCCATCGTCCAAGCAAACAAGACATTTGACTTCAGTTACTGAATCATTAACTGTAAAATTATTTAAAAAGTAGAGAACATTTCTATATGAAACTAAAAACAATGAAACGACAGAAGTCTGATCTACCCCTCCCACACACACAAAAAAAAAAAACAGCAGTCCCATCCCCAGGTGTGGGAATCCTCACTGCACCCAATGACCCGGACTAATCCAGGAAATAAGGGAACGACTGATATAAGATCCAACATTTCTTACCCCAGACCCTGGATCACTAAATCTGGGGCCTAATTAACTTAATCTAAAGTCTGAGCTATTTAATCCAGAACCCAAATCAAGGTTGGAATTACTGCATAAGACACAAAATCCCGTCTGAATGACAATCAAGAATCTGAAGAATCCAGAATAATCCAGGAAAAAGGCATTTTGTTTTGAAAAAACTGCTACATAGTCCGAGACTTTGGAATTGCTGCAGCTGATGGTGAGATGTGAAGGCAGCATCATGAAAGCAGGAGCTACGATGAGATGTTTGAGGACACTCGGCACACAGGGCGCCATTAGCATCTGACAGAAATGCAGAGACGAGTCGAGAGTTACAGGTTAAAAAGGTTAAAGATTATTCATGTAAAAAAAGCCGAGAGCTTCTCTAACAGGCGCTGTGTGCTTCTTGAAGCTACGCACCATCATCTACCTCATGAAGAGACGCTCAGGTGTTTCTGCAGATGTGACAAAGTTCATGCTGCATTCAGGAAAAACAGACGAACCATGACCCAAAAGTGGAATTATGGAGCAACATCATGTCTCAACAAGAACTCTGGGTTGCTTTTCGTGTAACCAGTCAAAAGCGATTTCTCCCACACAGTACGCAGAACCTGAATGCAGCATAGTGCAGGTTCCTTTTACAATAACGGGCGTGCAGACAGGCCATCTGTCCGCACTGTCAGTCTCTGGGTCACTCGTTTCTTTAATCTGTCTTTAAACAACAGCTGGGTTCCCCACATGTGCTCTGAAACTGGTTTTACTGGTGTTTGTTCATCCTGTTCATACTGGGCATGAAGAGACACCTTCAAAATGTTCCTCCAGTGGAAGAGACGGGAATAAATCCACAGTCTGAGCTCTGTGCAGAAAACAACTGGGAACCCAAATTTCAAACACAGAGCCCAGTTTAATAAATACAGCCTCAATCACTTAATCCAGAGTCCAGATCACAAAATCAAAAGCCCAGATTTAGAGGGAATTAACACATCAGACTAAGTTCAAGATGAAAATTCAAATTAAGAGTCTGAACAAAATCTATTGCACATGCAGAATAATCCAAACATCTTTAAAAAAAACAAACAAAAAAAAAACTGCAGCATCAAACATTTAATCTTATAATCCAGACTAACTCCACTGAATTACATAATCCAAAACCCAAATTATTAAATCCAGAGTGCAAATTATTTAATCTGGAGTGCACTTTATCCAGAACCTGAATCATTAAATTCAGAACCTCAGTAACTGAATCAGGAGTCCAGTTTAATAAATCAAGGACCCAAATCGGTAATCTTAGAGGATGAAGAACAGCACGGAGAATCGAAATCTACAGTCAAAGCCCGGTTTAGGAAATCAGTGCAGAACCAAAATCGAGAACAGAAACTGAAACGTGTTCTTGTGTGATCTGATTTACTGCAGCTGTGATCAGGATGCAGACGGAGCGACACCTCCAGGCTGATCTTCATGTTTCGGCTTTGAAAAACATTTTTGTCTTCATCACCTGCAATCAAGGCTCAGACAGCCCACATGAACAGGATATTTCCTAACATTGTTTAAAGACAGCATAAAAAAATCATGACCCAATCACTGAATGCGAGGGTGAAGCTTTAAAAGCTGATGGAGACGAACTTCGAAAGCTGCACGGGGAGCAGACGGAATTCCAACAATCCATCGGCTTCTGTTTGGAGTGTTTGTTAATCTGGGAGAAAGCGCGACTTAAGCACGTGATCGGGTTTTTGTTTTGTTTTTTTTCCACCTTTAACCAGAAGAGAAACTGCAGTTTTTCGTTGCCAGCGTGTAAACAAAGGCAGAAACAAGCAAAAACAATAAAACATGGCATCGTTTTGTTGGTCACCACCGGAAAGGTTCAGACTACATCAGTAACTCGGAGCGTTTGGTTTGACTGACCTGGAGGGGCAGGTGGGTGGGGAGAGCACTTTCAGGTCAGACAGCAACAAACTTCAAGCTTTAAAAAAGACGAACAGGAGGAGGAGGAGAGATAAAGATCCTGGGAGGAGTTATGGAGAAAAACAAGGTGGAGGTGCTCTTCATCCTTAAAGCCCTCACACATCACTGCGGCTCAGTTAAACATGTAGTTTTCAGTCAATTTTATCCATTGATGAACTGTAAAAACTCTCACCCTGCAGACTTCATAAAACTCAGCTTCAGGGTTCTGGAGAGCTTCAAAACAAAGTTTACTGCCCTCTACAGGACGGGAGGAGGCAAAACAAGAGACCATCTGTAGGACTTTTTCTCTTTAACAAGCAGAAGCTTCAAAATTACTGAAAGAAAGCTTCTGTTTCTTAGCAGAGACCTAAACTTTTTTAATAAAAATATATAGGGGTCATAACTGAAGAAATTTTAATCTGAAGGAGCGGTCAAATTAGTGAACTGAGAGCCCAATTTACTAAATTAAGTCATTACATTTTTTTTTTTACTAAATCAGGAGAGTGAAAGATTAAATAACAAGCTCAAACAGTAGAAAACCCAGTTTACTAATGTGAGAGCCTAAATTATTGAATGTTTCCTAAATCGAGGTCAAATAATTGAATCAAGAGGTTAGTAAATTGTGTAAATTAAAAAGCCTAATTTACTAAATTGAAAGCCCAAATGATTAAATAATCTGAGATGGTTGCTGTGAGAAGCCAGTTCCCTAAATGGGGAGCGAGTAAGTGAATAAATCAAGAGCCCAAATGTCTCCTCAGTTGTTAAAATACAGAATCCCAAATTATAGTGAGCCGGAAAGACCCTGAGCACGTTTTTCTCACACTCCTGCCTCCCATTTCTGCACGAGCACTTCAGACCAGTTATTTACTCTGATTTCTCTCCTGACACGACAGGGTGGTGATGTCACAGCCAGTGTGAGTTTGCACATGCTCCATGTGAGGGGAAGTCTGACTGCCACGGCTGCTAGGAAGGAGATCCGGATAGAAAAAAAAACCCACCAGGATCTCATCCTAATTCAGTATCGTATCCCACAGTCCTGTACAGCTCCGGCTTCCCCGTCCTCACCACCTTTCGCCCTCCATTAAAAAAAACAAAACAAAACTTTGTGGTTTTGAGTGTCAGCTTTACAGCCATGTCCACTGCAGGTCCAGTACGGTGAGAAGCATTTGATGTCCTCACCTCTGCACCCCTGATGGGTGGAGTCAGTGTGTGCAGGCGGCAGCCAGACTGACAGCTCTAAGTTACTTTGGTTTTACTGGTCCCATCCTCGTGTGATTGGCCTGTGACCCAAAATGAAGTGAAGAAACATATTTGGGATCCCACACAATCAGTTTGGGTTATTTAAGTTCATTTGTTCTGCTGTTGTGTTATAAAGTTGAGATCCCGACTCTTACTGGGGAACGTCCCACTAAAAGTTCAAAGCCCTTTGGTTCTACCTGCCCAAACACACCTGGGCAAAGTGCAGAGAACGGGAGGAATAAAAGGTGAGTGATGAAAAAATGATTTGACAGGGTGGCTGCCGCCCGACGTTCCCCAGCAATTTAGGAGGGGTGGGGGTCTAAAAGGGGCAGGACTTGCAGACAGGTCTCTGCTCTGTAATTGGTCAGGCAGGCTACAAGTTACAAGACACTATCCTGTAGGAGTGGTTCAAGGTCCTCTGTGTCACTGGCGGGCAAAGTCAGAGGGCTGACATTCTGAGCACGTGCAGCAGAGGTGCTGCTGGCTTTGGTGGCAGAGCAGGTCTTGACATCAGCCAGTAGGTGGTGCTCGGGGATGAAGAAGGCGACAAGCAGAGCAAATAAGACGGTGCACGCTCCAAACAGGAAGGGAGGGCCCGGGACGACCAGCTTCTACAGACAGAAAGAGAATAGACGCTTCATTCATAAGAGGAAAAACCTAAACAAAAACAGTGAGGCTCATTTGGTACGCACCTCTGCGCTTGCTGTGGGTCTTCCTGCTACCGGCTCCACGTCATTCAGCTCCACGTTGAACAGGAAGAAGATGAAACCGTAGAGAGCTGGGCCCAAACCATTACACAGACCTCTGATACCTGTGATCATCCCCTGAACCACACCTGAACACACAGAGGGGCCTCTCAGTTTCAGCCTTTACCTTCTCCTTCACTATTCTGCATTTTTAAGATGATGGAAGAGGGACAGATTCTCCTTCGGACAGTCAGGTGTTACTCACCTTGCTGGTCAGGTGAGGCGCTGTGTGACACCAGAGCAGAGATTGCTGGGAAGGTAATAGAAGACATGGCTGCTACAGCTCCTGCTGCCCACATCATCCTGTAAGCATGTGAGCAGAGATCTCGATTTTATATTAAGTGAATTTTTAAGTCAAATCTATTTGACTTTATCATTCACAGAGAACAGGAAATAGAAACAGGCATGGGACTCACCACGGCTCAGAGCCGAAGCCATACCAGGCCAGCTGGAAGAGCTGAAAACCCAGGCCGAGAAGAACTGTGTTCTTTTTCCCGATGGTCTTTATTAGAGCCCCGAAGAAGACCGTCTGACACAGAAACATGACGGGACGTGATGTACAGTAAATAAATTAGGATGAAAACAGATTTATGACACAGTCTTAAAAAAAAACTTTCAATTAAAGGATGTCAGAAGTAAAAACATCCTCGCAATCACTGATATTGTGTCACATCAGCATCAAGTTCAACAAGTGTTTGCCAATCACATCGTGCACAGCTTGTAAAAACTAAGGATGGCGCGATAACACTTTTTTATGTCTGATACCGATACCAATATTTTACGTTTGGATATCTGCTGATACGATACAAATCCGATCTTTAAAAAAAAAATAAAATAAAATGTTTTTAAACGCCTGGATTAATTTTTCATAAGTCAAAAGGCTCTCAAACAACAAAATCTAAATCTTTTAGTTGTCCCAGGTACAAGACTAAGAAGGAGGGGCAAAAACTAGGGGCGTAATCTTGTAATGCTTTATATTCACGAGCATTCTCCTAAACACGTTTCTACTGTAGGTCTACATTTATTTACTAATCAGGGATTAAAGTATAAAAAAAATATTTTGACGGGGAAGGGGTCCTTCCGGTACCGGACAATCGGCGGCGCTCGCTAACAGTATGTCCGCGAGCTGAAGTAAAGAAAAAAAAAAATAACTGAAATTCTCAGCACAACACAACAAGCGAGCACAACACACAAACACGGCAGAGAGCAGTGGAGGCGTGGAAAAACATGTCAGCGATGATCCACTCAGTGTCAAAGGGAATCCGTCGCAGCGCCGGAGAACTTTTTGGAATCTAAGGGTTTTTTTTCTAACTCCTGATCCCCACTCCATTCCAGTAGGTGGCAGTAATGCAGCTCTAAGCTGGTTTGTCAACCACAAACGCACAAGACGACGACAACGGAGAACTGTAATGCAGCTAATGTGGGCAAAACACTGTTTAATAGATCTGATTGCATTTTTTATTTCTTTCCGATATCTGATCCAGTAATTTAGGTCAGGATCGGACCGATACTGAATATCGGATCAGCGCATCCCTAGTAAAAACATCAATGAGCAGACTGGTCAAAAAGGCCTTCATCCTCCTCCTCCTCACTTTCTGCCAGCTTAAGCTGGTGAATCTGAACAGCCCACTGTCACCAAACAAAGCAAAGCTTTAATAAAACCAGGCATGCGCTCTGACTTAGTTCAGCTTACTTCATGTTTGCTGGTTACAGAAGGTTAAAGCCTTCATGGCTGCATGAACGAAGGTTCAGTGCTCACGCAGAGCTTTTGAAACACATCAGAATCTAGACTCTTCCTTCCTGCTTTCCCACCATTACTGAGTGCTGACTGTGGGGGTTTCTCTCCAATACCGTTAGGTCTGTAACTGATGAAGCACCTTCAGGTGACTGTTGTGAAATATTAGCAGACAGTCTGATTCTCTGAGGAATCGTGTGTGACGGGCGGCTGCGTACCTGAGCGACTATAGACAGGATTCCCACCATGGCGATGAAACCAGTGATGGCTGCAGGAGAAAACGCGATCACCTGAAGAAGACAGACACACGAGGATTAAAAAAAGAAGAAATGTGATGAGGAAAAACCATCACTGCCAAAGACAGACCGTTTCCTTCTTTGTGCTTTCACTGAATTATATTTATTTTCTAACAATTAGCCTGTTGGTGTTGATTCTCCATTAAAAGCTTCATTTTACTTCTTCTGCACAAGACATGAAACACGCAGAATTTAAAAATAAAGAACATCTCACTGTTTCATTTTTTTTTTTTTTTTATTCTTTTTTAAAAATGTTTATTGGTAATTTTAAAATAAATTACAAAATTAAAGTAACCAAATGAAATAACTGAAAAATGTTTTGCAGCCCACCTGCAGTACCCTTGAGGTGCATCAGGGGGCTGCAGGCCACACTTTGAGAATCACTGCCTTTAACACTGAAGGATCAAACATGGAAGATTTATAAACCTGCTGATTTTAAAATGTAAACCTCTCGATCAGATTCAGCCATCACGCATCACCCTCATCTTTGTAAAGTCCTGCCTATGACCACTTTAGTGAGTAAAGGACACAGTTCAAAGGCTTTTTAACATGTAAGCCTGAGTCCGTGCAACACATTCTGCTCACAACTGACTGAAATTGGGAGAAGAAAGTTCTGGTACACCTGTCTATGTGTTACCTGTTTCAGGTAGAGGAAGAAGCTGGAGTACTGTCCGGCCTCAGGCAGGTAGGACAGGAACACGGTGACGCAGATCAGCAGCACTGTGGTGTCTTTCCCCACCCGACGCAGAGACTGAACACAGCACAGGAACCAACACGGATCACGTGTTAAAGTTGTTTTTGTCTAAGATGAGCAGTGCTGCTGGAATAAAGCCCAACAGAGGAGGACAACGATGACTCACAGCGAAGGGGTCGGCCTGCTCCCAGGAGATGGGGAACCCCCAGGACGTCAGCCTCATCTTGTCCGGCAGCGACTCGGGGACCACGAAGAACACGAAGGCGATGTCGGTCACAGCAATCACCGTGGCAACAAGGACCACCAGGCTGTCTCCATACTTTGACGACAGGTAGGCCCCGATGGCTGGGCTCGTCACCAGACTGGCCGCGAAGGTCGCCGAGACCTGATGAGCGAGAGGAAGTAAAATCTGCACTTTGAAACATGAGAGCGCAGATCCTCTGATACAGGTGCATATTTAATACCCTGAACACATTTTAGTTACCCTGAAAGTATGGTATCATTTTTGTGAACAAAAACTACCATAAAAAAATAAATAAATAAAATGTCTGACTTTTAAATGTCTTAAAATGTTTAAAGATTTCTGAAAAATTCAATTTATTAAAATATTTTTAAGTCTTTTGCAAATAAATTTCTCTAAATTTCAACTGTATTATATATTATATAATATTAAAAATAATGAGATAAATGGCATTTTAATAATTAAGATTTTTTAAATTATTTTTAAGACTCAACAAGCTTAAAAATACTTGTAAGTTTGTAAATAAAACAGCTCGCATTTTTCTGGTCTGACACACCGATGGGTTCAACCTGCCATGAAGCTGTGTGTGTGTGTGTGTGTGTGTGTGTGTACCAGTCCATAGGCCGTGCTCCTCTCGTGTTCCTCTGTGATGTCGGCGACGTAGGCAAAGATCACGGAAAAGGTCACCGCAAAAATCCCTGAGACTGAGATCAGAGCGAAATACCACCTGCACGCACACACGAAACAGGACATTCCTCCATTTTATCTCAAGATAAAACACTTTATCTGAAGCACTCTGTTTACTGTCCACCATTTTATTTCACTTTCTGAATTCTGTGTAAATGTGCACAACTTCCTCTGCACATCTGTAACAGCTGTGAACCAGCTGTCAGCTAATGACAGCGCAGGGCTCTCTGTGACATACGGAGTGTCTCAGAGGATGAATCTGACTTTTCAGAGCTGCATCATGTTCAAAGTTAACATGGGTGCTAAAAAAGGATCTGATTAAATCTGACAAACCTTTTAAATGAAGTTTTATTTATACAGCAGCAGCTTGTACTGTGACTTCTCTTGGGGAACTTAGAGACTGCAGTGATGTTCTCTTTACTCGTGACCCACTGTTTTAAAGAGCAGAAGATTAAAAATCTCCCATTTTCACTCTGCTTTAAGGAAAATCTCACTGTCTCGTGAGTTTCTGCAGCGTCTCATTCACACTGATGTTGGTCATAAAACTGGGAGACGGAAAATGCCCTAATTTAGTTTTTTTCTTTTTTTTTTAATTTGAGTCAGTGAAACATCATGCACGAACCATGTGACTGATCTCAGTCATGCATCAGCTGATCGCTGTTGTAGTCCAGCTCACAGCCTGAAGTTCCAGAAGAAAATCCAGTATAGGTGTGTTTGTTTTGGTTTGTTTTTAAAGGTGAGTCCTGTGACCTTTTCCTTGTAACGATGGTACATGGGTGAAAGGCAGGACTGTGTGACAGCAGCAGAATGAGGAGGCAGCGGCAGCTGGTTTGTCTGCAGCATGTTTGCTGATCCTCGGCAGCTCACGCGATCAACATGTGACTGTTCAAACTCCAGCAGCTGAACCAAGCTGACGATTAGAGTCCACAGAGGTTTTCCTGACATGCACAGCCTGTGCCTGGACACTTAAGCTGAGGAGAAAGGAGTGATGGATTCACTGAGTCCAAAACTCTGCTGTGCAGCTCTGGGAACGAATGACACTGCTTAAACTGATGACTCAGACTGTTTTCATAGTGATATTTATAATATTATGTAGCCCAATATTCCTGTAAGCAGCTCATTAACTGAGTGTCTGAACAAATTTTTTTATATCATCTACACGTAGATGAAAAAAGCTGAGAAAAAAAAAAAAAACCCACAAAAATCATGTTTGAGTGTAAATGCAGTTTTCAATAAATTCCCTGTCTTTTTGTGTCTTGTGCCGATTTCTTCTTTTAGCATTGTGAAGCTCTACTTCTTAAGATCCAATAGTGCAAAATGCAAATTTTTGCAATTTTTAAACTGGTCTTAAAATTTTGATAAGGAGTGTATATGCCCAGAGGACTGAAAAAAGTTGTTTGAGCTCCTCCCCCTTCGAGATAACTGGTTAACTTTTAGAAGCCTGCTGAGGGGCAGCACCCAGTGTTTGGCAACAGATGACTAAAGAATCTGTGATGACATTTCTAGGGAGAGTGGTCAACCTGTACGCTGAAGGCCACTGCTGGGGGGGCCGGGGGCCACTCCTCCCCTTTCAACTCTCTGCACCGGTCTATTAAATAAAGATAAATTTTAAAAAACACATGCTTCTGTTTCTATGAAACTGATCCAGAGATGCTGTCCTGAGGTGGCAGTATGAGCTGCTGCACAGGCAGCTGAGCTCAGCGGGCTGTGAAACATGGTGATTCTCAGCAGTAAACATGTTATTTTAAACAGACATTTCTTCCTCACCGCGTCACCTCAGGTTGTTAAACACACCGAGAGCGGCCACGTTCCCTCAGAATTCAAAGCTTCGAGGTCTCTGCTGATTATTTTGTCAAGCATTCCTCACAATGAGATACACTGGCTTTTAACCCTTTATGTACCAGCAGCAATTTTTGAACTTCAAAAGCGTCGCCATTTGCAGACTTCCGGCAACAATTACCATAACAATCCTATGTTGGGTGTGAAGTGCAATTTCTCAGCTTTCAGAAACTGAATATTTTTTTGATAGGATAAACGGTCACATAATTGCAGTATTTCAAAATGTGTTTCAGCAGACATCTCAATGGTGATGCGCTCGGCGTTAACCAGCTGTTCACAGTAAGGGCAGGTAACAGGTGTATTGGCGGGGATTGCCCGCTGTTAAAGGGTTAAATGTCTCCTGCTAAGACATTTCACTTGCATTAAAACGTGCATAAAATATGAATCCTGTTGAAATCAGCTGCTATTTTGAAGACTTGAATTTATATTACTGATAACTTATATAATAAATTTTTAACTATTCTTTTTTGAGCGTATGTGTTATAAGGCATTTTCTGTGTTTTGATGTTCTGGTTGTGCTTGAAGCTTCAACTGCAACCAAAACCTGAAATACTTGCAATTCTTTACGTCTGCATTCATGTTTATCTCTCCAGGAGAAAGATTATTAAGAAAAGAGCATTTGCCTCACCAGGGGCTGATCCTCATGAAGGGGATGGGGGCGCAGGTGAAGAAGACCGTCATGAGGAGGAAGGACTTCCTACCCCAGATGTCTGACAGGGCACCAATCAGAGGAGCCGACAGAAACGACAGGAAACCCTGAGCGGACACAGAAACACAAACTATAGGTCCATGAAGTCCAAAGGATCTGTGACATTTTAAACTAAACTCTGACATTTATGAAAATCCTTTCTGGGTCTGGACATTGGTTAGAAGACATCTGCTTGTGCTCGGGATGCTGTGATGGACATTTTACTATTTTCTGACATTTTACAGAACCAACAATTCATGAGGAAAAGCATCTTAAAGATTCATCAGCAGCAAAAACACTTGTAGATATTTTTTGCTTGTTTGTGTGAAGAAGAAATGTTGAAGAGTCCTCCAGAGCCTCCACCCCCCGGATCAACACGAAAAAAACTAGTAAAAAAAAAAACAAAAACAAAAAAAAGAAAGCAGCAGATATAAAGGTGATGTAAAACAATTAAACAGTTTTTAATTTCAAATATAATTTGAATTTCCAACAACTATGAAAAACGGAAGAAAAAAAAATTCAAAAAGATAAAACTAGAATATTTTTGCTACAAATCTCTTGTTTGCACGCCTGAAAAAAGCTGGATTTGTTGCTCCTCACCAAATTTCTAGAAGCCAAAGTATTTCCAAACAGATGAATTTGTTTTACTTTTTTCCAAAAATCCACGTCTGTCAGATTGAGTCAAGCTGAAGTGAACAGTCCACAGTCTGCAGGGGAGCGGGTTCGGGTTTAACAGTGAAAACCAGAGCAGCAAAGCCAAAAAAAAAAAAGAATGGTTTAAAAAAAAAAGCTGGAAAAAAAAAAAAAAAAAATTCATGTTTGAGTGTAAATGCAGTTTTCTATAAATTCCCTGCTCAAAAGTTTTTGTCTCTTGCATCGATTTCTTCTTTTAGCATTGTGAAGCTCTACTTAGAACCTTCTTAAGATCCAATAGTGCAAAATGCAAATTCTTGCAATTTTTTAACTGGTCTTAAGATTTTGATCAGGAGTGTATGCTGTTTTCATAACTCTTGCCATAATTGCAATTAAATTCTGACTGTTTGCACAGCCGTGCAGCTGCCTTCACTCTGGACTGGGGAGGGGTTAAAAAAACCCAGTCTTATTTTGGTGTCATGTGACAGATACTGATTGGTTGATGGCTTCGGCCCTCTCTGTTGCGCAGACACGCATGAGCCTACTGCCACCTCATGTTGCCCCCATCTGCACCGACAGACACAGACTTCCTGCAATCACTGAACACCCTTGAAAGGCTGACTTCACGGTGACATTGAACGGCTGTGTCCCCCCCAAATTTCTTTTGTCTCCCTTTTATTTGTTTCATCATTTTAATTTTTCCAGGTTCCACTAAATCAAAAGCAAAAAGAAAAAAAATTAAGCTCACCAGGTGCAGGACGTTAAGTTAATAAATAATTGTAAAGAAGCATAAAAGGTGAACCAACAAAAGATTAACAAGCTTTAAGTTGGGTAGACGAGGCTGAAAACAGCTTCGGGTTCTTCATGAAGAGCTCACAGCTACTAAAGGGTTAAACAGCTGGACGTTAGGGATCGATATTTGAGGTTTCTGTGCTGTAAGCCTTTACCTTGACCCCCTGCACCAGGCCGTTCAACAGGAAGGTGTGCTGAGGAAACGTCTCATGGAGGACCTGAAACCACAAACACACAGTTTTAACTTTCACAGCAAGTAGCCATCCTTTGCCCCGACGGGCTGACCTTCATAACCTCAATCTGCGCTTTAATGTGCACACATTTGAGGTTTTAATAATCCCACAGTTTAGGTTTTTATTGCTGCAGGAAAAGGTTTAAAACTTACTGAAAACTGTTTAAGATTTTACACATTTCTGCAAAAGATTTTTTTTTAAATTAAATAAATAGAGACCTGTTGGCCTTCATAGCACCGCTGCAAATGTTTCATTTATACAATATGTGATATACTGTAATGGAAACTAATTTGGCTGTAGGTCAGCAATCGCTGAGCTGATCCTGTTTTATTTTTACAAATTTCAAAAGTGTATTTAAAAAAAAAATAAATGATAAAAAAAAAATAAAAAACTGAAACTCTGTCTCCCCTGTTTTGAAGCGCTTTACCCAAAGAGGATTTGTGGAAAGTTTCAGAAGATTTCAAATACAAAAGAGAGGAACAGCGAGTTTAGCACAGAGCTGACGGACAGATCGCTCGGTATCGATCGGCTCCACTGACTGCAGTCTATCATTGACAGCAGAGCTAAAAAAAAAAAAGAAAGACCCGAAACGTCACATTTTCACTGAAGTGCTAAATGTAAATATTTCAAAACAAATCAAACCACTGAGACAGAAACAGGGAACTTACTTTGTTGAGAAAGGTGATTTAATCACATATCAGAGGAGAAAAATGCAAACTATCTTGCAGACAGAGGCAGCAAATGCTGACAGTTACGATCAGGGTGTGGGTGTGTGTACTCACGGTGAGCATGGGCGTGGTGAGCAGCCCCCAGGCAAAGAACTCCAAGAAGATCACCACAACGGCGTGAGTCACCCTGGCCCGGCTCCGGCCATGCTGCAGTGAGCAGAGACAGACACATTAGCCTCACTTCCTGTGATGCCGTCCTCCAACATGATGGCATTAAAGCACATTTCCTATCGGTGCTTCCATTTTGAGATCAATTAGAGCTCAGAAAAACACTTTAAAACCTACAGTAAACATCATCTACAGACAACTGTCCTGAAATATTCACTGCTGCATTATTTCTTTCATTTTTAATAAACTAAAGATCACCGTCAGCTAATAATGCTTTAGCAGCAGACATTTATCTGTATTGCATTAACCTCATGCCAGTTAAAGGTTCGAGGGTACCAATAACATCCTGAAGAGCAGCAGGGGAAGGAGAACTATCCACAAAATGACTGCAGCAGATTGCTCATACTTGGAGCTTTTATTTTGAAGGAGTACCTAAATTTATGCTTAATAATCCGTTCTCCTGTTGAAGCTCTCAGCGAGTTGCTGCCACAATTGTACCATCTTGTACCTGTATGTATTTAATTTACCTTTATTCACCCAGGAAGCTAAGGTCAAATATATTAACGATGCAAAGAGCCAGCAGCCACTGCGCTCCTCATGATGCTTTTAACATCAGGCCTTCTCCTGTTTTAGCTGCTGTTCCTGTAATGTATGCTGCATGCAGAGCAAGAAAATGCTCTTTTAAGCGGCAGTTTGGAGGAGCATAGCTCATAATTACTGGGGCTGAGACAAGGAACGTCCAGGTAAGTTCACCTGGTATCACTTTATAAATCTCCATAGTCTTTGGGCTGGGTTTAAGCAGCTAAACGTCAAGCTGTAAATGCGTTTGTAAAGTTTTAACATGCAAGTCTGTGGAGCCTCTGCTGGATGGCAGAGGAGCTGCAGCTTTCGGAGTGACGACCTTGTGGAGTTAAACGCTGCTGTGCGCTCGGCCTCCAAGTTCAGTCGGACTGAAGAGCGTCACCTGTGTTAATGAAACTGTCATGTGGTGAAATCTGCACAGCTGCTGGCTTTGTGCAAACATCAGTAACCACATCTGCAAAGGAAATCTACAAAGTCTGCCCACCTCTCTGTTTGATGTAGCTTCACGTCACTTTAGATGACTTCAAACAGCTTGAACCCTAAACTGTAACTGTGATATTCAACATGGAGAAAGCAGCCAGCCTGTGGGATGATGAGGACCTCAGAGGCTCAGCAGAGCCTAGACTATCAGAGCTCCTGGATGATAAAGCTTGTTTAATGGTACTGCAATAGGATCCGTTTGTGTAGGGAGAGGTTTACAACCTATCCAAACATGCCCCACGCCGTCCTCCAAAAACCCAGCAGCATCCAGCTCCAACTGTCTGACAAGCTGACTGGAAGAGGGAAGAGAGCGACAGCAGAGTTCCCAGGGAACAGGAGAAGCACGAAAGAATAGCTAACATCAAGAATACAACATGAAGCGTTTATACAGCGGCTGCGGCGGACATGTATTTGTTTTTAACGCTCAGCTTCACTTCATCTCTAATGGACCAACAGCAGCAGGAGAGCAGCTACCAGACCAGCTCTGCCACATACTTCCTCCATATGCACCAGATGCGCTGCAGGTAGACCATGATATGATGATAATCACAACCCAGCTTTGTTTCTCACCTTATACATATATGTTTTTGAATATAGGTAGCTACATGAGCTTAACTCCTACATCTGATTTTAATATCTGCTTCTTTTAGTTTTTTAAACCTATATTTTCCGAGTTTGCACTTTATTGCTCTCATTTCAAACAACCTCGAAATGAAAGATTAGTTTGTGCTCTCCAACATGTCAATTATCACGTTTTTTTAAAATTCTTCATACAGTCTACGCCATCATCATTCAAGTACAGAAATAATAAGAAAATAAATAGGGAAAATAATTAGTTAAATACGGAAAATATAAGTGAAAAATGACTATAAAAATGATCAAAATAAGAAATAAATAAAAATTAATCTGTTCAATAATTATCAAATAAATAAAATACATTTAAAACAAACATCTATTTTATTATAATTATGATTAAAATAATACAAATTTAAACTTGAAACTAAATAAAATAAATAATCATTAAAGGAACATATCATGATGTACTTTATTTATACTAATGTCGGACTATTACTACTGTAACAGTTTTAACCTCTAACCTGAGGACAGTATTTCGGTACTTTAGGTTCGGGTCATTCAGCGGAGGTCCGGACTTTCAGGAACCAAATCGGTTTGCGCTGTTTTTCTTGAAGCCTGAACCCTCACCTGCGGCCGGTCCTCCGGGCCGGACCCGGGAGCTTTGGCTAACAGCTAATTAGCCTCCCGTTTTAGCGCTTCGTGTCGGGCTCACTCAATGAGCTCCTGTCGGTTAGTCAAATATGGCTGTCGGCGGTCATCCGAACCGTTTAATCCGCTCATTACAGCAGCTGTCAGCCTCCTTTACCGCCCGCCCATACTGATGATAGCCGGCGGAGCTAACCCCGTAGCACTCACCGAGCTCCGAACCAACACCATGTCGCCAGCCTCGGTTGCAGTTTTCTCCCGGGTCATCTCACATCTTGCCAAGACGATTTTCACTCCCGGTTCGCGCTGCGGGACATCCTCCCGAGGTGTCGCCGTCTCTTCCAGAATGTCCCGCCGTGTGAGCTGTGGCTACGTCGCTGCTGAGCTATCATGGACACGGCCGGTGCTCCTCGCAGCAGCGGTAACTGTGAGCAGGAGGTTCGGCTTTCGTTTTCGCCGAATTCCTCCGCTCTCAAAACTTGGCCGTCTGTGACTGTGTTTTCACCGGAATAAGCCGGCTGAGCGGTGCTGTCGACACTTTCTCATCTCTCAACACCTATAAGGGAACAAACACCGCCCCGCGGGGGCGGGTGTGATCGTAAATAAAACGCATTTCCAACTACTAATAGAATCTGTTTCCAGATCAGCCCTCCCCCTACCTCGTGTGTCTGTTACATATTTAAAAGCTGAAACATCAGACTCTGGATCAGCTAGAGCGTTACACCTAAAAAGCGCGACCCCTGTCGGGCCCCATCATACACTACACTGCAGTGACAGTTTTATCAACATGGTGATGGCGCCGCTCTTAAGAGCGGCTGTCTTCGTGCGTAAAAGCTCCAGATTTAAACGTTTTTATTATTTAAACACTCTGATTATTGAAACGCAGCCGCCAATGTCCCGTCTATGAGGGGAAACAGATCAACGCAGAGGCGCAGCATTTGGCAGGAAGCGAACCGTGCTGCCAGCATCCCCCAGGATCACTTTTTAGCAGGAGGAAGAAAGGCGGGACTCAGCGGCGGAAGAGCTTTTTTTTTTTTTTTTTTTTTTTTTTTTTTGCGTCAGAGCGAACCTGCACAGAGTAACGTCAAGGCAGCCCGCGTGACCGACTCCGCTTCCGGATATGTGGTTTTCAAAATAAAAGCGCACAATGAGCGTAATCTCAAAGGTCTCTGGACAGAGAGGAGTAGCAACAAAAATGATGGTAACTTCAACCATTAAGGGGGAAAAAAAAGCTTTTAAAACTCGGCTTTATCCCAAAAGATCGGCTCTCTAAAAGAACTCTTCTCAGAGCTTCGTTTACTTCAGCTGATTTCTAGCCCGACTCCAACAAATAAACACAGTAATTCATGTAAGAATCCCACAGCTGCAGTTTCCCTCGAGATATCAGTGACCATTGCACAGTAGTGTGTGTCAGAAAAATTCCCAGTCTCCAGACTAGCAGGTACCCCAGTTTAGTAAGGAAAAGGAATTTTAAACATTTTAATGAACTACATTTTTAGCTGATTTGCAGGATGTGGACCTGAAACAAACTGAAAACATTTACAATCCCAGTCAAAATTCTCTGCACAGTATACTTCATAAATATGCACCCTACAGTTTTCTTTTCATGAAACAGTGCTCCAGTCCCTGGCTTTCCTCAATCATTTCCAGGAAGTTGGCAGTCTGATTGGCAAAATTTTAGACAGATATGAAATTACTATATTAGACTCAGTAGAAAAGCCAAATCTTGTTTCTGTTTGTCTTCTTTTACAAACATCTCTGGAAATACATCTGAGTTCTGGAAAGCCTTCAGAACACTGGAGAATAATCCATCTCCATCACCTGATTGCTGCACCTATAACTCGTATTCTTAATTTAACACTTCCTTCAGACAAAATTACAAAAATCTGGAAGGCTGCACAGGTGCTCTCACTCCATAAAGGTTAAGACCCTAGTGACTTAAATAATTACTGCCCATTTCAAAACTGTCTTAGATCATGTTACAGCACAACAGGTGCAGTTTTTGTACTCAGTAATGTTATTGAAGCCCTTGATAATCTTAAGTGCTGCACTTTTCATAGATTGGTTAAAAGCATTTGATTCAGTAGATCATGGTGTTTTAATTAGAACAATTATTCTTTTGGTTTGCATGAACAATCCTTTAAATGGTTTAATGATTACTTTTGTGATAGAACTCAGGGGGTCTCCAAAGATGTCAGGTCTAGTCCCCTCACTGTTCCTGCAGGTGTTCCATAGGGATCCATTCTTCAACCTGTTTTGTTCACCCTGTACACAAACAATATTATCAATGCCACCCAAAACTGTAATGTACATTGTTATGCAGATGACACTATTTTATATGCTGTGGCTCTCCCCTTGATTTTTGCATCACAAATCTACAGTCTGCTTTTGATACATTTAAAAATTCTCTGATCACACATAAAGTTATTTTAAAAGTCACCTAAAAGTATTCAGCCTACAGTCTGTATTCATACCCTCCATGGTCATAAAACTGAAACTGTTGATTGGTAAAAATACTGAGGATTTTGCCTGGATGACCTTCAAAAATTGTGTGAAACACCTTGCAAGAAAATTAACGATGAAGATTGTATTTGATCTTGTTTCTTATTCACACATCATTAGATCATTGTACGATCCACAGTTTTGTCTGCTCTTGACTATGGTGATGTTTATATGTACGCTTCTATATCCACCTTGAAGCTTCTCGATTCTGTGCTCGATTGTGTTACGATTTATCACAGGTGATTCTTTTCTTACTCATCTTTGTGTCCTGTATGAAAGAGTGGGGTGGTGCAACCTAACAAACCAAAGAGAGCAGCGCTGTCTATTTATTTACAGGCTCTGCTGCCCAGACATCCTGCCTGCCTCCACTCCTGAATTCAATTTAAACACAGTTGGGTCACAGGACACTTTAACATTAGCTGTACCTTTTATTGACACTGAACCTGGAAAACCTGGATTCAAATACTTCACTGGTTATAAATGGAATGAACTACAAAAAACTATGAAGTTGGATTCTCTGATGTTAATGTAACTTTTTGCTGTATTTGTTGTGATCATGTATAAGGTGTATAATGTCTGACTCTTGTGCTCGGGTCTTTCTTGAAGACGAGAGCTTGACCTCAATGAGATTCCTTGTTTAAATAACGGATTTAATAATAATCATTTAAAAATCACCATGTGATTTTTGCATGTCTGTAATTTTATTTTGGTTGCACTATGACCTTAAAGGTCATGAGTCCTGAAAGCTGTTTTGTCCAGTCTGTGATTCTGAATATGCAGATTTTATCTCCCAGTGACCCATGAAATTAATATTAGATAATCAATTGTTTTGCAGCCATGTGTCGCACCTTGGTGGCCATTTAAAACATTTGCATCACTTTCATCTTTTATATGCAGTCTGTGCTTCATTGGTTTTTCTCATTAAAAACATTACGGAGCAAACAACAGGCTTACATTTAATTTAGTAACACACGATGAACCGGCAGCAACACTCGACGCTCTTATTTTGAAGGGGCTTCGCCACCTCTTTCCCGCCCTCCCTCCATCTTGCCGCAGCTAGCTTGACGCAGCGGAGCGCCAAACTGAGGCAGAGCGGATCAATTTGGAGCGTCGGCGGGCTGATCGGGAGTATGCGGGGCCTCTGATCACTGCATCGGTAAGAACGTGCGGCTCGCGGGCCCTCACGCGCAGCTGGTTACCGAGCCGTGCGTCCGCGCTGCGGTTTTTCTGCAGAGCCGCGGTCAGCGGCCGTGTTTCTCCCGCAGACCTCCCCTCTCCTTTGTTCGCCTGCGCCTCTTCTCGCACCGCTGCGGGTTTTCGGAATACTGGCGCAACATGGCCGCCGTATTTGCGGGGGAAAGAGCCAATTAGCTGCGCGCATATTTTCATATCTAGCGTGCGGATGCTGCTTAATGAGGAGGAGGAGGGTGACTGTGACCTCTGCATCTTCATCACCACCACAGCGGGCAGAATGCGCTCCTCTCAGCCTTTGATGCGGAGGTTATCAACGCCGGTGTGTTTGCGGTTTAATGTGATTAAACTCAGAAATGTGGGTTTGGACTTAGCAGGGCCGGCTTCACCGCCCACACAGCCCGGGGGCAAACACCTGAGGAGGGGTACCCGGGAACCCACCAGATAAACACCCACACATTATTACTCATTTTTAGAGGTAATAGAAAAGCTTGTAGCAGATAAACTCTCAGGCCAAAATACCTGAGAACTCATTTCAAAGGTGATTTCTTCACCTTAAAAACAGCTTTTTTATAATAAGAACTTTGAAAATCTCATTGAACTCTCTTGATCTTGTGCAAACTTTTGTTATGTTTCAGACCTCTGCAGCTAAAGTTTTAGACATCTCCACAGCGGGTGGGAATGGAGGGGGGGGGGGATTATCACTTCAGACTCTGAGCCTAATGACATGTTAGATTTTCCTTTTCTTCCCTCAGATTGTTTTGCTGTGACTTCTGCTCTGCTGCTCTTTGTTTTACTGGTTTTCTTTTCTCATCTGCATAGCTGTGCTGTTCCTTTTTTTTTTTTTTTTGGTCAGAACCAGTAACCTGAATGTATATTTGCGTCATTTTGTGTCCAGACCTGTGGGAAATGTCTCACTTCTCCAGCAAAATTTATGTGAAACAGTCACTTTTAGTTCTGTTGTGTCCTTGAATGTCTCCATTTGTCAAAATAGTTCCTTTTACTAATCTCTGCCACATTTCTGAAGCGTTATAATGAATATAAATAATTTTCATTATCATTGAAAGCTTTCATGCCAAACTTATCCTAATCATCCTGCTGGCCTGATATGTACTTCTCTATCTCGGCAAAAATCCAGCCAAACTACCCCTGTTCACTGCAGTTAAATAGGTAAAGTGACTTACTTGTATAACATATAAAAACAACAGACGTTGACCCAAAGTGCTTTACAGTCAATGCCATTTTATTCTGGACTTTTAAATCTTTGTGTGTTGGTAGTAATAAATAGTGAGAAGTACATGGTAGGAATTGGAAAAATGAATAGAGGTTAGCTAAAAGCTGGGGGGAAGCATGAATAATGAAAGCAAGAGAGGTCCCAGCATGGAGCCTTGGGGGATGCCACATTTAGTGGGAGCAGACAAAGGTGATCAACATGTTGAAAGCCATTAATGAGACAACATATGACGAGCTAGCTAACCTTCCAAACTGGGAATGCTGGCTGTACAACACGAGCTGGAAACACTTCCACGATGTTGAAAACAAACACACTGAATCCAGGAAGGTAGAAAAAGGTTTTTATGCCTTAGAAATTTCGCTTTATATTTTATGAACAAAGCAATCAGACGATACAGAATTAAAAAAAAAAAACAAAATCTTTTATTCTGTGGATCCTTCCAGAATCAGACTTATTACCTTTGCAGGTGAGGGGTCGCCACTTCCATGTATTTGGCTCACGATACTGAGTGAATTACAGTTTGGTGCTTATGATTTCTGTAAAAAGTAACTGAACAGTTAAATTGTGGAGGAACGTTTTAACTGGTTATACTTTTGCACAAAACACAAACCTGCATCAAACAAAGGTAAACAGGTCACGGCGACCTGCTGGGTCTTATCAGATCAAACCCAGAACACAAAGAGGCCTCTAAGGAAACATGTAACTGAAAACAGAGGCCGTATGAGGGGTTAAAAAGAATAGAGTTTACAGCTAAAAGCATGTGTACATGTTCAGTATATTTACATTAAAAAATTAATGGCCTTTCTCTGTAGAGTTTGCATGTTCTCCCCATGTCGGCGTGGGATTTCTCCGGGTACTCTGGTTTCCTCCCGCAGTCCAGAGACATGCAGTTAGTGGGGTTAGGTTAATTGGTGATTCTAAATTGCAGTTCTCTGTCTCTCAGCGTTATCCCTGCGACAGACTGGCAGCCTGTACAGGGTGTACCCTGCCTTTCGCCCTATGACAGCTGGGATAGGCTCCAGTGTCCCTGCGACCCTGAAAGGGATAAGTGGAAGAGAATGGATGGATGTTTAAATCTGGAGCAGTCAATCAGAGCGCTGGCCTGAAATGGGAGGAGCTGGAAAGGCTTGTTTCAGACACAGGAGGAAAAAGAAGGATTATTTTGAATTGTAAATCAGAGCTACTCTAGGAGAGCTGGATGAGCAGAATGGGTCATCTGTAATAATTAACTCTTAATGCCAGCAGATCCAAACTATATTTTTTTTTACAGTTTGAAATATGATTTAATAATAGTAGCTTATTTCCTCTCATCTTCTGTCTCTCTTTGGACAGTGTAATGGTGACATATGTATTAGATTACTAACTGTGGGCCACTGAAGGATGTAGTTGAGCACCATTTCAATTATTTTAGCTGCTTACCAAAGCATATTCAAGGTACACTTATTTGGGTTTTACGGGTGCACATATGACTTTAAGTCAACATGTTAAAAGTATTGCATTAACATTTTCATATGCAGCTCAAATGCAGATCGACAAATGATCATAATCTTAAACAAAGATTTGTCAGCTTTTCTGAGCGTGAAGCTTAAGGATGGTTTTTTCTCATATTTGTATTTCTGTTGTTGTAAGAAGAGCAGGTCTCCCTGCAGCTCTTCATTTCTGGTCCTTCACTGATAACAGAGTTTGAGTCATTCATGTGTTTCTGACTTTAAAGGATGGTTGTGGTTCTGGTGGGTTTCAGCCTCACAGCAGCCACCTGGATGTAAAATACCTGGGTGACCCCATACTCTCCTCCTCTCTGAGTCTGCCGTTGCGTGGTGACGTCACTGCGCTGCATGTGTGTGAGCTGGCGTTTTGTGTTGCAGCAGCAGGTCTGTGGTTTCTGTTGCAGGTGGTTACAGTTGCAAACATCAGGAGCAGCTCGGTGCGAGTCCTCCTACCACCGCCGTTTGTGACCTGGTTACAGCGAGTTCAGGGGATTTTCAGGCTCTGTCCTGTTTTTCTGTTTTGTTACCAGAGAGTGGCATTATCATTCACACAGACTCTTCTCCACCTTTTTACGTTTTTGTTTTTAAATAGATTTTATCATTCTAGAGAGGAGGTGTTGAAGGTATTTGACTTCTTGTGGTCCTTTCGTTGATTTACCAGATAATTGGAAGGCTGGTTAAGTCTTAATTGGCTGGTATCAGGAAATATGGCAGCACATGATTATTGCACTCTTTGGATTTGTGATTGTTGTGCAGATGTTCAGTTTGGGATTTTTTTTTCTTTAATGTGAAAAATAATATTAATGTACCATCTCATTGCATCGATGCCCAGGATGAGATAAAGAAGCATTAGTTTGAACTGTGGATGATGCAAAGCTGCTCTCACAGAGTCCAACAGTAAAAGTATTGAGCTTGAAAGGATCACTTAAATATAAACTGCAGTATAATCGTCAAACGTTTATTAAATTGCAGTCTGTGTGTCATTAAAAGATAGTTAGGTCCGGGTACTTTTTGATACAGCCTGCATTTCCTCTGTTGTCGCAGAGTTTGGTGGAATTTAATAAATCATGTGTGTACCTGCAGTCCTGCACTGGATTTCAGGTCTAAAGAAAATTTAGCAGCCAGCTGCCAGCTACAGCTGCCATCCAGGTGGATGACCCCCCGGTACGGCCGTTGGGAGGGGGTAGGCATAAAGACCAAACCGGTACTTCTAAAGGTTTTGGTATAATGTATTTTTTTATCTTTTTTGTAGTTCTGCTTCTCTTTAAACTCTATATAGTTTTCACAAAATGCGTGAAAGGTCTCGGGTTTGAGCCTGGGAGGGGACACAGATCCTCTGGGGTCGGGTCAGGATGGGCACTTTAGCATCCCTCTGTGGATGAGGGAACAGCTGAAAGTAGTTTTGGTATTTTTGAAATAATTTAAAATATTTTTTGGCATTTTACTTTTTTTTTTCCTGACTTTTTTTTTTTTTTAATTTTTGGACATTTTTCCAATTTTGTGCTGCTCGCCTGTTTTCAGTGAACTGGCTTCATATTCATGTTGATTCGTTCTGTAGCTGCCGCTAAAGGTAGCTGTTTGAACTGAAAGGTGCTCATAACTTCAGTCTCTTTTTACTGATGAAAGATTCAGTTCTTTGGATTGATAAACCGGAACAGAACAGCAATAAAAATGCAGCGAGGACACGTCAGAGAGCAGAGAGAAACTAAAAAACAGCAAAGCAACAGAAATAAAATAACATGCAAGGATGATTGAAGTTTACTTTAAAAACTCTTCCAGGGTATTAAATTCATCACTGAAATAAAATCTTGATATTTGCATCTCTCTCGCTCTGGTTTTTCCTCCTCAGACTGAACGCATCGTTCCTTCATCGAGTCCGGCAGCTGTGACGTCGTTTCCAGGCGTTATTCTGTACCCGGCCTGAATGCAGCCTCTCCAGGGTCAAGCCTAATTCCTGGTGCTCCTTCACTCCCACCTCCTCCTCCCTCCTCTCCCCACCCTTCCCACCTTCCTGTCCCCTTCCTTTCCTAAACCCTCAGCCTCCGCCCTCCACGGCAGCCTCATCTCCACGCAGACTCCCAGCATTTAGCCCAGAGCAGGTTGGCTGCTCCTCTACAGGTGGATGAATGAAGACCCCCTTCAAGAGCCCAGCGGCGCCTCGACCCCGCGCGGACGGAGGTGAGTTACACAAATGAGGAGATCTGCCCGTTTCTGTGAACGCACCACCAGCTGGTCATCAGAATGACGTGTTTGTGTATTTCAGGACATTCGGGCGTCTCCACAAACATGATGAAGAAGAAGAATCCGCATAAGTAAGTAAAACAGCTTCTTACTGCAGCACAAGGACATCGCACAACTGTATGACAAAATAATAAAACTACACAGTAAAAACTAAATAAATTCATAAAAATTTAACACTAAAAGAAAACAAAAGAAAAAAGTAAAGTATATAATGAAATAAATAAGTACATAACTCTAAAAAACACATCAAAAGAATACAAATACTCCAAAGACTTAATTGTAGTGAACAAAATAAATTACTGACTCAGTATAAATACTATAAAATAAAAAAAATTTGGAGAAAAAAATTGAGCAAATGATGAAAGAACATAAATGAAAAATATAAAAAAACAATACAATATAATTATAAAATTCAAGCAAACAGACAAAATTAGACAAGAAAAAAATAAATGATAAAATTGGGAGAAAAAATAAAAGAACCAAGAATACCACAGAAAAGGCTGTGAAAATTTTAAAGACAGAAATAAAAATACAAAAAGAAAATGAAGTAAAACATGAAAGAATAAAAATAAGTAAGTAAAATTGGGGGAAATATGAAAATAATCCTAGAAAATGATAAAAAATCTGCAGAGGGGCATGCGGGTGGCTTAGTGGTGAAGCCGGCGACCACATACATATGCCACGTTGCGGTGCGGGCAGCGCGGGTTTGAGTCCCGGCCTGTTGCCAATTTGCCCGCGTGTCTTCCCCTGTATTTTTCCCCCATTTCCTGCCTCTCTCCACTGCTGATAAAAGCTGCTGTGGCCAAAAAAAAAAAAAAATCTGCAGAGAACCAAAAAAATTACTAAAAAAACAAAACCGTTTAAGGACGGCGAGATATTCACAGTGTGGGAGTCATCCAGCTAAAAAGAAACTGGTTCAAGTCTGTGAAACCTGCAGCGGTGTGTCACATTGTTCCTTCCAGACTATACAGACAGCTTTGTTATTATATATCTTTATCTTCCTGTTCACATATTTGTCTTCTTTCCTTATGAGTTTTCCTCTCGTCCTCTCTGACCCTCCTCCATCCCTGCAGGAAACAGAGAACCAGCGTCGGTCCCAGTAAGACGCTCGCTCAGCCCAGGAGGAACATCGTGGGCTGCAGGATCCAGCACATCTGGAAGGAGGGCAGTAAGTAGCTTCAGAGACATACTTTTGGGGATGCACATTAATATAATTCATGGGCCAGTATCACATCGTTTTTCAGCTGAACATCAAGCGTGTAATGCTTCTGATACAAGACCGTTTCCTCTTTAATTCTTCTCATTATCTTATAAATTTGATTAAACATTTAAAATATCTGTGAATGAATTATTGAAAATGGACAAAAAGAGAAATGAAGTGGTCACAAAGTTAAAGAATCAGAATCACCTGTCATGTTTATCCTCTCAGGTAAGTCGTCCCAGTGGAAGGGGACAGTCCTGGACCAGGTGCCCGTTAACCCCTCCCTCTACCTGATCAAATACGACGGCTTCGACTGCATCTATGGCCTAGAGCTGTACACGGACGAGCGGGTGGTGGGGCTGGAGGTGCTGCCCGACAGAGTGGGTGAGGAGCCGCACATCACGACTTGCCACTGTGTTAGTGAGCAGCTCACATTGAAACCTGTCAGCTGCTGCTCTCACTCTCTATTCAGTTAAAGTCATTCTTACATGTTCACTGAAGGCTCCGAGTTTCTCAGTGTTGAAGTTTTGCAATCACAGGTGTGAGATGATCCTGGTATCTGACTGCAGGTAAATGCTCTGAGCAACCACAGGTCCCACATGCTGATACAGAGGTTACCCAGCAGTTTCCTGCAGTGAACCATCAGAAACACATCAGACATCCACTGTAAAGCTTGCTTCTGCTGCTCTACGGCACAGACATCAAACTGCTGCAGGTCATTCGGACTGTGGTGGATCATCACACTGGTGCTGAAAAACAGATCTAGTCTCTAGGTTGTGGTACTTGGAGTTATTTAGAGTGGATTTGTTTGCAGTTTTTAACAGAGCTTAAATGTGTTTTTCAGGCCTGAAGATTTCATAAGGACATCTCCTGAACTTATAGGAAAGGCTCAGAAATGCTGAAAAATAATGCAAAAAGCAGCAAAGTCTGGCCACTCCTGTGTATGTCGAGGACTGTAACCCTGAAAGCATTCATAGCATATTGTTGTATGGAAACCTGGCTGACTCTGAGGGGGTCAGGTCACAGATTTTTAGAATGAACCATTTTATAGTTTCAGTTTACGGTCCTGAAACTACATACAAGAAATCCTCAGGGAGTAATACTGATACTCATATCAGCGAGTACAGTTTTCAACATAACACTACAAAATGAATCAGGGAATTTTGGCTGCTTCTTCTTTTTTTTTTTTTTGCAAATACTTGCCATAAATATTTGCACAAATTCAAACTTTAATGTCACCAGGATCAGCAGAGCAAGCTTTTCTTCTCTACTTTGAGCACTCTATACAACATGCCTTATTTACCCATATTCATACAAGCACTTAGCACTTCTTTCTATGCTTAAGTGCTTTCTAGCAAACATTAACACATACTCACACTCCAATGAATGCATTGGAGAGCAACTTGGGGTTCAGTACCTTGCCCAAGGATACTTTGACATACAGACTGGAGCAGCCAGGGATTGAACCACCAACCTTCTGATTAGTAGATGACCTGCTCTACCTCCTGAGCTGCAGCCACCCCAATGAATGTTACAGAGTATATCCACTTACTGCTGTCTCTTTATCTAAAACCCTATATGACTTTATGATGATGATGATGATGATGATGATGATGATGATGATGACAGTGATTTAACCACACCCCTTCCATCTGTCTCTGTCCTGTGATTGGTCCAGCTCCGGCCCGCGTGACCGACTCGCTGCTGGCAGACACAATGATCGGTAAGGCGGTGGAGCACATGTTTGAGACGGAAGACGGGCCAAAGGAGGAGTGGAGAGGGATGGTGCTGGCCCGAGCTCCCATCATGACATCCTGGTTCTACATCACCTACGAGAAGGACCCAGTGCTCTACATGTACCAGCTGCTGGACGACTACAAGGAGGGCGACCTGCGCATCATGCCCGACTCCAGTGAGTCTGAGCATGCTCAGGCGGTGTCACAGCAGCAACTAGGAGCTTGTAGAGTAGAAAACTGAGTGCTGAGAGCGGCGAGTTGTTGCATCAAAGCCCTCATCAGTGGGAATGATGCCAGTGCGCGCAGGTTTATTTACATCAAACGCTTCCTTCCTGTGTGCGCGTTTGAGTAATCCACATGTAGGCCTTTATCTACTTCTTTGGCATCCAAACAGTTTCTGGTTCAGAGTAGAGCATCCATGTTGGACTGATGTGGGTTTCTTTGAAGGTTTTATGCCTTCATTCAGAGAACCTCAGCAGTGCTTCTGTGTTTTCAGGCTAAAATTCTTCTTTAACAATGCGCTGTAATGTAGCTGTTTGTTTATGTAAAGTAATAATTATATTTTACATCATTCCAACTGTGTTCACTCATAGGTGATTGAGATCTGCAGTGTTGTAAGCCATTTATGACACTTAATTTATAGTTTTATACATTACATACTTTACCTGATTATTTAAAGCTTTGTCCACATTTAATATGAGCATTTGACATTGTGACAATATATACAGTAATCCCTCGCTACTTCGCGGTTCGCTTTTCGCGGACTCGCTGTTTCGCGGGTTTTCAATCAATATTAGTGTAAAACATTTATTGCGGTATTTTCGCTGTTTCGCGGGTTTTTGCGGTGCTCGTTCTTCACATGTGTAGTACGTGTTGTACAGTAATGTATATATTTAGTGTATAAGTATGTGGGGAGGGTTTATAAAAACTTAAAATAGTGTATAACTACTAAAATAATGTATAAGTATTAAAATAAACATAGCATCCCTACTTCGCAGATTTTCACTTATCGCGGGTGGTCCTGGAACCTAACACCCGCGATAAGTGAGGGATTACTGTATGACAAAAACATTAGGAAATCCTGGGTAATTAGTTATTAGATGCTTTAGATTTACTTTTTAAAAATGCATATAGATACATTACCCATGAGAAAATAAGTTGGTGACTAAAGCTTCCGATAGTTTCAGCAATCTCCCTCCAGGGATTTGCTGACATTTCCAAGTCCTTATATTGAGATGGTGATTGTTATTCTCTCACTGATAAATTCAAAAACTGCAGCCAAAAATTTGCGGGCTGCGACAACTTGATGTGCAGTTATATTTTTGGGTATGTCAGATTATACTGTAGGTTACGGTGTTGTGTTCAGAGGGGTTTCTAGTTACAACATAGATTATTGCGTAGTTTTCCTACAAGCCAGCGAGCCAGGCTGTCATTAGGCTTTCAGCAGGCTTCCAGAAGCTGGCTAATCTGAAGAAAATAGGCTTTTAGTGTGGAAGAGTCAGGAGCTAACAGTTTATTTGAGACAGGATGAATTGAGGGGCTGTGCCAAGGCCTAGAGCAGGGGTATTCAACTACATTTTTCTATGGGCCAAATTGTCATGAGGCTATTTGCCAGTGGGCCACATATTTCTCAGGACACTTACTCTTGTGCATACTTATCGGTCCAGTTGTTGTTAAATTTTCTATTTTCACTGTCCACCTTACGTCTCTTCTCTTTTGAATGCGACATGTTTTCATCAGAAACTGCTGTCTGGCCTCCTGCCAACTCCTCAGCAAGGAAAGTAGCTATTGGATGTCCTAAAAGTCGTTATATGACATCATCACCTAATTTGCATAATTGGTTATTTGCATGTAGTTGCAATCGAGGCTGTAGGAGAGAGGAAAAACATCTTTGGAGAGACAAAAAGTGAAGAAAAAATATGTTTAGAACTACTAGGGCTGGAGAATATGGACCAAAATAATATCTCGATATTTTTTACCTGAATGGTGATATACGAAATATATCTTGATATTTTTTTCTTCCCAAAGATATAAACAAAAAGGCACCTCTGAGTCAAAGTTACATGTCACACAGACACTTTTATTAACATTCAGCTGTAGATGGACATGAGAAATTGCTCAAAAATAAACCACTGGCAGATTTAAATAATAATGCTCCCCAAATAAATTAATACTTTTTTTCTCCATAACAAGAAACTTGCAGCTGTGCTATTAAAATGTAAACATAAAAGATACAGAGCGAAAATAGCAAAAGGCTGACTGATTCTTTTAAAAGCCAATCTGCAGTGAAGCAGACTTCACCAAAGTGCTTCCTCCTGTGGAAGATAACAAACATGTAAACAGACTGAATGAACAAACTTCCATCCTTCAGTCAGAAGGATTTGTAAATCCATAGACATATATGCTGATACATCACAGCAATGCTCTCACCTGCTCAATGCGGTGTCGTATCTGCCGGCTGTATCACGAGGACACGATCAGACTCAATTCCGGTATTAAGGTCACATGACTTACGGTACATACCAACAGTTCTGTACTCTTGGGGGTCCAGGCAATGCCAAAGCATCTGAACGGATGCAGTACGAAGGCTGTATGTACACAAAACACAGCGATAGCGGAGGATTTCAGGTTAACAAAAAAAACTCTCAAAAAGTCGCCGACCTTACCGAGAAAACTCACTAAATTTGTCACTAGTTGCTTTTAGAAAAAAACTCGCTAGGGGGGGGTCTGAAAAGCCGCTAGCTCTAGTGGCAAAGCCGCCAAGTTGGCAACACTGATAAAATGCCATTCTTCTTCTTCTTTTTCTTCTCGAGTTTAATGGCGGTTGTAATCTATGGTGCGTTACCGCCATCACCTGTAAGGAGTGTGAACTACATGCCATGCTTACAGTTTAGTCACAGCTTCTTTTAAAATTTTTATTTAATAGAAGTAAATGGGCAGTGGGCCGGTCCAAAATGACTGATGGGCCGGTTCTGGCCCTTGGCCCGCCAGTTGAATACCCCTGGCCTAGAGTCAGGCCACGAGTCCAAGAATAAAAATATGGAGCTAGAAATGAGCAGAATCGGTTAATAAAAGCTAAAGCGAAAGTGTTCTGTTGGGTTATTGTTGGTTTGATCATAAGTTTTAAAAACCCGTAAAATTTCACTTTATTTAGAGGACTCTACTTGGAGATTGTCACTCAGCAAAGACGATGAATAAAACCAACTAGAAAGTGACTTTTTCTGTGTTTGTATCTGCAGACGACAGTGTGACGGCGGAGCGAGAGCCCGGTGAGGTGGTCGATAGTCTGGTGGGCAAACAGGTCGAGTATGCCAAAGAGGACGGCGGGAAGAGGTCGGGAATGGTGATCCACCAAGTGGAGGCCAAACCCTCCGTCTACTTCATCAAATTCGATGACGACTTCCACATCTACGTCTACGACCTGGTGAAGACCTCCTAAGAGCAGAAACTCCCTTAAAAAAGACTTACTGAGAACCAACAAACCCCACAGAAATCCGCTGCCCAGCGAAGACCAGTGCAGACCAATCAACTTTTTCTTTGGTGAAACGCCTTAAAAACAGGAAAAAATCCAGACAGCACCCTTCAGACCAGCTCCAGTCATCCATTGCTCATCATTTTGATTTCATTTTATTTAGATACTTTTTCCCGAAATCAGAACACTCAAAATTGGTTCCCAAATTCTTAATAAATCTGACTCCTCAACCCAGAGGAGTGGAGAGGACTCCAACCTGAAACTCCCGCAGAGAGAACACAAGGTTTTCTGAACAAATATTCCCTTACCTGAAACCCTGTTAGACCCTCTGAGATCTCCGTTACCCGAGGGGGGTGAGCAGCTCTGCAAGGGTTAATGAAGGGAGGGACTTGAGGAGCCACCATCTCGACAGTCTCCATCTGCACCCATAGATTTGGGTTTTTCTGGGATTGGTGGTCAGCAGCTGGTGAACAAAGACACTGAGGGATGCGGTGGAAAAACTGACTTTTTCCTTTCTGGTTTCATCATTTGTCTTTTTGTTGTTGTTGAATGAGTCCCACAATCGCTTTATTTTTCACATCAAACATCATCAGTTTGTTCTCCCTGAAATGTCCCACATGTATCACCTAATGATGCTAATCATCCACGTGTTGGTCTTTGGCATCCATGGCATTTCTGGTCCAGATTTCAGCATCCAGGTTGGAATGATGTCGGTTTCTTTGAAGGTTTTTAAACCTTCATTCAGCACATCTGCACCAAAAATATTTCTGAAAGAGTAGTGAAGTTAAAATCGCAACAATTAGCAAACTTTATTTGGCATTTATGAGCAGTATGGAAACATTTAAATGTGAATGAAGACTATAATCTGGTTGTCTAAGGATATTTTACATCATTCCAGCTGTGATTTGCTATATTTTCAACCTCCACTTGTTCCTTACATCTGCATAGAACTCCAGTGTTCATATACTGCTTATGAAAGTTTTAAAAAAAAAGTTTTTGGGTTCATCTTAGAACAAACATTTCTCCTCTGTCACAAAAGGGATTTTCCAAGATTTCTCTAAAGTTGATGCTAGATCTTAAACACATAATCCAGATCTGTTGAGTTTTTGTTTTTGTTTTTTTTTTAAGATTTGCCCCCCTTTTCTTCTGCTGCTGTAGACGTTACTGTGCCAGTGTCATATTTTTTCTCTGTATAGTCACATTTATATCTGTTTATACCAGATCGCTTTTTTTGTATATTACCTGTTCTTCTGTTTTGTGTATACTGTTTATTACCAGTTAGCTGCAGGACGTTCGCAGCTGGTTGCAGGTAGCAGCTGACTTCGCAGGTGTGTAGGATAATGTTTCTATAACTAACAAATCTCACCTTGTCCACTGACTCTGGATTTGGGCACTCATCCCCGGCAATCAGTTCACAGCTCGTTGTAAAACAGCCCAGAGCTGCTATCATTATTTCCACAGCCTAGAAACGCCGAGCTGATGTAGCGCCATCTTTTTTTTTTTTTTTCTTTTCTGACACCAAACAACCGAAGCATAAACAGCCATGTTGCCTGAACCACATCTCATGTGCCTGAAAGGACTAGAAGATCTCAAACTAAATGTTTTAAAAAACACAGCAGGGCATTTTCATTCTGGATCCAAACTGATTTCAGTCTAGAACTTTTCAGTGTAGATTCCATGTTCAGGGTGAAAGGACATCTAGGTATATAGCTGTCTTCTACGTCTTTCTAGTGTGGGGAAGTGTCATAAGAACATCAGTTCTCATAGTGGAATCTGAATTTTCTAGCTCTAGAACAAATCTTTGTTGGGATTTATGTGCTCTAGAACTAGAATTCCAGAATTTAACATCTTACCACATTCCTTTTGGTGTTTAGGTTTAGGATTTTGTTATTTGATTTCCCACAACAGTGAAGGCAAATATTGTAGAAGATCTTGAAACTCAAGATCCTTGGATTCTGGGCCAAATCTGGATTGGAATTATAAATACTCTGTCAGATGTGGAACTTAACCTGCTCTTCTAGAAACTGTTCAGTGTCATTTTCCCTTCAAAATATATGACAAAGACCCTTTTATTGTCCCATAATTTGTCACAATTTTGGACTCTTGAATTTATAACACCTTCATTTTGTTACCATTCAAGAATCTGTTTGATGACCCTCCTTTCAGCTGTAGCACCAACAGTCAACTAAACTACCCAGCTATATATTTCTAGAACATGAAGGTTAAAATATTCTAGAAGATCCCAAAACCCAAATGCTTAGAGTCCAGATTGTTTTTGTGGGGTTTTCTTTGGGTCTTTGGGAGTGGGAATCTAAACTAGAATCTGTTCTTCAGTATTCTTTCCCATTAAAATGTGTGTTGCATTCTGATTCCACACGTGACATTTTGTTTAATTTTGTAAAGCTAACTCATGACTAACTGACACATGATCTAGATCATTTGTTCCTATTGTAGAATCTAGAATTGATGGTGCTTTCATCTCACAGTTCAAAAATCGGTTGTTTAACAACATGTCCCATCAACATGTGAGCTGCATGCTTCTTCCACAGTCCTTTAGGTAAAGAGCAGTGGATCCAGAATTTATTTCACCACCTTTTGGTTGGAGAACGAGTTTTCAGGATTTGATTTTAAAACATACGCACAGCTGCACATTCTAGAACGTGAAGGCTGGAACGATCAGGGAAATCTTGGAACCTGAGATTCTTTGATTCAAGAGTAAATCTGGTTTAGAAATATGAATTCCAGATTAAAACATTTTTTTAACTGTTCTGCTGCTGTTCTAGGCTCTGTTTTACATCAAAGTATGTGCTGCTTATTAAACACTGCACCTATTGAGTCTAGATGCTTCTGATTTTAGAGCATGTTTGGACAGGATTTCTCAAGGGTTTTTTTCTAGTGTTGAAAACTCACTGTATCTGTTCTGGAACTTGTCGAGGCGCTATCGAACGTTTTTTGTTTTTGTTTTTTGTTTTTTTCTGTTTCAAATTCTCAGTTTCAGCGGGAGCTTCACAATCTAGAATATGGAGATTCTTGTTTACATAGCATGCATTCTCATCAAAGAACTCACATGTTCTGCTTGTAGAACAAATCTGATTTAGACATATGGATTTACTGTTTGTATTTGTGTCGCCCCCGGAACTTCGGACTCTAGAATCTGTTGTTTGATATGTGGAACATTTTCAGGTTTGATCTCAAATTCTCAGACCACAGCTCTGGAATATTCTATCAAGTGTTTAACAAATCTGGAACCCTGGAATTTGTGTTTCTGGAATCTATTCCCAGAATTGTCGCACAAAAATAGACAGCAAATGATTGTAGGATGTGTATTTTAAGCTGCAAGTTGTGATTCTAATGAAAACAAAATTGGCTTTGATTTTCTCTTTCAAGTTCCCATTTAAGCAAATCAGATGTTTCAGATTCTAGAGTCTTTGGTTTGATTTTGTGGAATCAGTACTGCAAAAACGTGCTGAATGATGCTTTCCTTAAGATTCTGGAATACTCCAGCACATGTCACACATGTTCAGATTCAAGAGCATGTCCTCATCCTCGTACAACTTGTACAGTGATTCTGATTTAGATTTTTGTCAAGAGTTGAGATCCCAGATGTTCATTCTAGAATCAGCTTTCAGAATTGCCTTACTAATCCTAGAACATATGGGTGTAACATAGAACCTGCTCGTTTTAAACACTTTTGTCTAAATTCTCGAATCTTTGGTTTGATGCTGCCAATAACATGTGCTACATCTGAGGAAAACATTATTTACATTTTGCGGTCATTTTGTTTTCAGATTCTAGAACATTTGATGTAGATTGAAGCCACTTGATCTCATTCTAGAACTGTTCTGATTTACATGTTTGTTCTAAGTCAAGAGTTGAGGTTGCAGAAGTTCTCATTCTGCTTTCTCAAATGTTTTTCTAAAAATTAAAAGCAAAAAATGTTTTTAATTTCACACAAATCCAAACTGACATTTTCAGTCCAGATTCTATTGGACTGCTTCTAGAATCTGTACTTTAATGTGTGTTGCACATGACGGAAATGCCATTGAAGGATTTTGTTCTTGTTCGCAGTCTAGAAGCTGCACACACGTTACAAGATTCTTTCAATGTGTGTGTCCTCGTTCTAGAAGGTTTGACTGATTTAAATCATCTGTTGAATCTGCTCAGATTAGATTTCCTCAGATATTACCACAGAGAGAAATATGGCTGAAGGATGCACAGAACCCGCCTGGAGCCTGTTTTTGGAACATGCGCACGAACCTGAACATGTTTCAGATGGTAGCTTCTAGAACGCCTTTTTGCATACATGTGTTTCCTCACTGTGGTACGAGCTACTGCACATTCCATGCAGACTTCACTTGTTTTAAGTCCAGAGTCTGTTAATACCATCCACGGCTGCTCTAGAGTCACTTTGATGTTTAGGCGTGTTACCCACAATGCACCTGGCTTCACTACAGTTATGAACCGTGGGATGTGCAGACCGTGGTGAGACTCCTGAGTGGGGTGATGAAGCGAGTGTCCGGGTGGATGCTGATCCTCCCTGATATGGAGTGATGCGTTCAGGAAACGTTTGTACTTTCCAGGAAACTGTTGATCTGTAGTGTGTGTGTGTGTGTGTGTGTGTGTGTGTGTGTGTGTGTGTGCGCGCGCGAGTGTGTGTGTGTGTGTGTGTGTGTTCAGAGCAGTGTTGTTTTTGCATGCATATATTAGCTCTGTGTAAATTGATGTGAGTTGCATGTCCGTGTAGTTTTCAGTTGTCCGGCTGACTTCTGTTGTGGCTTTCAGTGCCTTTTTGTTTCATTCTTTTTTCCTCTTTTTTTTTTTTTTTTTATTTGCCACGCGTGTTCCTAATGATGTGGGTTTTTTTGGGGGGGGTGGCATTAAAGACAATGACACAGGATCCCCGGACAAACGGGACGCGCAGCAGTTACGAGTCCAGCAGCTGACCTTGTACAGAAGTCGCAGCGGTGATGATGTGTGTGAACTCTGTTTTTGTTTCATTTGTTTTTTGGGTGGATCGTCCCTTTAAAGTGTGCCAACTTACAGATGCCAGTGTTGTACAGCAGTAAAAAGCTCACACTATTTACTAAAATAAACTGTTTCTCTGTTTTTTCACTCAGGAGTCGCTCACTTCTTTCTGCTTCAAGCACTTCATTTTATTGAAACTGATATATCCCATCATACTGATCCTCAAAGGTGGTTGGAGAACAAGAACCAGTTTTAGTCTCTAGACTGTGACTCTTGGAGTGGGTGTAAAATTGATTTGGTTGCAGTTTTTAACAGTTTAAATGTGTTTTCCAGCCCTGAAAGTTTCATATGAATATCTCCTGAACTTAAGGTTATGAGGGCTCAAAAATGCTGGAATTAAAAAGCACCAACATATACCTGGAGGGCCTGAAACTCTGAAAATATTCATAGAATGATGGGAAAATTTTGCATTGCTCCTTTAAAAATACTGAAGGTTAACTCATGAATTAATTGTGATTTACCACATTTTCTAGAAAGCTGAGTTCAGTTTCACTGCCACACCCAAGCCTGATTACTGCAGACCTGCTGAATCAAGAAATCCCTGAAATACAACCTCTCTGACAAAGTGAAGCAGGCTGAAAGATCTCAAAAGCAGCTATGATCTAAAGAAGCAGCTGAAGAACAAAGTCACTGACATCTATCAATCTGAAAAGGGTTATAAAGGCATTTCTAAGGCTTTGGGACTCCAGAGATCCATGGTGAGAGCCATTATCCGCATAGAGAACACGTGGAACAGTGGGGAACCTTCCCAGGAGTGGCCAGCTACTAAAATTACTCCAAGAGAGCATCGGGGACTCATCCAGGAGGTCACAGAAAAACCCAGAATAACATCTAAAGAACTGCAGGCCTCACTTGGCTCGGTTAAGGTCCAACAACCAGAAAGAGACTGGGCAAAAATGGCCTCCATGGCAGAACTCCAAAGAGAAAACCACTGCTGGTGGTAGTGTGATGGTCTCGGACTGCTTTGCTGTAATTGATAGAATCATGAATTCTGGTCTCTACCAGAAAATCGTGAAGGAGAATGTCCAGTCATCAGTTCGTGCCCTGAAACTCACTCGGGTTATATAGCAGGACAATGATCTGAAACACACCAGCAGGTCCACCGGTGAATGGCTCAGAAAACAAACTCTGGACTTAAATCAGACTGAGATGCTTTGACCTTAAACAGGCTGTTCATGCTGGAAAACCCTCCAGTGTGTCTGAATTCAGACTCTTCAGCAAAGAAGAGTGGGCCAAAGTTCCTCCACAGCGATGTGAAAGACTCACTGCCAGTTTTCACAAACACCTGACTGCAGTTCTTGCTGCTGAGGACGGCACAGCCAGATACCAGGTTTAGGGGGCAGTTACTTTGTCTGCCTCCCCCCTTCTCACAGGTTTTATGGTCCTCCTCGCTGTGCTTCAGGGCCATTGATGTGTAATCAGTTTGAATTTCATTCTTTGCTTTGGTGCAGTTGTAGGAATGCTGTTTGGGAAGCACAGGACTGGGAAACGAGGGAAAGACAACGACGTGTCTGTGTGGAAAAAGAGTGGAGAGCGACAGGTCCAACAAGAAAAACAGGGTTTAGATGATGGAGAAAGCTGCACTAAAATTTAAACCAAATATGATGTAGTTTACTTTAAATTGAGCAACAGACTGCTTAATGCTTCAGGTTTCTCGGCCCTGTGTCCTCCTTTCATTAATGCTGATGTTTGCTGTCTTTGAGCTCCTCTCCGTGAGTGATTGAAGCTCTTTTTTTTTTTTTGCCTGTGATTAAAATCTGAACATTGTTTTAAACTGTTTGTGGATGAATCGGATCTCAGATATTCTGAATTAAAATCCTGTTTTTTATTTTTTTGTTTCTAACATCACGCAGCTGAACACGTTTTCTCAGCTCAGGAAACAATGACAGCAGCATTTACAGCTTTCATTGTTTAAAGTATTTAGCTGTAGTTTAATTTTCTAATTTATATGTTATTGCTCAGTTATTTATTGGTGATATGTGTCAGATTGGGAATTTTAAAAAGTTTAGAATGATAACAGAAGACACTGATAACTGTTTTCATTTATTTGATCATTTTTCATGTTTTCCTGCTGAGTCTGAATGTGTTTTATGTTTTTTATGAAGAATTAAATCTTTAAACTTGTTTGAACAGTAAGTCTGAGCTGAGCTGCAGCTCCCGTCCAGAGCGCATGCGTCGCTGCAACTTCATGTTCCCGCGGTCTTTCCCACAATGCATCTCACCGGTGAGCACACATACCTGTGCTTTCTTCGGGTTTTTCCGCTCATGAACATAAAAATCTTTCTCTGTGCTGTCATGTCTAAGTGTGCGCAGTGAGCCGATGACAGCCACAGAAACGTTGCCGTGAAGAGGGGAACCGTCAGTCAGAGAGCTCGAGCGGCTTCATGAAGCCTGAGAGCGCGTTCGCTGACGTATGATCCTTCTTGTTCAAGAAGTGTGATGATTGGTGCGTTCACGGACTCTCCGTGAAAGGTGCGGCCTCATTGTTACGCAAGCGCCTCAGCCCGTCTGACCCTGATCAGAAGGATCAATATAGCAAAGAAACAAATCACAGCGACTTATGTGAAGTAACTTGGTCGAAGAATGAATAACAAATGAACAATACTTATTCTTAAACGTGTATTTGAATACATAGGAATAACATTAGCGGAGGGTATACAAATAAATATATCAAGTAAAAACAGAAGTTATAAATTTTAACAGCTTTCTTATGAACTTAACCAGAAATGCTTCGATGTTCAGTTTTCAGGTTTCAGCCCCCCAGTGCAAATATATGATTAAAACTAACTTTGCGTGTGTATTTACCTAAAATTATTGGTGGGTCACTGTGTGAATAAGACTCACACAGAGAAGACTTCACACACGTATATGTCTTCAGTTTGAACAAGTAATATCAGCTTATGTGATACCTCCCTCTGTGTGTGTGTCAGCACGTGTCTGTATGGGAGCTTCCACCCTGAACTATTGAACCACACTAAAATTATGTTATGATCAAACCACACATTAAAAAACATAAAGATTTACTTTGTATCTTATATGAGGCATCTCTGTGGAGAGAAGTTCTTTGTAAAAATAATAATCATGCCAACAACATTTGACAGGATTTGGGGAAATGGTTCTATTTTGTTTACATATCACATTAAAGTTCATATTTGAGGCCTCTAATGGCATCCAAGTAGATGTGGAATCATGTAAAAATAGTTTAATCCTGTTTATTTTAAAGGTACTGTTGTAGTAAAACCAGGAAAGTTTAATCCACCAGAATCATAAATGTTCATAATTACAGTTTTTTTTAATGTAATGTCTCTTATTTTTCCAAATAAAATGAAACAATAATTTATCAGTGGCAACAGAGAGCTGTTTGTGGACAGACGGGAATCACTGCACATGTTAGCCGAGACGATCATTCTGCCTTCATCAGCAGAATTGATCCTTTCAGCCATAAATCTCTTTGAAGCCATTGGTTACATTATTTTTTCCTCATCTAACAATAATCAGATTAAAGTTTTCAAAACATTTATATGATTTTTATGATGCTGAGTCCAAGATAAGCAGAGGTGGGAAGTAACGAAGTACAAATACTTTGTTACTGTACTTAAGTAGATTTTTTAGGTATCTGTACTTTACTTGAGTATTTATTTATCTGACTACTTTTTACTTTTACTCCCTACATTTTTACACAAGTATCGGTACTTTCTACTTCTTACATTTTCAAACAGACTCGTTACTTTTTAACACGTCAGAGAGAAGTTTGCATTTCCGGTCAGTGCGCCGTCAAACATCAAACGATCTGAGCCTAAACGGAGGAATAATAACAGATAAGAGACAATCGTACTGGCGTATCCTCCATCACCGGGCTTATCGGGTGCAAAGGGATTAAATACGCAAACCCATATAATTAATGTCTCATTTATAGCACTATAATCAGGGGTTACAGTTACCGAGTCCGTAAGTTGTGCTCACTTAGCTAGCGCTACTGAAGAGGAGCGAGCATAAAGGGAGTAACCTGTGGCAGGTAAATGCAACGTTTCTAAATGCTCAACAAATATCAGCAAACACACAAAGTGTGTGCAGTTTGTCACACAGTGTGTCTACTAGCTAAAAGAAGAGTTACTGCATTTCAGGGAGAGCAAAGAGAGAGAAGTTCACTCAGAGATGGAGAAAGAGGACAGGAGGGGAAGAAGAGAGGTTAGAATTAAAGGTAAGGACTGTAAAATAAACTGAAGTATGCTGACTTTGTGTAATTCAAAGATTGTATGAAAATACTGCAGTTTAGTGTGTAATAAACAGGTCAGCTTGTTGTACTGTATTTACAGTAAAGCTCTGTGTTCATGGTCAGAGTTACAGGTTACATCAGTGCAGCAGAGATGAGTTTGAATCAAAGCTGCTGATGCTGAGATTCATTCACTGAATCCAACATTTCTACAGCCTGTATGCTGTCAGTGTAGGGATGGAGATCAGCTCAGATAGCTGTGAAATACTGGGTTACATCTTTGTGAGTTCACTTCATCCACACAGAGCAGTAAACCTCAGAGCAGCAGCAGCAGCAGGTCAGCTGATCACAGCCTGCACACCAACATCATTTACTGCAGCTACAATAGAAAGCTGTGATTCTTCTCCCCATGCAGAGACACTACAGCTGATCTTAGGGTTCCTCCACCTTCTGAATCCCACTGTACCCCTGAGTATTCTCATGTTGGTGTTTAGGTGGAGGCACAGTCACCCTCTACTATGGAGGACACAGAGAACAGAGCTGTGTTTAAATTCACTTTCACAGATTGTGTCCTACATAACAGATTCAAGCTGAGAGCATTCATTAGAATTAAAATTTAGCTTGGAGTAACTTTTGTATTCTCATGTAATATTATTTATATTATTACAGTAATATATAATGAGGTTCAGTTAACGTTACAGAAAAATAGCAGGTAGAAACGTCCTCTAAAGAGCTACTTTTACTTTTTTTACTTTGAGTACATTTCAGAGCCTGTACTTTTTAACTTTTACTTAAGTAAAGAAGTTGAACCAGTACTTCGACTTTTACCAAAGAATTTTTTAACAGAAGTACTTGTACTTCTACTTAAGTACAGAATGTCAGTACTTTTGCCACCTCTGAAGATAAGTGCTCTTGGTTTTGATTGGTATGTGAACATGAGTCATAGTCTTTGAGAGGAAATCATTCACATTTCTTCAGGTTTAAGCAGAGTGAAGCTGCAGAGAATGGATAGTCTTTCTGGACAGCAACAGGAACATGGGTCATATTTTTATTAAGAATGTGTCATCATCAGCCAGCTGACTCATTAAAATTTCTCTGTCTGCTATGAAGATGCAAAATGTAACAATTTTGTTGGTTTGAGTCCAGAAACGGACACAAAGTTTCCACTGTTGCTGTTTGGCTCTGTGACGTTTCACAACTTTAATGTCTTTGTAGTTTTCAGTTATCACATGTTGTTGTTTTTGTTATTGGGACACCTTCAAAGAGAAGTTTACAAAATGAAAACTGCTTTAAGTCTAAAAATGTAATTCTACTGATTTTAATTCCAGTTTATTTGTCACAGGTTTTTCACTATAAATGCCCACAAACAGAGAAGACGCCCAACCATCCTTTAGAATAACAGCTAGTTAACATCATTAACTAGTAGTTAATTAATTAGTTCTAGAAGATGCGCTTCAACTGGTAGTAGCTGCCTGGTAGCTTTGATCTGTACTCAAATTTTACTTTTTTTTTTTTTTATCAGTTTTGTTTTGTTTTGGTCCAGTACTGATGCATACCTCTGTGACGAGAACAGTTTACTCAAGATAAACAGATAAAGCTGAGATAAAGAGGTGTTTTCATGGTTACTGTGCTGGTGCAAAGGTTTTTTTTTCAGGAGACTTTAATAATGTTTCTCTCTCCTCCCAACTGACTGGAAGCCATCCTGAACACCTCTGATCGCCCACTTTATAACATCATTATGGAACAGAAACACATCAGTGCTGGAAGACTCAGAAAATCACTGGTACCCACAGCCATCAGGCTTTTCAACTCTCATAAAAATAGCAGATGAGCTGTCAGACATATGAATTTCCCACTGGGATCAATAAAGTTATTCTTATCCTTAGTAGCTCAGCCATAGTCCAGGGGTGGGTAGCTGAGTGGTGGCTGGTAGTGTCGTGGCAGCATGTGGCATGGTTGGCAGTGGCGTGATGGGGTAGGGTTAGATCTCTGTGTCAGTTGTTCTGATGGTGAGAGCTCCTCCCTGATGGTGCTGTGGAAGCTCTGGATCTGCATCCTCCTGCAGGTTTGAGAGGTTGGACCAGATGGTCCTTTTGGCTGAATGAACCTCCTTCTGAGGGCCGAGCAGTCACACTAGGTGCAGCTCCCCATCCAGACGGAGATGCTTCCACTCAGGATGCTCTCGGTGGTGCAGGATGGAGGTTCCTCAGCTCTCCAGGCAGGAGTTTGAAGTCCTCTGATAGTTTGAGGGAGCAGAGGTGCTGCTGGGCCTCCAGCACTGACATGGCAGGTCCTGGCAGGTGTAAATACCACCATCTCCCCCTGCTAAGAGGATGGGATATCCACTGTTATCTTGAGCATGCTCCGCATCTGAAAGTATCGCGATACTTCCTCCGGGGTTACGTCACATCCTATGCAGTTTCCGTCCAAATATCGATGGTGTCTGCCTGATAGTCCATGTGGCTCCAGGTCTCGGAAAAAGCACCATAAGTTTAACGTGACTTATTAAATATTATTTTAAACAGTGTGAGGCTGAGAGCCACTCGGACCCGGAAATGCAGCACGACGACGTAAGTATGACGAACTCATATAAATGATGATGTGCGCTGAATGCTAACGCTAGCTGGCCGGTGAGGGCTTCCGAAAAGGTCCATCAGGTTCACCGAAGGTGAACGAAGATAAAAATTTAAGCAGGTCTATCAGCGGAGCTGCAGCAGTTACTGTCACTCATTTATCCGGGGATAAACTAGGCATTTAAACGCAGCGCGAGGCTCAACGGGCTCGCTCGGTTTTCCGGTCACACCAAATTCCATTTAAAAAAAAGTCTCAGCTTTGTCGTTTTTAACTTTTCAGAAAACGGACTGAGCGCTACAACATGAAAAAAAGCAGAGTCTGTCAGAGGCCTGTGTGCGGCTCAGTTCGGCCATCGTCCTTTTCTCTGTGAGCTCAGTGTTAAGAACATAGAGAACTTCGCATTTCAGGCTCCACATGCTAAAAATGATGAACTGTATTCATCCCAAATAACTTCATAAAAATTCAGCACACAGTACCTTCATAAAACAGACTTATTCAAGCAAAAAATAAATAGAAGTTAAGTTATAAACGTAAATAAAAACATGAGTCATTTAAAGAGGAAAAACACATTAGGTTTTGGAGCAGCTGGAGGTGCTTTTTAAAATCAGCTGATTGTGTGGATGTCAGTAACTGTGTGATCGGCTTCCTGCAGGTGATCTGGGACATCATCGGAAACACGCAGTTCTGCTCCTTCAAAGTGAAGTAAGTCTCACACAGGTTGGATTTAGTTATGCAGGTGATTGACGGCTGGACTTTCCTCATATTTCCTGATGACTATGAGATGGTGTGATGATGATAATGATGATGCTGATGATGCATGTGCAGCTGGAATTAGTTTGAGACAAACATAAAATGCCTCAGTCTCCGTTTCTCTGTCCAGAACGAAGAGTCAGAACTTCTGTCGAAATGAGTACAACATCACGGGCCTGTGTAACCGCTCGGCCTGCCCGCTCGCCAACAGCCAGTACGCCACCATCAGAGAGGAGAAAGGTGTGTCCTCACGCTCTGCTTCAGCCTTTAACAGCAGATCCCAGATCAGCAGATCTCAGGAGTAACGTGGGGAATGTTTGTGTTTCAGGGCAGTGTTTCCTCTACATGAAGGTCATCGAGAGGGCGGCTTTTCCTGCCAGGATGTGGGAGAAGGTGAGCAAGGAGCTAACATGGTGGATCATCATGTACCATGACTTCACATATCTGCCCTGAAGTTCTCAGGATAGTTTGAAGCTGCAGGAGGTCAAAGCAGGGTTAGGAAATCTTGTGTAAATGAAGTCAATGAGGGTTGATCAAGTTTATCAATAAAATTACTAAAGCCAGCTGTGGAGATGCTGAAGCAGCTGTGTGATCGCAGGACTGTGATCATTCTGGGGTTTGTATGGTTTTGCATGAGTAATAAAGATTGATTGAATGATGAATTCATTCTTTAAAAGAAACTCTAACATCAGAGTTTGGATGATTCAAACAGTATCTGCTCGTGTGAGACTAGATTTGGTTCCAATTTTGGCTTTATCAGTAAAACTTGGAAGCATTTTTATTTCACCACTGTGTGCATGTGTGTGTCTGCGTGTGTGCAGGTGAAGCTCAGTAAGAACTACGAGAAAGCTCTGGAACAGATCGACGAGAACTTGATCTACTGGCCTCGATTCATCCGACACAAATGCAAACAGCGGTTCACCAAAATCACCCAGTACCTGATCCGCATGCGCAAACTGGTCCTCAAGAGGCAGTGAGTACTCAGACCGCACTGCAGTATGTAAAGTACAGCGGGTACTGCGTGCTGTCACATGAGTGCGAGCAGTTTGTATCTCCTCCCGCTGTGCTCAGGTTGCTTGTTTCTGTGTTTCAGGAGGAAGCTGGTTCCTCTCAGCAGGAAGGTGGAGACCAGAGAAAGGAGGAAAGAGGTGAGCGTTTTTAAAATCGCCTCGAAATGAAGGCGTGACGACTTTAAAGTTACAAACAGCGAATCAGCACCTCTCACAGCTGCACAGATCAAAGTCGCAGTCAGACTGTGAGAGTTCACTGTGGACATTTACCTCGAAAACCACATCAGGAAAATCATATTTATATTTTGTTATGATGGATGATGATATTCACAGTGAGGAACATGATTCTGAAATTTTTCACAGCTTGCAGCTGCAGGTCTTTGCAGATTAGTGAACCTGTTCCCATCGTGTTCCTGACCTGCTGTTCTGATTACCTGCAAAATTTTCCTCCAGCTGGTTTCTTTTGTTTGTTGCTCACTCCCAGCTTTTTAGAGACATGTTGCTGCCATTAAATTTAAAATGATCTTCTATTTTCCTTAAAGTGGAAAAAATTCTCAGAATAAACATTTGATATGTTTTCTGTCTTTATTGTGAATAAAATATGGCTTAACCTTTTAACATGAACCTGTAGTATTTTAGGACTTCTGGCTCTTGTGCTGCATCAGGCTGTTCATACAGACTCAACATTTCCTCTAATTAAAATCGTCTAACTGCAAAGGTCAGAAACTCTTCATGGCTGCTGCTCTGAGCCTGAATACAGCGACTACCTTACCTCCTGTTTTTATGTGAATTACATTGAACAGATTGTATTAATTCCTTATCTGTGGGCATCACTTCTTTCTCATTCACGTCTCATTTTTGACACCAGGTTATGAATGATCTGACAAACAGCTTCATTGTAAAGTGTCAGTTTGTGTCTGAAAGGAAGCAACTAACTTCCTGTTAAGCTGGAGCTCTGACAGTCGTTTCTTCTTTGTTGGTGTTTTGTAGGAGAAGGCTCTGATTGCTGCTCAGCTCGATAACGCCATCGAGAAGGAGCTGCTGGAACGACTCAAGCAGGGAACGGTACGCCGCCGTCGCCGCAGCGCCCATGCTGAGCACGATCCTGCAGGTGAACTCACATCTCATGTGTTTGTGTTTTCAGTACGGAGATATCTACAACTTCCCCGCGCACGCCTTCGACAGAGCGCTAGAGCAGCAGGACCAGGAGAGCGAGTCAGAGTCTGAGGAGGAAGAGGAAGAGGAGGAGGATGACGAGGTGACGGAGGAGGCTTTCATTACATCAGCAGACTAAACACATCTGTTTATAAAACTTTATTCTAAAAGGGTCTCCTGTGCACACAGGATGTCGGGCAGAGAGAATTTGTAGCAGAGGAAGAAGTGGAGGAGAGTGACCTGAGTGACTTTGAGGTAAATCTAGAGGAATTCATGAAGCTGACCTGGTCCCTCCAACTTGCATTCTCTATAATAACCAGCAGGGGCCGATCATCTCTGAGACAATGAGCCTCCTGCTCAGCTGATCTATCCTGATGAGTTTATGGTCTCAGTTGCTATTTTCGAGCAGGAAGCAGGGGACGATTTAAGATAAAAGCCAAACACATGGAAATGTGTTTTATTCTTTCATATGTGGGTGGTTGCAGCTCCTCGATGGTATGTGGCCTTAAACCTAATTATTTGGCTCAAAGGATTCAAAAAGCTTCGTTACCTTTTTCCCGAACAGAAAGCTGTGCAGTTACGCATTTACAAAACAGAATGATTTAAGAACATAAAATAGAATAAAACTCCAAAAGAAAATACTGAAATAACTCGACTTCATCCTCACAGGACATGAACAAGCTGAAGACGAGCAGTGATGAGGAGGAGCAGGACGAGTCCAGTGAGGAGGAGGAGGAGGAGATGGAGGTGCAGATGAAGGCTTCGAGGTCTAAGGGCAAATCTCCGGCGAAAGGCGCAGCAGTGAGGAAGAAGCGATCCTACGTGGAGATCGAGTACGAGCAGGAGACAGAACCTGCCTCCAAGAGCAGAACCACGTAGTGACGCCGCGCCGTCAGCTGTCAATCAAACCCGGACTGCTGAGAACACGCCCCCTCACACGCTCACCCTGTCGCCATGGCAACATGCAACAGCCGAGGGGGTTTGTCCAATAAGTTCTGTTCCTGTTTAACGTGGCGCGCCGTGTTTCCCTCGGCTGAAAGTCACGTGACCAGCAACGAAGGACGTCAGATCAGATCACCGATGGAAATATCGATTATTCTGCCTTTAATAATCAAACAGCCAAAACAATTTAAAACATGTTTATCAGATTCAATTTTATGTCTACCAAAAGTTAACAAAAGTTCTCGTTTCAGAAGCTGAAACTTCAGAAAATATTTTACTCAAAATGCAAACGATGGATTTGTTCCTCTTTGATCAATCTGCGAGGAACTGTCGCTTTTTGTTTTTAGGAGCAGAAAATGGAGCATAAACTGATGTCTGAATGCAGACGGGACACGATATGATCCGAGGAACTGCCCAAAGTGACTTTACTGCCATTGTTCTGACTTTCCAGTTCACATTAACGCAGAGATGATGGACGTGAATAAATCCTATTTCCAGACCTGCGAGTGTTTTTTGTGTTTGCAGTAAAAACAGACTTCCTGCTTTGAGTCACACTTAGAAAAAAAATGTAATTCAGTTTGAATGTAGTGAAATTTTAGTAATAATTAGATTTAATGTGAACTGAGAAAAGACAGTTGAAAGAAAGCAGTGCCCTCTACAGGCAGACAGAGGAAGCAGTCGTGGGCATATGTACAGCATATTTATACTTTATTTACAAATTACTGAGTCTCCATGGTTGCACAATGAGAAAATCATTCAGGTTGAGGATATAAACAATCAAAGAAGCTTTGTTACTTTCAGATTTTAAAAAAAATGAACAGACGTTACAGGAAAACAATCCAAGCGAGCCGCCAACTTTCCATAGCGATCCTTATTCGATTTACTGACTGTTTAAGTTACACACAGCGCCCCCCTCAGGCTGATCAGGCTAATGAGTTTGCTACAAGCACACGGAACAATTAAAAATCAGTAACTTGTTTATGTACTGCATTTATGTCTTAAAAAAAAAAAAATGCATCTTATGAAGTTGTTTGCTGTAAGATGAATGGTTTCTGTTGCAGCACCTTCTCAGCTCATTTTTACATAAAACTTTGGAATTTGTGAACAGCGTAACGATGGAGTTCATCCTAAATTATTTTTCCCCATTTTAAACGCCAGATTTCTGCTGCCTGCTGGCAGCCGCACGCCTTCAGTTTAACTAAGACTTTTGGAAATGCTTTAGCGAGGAAAGCTGGAGAACAGAACTCCAGGGAATTCTGTGACTCCTTGTTGGCTTTCTCTTCGGTTGCTGCGAATTGTTCACAGTAAAGAACGAACTTCAGGTTTTTAATTTTTCCAGCAACTGCAGGTTGATCAAAAAGCAGAACTGAAAGGCTTTGTGCACTTGTGAAAGGGGCTTCATTCATAAATCAAGCATTATAGTCAAAGAATGCTGCTGTCCACCAATCAGAGGGCAGCGAAGAGTGACGTCACACCGATCGCTCGCTCCCTATTCAGACAGATGTGGATGCATCAAACCCAGAAGCTGAGGTGAAACTCTGCGAGGACCTCTGGCTTTGAAGTCCTCAAACACTGACGTTTCTACTTGATATGTACACGTGGCCTCAGCGGGACCTGAATCTAAACCACGGCGTTACTGTCGCGAGTGGGAAATGACCAACTGCGCCCCCTTTAAATCCTAAACTACATCATGACAGTACAGCATCCCAGAGGAAACGAAGGTCACCAGTTAAATGAGCTGCAGAGTTGAAAGTAAACTAAACTGATGTTAAATGTGTGGTAAAAATGCAAATAATTAACATAAATAAAAAAAAAAAACAGGGTAATTTATCATTTCTTTTGGTTTCCTGGCTTTAATCAGTTTACATTTTTGGGGTCATTTTATTTGGTTATAATATTACAGACAACTTTAAAACATTCTGAAAAATATTAATGCCATATTTTCCAATTTTCTGAAAAAAGTGCAGCAAAACTGTAGGAATGTAGAAATAACGTAATTTAAACACATTAAAACATAATTACAAAATGTTAGTGTAATGATTTCGGATACTTTTTGCAAATTCTTGTGCTAGAAAGTCCCAAAATTACCTGAAAGCTTTTAGTAAAATGTTCAAAATGTGTCGCGTTGAAGAGACAAAGCGAGTAAGTCGACTTCGGCTCGTTAGCGGTAGACTGCACTTTTGTATAATACCACAGGGTGGAGCAGTGAGTCAATTTAACCTTTAACCAGGTAAGTCATCAAGAACACTGTGATAAGAACACCTGGCTGAAAAAAGGCAAAGCCTCTTCAGGATGAGGGGGCAGGGCTAAAAGAAACGTTAAACAGTAGTACACCTGCTGGTGTAATGCTGCCCCCTGGTGGTGAAAGTTTTAAGGCTTTTTAAGCTTTAAGGATTTGCAGGACCAAAAGTTCAGAGGATCATACAAAAAGTACCTTTAGATCCATCCATGTTTATATTTACACTTTTACGGTTCTTAATTTTAGTGTAAATAAGAGTAAATAAAGGTGGATAAATTTCAGGTTAAAGCTGTGTTAATTGGTGCATTTTAAAAATTACAGATCTTCTCCCTCACCGCTCCCACTGCTTTAAGTGATTTTAAAAGTACAAGGTCTAGCAGAGCTGCATTTGTGGCTTTCTGAAGCCTTTAGCACAGGAATGAGTTTTACAGAGAGAAGAACGGTCAGAAGTGGTTCCTGCGATCACTCTAACACCATGAATTAACTTCTAATAGTTTTGGTGCCACTAAAGAAAACTTTAAAGCACTTCAGGATGTCGACGCTCAGGAACTCGATCCAGAACACAAGAAGGCATCGAGTTTGTTCACAAAGCAAAATCTCCTGCAGACATCAGGAGTGGAACTTTTTAAACTGACACATAATCAAAGCAGTGATGTCTCCACCGCAGTGCAACGATTCAGTGATGAAACAGAAACCAGAGGAACACACCGGGGTAAAGTGTAATCCTGGCCTAATATGGAAACCAAAACCAAACAGAAACAAGCAGGAATAAATTAAGAGTCACTTCCACCTGTGCCACTTTTCCTCCCTTTAAAACGCACCAACATGAAGGGAGGCAAAACAATGGCCACAAAGGGGAGCTGTGGAAACATCCCGTATTTATTTGGTTAAAACCAACAACAGCAGCAAAAAAAAAAAAAAAAAAAAAAAAAAAAAAGACATTTCATAAAAATCTATCCTGAACTCGTGATCCAGCAAGGGACCGTTGTGACATTCAGGTTCAGGTTCTTCATCAATCAGCTGCTTCATCTCCTCACAGAGCGGCAGACTCGGAGTTACAGGAGTTTAAGGATTTTATAAAGCAAAGTGTGGCGGTTTGGTTACTGGGTGGAGCTTGGGGGGGGGGGACTGATGCAGATAATTTTCAGTGTAATCTGATGGTGTGGGGTTTTGACTGCCCTTCAGTCATTCTTTGTTGAAAATTAATTTTTATGCATGTCGGATTCGGACGGGGTTTCGGGTCCTCAACCTATGTCTGATATGTTTGTGAACTCAGATATGAGGACTTTCCTAAAGCAATTTTCCAATCTTTTCCAAGCTCCTGTAATTTTCATGCATTCAGACAATGTTATACAAAATATGAAATATACCGTCGCTTCTTATATTGCACAGGACTGGCCAAAGAAACGACCTGGCAGCTCTGCTGGCTGGCTGAGTGTTTCGGATGCAGCCGCTCACCGTTTATAAATGCAGGTAAACTAAAAACGCCAATAAAAGCCAAAATCACGATACGCGATGGTTTAGGTATTAGATTTTGGCAGACGCGTTCCCTGTTTTTGTGCTCAGAATCAGCTCATGGTACCTGAAATCTTGTCTCTTACGTGCAAATTCTACAGCTTCATATTCAGATGTCTGTTTATAGAGACTGAGTTAAAACGGGATCAGCAGATGTTAAGTTCAACATACTGTTTGAACTTCAAAAGCCTGCAATCGTACATTCCTACCATGTCTGCATGTGGGTAAAGTCCTCACAGCTTCAGCGCGCTCTACAGTGGGTTTTATGGTTCTGAAGATTACAAACGTCCGCTGGCTCTCGCTGCGTTCTGTCTTCCCGTTCATTTTTGCGTGATGACCGTAAACGACGACAACCGTAACAAAATTTCCAGGCAGGCCTTCTCATTGCTGAGCATCAAGAATTCAAGGTGAGCTGAAATATCCAGGTAGAGCAAACAAATCGATGGAATTTCAGACACATGTAAGACATGAATATAAATGCAGAAGTGAGAAATGGGCATTAGAACAATGTGGACTTGGACCAAGAGTGAAGTCTCTCAGTCTTTCAAGATGCTAAATCTATAATACCTTCACTTTAATACCAGTCTACCCTATTCTGGACTTGGCACAGTCGAGGCTTGGCCTACATTCAGGCCATTGGTACCCGACTGGTGATCCAGGTTCAACTTTGGATGCGTCCATTGTGATGTCCTGCTGTTTCATCTGGATTGGTCCAATTTGAGGCATTCTGATTGGTTTGTTTAAGGGGAAGCACAAATTTTATTCAAAACCAAATGTTAACTACCTGTGATTGACTCAAATCAGCACAGTCCAGACTGAGAAGAGACTTCAGAGTCTGGTTTCAGAATTATTCTAAATCATATTCTTGGACTGCCTTTGGGTTAAGCGTGCCTTGCATGTGAGCTGAAGCATCCTCGATCATAACGAGGTCAGGAAAGCGGTCCAATCTTAGAAGGATTCTCTGGATTTGGGATTAAAGCGCTGTGGGTTTATAAGAATCAGATTAACACAGGTTTAGGTTAAGACTGAATATGGATGAAAGAGTGATTTAATCTGAGCAGAACGATCTGGTGGAGGTGCAGGTTGGTCCTGATTTGGGACCCATTCAGAGCTGGTAAACACTCTGGAGAATTGTGTGTTTCTAGATTCTGGTTGTCCAGATTTGGTCAAAGTTGGTGAAGTCCTGAATGGATGGCAGACTGCTGAATCTTGCTTTGGGTAGTGAACTGAGGTCTGGATTTGAAAATAGATGGTTGAACAGTGCCAATAAAGAATGGAGACCGGTACTGGATGTGAGACTCTTGTTAGTGCCTGGTGGAGTCCGTGTGTTGGTCTGTTTGATGTGTTTGTACTTTCTGTCTGTGGTTAACAGCTGCAGCCTTCTTTAGCCGGCTGGCTGTCGGCGTTAAGGCGTCCTCCTTGCGGTGCCGAAGGTTTGTGCTGGACTCCTGACTCTGCGGCGTTCAGGTCCAGGCTCCCATCTTGGATGTTCTGGTAGATCCTCTTTGCTGCCTCCAGGAAGGCCTCCTCCACATTCTCCCCTCTGGAGAAGAAGCAGGAGGCCAAAATCCTCAGTACTTTTTGAAATATTTACAGATTAGATATTTTAGATCTCTTTGAAAGCTCTGAGATACAACAGTTCACCAACTAAGGCTGTGAGTAAGTCATCACGAAGACCGTAAAACCACATGTTCATGCATTTCATTGGAGCACTTTGTGGTTTTTGAATGAAATAATATTCATATTCAACCCATGACGAGGTTCTCGTCTGTGATGCTGTACTCACGTCTTGGCGCTGGCCTCGAGAAACAGCAAACCTGATCAACAGGAAGCAGAAATCAGAAGTCAGTGAGTCTGTGTCCTGTTTTCTGCTGCTGAACATATATTTGAGCTTTTTGGGGATCGAGCAGGTGTCTCACCGTTCTCCTCGGCAAACTGTTTGGCTTCCTCGTACGTCACGTCTCTCTGAGCCTCCAGGTCAGCCTTGTTCCCGATCAGAATAATCACCTACGACACAGGAAACACACAGACCGAGCAGCAGGATTTCACCCGGATCACTTAAAACTAACATTTTTTCATGTCGGAGCTAAACAGACGATTTAATGTTTGACAGGTAAAAGTGCGCATCACACAGTGGCTTAAAAGCTGTTGATTACCTGTGCAGGGTTACTGCATGCTTTAAAGGTGAGTAATGTTGCAACAACAGCTTGTTTACCCCAGGTGAGTCTGTAATACTGTATGGCTACTAAGTCTTATTTACTTCTGTCTTAAACCCCACCAGTTCTGCTGGTTCAGTCTGACCACAGACTCAGTTTTTAAAGCATTTGGCTTCCTCATCTGCCTAAAAATAATTTCAAGCATTTAAGATTCTTAGCACCAAACCTCACTGATGAGCAGACTGATGTGTGTGCACTCACTGTGTTTGGGTTGGTCAGGTTCCTAGCGTCCGTCAACCAGCTGCTCAGATGATTGTAGGTACTTCTCCTGAACACAAACACACAAAAAAAATCAGTTATTCTTAAAGTCAGCACACACACAGCAGCAGCAGCACCGACAGCCAGGGTGCAGTCAGAGTCATGGTCTGACAAATATTTAGTTTGGACAACGATCCTAAAAAGGAACCGGTTCTTGGTCCCCAGTCAGGCAATCTGCAAAGGTTCTCCATGAAATCAGAGACTTTGCATTTGCTCCCTCTCAGGGAGGATCTCTGTTTTGTAGATTGAACCTAAAATTCAAACGTTACCTCACATCGTCAAAGCCTCCACCTGGGCTGATGGATGGCGGCTTGGAGGATTAAACGTTTTTCAAAATACATCAAATTTGTAATTCTGCATTTATACATCAACAGTAACTTCATGACATAATGCATAATAGTACTGAGTGCTTTTAAAGGGACGGTCACCCCCGAAAATCATACATACATGTGATCGACAAAAATGGCACTCGCATAGGAACTCTTTTCTTTCTGATGTCAAAATAAAAACAAGCAAAATGAAAAACCTCAGCTGGGGTGGGTGGGGTGCCATTCATTTTCATTTCCTGTCATGAGCCTCGCATCACGCCTCAATGCGAGATTCCTCCTGCGCACTGATAAGCTGCTCACAGCAGGGTCTGTGGATTTTTCTGAGGCCTAAAACTTTTTTAAATTTTGCATCTTATTTTTAATCATAGACTAGAGCTTATGCATCTAATGTATTTAATCTAGCATGACTTTATGTGGACGGGCTTTTAGTTTATTATTAATCTGCTTTCTAATGGTTCTAATTATATTACTGGTTGTCCTACATGTAGGCCATTTTAAATCTGCTTTTATTTCTTGGACATTTCTCATTATTTGAAATGACTTTTCACTGCATATTATTTGATTTATTTTATTGCTTTTTGTCTTATTAGTCTGCTGGTCCCCTGTGACGCATGCTGACCTCTGTGAAAGGTGCTCTGCAAACAAAGTGTGATTGAGGATTTCTGGAAAGAGAAGTTGCTGTTTTTCCAAATTTATTTTCTTTCTACAGCTGGTACCTCCAAAACTGGGCAACTTGCACCAAAACACTAAATACACAGCTCTGCAGACCAGAGGAGATGTGCAGATTTAACTTAAGGGCAAAGTGTCCCTGTAGGGAAATATAATGGCTGCTTTTGACTGTTTTTCTGAGGTCTTTCAGCACTTTCACTACAATACAGGACACTGATGCTCCTCCTCTGGCTCTGCGGACTGTGAGCACTCCAAGCCATCCGGCCACGCCCACCTCTGTACCTGGTGATGTCGTAGACCATGAGGGCGCCGGCAGCCCCCCTGTAGTAGGACCTGGTGACGGCCCTGAAGCGCTCCTGACCCGCTGTGTCCCAGATCTGCAGCTTCACCTTCTGCCCGTGGACCTCCATGATCCTTGTCCCAAACTCCACCCCAATGGTGTGAGGACAGTCCGCCATGACTGCACATATACACATATCACAGTGACATCACACTGGTGCACAGGAAGTAAACAAGGTGTGGTGACCTCAAGCTATCCAATGGTAAAAATTACTTCCTTTGCAGAGATGGAAAAAAGCAAATTTTAAAATAAAATTTACTTTTAGAGCCACCAAATGATACAAATCAACTCTGAGAAAAAAAAAAAAAAATTTTGTCGTCTTGTTCACCCATTTGGCCCGTCACTGTCACACAGGGTACAAAAACATTTTAAACTGATCTGAGTTCAGAGTGTTTATGTTTAAAATGCATTTTATATGCATCATCTTTAGAGTCCCAAAATCTGCAGGAAGCTCAAAAAGTGATAAAAATCAAACTTTTTTTCTTAGCGTTATTAACACTGAATATTAAAAACAGCTTCACGCTTATTTTCTCATCATCTCAAAGACACGATAAAAAACCCTGCTAAATGTTTCCACAGTTAAGAGGCTTTGTGTTCTATTAAAATAAAGAAAACCAATAAATTCTCACATTTATGAAGCCTGACGCTCCTTCATTATTACTGCTTTGCACTAAATGATTACTGTACTGTATATATTCTGTATATTTTGTAATACTGTGTTATAGTTGTGTAATATTGTGTTATAGTTTTTATACTTATTTGTTTTTATGTAAGCACGAAGCACTGCAGCAATTTCCCATATGGCAATAAAACCTTCTGATTCTGATTGAATTATTGAAAAAGTGCATAAAATCTTCTGCTTATGAGCTTATTGACTCTTACAGCTTTGGTATTAAACTGGGACGATGATGAATTCCCAACTGACATATTTGAAATTATTATAAAAAAATAAACCGAGACTTTAAAACATGACTGGAACAGGATCTCTGGCCCTTGGCTTTCAAAATAAAAGACCTAGAAACACAAACAGCATCACTGAATGCTCCTTTCTTACTTTTATTTCCTGGGGTGGCTGTAGCTCAGTAGGTAGAGCAGGTCACCTACTGATCGGAAGGTCAGCGGTTCGATTCCTGGCTACTCCAGGCTACGTGCCAATGTATCCTTGGGCAAGATACTTAACCCCAAGTTGCTCTCCGACCGTTCCATCGGAGTATGAATGTGTGTGAATGTTAGTTAATTAAAAGCACTTAGCTTAGTAAAAACATGGAAGTGCTTGTATGAATGGGAGTGCATGGGTAAATGTAAAACGTGTTGTATAAGCGCTTTGAGTGCTCTGACTGAGTAGAAAAGCGCTATATAAGAATTAGTCCATTTACCATTCAACCCCAAAAAACTGTGGATGGCTGCCCCCCCTCCTGATCTTGGTTCTCTTCCTGTTAAAAGAGAGTTATTCCTTCCCACCATCGCCAGGTGCCACTCACTGGGGTTCCTTGCTAATATTGCAAGGTCTTTACCTTACTACATAAAGCACAGTGAGGAAACCGGTGTCTCAATTGATGCTGTAATAAAACTGAACTGAATGCTAGTTTTATTATTAATTCAAGAATTTCAGTCTGTGGGGATGTCAAAGTCGTATTTTTCCCAACACACAATCAAAACGAAATGTATTCTGTTTCCTGTCATGCTGAAGGGAAGAAAAGGAAAAAGTTCTCAGATTCAAGCAGCTGGAATAAGAAAACATTTGACAGTTTTCACATAATTCGATTGTGGTAATAGTGCAGGTTCATCTTCTGCCTTTTAAGAGGTTAAACTACAGCTGTTCCTGCTGTAAATATACTCATTCATTGAACAGATATCCATGTGTTGACCCCAAATTTAAACCTCCTACTTTAAGTACTTGCTGCAGATTACAATTAAAGCTCTAAGGAGCAAAACGTGGTATTAGGTCAGCCCAGCATGGACTTGTGCAGCCCTCTGAGCTGCTGTCTAAGTCATATCTCCTGGATCATTGATGGGGGTTCTCATCTTCATCATGTCTGACGTTATAATCAAACTTTTTAAAAATCCAGAAGCATTAAACTTGAGGGGGAAAAAAATAAATAAAAAAAGGAGAGAAGGAGGAGAGAGGCACTCACATTTCTTCTCTGTGAACTGATGCAGCAGACACGACTTCCCGACGCCCATATCTCCTGCAGACACACAAACATAGGTGAGTGCTGGCCATGAAAATACCGTTCTATTCTGCTCGCTCACTGCTCTACATTTTCATTCCTGGACTTTACCAGAGCAGCTCTGCATTCACAGTTCAAAATCCTCTTTATTTATGATCTCCATCTGCTGCAGACACAAGCACAAGGTTCTGCCCCTCAGCAGGCTTCTGGAAACTGGCCAATCAGAAGAAAGTGGGCTGAGTAAGGACTGTGTGAATCAGTGATTCATAAAGTGCTGCAGGTGGACCCAGATAAATAATTAGCAAGAAATAAAAGAATAAATAAACCTGTTAATTTGCTATTCAGTAAGTTGGTTTTAAATTAAAAAAAAAAAGAAAGAAACTGAACTCATGAAATTATGGGATAAAAAGAAATGCCATGTTATTCTATTTTCACATAAACCTCAGCAAGCAAAACACTAAAACACTGAAACAAACTAATGAAAACACAGAATGAAACACCTGAGGCCCATGTGGTTCAAGGTTTGCGAACAGTTTGTATAAAACTAAATGCAGGTTTTTGTACACGTTCTGTTTACTAAACCCTTTTTTGAATAAAAATGACTGAAAACCAGTATTAATAACAGGACATGATATTAATAACAGATAAACAGAAAACCCACTTGGTCACTCAAAAACACTGAATCTGTTCACAGAGCCCTCTGCTGCAAGCACAGCACTGAGTGCTGCCTCTCCACAGGCTTCCAGATGCAGTCCAATCAAAAGAAAGTGGGTTTTTAGGGAGGGAGCGGGTGAGGAAGCTACAGTCAGATAAATGAGGATGCAAAACTGCTCTGGTAGAGTCCCATCAGCAAACACAGAGAGCGGCACTCACCGATGATGATGTATTTGAAGATGTAAGAGTAGTTGTAAGGTGCGGCTGTCATTGTGATCCTGTGGAGGAAAAAACTGTTTTAGACAGTCTTGCACATTGGTGGCTGCTGCAAGATAGTGCTGCAAATGTTCTTGCACTTTATCACCAAAGTTTTGTATTATTCTGATGACTAATGAAAGAACTAGAAAGAATTGCATATCTCAGCAATTATGACAACCCGACCTTAATTATGCACTTCTGTAATGCAACGTGTACGACAAAAGAGGCAAAAGCCACTCTAATTAGAATTGCCACAGCTCAGTCAATTTTTGGAAATTTTAAATAATTCAAAAAGCTCTGTGATTCTCAGGGGCTTCCAATAATCCAAATAAAAAACAAACAAAAACAAAACAAAACAACAAACAAACAAAAAACCCAGAGAACTTTGAACTCTTTAGGTGGATACCTAACGGGGGTCCATCCCCGGTCTGAGAGCCCGGGTCACTGTGATCCTCTGAGCCTGGTCTCAGCCTCCAAACAAACCGGGGGAGCTCAGAGGAGGAAGCAGAGGCTGAGCTCGCAGCTGGCCGGCTAACCCCGACCCCAGCGTTAGCTTTAAACACCATGACAGCCCCGCGGAGAGGGCGCCCTCAGCCGCACCACCCGTATGAAACTCCATCAGCTGAAGCCCCCTCTGAGCCGTCCTCTGTGCACCCCGGAGCCCCCGGAACCACCGCCGAAGTCCCCCCTCCGCCGTGGAGCCAAGTGGCTACCAGCTGCACTGCTGTCTACGCCTTGCTAACGGCTAAGGGCAGGAGGCCACGTTCTGAAGCCTTTACAGTAAAAATAACCGGATAATGAACCACATAAGCAGGAGGTGCTGTGCATCCTTGTGTTTTACCTTCAGTCTGGGCGTCTATCCGACCTGTAATCCTGGGTAAAATGCCGTTAGCCGGGCAGTTTGGGTTGATGCTTAGCCTGCTGAGCCGTCAGGGACCCTTCCGCCTCTTCCGTGACTCTTCCTCACCGGCGAGAAAACGAGCAGTATCGCGAGACTTACAGCCTTTTACTGGCACCCAGCGAACAACCGGGGAAACGACTCGCAGTTTTTGTAGCCGTATTTATTTACATTTTTGTTTATCTATTTTTGTGAATAAGTGCGCCGAATTAGTCAATAGAAGCCCATGTTTTATATGGATCAGTCGATGCAGAAGCACATTTTACCAAATTGCTGTGATAGTAAAGAAAACTGAAAAGCTTGATCATGGTCAGGCACGTTCTGCACTCAGAAACAGTAGGCCACCTTTTCCGTCATTTCTATGGGTTCGACAGATTTGTGCTTTAGACGCCTAAGACAAAGCAACTCCTCCGTGATCCAAAAGTCATCTTCATCTGCCCGCAAAAAAAGGAACAGCTGTGTGGCATCTGTGCTCTCATCATGTAATGTAGTTAAAAAAAAAAAAAATCAAAAGTCTAAACCTTTTTTGACACTTGATATTTTAATACTGATATTTTAAGTTACCTGACATATCTGGCACTGTTTTATGATGTCATCATCAGAGAGAGGTTCCCCATGTCAGGCAATGAGTTAAGTTACGTCGTAACTGGCTATTGTCTTGTGTTTGTTAGCACAGAATGACTAGCTGCCATTTGCCTAACTCTTGTCTTTTATCCTGTGTCCCTCCCCAAACAGCCTGAGCCCGTTTCTGCCAGAGGTTTCTTCCTGTTAAAAGGGAGTTTTTCCTTCCCACTGTCACCAAGTGCTTGCTAATAGGAGGTGGTTTGTTTGGTTTTTTCTGTAATTATTGTATGGTTTTTACCTTACAATATAAAGTGCCTTGAGGTGATTGTTTGTTGTAATTTGGTGCTATATAAATAAAATTGTGTTGAATTGAATCTCTTTTCTCAGTATGTGTAGTACATGCAGGTATGTTTGGTTTCATAGGTTTGCTACACATTATATTTTTTCATCACTGCAACTGTTTCATGGCAACTCAAACACCCAAATTTCCCATTGACCTCTATAAATAAATATCCATTTCCTCAAGAATAAAATTTTCTGCACTCGCTTTTAATCCTGTGTGACTTCGGTTCTGCCATACTTAGTCAAACATCGGAAAAGTTTTCTTTGCGCTTTTTTTTTTTGTGTAGAAGCGGCCTTGTTTAAGACAACAGCTCCACCTAGTGGAAAAGAGGAGTACAATACAATTAAGCACATGTTTCATGTATGGGACATGTTATACACTATACTGCAAAAGTGTTCACTTGTCTGCCTTCACACACACATATGAACTTGAGGGACATCTCTTTCTTAATCCATAGGGTTTAATATGATGTTGGTCTATGCTTTGCAGCTATAACAGCTTCAACTGTTCTAGGAAGGCTTTCCACATGGTTTGGGAGTGTTTATGGCTGGCTTGCAGTCTCCGCTGTAATTCATCCCAAAGGTGTTCTATCGGGTTGAGGTCAGGACTCTGTGCAGGCCACTCAAGTTCTTCCCCACCAAACTGGCTCATCCATGTCTTTATGGAGCTGCTTTGTGCACTGGTGTGCAGTCATGTTGGAACAGAAAGGGACCATCCCCAAACTGTCACCACGAAGTTGTGAGCATCAAATTGTCCCAAATGTCTTGGTATGCTGAAGCATTAAGAGTTCCTTTCACTGGAACTAAGGGGCCGAGCCCAATTCCTGAAAAACACCCCCACACCATAATCCCCCCCTCCCCCAAACTTTACACTTGGCACAATGCAGTCAGACAGGTATCGTTCCCCTGGCAAAAACCAAACCCATACTCTGCGTGCTTTACACCACTGCATCTGACACTTTGCATTGTGCTTGGTGATGGAAGGCTTGGATGCAGCTGCTCAGCCATGGAAAACCTATGCCAAGAAGCTCTCTACACACTGTTCTTCAGCTAATCTGAAGACAACATGCAGTTTGGATGTTTGTTGTGATTGACTCTGCAGAAAGTTGGCGACCTCTGTGCACTATGACCCTCAGCATCTGCTGATCCCGCTCTGGGATTTTGTGCAGCCTACCACTTCATGGCTGAGTAATTGTCATTCCCAGTCACTTCCACTTTATTATAATACCACTAAGAGTTTACGGTGGAATATTTATTAGCAAGGAAATTTCATGACTGGGCTTGTTGCACAGGTATCATCCTATCACAGTACCACATTGGAATTCACTGAGCTCCTGAGAGCGACCCACAAATATATGTAGAAACAGTCTGCATGCCTAGGTATTTAATTTATACACCTGTGGCCATGGAAGTGATTGGAACACCTGAATTCAATGATTTATATATATATATATATATAAAAATCCCAGCTCGCCCCTACGGGTGGTCTATTTTGCCCTCCAAGCTCGGGTCCTCTACCAGAGGCCTGGGAGCTTGAGGGTCCTGCGCAGTATCTTAGCTGTTCCCAGTATTGTGCTCTTCTGGACAGAGATCTCGGATGTCGTTCCAGGAATCTGCTGGAGCCACTCTTCCAGTTTGGGGGTCACTGCCCCGAGTGTTCCAATTACCACGGGGACCACTGTTACCTTCATCTTCCACATCCTTTCCAGCTCCTCTCTGAGCCCTTGGTATTTGTCGAGCTTCTCGTGTTTCTTCTTCTTGATGTTCCCGTCACTTGGTATTGCAACATCTATCGCCACGACTTTCTTCCTTTGTTTGTCCACCACTATGGTTAGCCACCACAAGTTTGTCTGTCTGTATCTGGAAGTCCCACAGGATCTTAGCTCCGTTGTTCTCAACCACCCTTGGGGGCGTGTCCCATTTTGACCTCGGGACTTCCAGGTCATATTCGGCACAGGTGTTCCTGTATACTATACCGGCCACTTGGTTATGGCGTTCCATGTATGCCCTGCCTGCTAGCATCTTGCACCCTGCTGTTATGTGCTGGATTGTCTCAGGGGCATCTCTGCACAGCCTGCACCTGGGGTCCTGCCTGGTGTGGTAGACCACAGTCTCTATTGATCTTGTACTTAGAGCTTGCTCTTGTGCTGCCATGATTAGTGCCTCTGTGCTGTCTGTCAGTCCAGCCTTGTCCAGCCATTGGTAGGATTTCTCTATGTCAGTCACTTCTTCTATCTGCCGGAGGTACATGCCGTGCAGAGGCCTGTCCTTCCATGATGGTTCCTGTTCTTCGTCCTCTTCTTTCTCAGGTTTCTTCTGCCTGAGGTACTCACTAAGCACATGATCCCTTGTGGCCATCTTCCTGATGTATTCATTGATCTTCATTGTTTCATCTAGGACAGTGGTTCTGACACTCACTAGTTCTCGGCCACCTTCCTTCCGTTTAGCGTACAGTCTCAGGGTGCTGGATTTGGGGTGAAACCCTCCATAAGGAGCTTTCTTGTCTTAACATCAATGGCTTCCATTTCCTCCTTTGGCCAGCTTATTATCCCAGCAGGGTATCTGACAACTGGCAGGGCATAGGTGTTGATAGCCCGGATCTTGTTCTTCCCATTCAGCTGACTCTTCAGGACTTGCCTTACTCTCTCCAGGTACTTGGAGGTTGCGGCTTTCCTAGCGGCCTCTTCATGGTTCCCATTTGCCAGTGGGATTCCAAGGTACTTGTAGCTGTCCTCAATGTCTGCAATGTTGCCTTCTGGTAGTGTAATCCCCTCAGTTCTGACTACTTTTCCTCTCTTAGTTACCATCCGACTACACTTCTCCAGTCCGAATGACATTCTGATGTCATTGCTGTATATCGTGGTGGTATGGATCAGCGAATCTCTTTCACTCTTATATCACTGTTTCTGTCCTTCCAAAGAGAGATAGTGGAAGAATCTCCCATCTTGTTAAATCTTCTCTTATTTATTTTATTAGCTGTTTATAATTTGAATCTAATAGTTGTGTAGAGCTGGATGTTAGTGTAATTCCAATGTATTCAAAGCTTTTCTGGGAGTGTCTGAAGAACAGTAGATCACTGAATTGCAATCATCAGGCTCCGGATAGCATTGCCTTGAATTTTAGTTTATTTTGACTAGAATATTTGTTAAAATCTTTAAATCCCACAGGCTACAGAACAGGGTGGGCTCCTTCCCCACCTTTATTACTGTTATAATAGCAGTTGCCCATTGATTTATGGGGAAAACAACATGATTTCTCCTGTTTCTTGTGTATCGTTTTACATAAACTTCAGCTGAGCCTATTTATAAAGACTTGTTATTTACGTTTCTGGATGATTTCTCGTATTTCTTTTTTCTGTGATTGGCCTGATCAGGTCAGTTGACTTGTCACTGTATAATTTAGTCATATTAAGCTGTCCCGAAAACTTGAATCATCTCAGACATATTGTCTTGATTTTGACCTTCATATAGATTTGTATAGCAGGCTGCACATTTGCTTTGAGACAAAAAGAACACTGAGTAGGACATGTAACAGTAATATATAAATCTGCATAGAAGGTTCTTTCAGGTGAGGCCCAGACTTGCTCACCACTTCAATCAAAGAGGAGAAAGTTGAGTATCTGAAAAACTCTTATTTTTGCTCCCAGTATGATTGTGAGAAGACAAGAGCGTCACAGGGTTAACTGGGTTGACTGCCATCTCGAGAGACGTCTCGACATATTTGTCACTGAGGTTTCGTAGAAAACTGGCAATAGGATGATGAGCCTGCTGATTTGAACTTAAGAAAAACATTTTTATGAAAGAAAAGAGAGAGGAGTAATAAATGCTAAAATAAAATGATTTACTACAAGACTGAAAAAAGTTTATCTGTGTCTCAGGATTCAGACCTCAACTGTCTCCCACTTCCCAGAAGACTGTGAGGGAAATCAGAGCAACAACAGCAGCAGGAGCAGCAAGGCAAAGGGACAGAGAGGACTTCACAGAATGCACCACAGCAACTACCACTGCACTGTGATGGCTGTCAGACCTCCCAGAGCTCTGTGCTGGGGTCAAACACAGGGAGGGGACAAGGCCACGGAAGCAGTGGGAATGACCCTCAGAGATGGTAACTGTGGAATCAGTATTAGTCCACAGACTGTGGGGCAAATGGGGACATTGTGGGAGTTGCAGAGATCTGCAACTGAGCTCTGTGCATTCTGTGGAGAATTTAGACTGACCACATTAGAGCTGAGGTGGCAACTCAGACTGGACCAGACTGGATGAGGGTGTCTTTTGTTTAACCGGATGACGACTTGAGAATAACCATGAGACTGGACAGATGATTGTAATGACCATACAAAGGGGAAAGAGAAGAGGGAGGACCTGACTCCTTCTGTGCAGATGCACAGAGAGGAACAGTCCACACATCATGAGAATGAATCCACTACACACACGTTACTCACTGAAGCAATAGCTGCTCTAGAGAGAAAACAGGAAGCAGAGCTCACACCATTAACTGAAACACATGCCACCCACATGCCACCCACATGCCGCCCACGTGCCACCCACTCAGCTGTGAAATAAAGTGAATTCACACTGCAGCCACAGATGAGTGGATGATATGTAAATTCAGTCAGTGTTTCAGACCATTGCTGAGAGATTCACACTTCCACTCGCATGTTTTGAAGGTTTTAAAGCACGACTTAAGCTTTTGTTCTTGCTACCACACTGCCCTATTAACCAGCTAGCGACAGATGTGATGTGTGTTTTTGGGCTCTGAAATCAGTTCCTGGGGGGTTCTGGTAGTAAATGAATGACTGTGATGCTTTCACTATGGTGTTTAGTCCTTCTTCCAGACTGTGTGTGTGTATGAGAGGAAACTTTGTGAATCTGCTGTGGATGATATAAACATAATGCTTGCAGTTTCACATTACACTCATAAACACATTACATGCAACCACAGGAGCTACAGCACACATGCATGAAGGCTCAGATGAAGACTATGAAGAAAGATGGTTCAGCATAGGTTGCAGCAAAGACAGGATTAAACTAAGTTGGTTGTTTTGGAGTGATCCCAGGTGTGCAGGTGTAGTCTCTCCTCCTGATGAGGCTGTTCTACATCTCATTAGCAAACTGATGATACATGGCAGGATTTGGGCCCTCGAGTGAGACGTGCTTCTCAATCCAGAAGGGTCTCCATGACTGAGGATGGTGTTCAGTTTAACCCACACTTGCAGGTATACTGACAGAAGTCCACATGTGCACATAGAACTGTACAGCACAAGGAACACAAAACTGGGAACCACATTTTTGTAAAGAACAAAGTCTCCTCTCAAGGGTGGGGTAATTGTTGCTTGTGAGAAATCAGCAGGGAAGAGAAGATTAAAAAGATCAGGGAGAGATTTGTGCAAGCAGTAAACAAGGCTGGCCAGGCACACACAGAAGTCCCAAATACATGTTAGCATTGCAGCATTTAAGCAAAAAGCAACTGAGGAAATATGCACAGGACTTCTCACCACAGCTAGTTTGCAGACCGTGTCCCTGGTTAGGCTTTTAAGACACATCATTGAACTGGCTTCTAATGCAAAATCTTTAAAGCTTGCTTGTATATTAATAATACAGGTTTTATTGCTGATTTTAACATACAGTAACCAGGCAGCCTTTACATGATTGAAAAACACACTGATCATTTCTAAGCCGCTGTCACAGATTAATGAGCTGCCTGTTCAGTTAATTTCTTCTGTAAGATTGCATGTTTTTAGGTGAAGACGCTTATTTTTGTCAAGATAAATTATTAACAGCTCTGCCACAAACTTTTCAGTAACCTCAGAGACTGCAGGAAGAACTGAAACTGGTCTGTTGTTACACATTTGCTGAGGTTGCACAAATATAACAATTCTTGTTACAACTCCTCCTTTGAATAATTGAGGGAATTCTCCAGATTTAATAGAAAAATTATCAGCATATTGTTATAACATTAGAATTCAGCCCAAATACGTCTTTAGACTTCAAAGTCTTTTTAATTTTAAATTGAGTTTGAGTGATGAAAAATGAGTTTGCTGTGTTCGTCGGTGGAGCCTCAGTTGGTTTGAAGCTTGCTGCTCATTCTTTCACTGACTGAATAAAATTGGTATTAAATGCTGCTGTCAGAGGGAATCACTGCACTCACATTCAGCTGATTTTTGTCCTCTTTGGTTCATTTTTCCCTTAGTGAAGTTATTAATGTTGCCAAAAGAAAACAAATTTATTCCCACCTGATTGTGCTATCAGTTACATAAAACCTCTCAGTTTACTCACCACTTTGTTTCTAAGTCTTAAAAATATAATTATCAGTATTTTATTTACTAGAATGATTTGTTAATGCAAAATCCCTCTTTTTCATTCACTGATGAAAATCATTCTCAATCCTCACATCCCTCCTGGAGGTAAAAGGCTTTCTGTTGTTGACCTTCTTTTTTTGGATTATGTGTCACACTTACATGTTTCAGACAATCAAACACATTGTAACATTCGACAAAACCTGAGGAAACACAAATGCTGTTTTTAAATGATTTCACTAACTACGGGAAAACGTTTTCCAAACCTCCCGGCTCTGCGTGGAGAAGTAAGTAACCTAAATAATTGCCATCAAGTTTTTGTGATAACTGGGAATGTGGTTTTCAGTCTATCACTTGGAGGACTTTTGGCTCACAAGTCTTTGCAGAATTGCTTTCATTTGCACCAAAGCATCTCAATCAGCTGTAAGTAAAGACTTTGACTAGGCCACTCCAAACCTTCATTTTAATTTTTCAGTTTTTGTTCTTGCTTTTTTGAGCCATTCAGACAGAGCCGCCCATTTTGGTGCTCTGGGCGAGTTGAAGGTGCAGCATGTGATCAGTCATTTAATACAGACCTCAGTCATGCATATTTTGATTACAGAACAGCCCATTTTGATATCTATGGATAACCCTGATGAGCACGTGTTTTGAGTGTTTTTTTTTTAGCTTTTCCCTGATGAGTGGAGACTGAGAGAAGATATGTGGGATATGATCAATATGTTTGAAAAGAAAACAAAAGAATTAAATAAGGTTTGCAGTGTTTAAAAAAATGCATTTTCAAAACCGTTTCTGTGGGGACTCATCATGGGGTCAGTAAAATACTATGATAAACAACTATAAATAAAATGACTTGTACAACATTCTTGAAGTGATGACAAAAACACGAGTTAGTTCCTCCTCTCTTCCTGCTGTAGATGGACTCATTCTTATATAGTGCTTTTCTGCTCTACTTTGAGCACTCACAGCACTTAATACAACAATCATTCACCCATTCACACACATTCATACTCTGATGGTTGCATCAGAGAGCAGCTTGTTCAGTATCCTGCCCAAGGGTACTTTGGCATGCAGACTGGAGCAGACAGGGATTGAACCACCAACCTTCCAATTAGAAGATGACCTGCTCTGCCTGAGCTACAGCCACCCCACAACATACCGACAGAAACCTCTTTTTTTTAGTTTGCAAAAATTTTTTTACAAAAGAACTAATAGCACAGATCAATAAGTTAATATGTAAATAAAATGTTAATAAGTAAATACAACTAATGAGTAAATACAACTAATGAGTAATTATAAATTGCTAATAAGTAAAAAGTTCAGAGGTCTGGTTGGATCGATGGGCTCCTGAGACTCTGCGGCAGGAAGGATGGGATGGAGGTGTTCAAGCTAAACTGCAACACAAACAAAAATGCAGTGAGTCTTCTGAGACTTTTAAAAACACCTTCAAGAGAAGATGTTGCTTCTTAAACCTGCAGTAAGCAACATTTAATGGAAATATTAAAGAAATTGTCATTTGATATGAGCGTCACAGCGAGGTCGGTTCTTTAGGATATGAGGAGCTTCTGTACATCAGCTGTATTGATTTGGAGGACAGCTGTTTTGTGATGGTGGTAAAACTGAGTGTTTTGAACATCTGTAATAACCCTGAGTGAACAGGTCTCTGTTTTAATTTGAATGTTCTGCGTCACTCAAACTGCTGAACAAGTCTCACTAAGGGCTTAAAAATATTTCACCAATATATTTGTCATCTGTTGAAATGCACAGAATCTAGTCTCTGATCTGATCCAGTAAGATTCCTTTTTTGTCTGGTTTTCATCACATTTCACATGAAAAAATCAGTGATTCCCAGAAATCTCCTCTTACCTGTGCTGCAGGTGGAACGTCTGACTTTCCCTCTTTTTTTGCCCTGAAAACAAACACATCAGACTTTTGATGAGCTGTTACAAACTGTGCAGTGACAGTGTTTCATCAGCTTCAGTGCAGTGATGGGGATGTGTGTGACTTGTATGTTTTCACTTTGGACATACGTAGTTATCTTTAGGTGACCATTCACGATGCTGCTGGGCGTGGAGGATTCTTTGTTCCTCAGCTTGCTTGTAGTATTTCTCCTGCTGGTCCTTGGTCAGCGACTTCCACTGTGGGCAGAAGAACACACTGTTATCATCCGCACTGCTACTACACATAACTACAGGACAGCGGGTACACATGCACAAACATGAGCATAAAACATTAACAGATGCATAAATCTATGTAGAGTTACACACTTACCCTCTCTGCCACAGCTGTATTCACAGCTGTGCTCTCGCGTATGCTGCACTCAGCCATCACTTTTAGCCTCTGCTCCTTCAGAAAAATCATAAAAGCGTTGGGTGGTTTCTTAACATATGGCCGGTCGTCTTCCTGCTGGTCAGAACGCTTCCTCTTTCTGCAGGAGTAAAACACAGAGCACGAACACATGTTACTGCTATGTACAGCTGTGGGGAAAGTATTTTAAAAACATGAGTAAAGCCATATAGCTGAATCAAGGCTCCACTGAAGGAGGCTCATTACAATAATTCATGGCTGCAAATACTTGCAGATCACGAGCTGGTCTAAAAGGTCTAAAAACAGCAGAGCAAACTTACTTTGGAGTGGGTGCACTGACCGGAGAGACAGATATGAGACAACAGAGTTTATGAAGATACAGATGTTCAGCAGCTGTGTTCACTTGTGTGTTTTACTTGCAGTACTCCAACAGGGCGGAGGTACTTGACCATGCTGTCAGGAATCGTAGGCAGGTCGTTACACTGTAAACACAAAAACCACAGAACAGGTGATCAGACAAGCTGCATCTATCCACCAGGTGGCAGAATTTACCCTCTCTTTTAGACACGAACACTGAAACTGTCAGAGGTCACAGAGGTCAGTATTATGTGGGAGACCACAGTGTGAGAACAGGAGCTTACTGGGTTTGAAGGAGCAGGAGGAGGAACAGTGGCTGCTGCTGTTGTGGGGATTGTACTGTTTAAAGGATGCAGCAGGTTCTGTGGAGGGATGGAGAAGGTCCAGAATCCATAATATTGACACTTAGTGCAGCATTTCAAAGGCCACATGATGAGCAGCACAGAAACAAAGAGTATGTGTAGAGAGACTGAACCCTTGGTAATCTAATCCTTCAGATTCAGAGAAGATTGCATGAACAACACAGAGTACAGTGATCAATGTGAGGAGAACATCTGCATAAAACTGCATTCATCCATAGTTTTTATTGTTCTTGACAGCTTCGCTTTGCTCTCCCGAATTATTACTTTTGAAATATGACTCACTGTGGGTGGCTCAGCGGGGAAAGAAGGTGTTGGTGGAAGTACAGGAGTGTGTTTCCCCCAAAGGCCCAAAGGGGAAATGTAAGGGTCATGTAAGGCAGTCTCAAGCATCGAGTCCAACACTTCCCACGGTATCCCCTCTACAGCGCTCTCTAACTCCTCTCTAATATCCATTGCAGTGACGGTGTGTGTGTGTGTGTGTGTGTGTGTGTGTGTGTGTGTGTGTGTGTGTGTGTGTGTGTGTGTGTGTGTGTGTGTACACACCATATATATTTTATTGTATGTAATCATTATTAATTATCCGATACATAATATTTAATAATGCTAACAAGGTGCATGAGTATTTATAATTTGATTTGTTTCTTTTTAGTTCAGCTTCAGCTCAGCCAGTTGCAACATTAAGATGGTGACATCTATGATTTAATAACTGCTTAAACTGAACTATATTGCAGAGAGAAATATTGTTCATTTATTTAACAGCTGCAGTAACCAGTTACTCTGCAGATTAAAGTTTTACAGCCATTCCTGTGACAAACTAATACAATATGACCGTTAGAGATGAAATCATCCCAAAAGTTGATTCATTTGTACCAACAGTGAACTGTGTGACATAAGCTGCTGCTGTATGTATATTTTTCTGATAATACTGTACTTTTTTGTTCAATATTATTCAAATATATTCAATATTTTCTTCTTTTAATTTCTTAAAATGATGCAAATGACTTCATTTGCTGCTCTATCACACAACATGTCATTGATTCAAACTGAACTTTCTACACTTTGTGTTCAAGTTGAAGGACGCAGCAAACAGCCAGACACAAGATTTAGGGAAATATTTATGTAGAAACACAAACTGGGTTAAAAGAGTCAAGTGTATTATTTGGAAGTTTCACTGTAAACTTAAATGACCTTAAAACTATCAATGTAAGAACTTGCCAGTGATGCTCAGTGAGGGTTCTGGTGCAAACTGTAAGATACTGATTTAAAAAATCAGTATCTTACAGTTTAGGAGCTCTGAAAAGAAGCTGTTTGTGTGTTCTATGTTATGCTGCTAAGCTATATTGCAACAGTTTAAAAAAACATTACATTTAACTCCTGTTTCCAGCATCTCCTCATCCACAACCTTCATCATCATCATCAGCCTCCTCTGGGACCCCAGGGAAGAAAACAGTTGGTGGGCCCCCACTGAGCCCACAGTGCATATCAGAGTCCTCATTCCCTGAGAAACCAAATTATAAGCACAGACACAAAACAGTCCTCAGAAATATTAATATTTGTTTTTGATGTTTTTGATTTCTTGATTCAGCAGGTCTGTACTAGAGTTAAAAAACAATTTCCAAAATATATTTTCCTTCATTAAGTTTCCTGCATGGGTGTTTCAGATATGGTGACTCACTTGAGAGTTTTCTAACTTTGGGAACAGCGCGCACATGTTCCCATCTTAATTTTAAGGACTTGGGCAAAATTAAAGGACTCATATGAGCATCTGACTCCTTCCATTTCTTGACCAACCGGCACCATCATTAAAAATTGATTAAACAATCAGATCCACTTTTACTTCAGTGAGATTAGTGTTGATGACAGATATAGTAGCCAGAATCACAATAATAGTCAAATTTTTTTCTCCTTACTTTCCAAAAAAATTTAAGCCAATTAAAGTCAGCATGTACAGAGTAGGAGGATAAAACATAACAAAAAAGAGGAAACGTTTAAGACATTTATTATGCATACATCACGATTCATAGAAATCAGTTTAAATAATTTCATTCAAAAGTATCATTATTTATGATTCTCAAGGGTTTAACTGAATATATGTAGATTTGAATTTGACTTATATTGGTAATATTCTCAGCTTTCAGTTTACAACATGTGTGGTTTCATCACTGTTGTCATTACCAACAAAATACTGAGCTCCTGTTTAGGCGAGGAGCCGTAGCTGGACATGCAGCTCTCTCCACACAACAGACATCAGAACGGGCCACAACAAAATCTTTTTACATTTGCAAAACAGTGACAGCTAGTGTTAGTGCAGTTAATAAGAAGAAATGTATCAGTGAGACTAATTTAGGAATCTCTATTCTTAAATTATTCCCCTTCACCTCCACGTTCTCTTTAATCACTTCATTCAGTTTTTTAAACAAATAAACAGGCTTGATCAGTTCAGATAACTACATTTTCCACACTGACTCGCTCTTGTCATCTAGTGTTTGCAAAGGTGGAAATAATAGGCGGACAATATCAGAGGCAGCACAGTGGTCAGCGCTGTTGACACACAGCAACAAGATCCTGGATTCAAATCCACCACCTGGCACCTTTCTGTGTGGAGTTTGAATGTTCTCCCTGTGCCTGTGTGGGTTCTCTCCAGGTACTCCAGCTTCCTCCAAAGTCATGTCCGTTAGACCAAACGGTTAATCTGACCCTGAATTCAGTGGATGGACGAAAACACAAATGATGTCAAACTTCAACAGAACCTGTACATCCCATCAGTGCTGCTGGGATCCTTAAATGAATGACAAGTACAGGATTCCCACTCTTAACTAAACCTGCCTGATTGTGACAAATATCATAATCACTAATTTAATCTTTTTAAGGTCAATAACTTAGTAAATTAACTAAGTAAGTTATTTAACAAACTGATCTGAACTGTGAGTGAACGTCTGTTTTTAGGGAAGGTGATAGAATAGAGATATTGTAACTGATTACTGGTTATTTCACAGACGGAGTCATGGGAATAACAACCTTCCTGTTACTACTCACAATCATCTCTCCCTGGTCATGAATCATCACAGCCAGGTTGTTGAAGATCTGGTTTACGTCCATGATTTCAGACTGAAGTATAAAGACATATCCCCCCCCCCCCCCCCCCCCCCCCCCACACACACACACACACACACACAAACCCCCCAAAAAACCAAAACTCACATTTGAATCAGCTGTAGCAGGTGTGTTCACTCCAGGATGACACAGTAGATTTTAGTGGAGGCCCTGGTGAAGGGCTAATGCTGATGTTTATTAGAAATAGTGAGCCAAGAATCACCTCAAGTTCTCTGATGTTGGTTTCTCTCTCCTTTATGAGTTCCAGGTCCTCCTCTGTGACGGCCGCTTCCTCCGTCTGTGTGGTCATCTGACCCCATTCGTCTTGGCTTTAAACAACAGGACAGCATTTAACTAATCAGCTGGAATAATGTGTGTGAACATTTTATTACATTTAAATAAACTTGGCACAAAAACTGAGGAATTTTGTATTTGGTCAGTTATTTCTTTGCTGTAACAGCATCTTGGCAATAAATCCTAAACTGTTGGAAAGCTTGTTTATTTCCCCTTAAATGGAGCCACATTTGTAAGGAAAATGAGCAGCAGAGTTGAGTATGTGGTTTCTGTCTATGGAAAACTTCACTGCCAAAGCCAAACAGCTTATTCTGCTACTGACTTTTGTTTGGTTTCATTTATTGGATTGGAGGATTGAAATCTGAAGAAATAAGACATATTGGCAATTTAACAATTCATTCATTTAACAATTACGGGGCTCAGCCACAACAGCCTGGCACCTCCTCCTCATGCTGATTACCAGTTTGGTCACACACTGCTGTGGGATGACATCCCATTCTTCAACCAGCATTTCTTACAATTCAGCCAATGCGCTTGTGTTGGTCACTCTGGCACAAACAGCACACCCAACAAAGCTGATCCTACAGAGTTCAGAGGGGGTTAAGGTCAGGCCTACAGGCAGGCCATTCCATCCTCTTCACTCCCAAATTCCAAAAGTATTCTCTGATAAACCCGCTCTGTGGGGCGAGCGCTGTCATCTTGGAGGATAGAGTTCAGGCCCTGACTGTAGAGATTATGACTGTAGGATTGTCACTGGTCGTAGAATCTCATTTTGATTTCTCTCTGATGACAAGCCTTGTTTTCCAGTGAGAGAGATGGATGCTGTCTCACACCATCACTCTGCCTCCACCAAAAGTGCAGCAATCAGCACAGGTGCTCTGCATTTTCTCCACACTCTGACACTTGGATCCAACCGCCGTGGACTCAACGCTGAACATAACATTCTTCCACATGCTCACATTGCAGTGCACATGTTGCTGACACCAGAGCAAACGGGCCGGGAAATGTATTTTCTGTACCTTCCGTGCAATAGATGTGCACAATGTATTAATAAACAACTTTAAAAAATCTACTTTGCAAGATCTTCATTTTTAAATTGTCTGTGATACTGAGGGTCTCCATGATACAGCCTGCAACAAAGAGGAAACCATGAAAGAACAAGAGTCACTTACTTATCAAGTGACATCAGCTTTTCATCCTGGGAACTGTCTTCAGCCTTCAAGAGAAGGAAAAGTATTTTTTGCTTATTTTGTGGGACTTTTAGAAGGTTATTGGTTCAAGCCCTGACTCCTCCAGTCAACGTCCCTGGGCAAGATACTCCAAATTACTTCTTCAGACTGAGAGTATGGGTGTGATAGAAAGAGCTTAAAGGTACAGAATGAATGCATATGAACTGGTGAATAAAGTTTGTAGTAAAAAGCTCTAAATACTCAGAGCAGAAAAGTCCCATATACGTACAAAAAAACATTTTAATCCAACTTCAGGCTAACTCCACACATACATGGGTATTTTGGTAAATGTAGCTTTGCATTTTGGCCTTTCAGAAACACATAAATGCTGTTCAGGATAACTGAAAACAGCTTTTCAAAAGCTCCTGCCAGTGAGAAGATTTATGAAAAAATTGGGTTCTGTGTTTACATGCAGACAAAGAAAACTGACATTTTGTCTCTCAGTGCGAAAGGTGTGTGTTTTTATCTCCTTTTTTGTATCAGAGTGTGCGTTGTGACATTGAGTTGTGCGTTTGTTGACTTTAGATTGGCCAACATTTCTGCACTGTAAGGGTTATAGAGCCACCTGTTGCTTTGGCATGCTCTTGACAAACCTTGAGATTGTTTTTGCGTTTTCAAAAAGAATGACAAAAAGAAAAAACAAACAAACAAACAAACAAACAGGCAAATTATTGCACATACAACCGATCTTGCAGTTCACTGGTGTCCTGTCTGGGTCCCAGCTGGTTCACCATGGTCTCGATCTGAGCAGCTGTCATGAACACAGTCATAACTCTATTTGCAGGTGAGTTTTGGATTAACTCATCTTCACATACAAATGCCATAATAAAGAAACGGCACATATACAGGCCATCATTGAATGTGTACATATGATCTACAGCCAGGTTGTTTAATAAATCTATTTTTAGTTATTATAGATACATTCTCAACCAGTGATGTCACATCTTTACAGAACTGTGATGTTATATTTGTTGTGATTTCTGCAGCCTTCTGAGCCAGATTTCCGTTTAAAAAGACATTTTTAATGTCAATGATAGTTTTTACCTTGATTAAAAAACAAATATATAAAAGTCACTTTGCCAAAAACTGATTGCAGCTTCTACCTTGTGACAGAAATGCTGTTTCTCACTCAAAATGACCTGATATCATTCATAAGAGATATTTTTGACACATGCTTCACAGATTATAGGTCAACAAGTCATCTACAACAGTTTAAATACAGACGATCACTTTTTGGCACAACACCGGCAGCTGTTGAATGTAACTAATAAAGTAACTTGTAATCTAACTTAGTTACATCTAAAATTAAGTAATCTGTAAAGTACCTAAGTTACTTTTTAAACGAGTAATCAGTAATCAGATTACTTTTTCAGTTGCTAAGAAAACAAGTTGTGAGAAGAGCAAGGAAGTGGTGTTACGATCTGCCAGCAAGTTGTACAGTAAAACACAATTACAGCGCCTCCAAAGGTTTAATGACACCAAATTCCTTGTGCAACCTCAGGGAGAGGTTTAAAAAACTACTGTGAAGTTTGGTCTTGATAGGCCAACTCTTTGCTCAAATATAAGCTCACTTCCTTTTTGGTGCCTTACCATCATATTTGATTGACTGCTGCGGGTAAATCCTTCTGCAAGCCAAAATGAAACGTCATAACTTCTGGATAAAATTTGCAACCTGTGAAAAAATGTGTTTGACCCCCTATACTGGATTTTATACAGTCAATTCAGTCAACATCAAAACATTTCCAAAGAACTGACTGGTCAATAGGCGATGTTTTCATACCCATCTCTCTTTAATCTACAATCTAGAGGCTAGAAGCATACCTTGATAACACAGTGAACCCAGGGTTAAGCCTGTAGTTACCCAGATAAGGTAAAATCCTGCTTTTTAATACAGGCCCTCAGGCTATGAAGGAAGAGACGTTAGCTGCTGGTGACCGAAAAGTAAACAAATAACTCAACCAGGGTGGCTGGAGCACCTAGCAGCTCTTCCTGCCATACAAAGTGTAACTCATGGTGGATGGATGTTACTGATGCAGTTACACGGTGGAAAAGCAGTTGTTTAAGGACCTGGTTAAAAGGTCAGACCAAGAAAGGTCGTCCCAGCTAGAAAATATTTTTCAATTTTATTTTGTGCCAAGCTCTGTGCACACCTGAATATGTGACAGGTAGATCGTAAGAAAAATTCCACAGAAACAATTAAATCTAACTCCTGCACATATTTGCTGGTGTTTTCTTAAGTTGCAGTGCATTTGGCCTCTCAGGGCCACCGTAGCAAAGTGTTCAAATCCAGGTTCAGTTTTTTCCAGTTCAGTGTTTTTTGTGCCTGTTGTCAATTTTCAAATAAAAACTTTGATGGAAATAGAGAAAAATAAAATAAACATTCAAAAATCTTTCAGAAGAACAGCATTTCTAACAAACAAACAAACAAACAAACAAACATAAACCAGGCCTGAGTAATTTAGTAATCCAGCTGCTCTCCACAGATTTTCTGTGGAAAATTAAGTATACTGCTTTGGTTGCTGACCCCTAAAAAGAGACTATTGTCAGGCATCTTTCTTCTTCAATAATTTCTAAATGTGTTTGTGGACTGGATGATAATAATACCATTGTTCATTTTCAACCATTTTATGCGGTGTGCATGTATTGGACTGTTAAATTGAAGTATTTTTCCTGTACCTCACTTTAAGGTTTCTGCATAATGAGTGTGCTGGCCCGTCCTCCCTCTCCTCCCTCGTGGTGAGGTCACACAGAGCCGCCTGGCAGACCTCAGACTGCTTCTCAGAGCAGACACAGCGAGTTCAGTGAGGAGGACACGGGAGGAAATCTGTGTGCTGTTTGATGTTCGCTGGAGTCTTCAGCAAAGATATGAGCGTGAGGATCAGCAGACACTGAGACAACTGCCATGGACAAACAGAAAGGTACTGTGATCCATGACTCATTCCTCCACAGCACAGACCAGGACTCATCTGCAGACTCAGCTTAAAACCTCCTCCTGACCTGAAATACTTTTTACATGGTTAAAATTTAGAAAATGTTTCACATGCATGAAATCATACAAAACGTGATGTTTGAATTTCACCAAATATAAAGACTGTTTCCGATATCAGACGTAAGAGTTGATGTATTTCATTTAATTTAATTTAATCCTGAGAATGCTTCCTTTAATATATTTAATGTACAATATAATTTAATTTATTTCATATTAACACATTATTTCATTTTTCACACCATGAAGAAAAAAATTGCAATTAATTATAATCAAGCACTAACCAGCAGCTACCGCTGAACCTCCAAAGCTGCAGTTTGTCTGCTGTCCAGCAGAGGCGCCACAGTGAGTCATAGACTCCCATCTTAAAACTTTACAGCAGAAATAAACATGTTTACCACCTGATACAGAAACTGCTTTGTACGTTTGAGGATGTTTTTAAACTCATCTGTTTAAATAAAGTTTGCATTATTAAGGGCGTGGCCTCTCTGACTGACAGGTGACACAATCAGCTGTAGCTGCTAGCTGTCTGCTAGGCTTCACCTCAGCTAACTGGAGTCCCTGAACTGGACCTCTGGATTGTGTTTTTGCTGTTGAAGCCTTTTGGAGCATTTTTAATGCAATTATCTGACCAATAATATGGCTGCTGTGCACTTCATTGGATTACAGACCAAGTCCAAGAAGGCAGAGCTCCAGTTTGCTGAGTGAAATTTGAGGATTTTATTTGGCTGTTACTGATTAATAATTAGCAGGTATCCATGCATTTGGATGCAGCTTGATAACCAAACTAGCTAGCATTGTCTCATAACTTAGCACTCAACATTTTTGTCCAAAAATGGTCTCCTCTGGCTCCACAAAAAGTCTACTGTGTTAACATATATGTTGTTGGTTTGGCTGATGCCTCACATGGTCACTAAAGGTCATCTATGGGTTGTAATAAGTGGCACTATATTTGACCTGTCAGGATATTTTTGTCATATATTTTGCAAGAAAGGATCATTTTGAAAAAGCAAACCAACCTCAGGTTTGTTTTATATTCTGTGTAAAACATTTAGGTGGTGGAAATAAACCATATTTGAAATGACAGGCTGGTCAGACACTCAGTGTCTGATGTGAGACCTTAAACTCTCTAAATTAATATTCAATATTACAATATTCACATCGCTAAACAGAACCCCCACATGTAACATTTTCATTTCTCTACCTTAGCATCTGAGAAGCACAGTGCCTTCCTTTTTGTGCATTTGTGTATTTGTGTCCAAAGCAGCTTGAAGTCAAAGAAAGTGGTGACAGAAAGAAAAGGGCCACGCTGCTCCTATAATTGGCTCAAGTTGAAAAGTTTAGAAAAGGCTGAAAGTGATTTAAGCTACTTTACCATGAAAACCAAAGCCTTAAATTAACTGAAAGATGGGATTTCTCCTCACCGCCTGAGCCGTGTGTGTGTGTGTGAGTACTTGTACAGCTATTTTTGTGGGGACCTGCATTTTTATTGACTTTGTGAGGACACTTCTGCATTGTGGGGACATTTTGGCTGGACAGACTCTTAAAGGGGCATTTGTGGGTTTGGATTTGGTTTCAGTGCTCAGGTTAAAATCAGGTTTAGGGCAGAGGCCTGTGCAGGGCCTCGGAGGGTCCTCACAAACACAGAAGTACAAACGTGTGTGCTGCAGGGTGTGGAGCAGCTTTCTTTCATCTTCTGGCTGGTAAATTTGAGAGAGCAGAAACATTTACATTACTAAACTGCTGTTTCCTCAAACTGACTCTGCTTCAGGCATCCAATCAGCTGAACGTGCTGACCATCTCACCGCAGTCACTAAGCAGTACCTGTACCTACTTTGCATTTTTCTCATTGTTAGTAACACTGAGTCACTTTGATTAACTTTGATTTGACTTTGATTAAACTGAGATGATTTCATTGATCACTTCAACTTTAAACTATTCTAATATTCTTGATGTGTGGAAGAAGTACCCAGGTAATTTCCTGAGGTAACAGTACCACATTTAACAAGGAAAAAATACTCAGAAACCTGAAGAGAACAAGTATTATCAGCAAAATGTCTTATACAACAAGTTTAAGTACACAAGTATGTTCAGTTTCATGTAACTTAAGTACTAGTTTTGCAGTAAACTCCATCAAAATTTCAGCAGCATGGTCCTGTTGGGGCTGTTTTATCTACATTATATACAGTAGCTAGTGGTTTTCAAAATAGGGTCGGGCCCCTCCAAGAGGTCACCAGATAAGGTTCAGGGTTCATGGGATGATTAATGGCAGACAAGTAAAATCTGTTTCCTGTTTTCAGATCTGTTTTTAAGTTTTTCACATAAATTTGCAGTGCTTCTTGTACCTCAGATCTACTCGGATCTTTGAGAAGGCGCTGGAAAAGATCCGAATATTCCTTTAAGTGAGTGATTAGCAGATGTGGTCAGGAAATAGCCTGACTTAATGGGAGAAAAATGTTAAAATTGTTGGTCTGGACACTTTAAAGACACAAACACACAAACTCTAAACAGTCTATTAGCTCAGTCTCCTGAGAGCAGCCGGAGGAGGAGGAGGAAGTGATGATGATGAGGTCGAGGTGGAGGATGGAGGAGGACAGATAGGTATTTCCGATTGTTGTGTGGCTAACATACAGCAGTGTGATAAAGACTCTACAGCAGCAGAAGGATGGATTAGAACACACTCTCCTTACAGAATATGATCATGAGCTACAGAAAAAAGCATCTTCTACAGGCATCTACATATTTTATATAAAATTACCATGTCACCTCACCCAGTGGTTTCTGGGTATTTTCTTAATGCTTTGGTTGCTTCCATGTTGCACAAACACGGTCCAGAGGACCAGTTTGGGGACTCTGATTAGCTGGGGTGAAGTTTAGCAGACAGCTAGCAGCTTTGACACAGAGACCAAAGCAATTTCTGTATCAGGTTGTAAACACGTTTATTTCTGCTGTAAAGTTTTAACATTGGTGGCTATGGGGACTGAGTCACTGCTGGTGCCCCTGCTGGACTGCAGAGGGACTGCAAGTTTTGCATGTTCAGCCTCTGTGGGTCTCCTCCACAGTCCAAAGTCTGTGGACTGGTCGTAGATGTGAAGTAGATAAAATAAGGCGCTGTGTGTAGCGCTTAGTGCAGCTTGTAGTCTAAAGTGCTTTGAGTAGTCAGTTAGACCAGAAATATAGATTGTGAACCAAAACCACAGCTAGTGCAGCAGAGGTTTGTTCTTACTGTGTGACAGTGGACCAAAATAAAGAGAAACAGGAGCTGAACAGGAGCTTATTCTTATAAATCCACTGTGGGTAAATAGGTTTATGTAAATCTTGATGATCTTAAAATGCCCAATAACAGTCACTTATTTGTATTTCGAACACAAACAGGAAGCAGAAATAGACTATTGGCAAAGGAAGGCACTATTGGTTAAAAACTGTTCCATGGTTAAATCTAATTGCTGCATAATGCTGTTAGGATATCATTGTTATGATGGACAGCATTGTTTTTGTGTTTTACATCAGTCGTACTGTAGTGTGGTCACTTTCAGCTGGAACTGTGATTCTTAGTTCAAACTGGTTGGAAGCAGAATATTTGCCTGCAGTGACAGATGGATGTGCCACTGTGGTCGATCAAGTTATTTATTTTTGACACAATGATGGCTTTGGTTAAATTATGGTTTAAGGCAAAATTCCCAGGAAATGAATGCGAGTTAATGTAGTAATGATGCAAACAGGCCTGAACGTGTGGACTGCAGCATCAAAGCCTGAGACAGGAAGTAAAGCTGATGGTCAGATAAGCAGCGTTCAGCAACATGAACTCTTTATTCTTCTGTCCGTCCAGCAGTGGCCGTCTGTATCTTCTCTCTCTTGTTGTTGTTGCTCTTCTAGTTTTGTGGGTGTTTGAAGAATTTGCAGCTCGCTGCTTAAACCAGCAGCAGTTTGATAAGTAGCATTTAAAATCAGCATCAGAGGGGTTAATCAGAAACATTTAGCCTTCATCTCCCACTCAGCTCACAGCATGAACGGACTCAGCTGCCCTCTATGAATGAGCTGCGGGACAATCAGCTGCTGTTTGGAGGCTTTTCTCTGCATGTTTTTACATGTTTGCCTCCCGCAGATGATAATTCAGCCTGTTCTGAGATCAGTACAGTTTACTTCTGCTTAGGGTGGTTCTTTCCAAGGTTTAATTGATCAGTGAGGATGTTCTAGGTGTCCTTAAGGTGATTCTAGTCACGACTTTTGTGGATGGTGGTGGGCTCTTATGGTCCTTTGTATGGTTTTGTTGCCAATGAGGAAGTTCCAGTGATCCTGTAGAAGGTAATCCTGGTCTCTGAGGATGTTTTAGAAATTCTTATGGTGGTTGTGTAGCTTACTGTATGGAGATAGCAGGGAGGTTATAGAGGTCTATTAGATTATTAGGTTGTCTGTGAGGGGGCACTTGAATACCTTTAGGGGCCCCTTTAGGAGGTTAAAGAGGGTCTAATTTTCCTTTAGAAGGTTATATTGGTCACTTAGGATGTTCTAGGGATCCTTATGGTGGTTCTAGTCATGATTTGTGTAATTTATATGGATAGTAGGGAGGCTGTAGGGGTTGTCTGTGAGGGGAGCATTGTGGTCCATCAGGAGGTTTTGGTGGTCACTGAAGAGGTTCTAGGAGTCCTTAAGGTGGTAGAGATACAGTAAAACTGTTTTCACACTTTTTAAAGTTTTTTTTCAACCAAATTAACGATTTAATCATTTCTTTTTCTCAGAACATTAGGCAACCTTGTTAACCTAATAATGACCCTGATATACTGCTGTCATCTTCAGCTGATGCTTGTGGGGTTTTTTCTTGTAATTTCAGTGAGTTTCTTAACATGCAGACAGGAGCTGATGGGGGGTGTCCAGTTTGCTACGAGCAGGTTGATGAAACATGAAAACTGTCATGAAGTCCGTCTGTGTTCACGTTATGAATGAAGCTGTTGTCTCTCTGTGTGAATGAATACTCATTCTGTTTCACGTCAGAAGATAAGAGCTGAAATCATTCAAAGGCAGCAAAACAAGATGCTGATTATTCACTCTCAGACAAAAACATATATAAACACACATCAGCCCATTCACACACATCATATTTCCTTCACAGCTGATTATAATAAAATATGCTGCATTCTCAGACTAGATGGGAAGCAAACTTTCTTTTACATCTACAAGGTTAAACCAGTTCTATACACTACATCAGCTTGACCGCACCTGCTCAGGTAAATGTTTCCCGGCACAAATATGCAGATGTTTCTGGCCTTCACGTGTTAATTGATGACAGGATAAAAACTGATAAGCTACTGGGTGCTGCTAATGTTTAACTCAGAATAAAGACAGTTCCTTCACCTGAACGCCCCGCTGTCCACAGAAAACACGAGACTTGTTCTTTTTTCTTATTACATGCTCAGAAAATATGACTCCTTATTAAACTTAATGTAATGAAACAAAAACAAAAATGGACCTTATCTGTCTCATGTATGCGCCCACATGCATGTGCTTGGACTATGGGAGGAAACCTGGAGAAAACCCACCTGCCACAGTGAGAATGTGAGAACACTCTGTCTTAAAATCAGGAAGAAATAATGCAAATATGCACTTTTTAGTGCCTGGGAAACTATATATTCCTATTTAGTCCTCAAACTGTTATTTATGTTGAGGTCCACTAATTTCATCTACAGTTCATTCATGTCAACTGCAGGGACAGACACTGCCCTTTACTGCACCCACTCCTATTCCTGCAAATCTAAAACTGGGGAGCGTGTCAATTCAGTCCAAACATACCAAAGAAAAGACAGCCCATGAGAAAACACCATCCTAACTCCAACCATGCAGCTTATGAGGTGGCTGAACCCACACGCTGACGTGCAGGAAAATATTCATATCTGTGCTCTTTCTGCAAGAAACAAGAAATGCAAGTTAGGATCTAGTTAAAGACATGGTGAAGGACTCAACTCACTCCACACGGAGATGATAAAGATGAAGGAAAATGAAAATCCAAAATATGAAGATGATGAAGAAATAAATCCTGATTTTGCAGCCTCCATTTTAGATAACGGACAAGTTTTTGGAGCCACAAGTGTCTATAGGGTGATAGGGTGGAGTGAAGTTAGAGGCTCCAACAGCACAAACACAGTCCGGAAGTGAAGTCTAGCAGACAGCTAGCAGCTACATCCACCTGTCAGTTAAAGAGGTCACGCCCCTAATAATGCAAACTTTAAACAGGTGAGTTATAGAAACATCCTCCCCATACGGCTTATGAACGGGGAAATTAGCTACAGAGACCAAAGTTTTCTGTATCAGGCTATAAACATGTTCATTTATGCTGTAAAGTTTTAGCATATGCATCTATGGGCACTGACTCATTGTGGCACCTCTGCTGGACTGCAGAGGAACTGCAGCTTTGAGTCTTTCATTCTGGAAGTTGCAGTTTGATTATGGTATGATCCAAAAAATATTAATATGGTCTTGTAAGCATGCCAAGGTGCAAGGTGATCTGAAATGCTGAAAACCTGCCAAATTTGCACACTTTGAACACAATTTCCTCTTTGAGTAGAAATCAAAGCTGAAAGGCCTTGAAGAGGAAGACAGGCGGACAGTGTGTCTGTTGGCGTGTAAACAGCAGCATCAGATACTGAGAGTATGCTAACAAGCATGACTCATCGCTCCGCTTCTCCGTCAGCAGTCAGTTAAACTGTGATTCAGTGTGAGGCCGAGATAAAGTCTGTAAACGGTTTGCTGGTAATTTTATCAAGTATTTTGCTGGATTTTCCTCCCAGTTAATGAGCTCAAGGAGATGTCCAGACTTTCACCTGTCTGTCTGCCTGCCTGTTTGTCTGCCTGCCTGTCTGTCTGTCTGCCTGCCTGCCTGCCTGCCTGCCTGCCTGTCTGTCTTTAGTGCTGGCCAAGCTGATCTGGGACCTGCAGTCCTTCCTGTCTGTTCTGGACTCGGAAAACCTGAGTTACATCGCTCAGGCTCAGAAGAAATCCATCTCAGAGCTGCTGTCCAAGCTGAAGACTCACGACACTCCAGGTAGAAACACTGCAGTACTGAAAATACTGCTAATACTCAGAGTACGACCAAACCTACAGAGATGTGAAGTGTGTTTTCTGCTGCATTTTCAGTGGAAGATGCTGAGTACATGATCATGAGCTGTCCATCATCGTCTCCTACCACCGAGCTGACAGATACACCTGTGACAGGTACTGGCGAATTCTGCCTTCGAAACACTTCAGATTCATCATAATTATGATTTGCTTACTTGTGAACAGAGTCCAGGTCAACCTACGAACTGTAATTATGAGGATTTTATGAAAGCTCTGATAAATCACAACAGGAAAATCTAAATCCATTTAGAGATGTAGCCAATGTTTTTGCTGTATGCAGTCAATAAAAACAATAAAACCAATAAAATATTTATTATATTATTTTATATAAAGCTGTCATTGTCATGTAGAGGACACTTCTTGTTGTTTGTTTGTCCAGAAGGTGTCCGGTCCTCCGAGCTGGTCTTAAATCAGGACCTGTGTGCCTGGCTGAGGAATGGGGTGAGTCAGCGGCCATACTGGTCATACTGGTTTCCACCACTGAGCTGAAGACATGCAGCTTAACTGAAGGGGACACACGAAAAAAGCTGCCGAACTAAATTAAATTACATTTAACAAAAAAGAAAACTGTGTGTAAACAAGTAAACAATAAAATATAAAAGAAAAAATGTTTTAAATCATTAAATTAAATGCTTAATGCATAATTGACAATAAAATGTGAGTTTAAAAATTGTATAAAAAATAAATATCAAAATGAAATATTTTTTTTTTTTTTTTTTTTTTTTTAGACCTGTCATGTCTGGCAATTTTCGCAATCGGAATGAAAATCCGAAGGCATTATTGTACCAAACATATTTGCTTTTACAAGACGTGCTCTATAATTATTTTCTATAGGCTATTCTTGTTAATTGTATTATTTTATTTTATTTTTTTATTTTATTTTATTTATTCTTGCCAGATCTTGACAGGCAGAGAAAGAAGAAGAGAGAGACGGAGAGGAAAAAAAAAAAAAAAAAAAAAAAAAAAAAGAAAGGGGGGGGGAACATAGAAGAGCTACGCATACATACATACACCCTCACATATATATATATATATATATATATATATACATATATATATATATATATATATATATATATATATATATATATATACATATACATACACATATATATATATACATATATACATATATATATAGATATATATATATATATACATATACACACACACATACACACTATATATATCTATATATATATATAATATATATATATATATATATATATCTATATATATACACACACATACATACACACACACACACACACACACACACACACACACACACACACACACACACACACACACACACACACACACACACACACACAGAGTCTTGCTGTAGTTTGTAGTAATGTATGTGTGTTCCTCTGTCATGGAACGTACTCAATAATGAGGACAAGAAGCTGCAACCACCCTCCCACGGGATCTAGAGGCAGCCAGAGAAAGACCCAGGGGACCCGGGTCATCCACAGCCCACCAGGAGCACAGAAGACCCGAGACCACACATTCCAGTGGCAACTGCGCGCACACCCGAGAGGAGGAAGACCCCAGACGGGGCTCCCACGGTCAATGGGCAAGAGCCCAGAGAGCCAGAGGCAATGAGCAGCCGGCCCCCCCCGGCAGGCCGGCCCCCCCAGCACGAGCCAAGAATGCAGCCCCGAGGCCCCAGGCGCCCGAGAACCACCCGACACCCAGCAGAACCCCCCCCCGACGCCAAAGAGGCCCGAGCCACCCCCAGGCCACAACCGCCAAGGGAGCGGGCCAGAAACCACGCCAGGACATCCGACCATGCACCCCAGAACCCCAGGCACCCACATCCCAAGGGCGGCAGTGACAATCTGTGGGGAGCAGTGGGGAGCGGTAGGCAGGGGTAACTCCTGGCCTCCGCAACCGTGTCCCATAGGGGCCAAGGCTCAACAAGCCACAGACCCAGGACCAACTGTCCACACACCCACACACGTCATATATTCATACACACACATACATGCCAGTCACACACCCATGCTCATATACACGGACCATACATGGACATTCAGTGTGGGCAAGCAGGCACCAGCACTGAGCCAGCAGCACCCCAGAGAAGCAGCCAACCCAGCCCCGAACTACTAGCCAGTCCCTACCCCCGGCAGGGTGCACGAAACCCGGGTGTGAGAAGACCCGCCCACCCCCTCCTCCCACTCAAAATGTTTGGGATGATATGTTAGGTGTATGTGGGTGCATGTATTGGGAGGAATGTACATGACTGTATGAAAGCTATAATGCTATTAAAATTGGGGGGACAGATGTAACATGCGCACTGGACAACAGCGCCCATCCACACCATCCCCCCAAGGCCCTCAATGTCTAAGATGTAGATAAAATTGAGGAGCAGGCTACAGCGAACAAATAAGTGGAGCCACTTCAGCAGCTCCACCCACTAGCTATGGTGTGATACACCTGCCCCCCAAGGCCCTATGTGTACTATGACGTTCTGTGAGCAGTACGGTGTAATCAAAATGAAATATTGAAGTAATATAAACAATTTCAATATTAAAATACATATAAAACAATAAGAAAACAAAGATAGAATATCAACACAAACAACATTAATAAAAATAAATTGTGGAAAAATGAGACTAAAATGTAAAATCATTTACATATATACCCAAATAAAAAATAAAACTGGCATAATGGGGTCAAAGCCAAATTACATGAGATGAAAAAAAAGTAACAAACATTAATGTATTTTCTTTCTTTATTCTGTCTGTGAAGGGTGACCAAGTCATCACCTGAACAGGTAGAGTGTGAGATTTGTGTATATTATTTATGTCTGAGGAAGATCTTCATAATGTGTAGCAGTTATGAATGAAATATTTTGCAGTCCCTGAAGTTATTTTTCACTGCACATGTTTTAATGAATATTGTGATCAGGTCATCAGTGCTGCTCACAGGCCTCATGTTGAGGAAGAGGAGCAGAAGCCGGACTGATGGGTGGAAAATGGATGTCCTAGAATAACAATACAGATGCCCATGTAACAGAAAAATGTAAACAGTGATTTCTAGGAGCATCTTTTACTAGAAAGGAAAAAATTCTGTCCCTCAGGATTTTTCTTCTGAGGTCAAAGAAAAGTGGAGCAGAAAGTGGATTCAGCAGAGAAAGAGAGGAGGAGGAGGAGGAGAAGGCTGCTCTGTGATGTGGGTCAGTAATGACAGACCGAGTCCTCCTGAGGTTTGGGAGGAGACGGCAGCGTTACTCAGCGTGTGTGTGTGTGTGTGTGTGTGTGTGTTTTCCATCCATCCATCACGTAGACCAGATGCTAATCAGCCGCCATCGGTGACCACTTCCTCCCTCTGTACAGCTCTCAGCCAATAACACAACAGATAGAGGAGAGATGGCCTCATATGTAAACACTGAACTTCCTGTCACTCCCTGACAGACACACACACACACACACACACACACACACACACACACACACACACACACACACACACATACATACACACACACACACACATACATACACACACACACACATACACACACACACACACACACACACACACACACACACACACACACACACACACACACACACACACACACACACACACACACACACACACACATTCAAGCTGAAAAACATGATTAAATCCACCTCAGATTCACCAATATTAAAATGATACTGTAAGCGTGTGCATGCTAGGGAAGATCATCTTAACAAAAAAGAAGGAAAACTAAAATGTTTGTTGTTTTGCTCTTTCTTTTCTTTTTCCCTCTTTCACTTCATAAGATCTGAATAAATTACAGGAAAAAAAAAACATACGATCCAAACTCCTCATACAACCAACCGAGCAGATAAACAACCAAATAACTTAGAGCTGAAATGGTCACAAAGCTCTCTGAAGTGAGCACAAGTGACTTTATACTCAGCATAGCTCAGTAACCCTTTAATCTTGCTTCATGGCGCACCACTCAGACAACCAACTCTCCACAAAAGGCCCCCCAATACAAATGAACAACCAACCAAACCAATTAAAAACAAACAAACAAACAAACCCTCCAGGTCTCACTGTGATTGGGAGGAAAGGCCAGCCTGATCTAAACCCATGTAGTGTTCTGTTATTATACAACACAAGAATATCCATAAGTGCACATGGCACCAGGACACCCTAGATTATAGGTTGATGATTGATATCGTAATTGGATCATCAGATCTGCGGCCGTGTGTTCTGAACACTCAAGTGAAGCGGCTGAGTGGTGGAAGGCTTCCGCCTTGGTGGCCTCAGAATCTCGGCAGGTATGAGAATTAGCACCTCTAAGTCCGAGGCCATGGTCATCGGCCAGAAAAGGGGGGAGTGCCCGGATCATGGACGAGTTTCTGCCCATAGTGGAGGAGTTTAAGTATCTCTGGGCCTTGTTCACGAGTGACGGGAGATTGATAGACAGATTGGGGTTGCGTCAGCAGTGATGCGGATGCTGCACCGGTCCTTTGTGGTAAAGAGAGAGCTAAGCATTAAAGCTAAGCTGTCGATTTACCTGTCAATCTGCATCCCTACCCTCACCTATGGTCACAAGTTTTGGGTAGTGACTGAAAGATTACGGACACAAGAGGCAGAAGTGTGCTTCCTCCGAAGGGTGGCTGGCCTCTCCCTTAGAGATAGGGTGAGAAGTGCAGTCATTTGAGAGGGGCTCACAGGAGAGCCGCTACTCCTCCACATCAAATAGAGCCAGTTAAAGTGGTTCGGGCATCTGACTAGGATGCCTCCTGACCGCCTCCTGGGTGAGGTGTTTTGGGCATGTCCTACTGGGAGGAGGCTCTGGGGCAGACCCAGGACACGCTGCTGAGATTATGGCCTCGTTTACACGACACCGTTTCAAAATGAAAACGTGTCGTTTTGATGCATTTCGCCCTTCCGTTTACACGACAACGGAGTGAAAACAATGTGTTTCGGAAACGGGGTCCAGAGTGGAGCATTTCAGAAACGCACTGGCTTGCATTGTCAAGCAAACGGTTGAACACAGGGAGATTTGAAAACGGGTGACTCGCACATGTGCAATATGGTTGAGACGGCCACAGTTTTCCGCACATGCACAAATTGTTAAACAGTACTCGCGAATTCATGAGTGCTTCTTGTGCTTTTCTTGTGTTTTTACCGTTTTGTAATTCAGCGTTGTGTGCTGCAGCGATCCAACCTCATCGTCAGTCCAGACAAAACCTCTCACATTGGCCATTTTGCAAATAATGAACAATTTGCCGCGCTTCCCTCCATGCATGCGCGTCTTGCGTAAACAAGCTTTGCAAAGAAAAAAATGCCAACTTGTGGCCTGGGATGGGAACTACATCGTTTTCATCATTTCATGCATCACCGTGTAAACGCCAATCATTTCTGAAATGCTACCGTGTAAACGGAAGGCTGAAACGCATCAAAATGTAAACGGGGCCTATATCTTTCAGCTGGCCTGGAAACAGCTCAGTGTTCCCCTGGATAAGCTGAAGGAGGTGGCAGGTCTGGGTTTCTTAGGCTCCTGCCCCAACGACCTGGCCCTGGATAAGCAGAAGAAAATGGATGAATGAAAAAAAAAAGAACCAATCAACCCAAATAAATATCAAAATAACTCATATAAACAACCTACCAACCAATCAACCAGCCAAGAAGCCAGATAACCAACCAATAAACTAAACCACAAAAATGTAACCTAATACATATTTAATATTGGACGGTTTAAACAATTTCTAAGCAGGAATTTTTAAATCATACCTTTAAATATAAAGACAAATTTGTAAATTTAAAGTCCCGTACCAACGCTGGAAGATGAGAATATAGACACTTTTTTACACTTGGAAACCGTTATGAGATAAGCAGCAGTAAACCAGATCCTACCAAACCCTAATCTGACTCTTAGTTAGGATCGATGAGCTCACTGTCTGATTTGTCCTTTAAATTCTTCTTTTCACATGGCTTCATCAAAATGTCACCATAAAATCAAAGCTCAGAGAGAAAACTGAAACACAGATTTAATGAGTGACCCTTTGGAAAGTCCTGAAGTGAACTGAACAATCTACAATCTACCTGTAGCTTTATTTGTCTCATTCAGACTTCAAACTAAGTTCTTCCAAAGAGCTGTGGATTTCTGAATGAACCCAATCAGATATTATTATTATTTTTTTTAGATGCAGGGCCTCAAGGTGCTACCCCACCCTCCAGGAGGTCTAGGAGGTGATGATGATGAAGATACATATGAGGAGGCAGAACCTTACATAGCTGCTGACACCACCATGTCCAACACTGGTACAGTATCTGCAAACACACATGAAGAGAAATCAGGAACATGATGTAAAAACACAAACAGACACGATCCTCTTCCTTTCTCCAGAGAAGGCAGAGTCAGACAGCAGTCACTATGAGTCATACGGTGAGGAAGACAATGATGATGATGAGGGGGAGGAGTTTATGAAGGACAGGGCTCACTACATCCAATGGAGTGCCTCACAGCCCTGCCTAAAGCCCACACCAGAGTCCCGCCTGTGTGGTTACCTGTGGAGGAGGAAGTGGCTCGGACAGTGGAGCAAAGAGCTGTTCATCATCCGGAACGACGTGCTGCTGGTGAGGAACAAAACAAAGCAGAGTCACAAACCTGCCCAACTGCAGTCCCTCCAATACCCACTAGATGCTGCTGTATCCAAATTTCACTCTTAAGGCACCTCAGCTGAACTTTTTGTGAGCAAACGTGTGGTTGTTTGACTTTCCTTGTCCTCTGTTTGTAACTTTTTGTTTGTGTGTGTCAGTGTTATAAGTGCGCTCGGGACCTGCTACCTCAACTGGAGTTGAGCCTGCGCGGCTGTCAGCTCGTCTACAAGTCAAAGAGCAGCAAGAAGATCCAACACCAGCTCAAACTGGTGCTACTGGGCTCCGAGACGCTGGTGCTGGGCTACAGCACCTTCCAGCAGGCCGACGAGTGGAAGAAGGTCATCAGTACTCAACACATACAAATCATGAATTATTTCACATTCTGCATGTGGTGCTTTTACACACCTACCCTTCAGATTTCTACATCTACTGCTACACATTGTAGAAGCAAATATGGAAAACAACATAAACCAACTTTAACCTCTTCTTCATATATAACTCCTTCCATGCACTCTCAGTTATCTTTAAGAAGGTAAAGAATTCAATGCAGTGTTCACATCCTGCACAAAAACTGCTCTTACTCCTCAATCTGAGGTTTCGGCAGGTAGACTGTCCTCTCCACTACCCTGGCAGAGATCTTCCCAGGAAGGCTACCCCTCCCCCCTTTTTTAATAAGTGGATTTTTTTTTAAACAAATGGATTCACCACCCTAGTTTGCCAATCTAGAGGCACTTTTATGCAATGTAGCAGAGATGTGTCAACCAGGACAGCCCTAAAACATCCAGAGTCTTCAGAAATGACCAATCCTGGGCACCTGGGTGGCTTAGTGGTGAAGCCGGCGACCACATACATATGCCGCGTTGCGGTGCAGGCAGCGCGGGTTTGCGTCCTGGCCTTGTTGCCAATTTGCCTGTATGTCTTCCCCTGTATCTTTCCCCCATTTCCTGTCTCTCTCCACTGTCGCAAAAAAAGAAATGACCAATCTTATCCACCTCTGGGGCCTGGCCACTGAAGTGTTTAACAACCACTTCAGGCACCTCAGACCCAGCAGTGGGTTAGTCATTCCCCTTGCCGCAGACCCTGCTTTCACCATCCAACTCTGTGTCAGTTGAGGTCAGCAGCACTCCAACTCCACTGTGTAAAGTTTAGTCAGAGAACTGCTTCTCCTCCTGACTGCGCCGATGGTTTTCCTGGGCTGACTGAATGCCTTGCTCAGCAGTCAGACAGAATTCCCCCCACATCCAAGTTTTTGTTTCAGCTGCTGCCAAAGCTGGGACTCTGCCTGCCCGTACCTGTCAGCAACCTGCAGACTCCCACAAGGTGTGGAACATTTTGCAGTCAGACTTTGGTGTTTGGTGTGGAAGCTCAGTCAGAGCCTGTTCCCCACCCCAGAGGTGCCCAGAAGCACGTGTCATGTTGCCCATCTTCATATACATGACTTTGAACATCACGTTTGACTCAAGAGCTGCAAGATTCCTTATTCACTTTCTAACTTAACTGGCACATTTCCCTGCTTTCTTTCACTCAGTCTGAAAACAAATGTCTCCAATTATTTACCTACAAATATTTTTTTATTCATTGGAATCTGGTGTGTAGGTGATCGAGGAGGTGAGCGTTGGAGGTGATATGGAGATGCACAGCTTCGCATCTCTGAATAAATCAGACCAGCTGCTGTCCTGCAGGGTAAGACACACATACGGTACTGTACTCATAATGAATCAGATCATTACAAACAAACAAACAAACTTCCTGTTCCAGAGGTGGATGTTCACATTAATCATGTCCAGAGTTACAGTAATCTCTGTGAGCCCAAAGGTCGGCTTGCACGCTGCTCTATACTCTCAGTTTATCACAGTTTTTTCTACTCTTAGATCTGTGTGATGCCACTTGTTTTCTCTGTTACCCATAATGCCTCTAATAATGTCTCCTGTTCAATCCACAAAAGGCTTTCAAAAGCTTGAATAATCATGAACTTGCCCTGTAAACTGAGCAGTAAATAAATGCAGATCTGAGCATAAAATGTTGGAACTGGAGCAATTCCATGGCTCTAGAGAAGTCAGATGAAGGAGCATAAATATGCTTGCATACGTATTTCCTGTTAATACTGTTTATCTTTCTTCAGTCCAGTATAGTCCAGACTGACTCTGATGAGGAGAAACCTTCATCTTTCTTCACCCCCAACAAGAACAAAGGTACTGAAAGGAGAGCAGGTTTTTCCTTTGAGAATAAAGTGCAGTAATTGTCTTTATGAAGCTCTTTGATTGTTAAAAATTGGCCCAAACACAATGAAGTGTTTGAGTGGAGTTCTGTTTATAAATTACACATAATTCAGTTTTACATCACTCACACAAATCTTACCAGAATTTCCACGAAACACTCAAAATAAAGTTCTTGTTTTTATCACTGTTATAGTTTTTAAAAATCTATTCATTTTTTTTAAATGTATGAATAAAAAATGTGCATAAAAATAGGTGGAAACTAACTGTATATAAAAGATGGACATAGCCACCGTGACATCATCTGTCACTTAGTAAGGTCGTTTTGGTCACCGTGTTAGCTTTTTGAAATTAGATGTCACAAATGAGGGGTGGATCTGACCATGAAACTGAGGAATGGTTTCTTAGTCATAGTGTTGCAACCTGCCAGTCACTGTGTAGCCCCGCCCTTAGACCCTCCCCTGCTTCTGGTCCTTTCTGACTCTAATGTGTAGTGACTGAGATCATAAACTCATCAGGAAGGTGTTTACTGAACTCAGAGATCAGGTGAGCAATTGGCTCATTTCCTCATAAACTCAAAGGAGCCGCCCCCTGCTGGTCATTACAAAGAAGGCAGGGTTAAGACACTTCAGCATTGGCTTCAGAGCCACAAACTATGTCCATCTTTTATATGCAGTCTAGGCAACACACTCAGCTCAGGAAAACAAACTCTAAATCTCCTTCTGTAGTGGCCCCTGGTGGGGATACTAGGGGGCGCTGTGGGGGCACTGCACAGCACAAGGCCTAAATCTGTAAAAAGTAAGCTGTGTGGACAGCTGCATCTACTGTTCAATTTCATGTTTAACAAGCTGCTCATTAAACATAATTCACAAAAATCTTCTCAGCATCAGTTACTATCTGTGCAACAAGAAAAATGCAATAACTTCTTACTTTAATGTTTCCTCCCCTGAAAAACTTTATTATGCCCATAATTTCACGCAGATGAAGAAACTGAGCAATTTATACGTTTAAGAGACCAAACATCATCTTCCATCTGAGCCATTAGTCACGGTTCCTCTGTGTTTACAGAGAAGTTATTAAACTGAGGTGGAAATTGGGTCAAAATAGCTGCTGCAGAAAGAGCTTTAAACCAGTTTACACTCTGACTGTGACACCATAAGAAAAGTTAAGACGGAAATATATGAAATAGAATATCTGCAAATGGAAAAATTGAAAATGGATGCCAGGAAGCAACAGGACACAAAGTCCTTAAATTCAACAGCTTTTAAATGGAGTTCTGTTCACGCGGTCGCCTGGAATGACGTGAGAGCTGTGGCGTTTTTCTGCGGCAGGTTTCCTGAACGTGCTGATGAACTGTCAGTGGCAGAGTTTACTGTGTCAGGTGGAGGCCGGAGTCCTCAACATGTTCGGAGAGGAGGAGGAGCTGAAGAAGGAACGCTCGCCTCAATACACCGTCCAGCTCAGAGGCTGTGAGGTCAAACCCGGGCCTGACACCAGCTACTCCTACAGGATAACACTGAGCATGCTCGATGATCAGGTGGCAGTGCTGGAGGTGAGCTGGTGGATCAGGAAGTGAGAATTCATTCAGTTTAACTTGTTATTCATTAATGTGTCCTTCCTTCCTGCAGGTGAGCACTTCAGAGGAAAAGCAGCAGTGGTTGAAGCTGCTGCAGGACAGCGCTGCATATCACAGTCACCATGACAACAAAACACAGGAGCACACAGGTGTTACCCTCAGGTACGAGAATCTGTCAGCACCAACCCATGAACCTTTTTTTCAACCAGGTAACCTCTTCATGTTATCTTCATGAAAAGCTGAAACTGCACCAGCACCAACTGCTTTCCTAATAATAATAATAATAATGATCCATATTTATTATAAGAAAAAATACAAAGATCACATGCTGTCAGTACAGTAGTCAAATATACATATGAAGACATATTAATATCTAAAATGAATTTTTATGAATTATTATTTGGAGATTTTTTGGATACTTCCTGCTGTGTGATAGTGGTGAGTGCTGAGCTGTCAGTGGGTCAGCAGCCATTAGACTGTTTTAATCATGTTTATTTGAACATGCTGTTTTTTCTTTGGCATTTTCCAAGTTTCACAGTTTCTTATTGTGTCCTAATTATATGATCAGTGTTCATATTTCCCTGGAGCAGCGTCACGTCCTGCTGACGCTCTGATGGCCCCACATATGCGGCTCCTTTCATTTGCCTGGAGACCGCCTGAGTTGAAGGACTTGTGTGGTGACTCAGGTTCCTGGTTGATGTGGTTCTGTTTCCTCCTCAGTGGGCTGCAGACTCGGAGGTTTCCCACCTCCAACACCTACATGGACGATCCCTTCCATCTGAGTGGGCCGTGCCGAGACCAGCCCATCTACTCCAACACCTCCGTCCTGGAGCACATGGTACGGACCGAGCTGAAGGACGTTTAGATTGAAAAGAAATAATCACAACCCAGCATCAAAAATAAAGTAATGGGGGCACCAGGGTGGCTCAGTGGATGAGCAGGTGACCAGGTATACCACATACCTGTGGTGTGGGTGGCCCAGATTTGTGTCCAACCTGTGGCCCTTTCCTGCGTGTTTTCCCCCCACTTTCCTGTCTCTCTTTACTGTGCAGTATCTAATAAAGGCCAAAAAATAAAGTAATAATATTTATTATGCACACTGGTTACCTACCAAGCAGTAATATTTATGCTCCACCTGGTCTGAATAAGAGGTCCCATTCTGAGTGCTCAATAAAGATTCAAAGAAGGGGCACAAACTGATGCTTAGTCCTTGTGGTGTGTGGAGGTGGGAGGAAATTTGTGGCTTAATTGAACTGAATCTGCCCAATTTTTCTAGCATTTTTGAAAAACAAGAAATTCTCTGGACTGAAAAAAACATTAAAGCTCAGTTAAAACCTGCAACCAAACCAGTTTCGCACCAGCTCGAAGACTAAATCTGTGTTTGTTCAGCATGATTTTCTTCTGTGAGCAGCAGTGTGATGGATCTACGACAGTCTGAATAACCTGCAGCAGTTTCATGTCTGTGACGTAGAGCAGCAGAAACCAGCGTTTCTGATCATTCACTGGAGGAAACTTCACAAAGTGCATTCTGGGTAAACTCTGAAGGCTCATGTCAGCATGTGGGAGCACTGCTTAGAGCAGGTTATAAAAGGTCTCCTTTTACTCACCTCACATTAGAGACCAGGCTCATCTTCATCATTTTTTAAAATTCTGTTTATTAGATTTTATAACAAATGACAGAAAACCTGAAAACATCAGGATTCAAAGCGATAACAAATATATGAAAAGACAGTCATCTATAACAAAACCCCCCACCCATCCCCTTGGCACCTATCCCCATCAGATCACCAGGAGAAAGCTGCCACAGTAGCAATATATATCCGACCATTTGAATATGTTCAAAACAAACAAACAAACACAAAAAAGGAAGGAAAACTTTTAGATATGTGAGCTGCCTCATATTAAAGTGTTCTTGCAGTTTCTACCTTGAAAATCCAACAAAGTTGATGCCTTACCCGTCTAATCTTTTCCACTTTAATGAAATAAAATACTTCCTGCACTCAAGCCGAATGGGTAGGAGGTTTGGGTGATTTCCAGATCAGTAAATGTAGCCTCCTGACCAGCAGAGTTATGAAGGCTATTAGATTTATTTTCATAGGAGAAAGACTGGGTGGGGAAGGCCAGACACTGAAGAGGGCTACTAAGGCGTAAGGGTCAATGACCTGGCCAGTCACCTTAGACAGAGTTTTGAAAATATCCATCCAAAAAGAGTTCAAGGAAGGGCAGCTACAGAACATATGCAAGTAGTTTGCTGTATCTTGCTGGCATCAATTGCATAAGGGGGACTCAGTATCAAACATTTTTGCTTCATGTGCCTTGGTATAATGGAGTCTGTGTAAAATTCGACATTGCATAAAACTATGCCTGGCACAGAGAGAGGATCTGTGAACCCTTATTAGGATAATATCATTTTTTAATGCAGTCATATTTTAACACTCGTGAATGCAGCTCAGGGCTTCTTCAGGATCAAATGCTTTCAGGTCCTGAAGAGGGTTTTTCAACATTCTGGCAATTCGATCACAGAGAACATTTTCATAGTATGAAAGTAAACTTCACCTTCCTTAAATTTATTTAAGTTATTGTATAAACGCATCAGCTGATTCTGAGGGGCTGGGGGGTGATTTTTTCAGGTTTTTCGTGGAATAATTCATAACATGTGACCCACATGTCGTCTTTTAGTTCCAGGGCCGTCAGGATTCGGTGTCATCCAAAGGCTCTGTGACCTACAGCAACACTGTCCTCAGCAGCCACAGTAAGTCATTACTATAATAAACTACAAAGACTTTACCTGCTATAGGAGGTTTTCTGGGCTTTTATTTTGAAAGAAAAATAGGATTCCTTCGAAGTGTCTTAAAAGGCTGGAATTCAGAAAAGGCCAGCATGAAGTGCACGAACCAACTTCTGATAAATGAAACCAATTAAACCTTAAACCTGCATTCTTTCTAATGCCCAGCAAGGGGCGACTCCTCTTTTGGAAAAACAAACGTGATTGTTTAGGAGTCTGAGAAGACAGCGTGCAGCCTTATTCTCCGACTCTCCGAGTCCAAGTCTGTCATTTGTGCTGTGCCTCCCCAAAAAGGGCTTCTTAACAAAAGTCCTTTAACTGTGATTTTATTAATTATGAAATCTTGTTGTGGTTCAGAATGTTTAGTATATGGCACTATTTAAATATAAACTGACTTTCCCCTAAAAAAAAAAAAAAATCAGTTTTGGCTTTTAAAGCCGCATCAGTTGCTTAAAGAAGTGCCAAAAAGACCTACAGGTGCATAAATATTGAAATTGAAATGGAACTGTCATGGATAAACATGTATGGAACGTCATGGGTGGAACTGATGGATGAGCGGGTGGATGCTGTGTGTTTCAGACAGGAAGGTGGCTGAAGTGCAGCGAAGCGTTCAGAAGCTCGAGCTGACTGGCGGGAAGGCGGTGCCATTGAGGGCAGGGTCAGAGATGAACTTGGCATCCACCACAAAGCAAAACAAGCGCACCTCTTTTAGACAGTCCCTGGCCATCTACAGTGAGCGTGCTCAGGTAGGAAACACTGAACCAGGACTTCTAGATGTGGGGGTAGGGGTGGGAAGGTGCATAAATGAATTGTGAGAGATCCAATTAAGAGCTTTGCAGCTTAGCTTCAACAATTCAACTTTTAAGTGTAGCTTTTACTCTGAACCTACTCAGTGGTTTCACTGGTTTGTGCTGTAACCTCTGCTGGTCTCTGTTTTTCCAGGCTGGCATCCTGAACCCTCTGCTGCGACGGACGGCTTCGGCTAAAAACTCCCTGAGACGGGCTCCTTCAGCATTGTTCATCGAACATGGAAAAGTTTTCCAGAGGAAGAAGGTGATGTACCGGGCGATGCTGCTGCTTACTGCACCAAAGTTTTCATATTTTAGATATTTAAAAGTGACCTTTTCCTCATTTTCTGTCACACGTGTAAAAGCTGTAAAGCTTCAGACAGCTCTGACTGCTAAGTTTACTTTCATGCTGAGCTGACATGAGCTTGTCACAGATGTCTTTATATGGTGATGTGCTCCAGGAATCAAATTTATAACTTTTTTCAACTGAGTTTTATTTAAATAGCAGTGATTCACAACATTCACCTTCAGGTGCATTATATTGCAAGGCAAAAACCCAACAATATTAGAGAGAAAACCCCAACAATCAGATGGTCCTTTATGAGCAGCAGGTGGTGACAGTAGGGAGAAAGAACTGCGTTTTAACAGGAAGAAAACTCCAGCAGAACCAGGCTCAGGGAGGGCCAGTGATTGGCTGGGGGGGAACAATAGAGACTAATAAAGACAAAAAGTTAATGACATGTTGCAATGGTGGTGAAGAAACACTCATCATCAATCATCAGTCCATCTGGGACCCACCCACCCCCCAAGCAGCCTAGATCTATTGCAGCATAACTAAGGGAGGGTTCAGGGTCACCTGATCCAGTTTTATGCCTAATCTTAAAAATAGAGAGGGTGTCTGTCTCCCGACTCCAAACTGGGAGCTGGTTCCACAGAAGAGGGGCCTGAAAGCTGAAGGCTCTGCCTCCCATTCTACTGTGTTCAGTGCTAATCTTGGTGTTTCAACATGCTAAGCAGACAAACTACACGAGTCGTGCAGAAACTGCAGAACAGCTTTCAGAGCAACCTCCATCACTAATTTCACTGTGTCTCCATTTTTTTTTTTTCCAGGAATGGGAAACCAAGGTAGCTGCTTGACCCTAGTCGACCGGCTAATCACGTCCCACCAACTACTGTGGACATTTTTACCACCCAGCATGTTTTTGTAGTGTGGAGGTTTCTCTCAGAAGTGCCATGAGGGAACTTTCCAACACAAACACCCATCAGACAAGCGCGTAGAGAAAATCCACATTAATGTCCCACAAGAAGCAGGCAGTGAGTGTCTCTTTGCTGCTTTGGATCTCTGAGCAGAACTCTCTTATATTCTGGAACCATTTCATATCCAAGATGGATCGTTAAAGTTTCAATTTTCAATCAACAACAGTAAATGATGTTTTTAGTAAGTTTACAGACCCGCCACAGTAAGCTGCTCCTCCACAGACTTCCAGAAGCTGGCCAATCAGACGAAAATGGGCTTTATAGGGAGGGGAGCCTTAAAATATGGAAGCTTGTTTCTGCCAAAAAAAAAAAAAAATGCCATCCATAACTCAAAATTTTGAGTTACGTATCTCAAAATTTCAAGTTAATAACTCGAGTTAGTTGCCAATCAGGAAGCTCTGTGAAGATAAGTCATTTCCTTGTTACCTGGAAGTAGGAGGCTGAAGGCATCAGCTGTCCAACAGTTCAGCATGAAAACATTGATTCCACACCTTTTATCCAGCTCTTATTTGCTGGAAGGCATTCAAAGGTCAAAAAACTGACAACAGTTAGTTCACGTTTATTATAAACTGCTAGCTAACTGAGACTGTTGCTACCCGGTTTTGAGTGCACATGCACTGTCGTCATCTGCTTGCAGGTAACAAGGAAATGCCCTTTTTCACAGAGCTTCGTGCTTCGGAGAGCTAAGTCGAAATTTTTTTTAGATTTATTTAGTGGTGGAACCGAGCTTCCATATTAAAGAGACTGTGGGTAGAATGACCACTTACGACCAGAGGTGTCACTAAAATCAAGACTAGTCCTGTGTGTGTCGTCGCTACACAGAAATATTTTCACATGCACGTAACTGAATTTACTTTCCTACTTTTATGGTTTCGGGTGGATTGTTTTCACTAAAGTCTGTTGCTTCCCACTCAGTGTATGAATGTGTTTTATTATCCAATGACAAACCAGAGTTTTAAGGTGACACTTGTGTTTTTTAACTTTTAGTAGCACATTTATTTTTTAATGGTTAAATTTTCAATATGTTTGGTTTAATTTTGTGATATAAGTGTTTTCAGCATGTACTGACCAGCACAGTGTAATAACTGCCTGAATGATTCATGTTCATGACCACAACAGCCACTTATTTGCTGTACTCAGGTGAATGTTTTCTTTTTGACTCAACACTGACCTGTTAAATCATTTTTGTACAAAAAAGTACTTTCCTGGCATACAGTCTTGAGTGTAATTATATTTTCTTGTTATGGTAGTAAACTTTATTTAAGGGCAAAGAGAAACTTTTTTTTAATATGTCCAGTTATGTACATGTGACATTCTCCTCTCAGGATTTTAGAAAATCATTTTAATCACAGGAGCATTTGTAAACTTCTTATTTCACATATTTCTGGCTTAAAATGTGCTACTAATATCTGTAATAAATGAGCTCATATTTCTTCTCACACACATAAATTCTGCAGCAGCTGTGCTGCTTTCAGTCTGTATTATGTGATTAAACTCCTCATATTTCTCTAAACTTCTAGGTTTTTTTTTTCCTTTGCAAAATCAGTCGCTCTGCTGCCAATACAGTTATCCGTGTTTCTGATTCGATGTTTCATGACCCAGTTGTGCGAAAGTTGTTTTTAACTGACATCACTTTAAAATGAGGCGCCAAAGAAAAATACCTCTTCTGACTCCTCTCTCCTCGTGTCTCTCCCTCGCCTCCTCTGTTTGCATCTTTGGTGGGAAAGACTAAGACACGAGGAGATGAGTCGAGTATGTATGAACGGAGAAACTGGAAAGGAGGAGAAAACAGAGGAAGACAAACACAGAAGCTGCTCAAAAAATGTAAACAGCAGCATGAGAGAGACCCTGACAGCTTTTTGGCTGCTCTCATCCTGCCTGTCTCTGAGGGACTTCTACTGGACTCTACTTACCTGGTACAACATGCAGCTGACGGGGCCTGACCTGACCAGCATCTATATGTGATGAGTTTTCAGTAAGAACACGTCCATCTAATCAAATCCATGAAGAAGCTGACATGCTTCTCTATCCGCTCAAAGAGATATTTTCTCACTGTGGTCAGTTTTTTCATCCCCTTCCATAAAACTCATAAGTCTCTTCTAATGCCGTCCTTTTTCCCTCAGTGTACTGCAAATGTATTCAGAACATGAAGCCAGTGAAGCAGAACGAGTTTAACACAATCTCCAAATAGAAATGTTCTTTATTGTAACTCCTGGTTAATCATTCACATCACCATTCATCTGTTACAGCAGCTGCATCCACAGAAGAAAACAACAGCAACTAGTAAATAGTCATTCAGTGGTTCAGTATGTACAGCAGCAGGACGGCGAGTCCTCGTCAGCGAGTCTGACCTCTGACCTCTGGGCTCGTATTTCTCAAACTGTAAAATGTCTTCATTTTTCTTTCAAAATTTACTTAGAATAAAAAGAATTTTCCAAGAAAAAAGAATTTTCCAAGACAAAATTATGTTAAATAATTTTTTTGTATCATGTTAATTTTTTGAGATTTAAGAATGACAGAAATAAAATGAAGTTTTGTAACACGGCAGTTTTTCAAAGAGAAAGCACAAACGCACACTCGTCCGTAAGGTGGAGGAACCGCGAAATACGAGCCCGACTTCAAAGTCCAAAGAAGAGAAACTCTGAGCCACAAATCTGTAACCACCAGAGTGGATTTAAATAAAGGTAGAATAAAAATATGACATCATCATCATCCTGACATCACACATGCAGCAGTTAAACGCTCAGAGACGCTGACGAGCGTCGAAGCCGCCCTGCATGACTAAAGAATTCAATAAAAACAGAATCAAACACTTCAAATGTACAAAAAGAAAAGCATGGAACAATCTTTGTGTCGTCACGGCAATCACTTCCTGTTTCTAACTACACAAACTAATCAGAGCAAAGCGAACATCCTCTCAGTATCAGTAAACGGCGTCAGAATCATTCCAAAAAAAGAAGAAATAAAGAAAGAAAACAGGAAATCATCTCAACGTAAAGTGACCAATGCTTGCTCACTCGCTCCGGCACATCTCACATCTCCATCCACTGGTTTTGTTTTTTCTTCAGTCTTTTATTTTGTTGTTCCACAGATACAGGAAGCGGCGAGGCAGACGTGACAGTGAGTGATGCAGAAAGTGGCGGTGGTGATTTCTGTGGGGTTTTTCTTTTTTTAAATTGATGCAGTGAGAGTGATCTGAGTTTAAACTCACGCAGGTCTGAGATGCTGAACTCGGATTTAAAGGAACAAACGTCGGGTCTAAACCATCAGCGGGAGTTCGCTGAGCTAAAATACAAACAGCTCCTGCATGTGTGTCAGTTTATTACAGGAAAAACGCTCTTAAAGCATTCAGAGTCAAAGTGCAGCATCAGGTCAGTTCAGCTGTTTCCTGATGGATCAGCTTCAACTTTGGAGAAAATAAGAAGTTAAACTACTCGGAGCCCAGTGAGACCCCCTCACTGTGCTCAGCTCAAACAATTTAAAGATTAATAAAAATAAATGCAGTTTTCACAGTCAGACTCCAATGGATGCTAACACTCAGTTATGATAACAATAGATGACATTTCTATTACTTAGAAAACAACAGCTTCTGATTTGATGCTGATCATCTGAATGTCACCGACTGTCGTCTCAGTTAATGAGGAGCTCGTTTTGCAAATCTTTCAGAAGCGTGGATGAAGACTGATGCGGTGAAACGGACGAGGTGCAATCAGAAGTTTTGTGACTGCCGACAAAAATCAAACATCATCAAAGTGTGAGGCCACAGCTCTCAGCAGGATACAGGTGGAGAGCCCACTGCGGGTTGGGGATGAGTTGCTGCCCTAGTGGGGGAGTTTAGGTATTACTCATGGAGGAGGGAACAGGAGATCAACAGAGAGGTGCAGCGTCACCATCTGTCGTGGTGAAGATGAAGCTGGTTGATCTACATTACTAACCCCACCTCTGACCACATGCTGTGGGTACAGACCAGAGGAATAAGACTGTGGGTGCAAGCGGCAGCTATCAGGAGGAGACCTGGACACACCGGAGAGCAGGTTTGGAAATATCTCTGTATCTTCCCAGGAGAGCTGGAGAAGGTGGCTGGGGAGCTCTCTTTAGACTGCTGCCTCTGTGACCCGGACACTGACAGAGGGGCTCAAGGCCGTCTCATTGGCCCTCTCTGAACCACTTCCACCTCTGCTCAAAGTGGCGCTCCACGCAAACATGCTGACTGCTGGCCCACAGAGACAGGCGTGCTCCTCGTTGACGCACTGTTGTTTGGTCTCAGTGTTGTAGTCAAGTTCTCATTGCTTTGACATGAAAGTTGGGTTAGTTTAGTTACTGAAGTTACTAAGAATAGCTGCTACACTGAAATTGATCCAAAGCAGTCAAGAATGAGATGATTATTAATCCAGGTTTGATTTTTGTTTGTTGGAAAACTTTTTGATTGCACCTCATAGAGGGATGAAATGGTCTCACCGATTTAGTGCCACTATAAGAAGCTTGCTGTTTCGAGGCTTGATGGCTTTAATTTACTGACACACAGAAAAATTCTCTGAATACCTTTAAATCCGGCTCAGTCCTGAGTCCCGGCCCGCGTTGGTTTAATGAGTTAAAGGTGTGAAACATGTTGGATATTCAGGTGAAGTTTTGCAGTGCAGATTTAAATTTAACCTCTATGCTGGTGGGTATATTAATACATATATTTAACAATGAGTGAAGACGTCACACACCTACTGAAGTGCTAATGATGAAGATCAGTTCACTTCAGCTCGGGCTAAACTCAGGTGAGAATGTCCGGTGATTTCCCAGAATTCCTCAGAAGAGTCCAGGAAGAAATTATCCATTGTTTTCTCCTCAACATTCAGGATCTATTATTTTTCACTTAGACTTAATTAATAACAAACATGCCACTTCTCTATGTACGTTAAAAAATAGCTGCACATCATTTGGTCACTAAGCAACACTAGCAGATGCTGATTGGAGGAACCAGAGCTGTCAGAGTTCAGCCTGTGCTCCGGTTTGTCATCGCTCTTCTGCACCGCAAACATCTCTTAGAAGTGTTTTTGTGAGACTGTGTGTCTGTGTGTGTCTGTGTGTGTGCGGCAGTGGCTTTTGCTGAACTAGAAAGAAAAAAACAAGGAGACGGTTTCATCGCAGCCAGCAGAGGCTGAATATCAGTGAACGATGAATGAGGTTTGCTGCTACCGGAGCCAATGAAAAGACAGGAGGAAAAGGACTGCCATGTGAGCTAAAAATCGGGCTCAGGATGGGCCGATCTGTACCCAGACGAGTCAGTAAAAGACCCCCGGCTGTGAGGCTGAAGTGAATGTGGCTGGGATTCATGGATAAGAATTAAAAAACACAGAGTCTCAGTTTCCTCTCTCCCAAAATCAAAACTGTAAATCACAGATTAAATAAGGACGTTTCCAGCTGTAGCATTACCACACCTGCTGTGTCTGCTTAAAGGCCTATAGACTATAAATTTCATAAGTGTGCCCTCATCCAGATTACACTGATTTAAGTCAAAGCTACTCAGGGGCACATACACCATAAACATTTCCAAAGTTTCCTCCGTGATGTACATGCTGCATGTTCCTAAGAAGCTTTTTGGTATGATGCCACCCCAGTACAGGATTTTCAACCATCAACCTTCAGCGTTGAAGCACAAAGCCGGCCTGAAGAGCCATAGCCTGCAGCTCCTCTGGCTCACTCACACCAGAGTAAAAACAGGACGGCGACCTCCTCGTGACCGGGAAAAATTGGTGGTTGTTTGGTCATTGGATTGAATTATTTCACATTTGGCAACCAATTGCAAATAGTTGTGGTGAACAGCTGGTCACCAGAGGTTGAACGTGCAATGACCTCACCTTTGCATAACCATAATTGCAAGATGATCCCACAGGCTGCCTGGTGGGAGACAACCTGTCTCCAGACAGTCGCAGTGTGATTCAAACTGACTGCAATCACTCAGATTGAAAAAGACTTGCAACTAACTGCCAGCTTAGTTACAAATGCAGACAGATTGCCAACAAGCATTTGCAATCAATCTTAGTCAATCTCGCTGATCAGCACAACTCGTGACGCATGTCTTTGCACTAGGGGACTCCACTCAACTGGTTACATTTTGGTCATATTCTTATATAAAGCAAGGTTGCTGAGTGCAACTGGATTGCTGTCTGTGGAGATATTGCTATTTCTGTGATGTTCTGGCTAGACTCTGAATGCAGGAGTTAGTGTGAATTTCTGTGTATGTAGAGGAGATCTGCAACAAATTGCCATACTACCACAAACAGACTGCACATAATTGCAAAGTTGACCCCATTCAGTCGCAAACTAATAGCAGACTGATTCCATCTATGGCCACCTTAATGCACCTAAGTTGCCTTGTAAATGGCAACTGACTGCCAGTGGTTGCAGAACTGGTCCTCATCTTTGAAGCAACCATTTCAAAGACAGTGAGATCACAAATTCATTGCACACGGTCGCGATCATTTTGGCTGTGCCTCTACGCCTTATTTTAAAAACTCATCCGTTTATCCTTAATTAAGGCTGAAAGTTTCTATTATTATGGGCGTGGCCTCTCTGATTGTAGAAGACTGCAGTTCCTCTAATGACCACTTCAGACAAGCTCCAAAAGGCAGAAATTATTTAATACTTTTATCTAGCTTACGCTCTAAAATGTGAAGCTCTAGGACAGAGATTAATAAACAAATCCTTCAGTATTGCTGTATTTAATAGTTTTTAGCCTCATTTTATCATGTGCAGTGAAATTATTGCAGTTTTGATTTGTCCACTTTTTTTTTTTTTTAGCTCAAATAAAAATGCTTAAACTTTAAGTTTTCTTTGACTAAATGCGACATTGACGTCATCAAGTTACTGATCCATGCTGGGTTAGTTAGCTTTAGCTATTTATGCTGACAGGTGTGAGGAGGACGTTTCGTCTTTCATGCCTGCAGCCAAGTGTGTGTCATAAACTCGAATGACTGTGACCAAACCATCTCCTTGTTTTTCTCTTTGGTGCTGGGAAAGAAATGCTGTCACTATGACATCATAGCTGGCTAAGCCAATAGTAATAATCCTGCTTTAAAAGATTGCTAACAGGTTTGTTTGCTCAGTCTGGAAGCTGACACAGAGTCAGCAGGAATGTTGGCCTAAAGTCCGACTACGGCTGGGATAAAGAGGCTCAGAGGGCTTCAGGATGGAAATGGTTTTCTGTCTGCTGTGTGGAAACCTGGAGCCCTGTGGAATCCAGAGAGACTGCAGGGAACCCCAGGAAGCCTCCACAGACAGCAGAACCACTAAGCTTCAGGTGCAGCCGCTGATTTCATGTTTCTTCATCGTTCTGAAATCCTCCCCTGCAGATTTATTATTTGTGCTTGCTCTGCAGATCTCTAAATTAAACCAGTGACGTTAATGTGTGCAGCAGAACTCTAAAACCACTCCGTGTTTCTTTGCAAACCCGAAGCCACCTGAGGTGTCTACAAACTGAAGTGTTGATGACGGTGGTGACGGTGTCGGCTGATGATGCGTTTCCGAGTCCGTTTGGTGTCCCGCCGGCTGGATCCGGGAAGAGCGGGGGACCGTGGGACATGCAGCTTCAGAAGAGACAGACCTTTTTTTTCAGTTCGTTCCTCTTCCAGAGAGAGAGGCGGTCGAACTCCTCAATGGACATCCTGAAAACGCTAAAGAATTCTTCCTGAGAGAGGTGCCTCTGCAGGGACGAGACAGACACAGAATCAGAGAAAGAGCAGGAATGAAGAAACCATGTTTTATTTTTCACCCTGAAACTCTCGGTACCAACACCAGGCTGCACCTGCTACTAAAACAACCTGATGCATCTTTGGAAGTTCGTCAAGCACAAAGATTCTAGTAAAGATGCTGCTTGGTGTCTCAGATTTAGTGAGAATTAATGAGCTTTGAATGTGTGAAACTGGAAGATTTCAAGTGCTGTGTTCCCAAACAGCAGGTGGACATTATTCTGAGCATATTTAAACGGATTCATCAGAGGAAGAAACATTCTCTCTCATTCCAAAACTTTTTTATATTAAATAACAAATATTTTAATGACAGCTGTTCAGTGTGAAGCAGAAGTCTGTGAAATCAGGCAGAAACAGACAAGAAAAGCTAAAGATGATGTTTGCAGTAAAAAGGCCGATCAAATCAAATGCAATTTGTTTGCAGATTCCTGTGAAATTGTCCTCTTATTCATCATTTAATTAAAAATGACACAATTTTAAGTATAGATTTCAGAACGCACGCACAAATCTGATTACATTTACACTAATAAACATCTAAAAACTTCAGACACATACTGTCACACATCTCTTGGCCATCTTTGCTGAAGCTTCTCATGTTCTTTACATGTTTCTCCAGAGAGGAGCTCATTGTATTTATTTTTATTTTTGTACCTCCAGTCGTGTCCGATCCACACCGGGGGGGAGTTTGCTGCGTCCTCTGTGAGTCACCACCAGCATCACATAGGGATAAATCTGCACACAGCAGAGAGACACACAAGACATAAAGTGAATCTTCTTCATGTTCTGCTGTGTGTTCAGTAAAGTCTTCCGACTGCAGAGGTGATGATGATGATATTTTACTTTCTAAACAAAGAAAAAGAAGTTTTCCTTTTTTTGTTTGCAAGAAGCAGAAACACAAATGTATCTGCTCTGTTCAGTGCACCCTCAGACTCACTGTGGAAACAGAGCATGTTTAATGCACCCACTCTGCTCATTCCCAGATCTGTATTCTTATACCTGGACTAGAACAGATCTGCATAACTCCCACTTCAAAATAAACCTTTTTTATCTGAGCCTAGGCCTCAGTGCAGCCCCTCAGTTCATCCTCTGGCTGAAACAAGCGGTTTAAGCTCACCTCACTAACAGAAGGTTTGAACTACAGGTGGGTAGGGCTTCTATTCCTGAGATGACCTTATAAGGAATATCCTCTCTCCATGACATCACACAGATCCAAGAGTAGAAAAAAACACTGTGATAAACTGAGTGTTTGTGTCTGATCTGAGGCTCACAGGGGTTACTGCACGGGCACTGAGAACAGGTCCGCTTTGACTGTAAAGCTTCTAAGTTCAGTTTTTGTACCTTATGCTCCAGCATGCTGGGCAGAGAGTTTCCTCTGTCCATCCTCGAGTCTCCGTTCTGACACACAAACACAAAGATTATGATGAACACCGGCACTAATTATTGATGAGCGATTTCTGCAAAGATAGTCAAAATAATGGAAAGTGTACCTGAAGCCCTGCAGGGAGACACAAAGAGACACAAAGATTTTAATTATTGTCAGTTAAAAGTTCACTGATGGCAAGAAAAATTAAAAATACGACATCTTTACAAGTTACCAGAAGAACCTGAAAATGAACGTTTTGTTTATGTATGAGTTTAGGCTTCAGTAAATAATGCTAAAGATAATTCCCTATTTCTTGTCCTAAAATGTCTAATTAACATATAGACTCTTTGGCAGCAAAATAAATCAGGCCAAACCTGTGAAAATATGGATTCAAAGCTTTAATGATTATCATGGATGTCTCGTATATTCTCAGATGTGTGTTTGTACCTGCAGGAGTTTTCTCAGACGAGCTGAACTCAGCCGACTGCAGCTGCAAACAAACACAAACACGTTCACGTCTTCATTCGGCCTCCTTTTCACACCGCTCAGACCAAACGTGTTTGTGCAGAAACACTCACCCTGGACAGGCCGCTCTTAGAGGATGCTGGGAAATACACGGACTTGGAGACGTTGGACCCTGGAGAGCAGCAGAGAGGAGAACCTGTGAGGTTTCCCTGCAGATTATTTTCATGTTGATCATGTTGATCGTTCCTGACACACTGACTGAGATTTCTTACTGTCAGATGATGACAATTGTTAAAAAAAAAGAAAAACAACACATGTACAGCAGTCAGTTCTTGCAGTGTTTTATTTTTAAAGGTTATAACAGCTGACTGACACCAGGTGGCAGTACTTCCTGCTGTTTTTCTTTGTATGAAATGCAGATTTAATTTGTGGTCTTGGAGTTAGTGACAGTGAATCTTCTGTGGGCATAAACACGCGTCTCATGAAAACAACTTAAAATATCCTTTGAGGTGCAAAATGAGAAGGATGACAGGTTTAGATGACACTTTTACTAATAAAAGGCTGTTGAAAAAAACAAGCAGCCTGTTCCAAAACAACATCTGCATTATCAGAATTCGGCTCCCTAGCCGGCCTTGGCTGGCAATCATATCTCTCCAGAGCTATGCGTGACGGCCGCACTCCCCCTCAGCCCTCTCTGTGATTTGTGAAGATGGATCTGGTGTACCAAGGCCGCTGATGAACTTCCATCACTATCAGCGAACTGTTTGGCTAGGAGCTGGCATCTGGGCTCCACAATGCCCCCACCCTCTCGTCCCCGTCTGCATCCCCTCCTGACCCTGACCCTACCCACCATACTGCTATCCCGGCTTTATATGTGCAATATGCTTTTGCTGAGGTGTTTTTTGGAACCTCGTAAGGTGTTCTTTATGAACACAGTATGAGATGATTTTTTTGAACCTAACTATCCTAGTGTATCTCTTTCTGTCTTTTCTGCTAAAGGTAGCGCCGTTGAGAAACGGCTGCATGACCTCAGACATCTGTCCCCCCTGTCTGTGTTATGTTTATGCTTGTTTTGGATGGATGTTCTGTTAACTGCAATTTCCCCATTTTGTGGGACTAATAAAGGCATTCTTGATAAATGTCTAATTTAACATATTTTCATCTTATCAAACGTTTCTGACAGAAACAGACAACAGCAGTGAAGTGTTAAAGTGTGTGTGTGTGTGTGTGTGTGTGTGAGTGTGTGTGTGTACCAGTGTTGTGGCTGCGGTCCGGTAAAGAGCGAGTTTTCCTCCTCAGAGGAGCTGCAGACTTCTCCAACTCCTCCTTCAGGATAATTTTACCCAAATTGGACTGAATCTGAAACCAGACGCACAAACACAAAGACACATTTTAAGATGAGTTTTTAACCACTTTTGGAAACATTTGCTGTTGAAAGAAAATAAACATGAAAAGAACCAAAGACTGAGACTCCAGCAGCAGTCAGTCCCCACAGACTCCCATGCTAAAACTTTACAGCAGAAATAAACATGTTTACAGCCTGATACAGAAACTGCTTTGGTCTCTGCAGCTAATTTCTCCCTTTATAACAGCTGTATGGGAATGATGTGTCTATAACTCACTTTGCATTATGAGGAGAAAGTAGTTCCTACATGAAAGCAAGGTTCATTTTATTTTTTCCCATCATGATTTCTGGAAACAGGAGTTTCTGCTGGAAGTAAAGTGCTCTTTACTTCCATTATACTAAATAGACAGCACAAATTTCTGTAGCTGCAAAACTGGGTAACTCACACCAAATCAGTCTGGACATATAAATGGCCCTGCAGACAAAAATGAAAAATACATGCCTTTTATTTTGAGATGAGCTGTTCCTAGGACAAATATGAAAGAATAAAAGTAGTTTTAATGCACTCTCACTGGTTCCACAGTTAAAACTGTGTCCAGATTAGTCTCCTGATGGGCTCCAGGGCATACATTTCTCTCTGAACTGCCATTATGAAGTCAGTTTTATTATTTTCTCAGTCACCCAGAAACCAAACAGCACTCTGCAGCTGACATGGCAGCAGTTCTCATATTTTATTTATCAAGTGGTGAGATTTTTTTTAAAGCAAAAATACCAGATATTCATTGGCAGCAGCTTCTCAGACGTGAGTATTTGCTGGTTTCCTGTTTTTCTGACAGTGAACGGGACATTTTGGGGTTTCATGGCAAAACATGTTCTAGCTCAGCCTGGATCTGCAGCTGGCTGTGTAGTCTCCCACCTTGTTAAGTTCTTGCTTTTGAAGCTTTCTGAGTCCCCACAGCTCATCAGCCAGCTCTCCATCCTCCTCCTCATCTTCATCTTTCTGCTCCTTCCTCTTCCATTCCTTCTCTGCAGAGAGGAGAGGAGACATGGAAAGGAGAAAAGAGGAGAGGAAACAAGGGAACAGTGTGATGAATACCTGACAGGAAGCAGGAATAATCAGGATTTATAGCCAGACATGATTTTCAGATGAAAATCTTTAAAATCCCACTTTCTTAATCAACTCTGAATGTAGCACAAAGTGTGTTTCATTTATTTCTCTGTGTTAGTTTGGGTCATACCAATCACAGCCAGTGAGGGGGGGCAGGGCCAGTAGTCAGTCTCAATCTTGGAGGGCTGGTTTGGGTCTGGAGGCTGAGCTGCTGGAAACTTTGAAGACTCAATGATCAAATCCTCGATGTGTTTCCCCTGAGGGACGGCAGAGGATGACACATCTGCACACACACAGACACACACAGACACACACACACACACACACACACACACACACGTTAAAGCTGATTAAACACAATGAAATCACTCATGTGGGTTTAGGACAGGGGCTGCAGCTGACCCACATTCAGCTCACACACTCTACCAGCTCCTAAGATTTTCATTACTTTCATTACTTTATATTTATCACAGTTTTTATAATTTTGGGGGGCATTTCTGCTTTAATTGGATAGCAGAGCAGTGAATACAAACAGGAAAGTGAGGAAAAACAAGGGGAAGGCACACAACAAAGGGCTACGAGTTCAGACTTGAACCCGGGCCGCTGCACTCAGCCCCGTGGCAGACGGTCACCGACTCACTCGCTGAACTAAACCAGCACCTTATAATTTTTATTTTTAACAAATTATAAAAAAAACAAACATGAGCAACAAACTGCTTCACTACAATTTACACACTGCAGACCACATCCCAGCAAACTTAGACCAGAAACATCAAGCCTGTAATTGACTTGAGCGACTCACCTTGTTTGTAGATGGGAGGCTTCTTGTAGATGTTGGTACCATTTTCTGAAAGCAATAAAATAACCAAGTTTTATTACATATATAATACTTGTTTTTTTTTGTTTTTTTTTGGCTTACTACATAATGATTACAGTGATCCCTCACCTATCGCGGGGGTTAAGTTCCAGAGACCCCGGCGATAGGTGGAAATCCGCGAAGTAGCAACATTATATTTATGATATATTTATGTTATTGTTTATATATATTTTAAGGCTTTATAAACCCTTCCCACACTCCTACAGACCTTTCCCACCCTCTTACAACAACTTGAATGATGAAGATGATGAATCATGTATGTAGCTGTGCAGTACTGATGGCGATGAAGGTGGTGTAGTATCTTTGCCCTCGGCCATTACTTCTATTTCCGCTAAATAATGAACACAGTTATGGAGTGTTACAGAAATACCTATATACTGCAAAATCCTGCAATACAGTGAAAACGCTGCAAAACAGAATTTGTAAATTTTTTTACAAAAAATCCGCGATACAGTGAAGGCGCATTAAATGAACCGCGATATAGCGAGGGACCACCGTACTTCTTTACAGTTTCAATACTGAGTCCAGAGAGCAGGCATATCTGGGTCTAATCTGGGTAACTTCATGCAGTTACAACTCTGTTACACCAATAGCAAATGTAGTCTGGCTCAAAGGTCACAAGACACCTGACTAATGGCCCATTTACAGTGGAAACTAGACTCACCCGGAGTCGACATCGTCACTCAAAGCCAAATGCAGCCCATAGAAGACTCCAGATGTGGGCGACATTTAGGCCAAACATTCGTAGGTATCCGAGCTTGCTCTTTCGTGTAGTGTTTAACACATTTGGTTGGCAAGAAAATGTCACTAGTTCAAATCCAGTCAGAGGCACAAATCCCCTCTGGGAATCCAGTGTAAAACAGATCAGACATTGGGAGCTCCCTGATGTGATGGGTAAACTCCAATTCACTCTCACTGGTTACAAACCAACTAATAAGAATAACACTGCTCTTTTCTCTTCCTAATATTGGCAGGTAATATTTATTTTACATGGACGCGGTGCTGATGATGCATTGAAGTGCATCTGGGAATCACTGAATTTCTTGTGGTAGCCCCGCCCACAGTGGTTTCAACATTGTGACCAGCAATTTTTGGACATGCAGGTAGACTTTTTGCAAAATTTGAGAATTAAAAACTCCCCTGATGGAGATACTGTTTCTAGCTGATGGAGCTACACCTGCGTTAAGATAACGCTCTCCAGTTATGTTTTTCAGAATCAGGTCCCACCAGTGTCTGGTGGGACTCAAATGAATGAACAAATAAATGGAAATAGGTGTCTTTACCTGGCCTGTGGAAGTGCTGCATGGTGCTCTTCATGGTACCAGATGAGTGTGTGGTGGGTGTGTTTGGGGTATTTGGTGTATTTGGTGTTGATGGTGTGTGTGTGCTGTGTGTTCTGCTGCTCTGGATGGTGGAACCAGGCGAGGACCCTCCAGGTGATCGGCTCTCCAGCCACTCCCTGGACTCCTTGGACAGATTCTGGAAATACAGAAGAAAATGTCACTCCTCTGTGACAACTAGAACTTTCTAATGAACACAAAGGGCTTCCTGAGGGATCCATAAATCTCAACGATGACCAACCCTCAAAGTAATCTGTAAGACCTCCTCAATTACTACTACTAAAACTTCCTGAATCAGAATCAGAAAGTCCTCAAATCCTAAAACACCTCTTGAACCTCTACAGAGTACACCTCAGGAATCCAGGAATCCATGACAGTCAATCATTTACAAACAGAACCTCTTCACTTGACTGGAACTACCTCGAGGACTGCTTGAACTACCACAGTATGCTCTTATAAGGATCCCTACAACTCTTAGAAAGACCCACCTCAATGACCAGTACACTTTTGTAAACCTCATTAAAACTTATGAGGACTCTTCAACTGAGACCAGAACAACCTCTAAAAGACCACTAGAATCAGAGTGAAGAAAGCAGGCTTCTCAAAAAGACCACAACATATCGTAAATGTTGTTTAAAACCACCTTAAAGAACCCTAGAGAGATATCTTAAAAGATTTTAGGAACACTCCCAAAAGATCCATATGATCCATTTGCTGACCACCTTATGAACTACAGGTCATCCTCTAAAGGACCACATCAACCACCTGACTGGAACCGCAGCAGAACTGGCATTTAAAGATGTCTATAATATTTGCAATGAATATCACAATCTACAAGACCTCCTTTATTACTGTTAGAACCTCCTAAAATGTTCCCAGATACACTTTAGGGAACACTAAAATCTCCACATTGCTACCTCAATGTCTGAAAAGAATTCTTCAACCGCCACACAATCAAACTCCTCCAACTAAAGAAAGTTTGGTAGCACCGCACATATCAACAGAACCTCCTAATCTGGTGGTGGAAGCGCAACATGCTGAATGTCCATTAGAGGTTCTTAAAAACCCATAGGAGTTCTTTTCTTATGACCAGTTGAAACTCAAAAAAAGATCTGTAACAGCATCAAAGGAACTGACCACAAGAACTACCAAAAATATGACTACAACTACTTTGAGCACACCTTGAAGAACCCCCTTATGACTGATTAATAAACCTTGTAAGCCTCATAAAACCATCTTACAACTTCTCAGCTTGAGACATATAATCCCTAAAAATGTCCAAAGGGTTGTTTATAACTTTAAACCACCAAAAAGGAAGCCTAGAACCTCCTCTGTGATCACTAGAATGTCTTGAAGGATTTTAGGAACACCTTAAGGATCCTTAGGACCTCCTCATTGACCAGCTTATGACCTACAGGTCCTCTGTTTAAAACATAGTCAGTGGAACCTCCTAAATTACCAAAAACACATTTAAAAAATGCCACCAGAACCATATAAAGGTTAGTGCTTGATATGGTACCCGGAAAATGCACAGTGTTCTGCAGAAAAATAGAGCCAGAACCACCTTTATAGAAACCGGGCTGACAGAATAACAGGATGATTCACAGAAAGCGGGCAGAGAGTGTCAGTGCACTAATAATAAACCATCACATACACTCAGACACCCACAAAGCATCTGAGTTAGAGAGCTGCTTCTCTTAAAATGCCATAAGATCCTATATTGTCTATATTTCTACCATGACTCACTTTCTGATATGTTTTATGGACCATTATGAGGCTCTGACATGTGACCTTCGACCTTGTCACTAATGGCTGTATAAACTGAATCTTGTTTTTTTTCCTGCTAAAATCACTGCTGGGCTCTAACAGTAAACAGGAAGACCCTCCTAACCTGCTAAGATAAACTGCATGATGACATGTAAAGAACGAAAACACGGGGGCGGGGGGGCTTACCTCTGGGGAAGGAGGAGGAGAGATGGAGCGAGGAGACAAGGACCTCTGGGGAGAAAAGAGCAAAAATAGATTAAATACTTTAAAATATATTTAGGTTCAGAAAATGAGGAAGAAACTCCACTTAAACAAAACACAAATAGACAAACTATATAAGCTGTTTGTTACACAGTTTTTTTTATTAAGTCACTGTACCAGATGTAAATTACAGAGCATTCCACTGCAAGTCACACTTTGACCTGAAGGTGGCAGTGTTGCTTCACTCTTCCAATGATGAACTCCAGAGACAGCGATGCAGAAAAGCGTCCGTTTGGCTTATTGTCACAGTAATATTATGGCGCAGCACCTGAGCATCAAGTTTAATGCAGAGCAGCGTATGTTTTTAATAAGGGTGGAATTTGATGACAACAGCCATGCAGACGCAGATGGATGTGTGAGCTACACATCAGATCATTTAAAAGAAGAACCAAAAAATTAAAATGGCATCCAGGTGAGTCACATTTATTTCTTATTTTTGGCTCTTATTCCATTCTTTCTTTATACATAAACAAATGGCAGTGTTCCACAAGGCTCTGTATGAGGACACCTGTTTTTTCCGATTTTAATATTTTATACTCCCACTTGGCAACATTATGTGTGCATTTAGGTAAATGTCCATTGATATACAGATGAAATTTACGTTCCCATTCTGCCAGCATACTCTGATTATTAGCTTCATCTTTGGTGAAAAGTCTCATCTTTTAGCTGTCTTGAGTCTGCTGCTAAGAACAAAGGGGTAACCACCACAATCACCAGAATTTGACTGAAATCCCTCATTACTGTGCTGGTTGATTTACCAGCCAAAATGCTTTGGAAATTCAGGACAACCAGAAAAAACCCGCAAGACAGTTGAAAGAAGGTGCAGCACAAATGTGGAAGACAGCATTTCTTTGTGGCTGCAAAATTTAAACACAAAAAGCATTCTGACTTCCAGAATATCTGTCTTTGTCCCTTTACTGCTGCTTACCTAACCCTTAACCCAACCTTAAACCAATCTGCACCACAAAATGGAATCACTTACTTTATGGCAACAGCCCATGACACAACACACATGCGCGCGCGCGCACACACACACACACACACACACACACACACACACACACACACACACACACACACACACACACACACAAGGCTCAGCTGTGTTTAAGAGCTGTCGGCTCTCTAAGCCGCAGATTGATGTCCTTGTTCGCAGCCAGACGCAGAGCTACCCAACCGACAAACTAACTGACTGTCAGAGCAGCCGACCTGCTGCCACGCTGACGGGTTTCCCCTGCTCCCAGGCTCTGAGCTACAAAGGTCCTGGACCTGAATGCACAGAGAAGGAACTGCAGCATATAACAACATTTTTACCTTACATTTGATCAGATTTGCTGTTTCGTTTTCACAGTGTGTCCATGGAGCTGCTGCGTAAAACATGTTTTAGTTACTGTGACAGACTTTTTACAGCATTTCTGAGGATTCATGTACACATTTGCACATTGCACAGTTTCTATTAATGATCATTGGAGTATTCTGTGTATACATGTATATATGAGGGTTTTTATATAGTTTTATAGTTTATGTGTGTATTGTGTCTATATGTACTGCCGCTGTGCAACACAGGAATTTCCCCTTGGGGATGAATAAAGTACTCTATCTATCTATCTATCTATCTATCTATCTATCTATCTATCTATCTATCTATCTATCTATCTATCTATCTATCTATCTATCTATCTATCTATCTATCTATCTATCTATCTATAGCTATCTATCTATCTATCTATCTATCTATCTATCTATCTATCTATCTATCTATCTATCTATCTATCTATCTATCTATCTATCTATCTATCTATCTATCTATCTATCTATCTATCTATCTATCTATCTATCTATCTATCTATCTATCTATCTATCTATCTATCTATCTATCTATCTATCTATCTATCTATCTATCTATCTATCTATCTATCTATCTATCTATCTATCTATCTATCTATCTATCTATCTATCTATCTATCTATCTATCTATCTATCTAGCTATCTATCTATCTATCTATCTATCTATCTATCTATCTATCTATCTATCTATCTATCTATCTATCTATCTATCTATCTATCTATCTATCTATCTATCTATCTATCTATCTATCTATCTATCTATCTATCTATCTATCTATCTATCTATCTATCTATCTATCTATCTATCTATCTATCTATCTATCTATCTATCTATCTATCTATCTATCTATCTATCTATCCTATCTATCTATCTATCTATCTATCTATCTATCTATCTATCTATCTATCTATCTATCTATCTATCTATCTATCTATCTATCTATCTATCTATCTATCTATCTATCTATCTATCTATCTATCTATCTATCTATCTATCTATCTATCTATCTATCTATCTATCTATCTATCTATCTATCTATCTATCTATCTATCTATCTATCTATTTTCATTCATCTTTGGATTCAAATTCAGCATCTGAAAGGGTCCCACAGAATCTGAAAATGTGTTTCATGTCTGCTCGATCATACTTTCAGAATCACACCTTTGAGAAGGAGTTGGAGTGTTGACTAAAATCCAGGATAAGCAATCAGGTATTAAGAGTTTTAATTTCAGTATCTTAATCATCTCCAGGCTGTCACAGCTGTGCTGCCTGTGTTGGTGAGATGCCAAATTAGTGCAGGATATAAGCTGATTGTTCAGATTGTGAAGAAACCACCAAATTTGGCATATACGTTCCTTAGAACATATAAGATTATTCAATTGGTGGACACACATGAAAGTAATAATCTGAAGGGTGATTCATTCAAAACGGTTGCCACTGTATTTCAAACTGTTTTATCCGTTAACTTTAGTTTGATTTTGGTCAATGTGGTAAAAAAAACACTAATACTCATTACATATCAACTTAATGTTATTGTCCACCAGCTGTATATGCATTTGATCAATTTCATGCAAATGATCTAATCTCATTTGCATTTTTTATGTACATATTTTTGACAACAAACAAATAGGGTTACAAACGCATTTGTGTTGTGGTGGCCTTCCAGTGGCTCCCTTGTCTTTTTGGCTGAAGGTCACAGCTCAGCTTTGACTGTGTTTTTCTTTCAGGTACCAAACATCAAAATAATACGAATAAAAGCTTTCTAACAGAGTTACATTTTAGGATATGTCATATGTTTCACAGCTTTTATTGAAAGATTATTAGTTTGTGAAAATGGTGGACAATTTTCCCTGAAATGTAGAGTGGATGATAGATGCTTATTAAATGTTCACTGGGGCTGCAAGAAAGCATGCAGGGGACAGTGTAAGTGCAAGCGTAACGCACGGGCCTGCACAGAGCTCTGTGTTTGTGACAGCAGCTCTGTGGAGTGATCATGAGCATGCTCACATGATCACTCAGCAGATCACTCATGTGTTTGATTGCTACATTGACACTGGCTACAATTTTTTAATTCAGTTAAAGAATGTTGCTCTTTGAATATAGCAGCCTTTATATTATCATGCACGTTTTGACAATGTTTGAGTGCAAATGAGCTGATTATATCTTCTTTTACATGGAGATCTCATTTTCTTCAACAGAAATGTATTAAATATGTAATCAAAGTGGTTTATGTTATAATAAAGCTACCTTCAGAAGCTTCATGGCAGAAATGTGTTGATGGTTCGGTTTTTCCTGTTTTTTCCCAAAATCCCACATCTTATGTCAACATGGCCACTCATTATGCATATTTCACGTGTCCATCCTTAAATTTATTAAACTTGGCCTAAAGGTTTTCCATGCCAACTTTCATCCTTTCCTCACAATCTGAACAACTGGTTCAATTACATAAAAAAAACTTAATATCTGTAAAGTCTGCAAAGTCACAGAGCTCAGGTAAAAGCCACAAAACAACCACAAATACACACATGCAGAGGTGGCCAAAGAACTGACATTCTTTACTTAAGTAGAAGTACAAGTACTTGTGTTAAAAACTACTCTGGTAAAAGTTGAAGTACTGGTTCAACCTCTGTACTCAAGTAAAAGTATAAAAGTACAGGCTCTGAAATCTACCCAAAGTAAGAAAGTAAAAGGAGCTCCTTGGAGGACGTTTCTACCTCTTTCTTACAACATGTGAGTGAAGTTATCGCTCATTCTTTGCTCTCCCTTAAAATACAGCAGCTGTTCTTTTAGCTAGCAGACACACTGTGTGACAAACTGCACACACTTTTTTTGTCCTTTACGTTTTCTGTCACTTATTTTCCTCACCGTTCTGGCGTGTATGTAAAGCACAATTTCCTCTAGCTTTTTCCGGTCTCCGAGCGAGCGTTGCAGGAGCGTTCCCTCCCTCCCACCCTGTTGTTACGGCTTCCAAGCAAAAGCCGCTTGCAATCAGGAGCCGACTCCCACACTGACTCTAAATGCAAACGTTTCTCAGACGCGTTAAATCTAAAGTAATGAGCTTGTTTTTTTAAAATGTAAGAAGTAGAAAGTACAGATACGTGTGTAAAGATGTAGGGAGTAAAAGTAAAAAGTAGTCAGAAATAAGAAATAAGTATTTATTTTTCTGACTACTTTTTACTTTTACTCCCTACATTTTACTTGATTTACTTTACATCAAGTAAAGTACAGATACCTGAAAAATCTACTTAACGAAGCAACGAAGTATTTGTACTTCGTTACTTCCCACCTCTGCATACAATGATGCAAACAAACACCCAAACCGGCTGCAGTTTATCTAGAGGGCGCCCAGACATTCAGAGCGTAGTCAAAGCCCAACAGAAACTTCCATGTGTGGCAGAAGCAGCTGGTTATGGAGGTTGGTTGGAAAATGGCAAATGCCTTAATGTGGTATTTTACCACGTTTAAAACCCCTGTAATCAAAATTAGGGTTGGGGTCCTACTATCTGGACTTCCATCAAATAGGAGGTCCAGACAGTAGAAGTTTCATTTCTTGATAGGATGAATGTGGAGTCCATTTTTTCATAATCGGCTGTACACATTGGGATTTCTTGACAGAAATCTAAGCTATGAGCAGATACTTCACCTCCAGTGGGCTGTAGCTGTAGTGTGGCTGGTAGATCATCAGATCAGGTCTCTCTATATCCAGGATGGCTTTGTCTCTTGGTAACGCCGCCAAGTCCTTGTAGCCGATAACCCCGTCCTCCACTCTGGCCTGGGAGGGGGGGTTGGGGTGAGGGAGATTACAGATTACTGCCTCAAGATTAATCTGAAGTATAAGAGAACCGTGATCTTTGCGTGTTTGTCTCACCACGATGGCAGCAGCAGGGGATCCTGGGACGCTGGTCCCTCTGAGAGATAACACACTCCCTGGAGATGTCTGAGCCAGCTGCTGCTAACACACACACACACACACACACACACACACACACACACACACACACACACACACACACACACACACACACACACACACACACACACACACACACACACACACATTTATACTTGTGTCTTTGTGTGGACTCTAAGTAACATAATACCAAAGCTATTACTGCCTGACCATGAATAAGCCTGTATCTTAAAAATAAGTCCAAACCCTTAACAGACCTGTTAAACGTCTGCTCCTGAGTGAGAACCAGAAAAAAAAACAAAGCCCATTCATCCATATATGTCCTCACGTTTCAAATGCTTCTATAGCTTAATTAATACATTCCCAACCCTCTTATCCCGAGCGTAGCTTGAACCCTCAAACAGCTGTTGGAAGGTCCCTCTGAAGTCAGGAGACTAAATGTCCTCACTTAGCAGGATTCTTTGGTATTACTTCACTTTGAGCAATAATTCAGTATCAACATACTTTCTTCCGTCAGGAAAGGGAGCATTGAAAAGTTCAGTAACTTTGTCCATTAAATTCAAAAACCATACCTGAGTACATTTGGCCAATATTCCCTGCAACACCGTCTCCTTGTGCACCTCTGGACCTCTGCTGCTGTTCTGAGATCGCCTCCTGGAAGTCCCTAAACCTCAAACTTGTGCCAACAGCAAACATCGGCTACATTTTTAAACTGACCCAGCTTTCATGTTGAGGAACATCACTGATGATTAGTGCTAGAAAATGCAATCTGATATCCTCCTGACCTGTGATGTTCTGTGTTTACTACACCACACCACGTTCAGATGACGATGCTGTCCTTGTTGGTTTTTGTTTCTTTGTTTGGTGTAGGACTTTTGTAGAGGTTTGATTGCACTTCCAGTAACATGACATCTTCTCCTTTCTCTGTCTGCTCCACTCAGTGTGTAAGGAGCAGTAAATAAATTAGGTCAATCCGTTTGTTAATTTTTTACTTCATTGAAATTTATCTTAGTTTCATTGTCCTCAGTTTGCTAATTAATACCAGTTCAACATTTATATTCTTGTATGTATTTGTTTTACAGTTTGTCTTTCAAAGTAATATTTAAGTTGAGTGAAACGAGCGCCAAATGCAAAGATTTACACAACTGGATGTTTCATATTGTAGATTTGTCATGTGGTACTATGTGTCCACACATACTATGTGCCCTTCAGTATTTTTTGATGAGTCAGACAAAGTTTCAGGCTTTCTGTCATGTGTTAGATTTTGAACAGATGGTTAACGTTTGTGAAAAAGTCTATTTTCAGACCATAGTCTGTTCCTAAACCTAGCCAAACTGTTTTGGTGCCTAAACCCCAAAAAAAACCCTGAAAACTCAAAATAATACTCAAAAAATGAAATATAATAAGAAGACTGACTTTTCATTTTACTCAGCACTCAAACCCCAGTCTCCCAGGTGAAATGCACCTGTTCAGCCTCACAACCTTGCAGTTTATATATCACCTCAACTGATATATGAAAGCCTGTCTTTCTGCCAGAAAACACAGAAGGCAACTTTCTACTTCTGTCCTCTTTCTCCCCAAAGTGATCGTTCAGTTGCATTGATGGTCTTGAACCAGCTTTGATTAGGAGGATGCTTGCTGGTTTTTATTGAGACTCACAGTGTTGTGCAGCGTGAACTTTCAGCAGAAACACCATCATGCACCAGCATACAGAGCATTTAAAGGGAGTTTTGAGCGTCAACAACACAATCTGAGCTCATTGCATTGAAACATCACTTGAAGAGATCCAAAGGAGCGATCTAACAAGGAAAAGGTTGATAGGTGCATGAGGAGACGATCTTGAAGAGGAGATTGATCAAGGTATGGGTTTTGATCTAGATGCTAAAAGACATGAAGACACCCCCCCCCCGCCACACACACACACACACACACACACAGCTATTAGGAAGACGTGGTTTACCTTGGGCATCATTCTGACTACTGATTGGTCAGTTCCTGAAGGAGATAAATGCATAACATGATGTTAAATCGAGCATTGCAAGCAGAAAGTGTAAGAATGCATGACAAAGTGTGAATGGTGGAGAAGCCAGAAGGAGAGAGGCATCATGGGAAACTGTCTTGATGTTTGGTCTCCTAGTCTCACATCAACATGTGTAACAGCTGTATTGGGCCACAGCATGAAACATAAATGCTTTACAATAAAGACTCTAAAAACTTTCTGTAGTTTATTATTTTCTATTGACATGCATCAACATCACAACTGTCAAGTTTCTTTCCTGTGTGGATAGAAAGACCAACAAAGAAAGACCAATAATTAGCAGAGGGTCACCAGCATCAGTAGCTAACAGCTAACAGTGCTGTCAGTATGAATAGTTCTGAACCTGGGACAAATATAAAGATCATGACAGAAAGGTGGAAAATTCAGGCCTCTGAATGTTTATGTCGTTCCTTATTTTTAACCCTGTGGATTGTGTCTTAAATGTGTTTGGACTCTCTGGTTAAGCTGTTTTTTTTAATTGTCTGTCATCATCTGAAAGTTAAAAGGCTTACGATTGTTAAAGGAGTCCCCCAAGGTTTTGTGTTCAGCCTACTTTGATTCTCTCTTTAGATATATAACTGCAGCTGTTATTGCTCAAGTTATTAATATGATGATGATGATGCAGATGAGCACTGTCTGACAGAGGCACTTCATTAACTAATGATTGCATTTAATGTATTATGGTCTCAAATTTGTCTTCAGTACAACCAAAACCAAGCAAGTGTCATCTTAGATCACATATCCAAATATCTCCTGTCTGTCAAACACCCATCTTTATTCCTGGACTCAAGTAGAACAGCTTTGCTTTATTCACAGTTCAAAGTAATCCTTCTTTATCTGGGCCTTGGATCGGTCCTTCAGGTTGTCCTCTGGCTAAAACAAGCCAGCTCCCCTTCCTAAAACCCCACTTTCTTCTGATTAGCCAACTTCCGGTAAGAACAGTGCACGGCATATATACGAGTAAAACAGAAAAAGACCCTTTGAAACACAAGCATGGCTCTGAAAACGATGGTAAAGCGCTTGCACACGGTGGGCTCAGCAGCTGTTATGGTCCTTAAAACAAAGCTTTTAAAGGAACATTCTGACATTTCTGCCTGTTTCACAGTATCTTTCACTGAGCATGTGCAGGAGTCCACTGTGCTGCAGCTGCTGGGCTCTTTTCTCTTTTCATGAAGCTAGGCTAGGCTAGCAGTTTATCCCATTATTTTTGGTTTCAGTGCTAAGCTAACCACGCCCAGGACATGACTATACTGAGATGACAAATAAAATGAGATCTGAATCACGGGGATCTGGCAAATTGATGGAGTGTTTCTCCTGTCAGATTACTGAGTGGACATTCAGCACTCTGCAGCAGCTGCTGGGTTTCCAGTTTTTTATTGTGTGATGTGGCCGACGGACACAGAGGGATTATTCCAGAGTCTACAGCTTTGTCACACATACACAAACACGCGAGCGTGGAAATCTGGGTAACAAGCGGTCAGCCAGCAGTGTGTGTGTGTGTGTGTGTGTGTGTGTGTGTGTGTGTGTGTGTGTGTTGTTACCTCAGGGAGAAAGAGGGATCATGCTTGTTTGTGTTTGTCTTCAGGATCTCTTCAGCACCTGGAACACAAACATCCATCACAGCCTCATGAACATAATATTACATAATCTCACACTAAAACTCAAACTGCTGGATATTTTATATAGGTAGCCCATATAAGGTCTTTTTATTTATTTATTTTTTTTACCAGCTCTCACTAAACATGTTAAACAGAGCACGAACAGTGCAGAATTTCAAAATTAATATCTGCTGTATTTAAAAAATACATGTTTTCACATTATTTTCATCATTTGTAAACCTATAAATTAACATGTGCAGCTCCAAGATTTAAAAAAAAAAGAAAAAAAAAAAAAGCTGAAAACGATTTTAATAGTTATTCTTAATGTTCAGCAGCAGGTTCAAAACTGTAAAATAGTTTCCTGACATTTTTATTTAACATTACTTCAGAATTTCTTAATTTCTGAAGTTTCTGGGAAGGAGTATATAATCTTTCTACAGTGGAGTTTTTTGATATATCATATTTATTATTTATTTAGTGTTTGAAGCTTTAAAGTTTTTGAATGTCACGTTTACCCAAAGACACCGTTCAGTATCTGATTGATTATCACCGCAAACAATAACAGGTGTTAATTTCAGGAAGTAAATCGGTGGCTTCTTTTCGCTCTTTAAGTCGTTCTTAGTGATTCAGAAGCTGCAGACCGGCTTCTCATTTTTCTTTACTGATGTGCTGAAGGCTTCAGGTGCAGCTGACCATGAACCTCAGTAAACAGACTGCAGAAGAAGCCCTCATGGTCAGATTAGCCAGGCCTCTTTGAAAGGAACATTTTGATCACAATGAGACTCTGAGCTGGATCAATAATGGATTATATTATACAGCTTTATCATCTGTTTCTGATGTTCTGCTTGTTTGGTAGATTTTGTTCAGACTGGACTCAGTCTCTGACCCTTCCTCCCTCTCAGTGTTGATCTCTGCTGGTGTCTGGTGTCATTGATGATCTGAATAATTAATGTGAATGATCAGGAGGAGACAGACAGTCAGAGGGGAGAGATTTCTGATGCTTGCATCCACAGAGTTTCAGCTATTTGTGCTTTTTGGGGATGCAGTCAGTCCAGTTTTATGTCCATTAAAAAGACCAAAAAAAGGAAAAATTGTGGTTATTATTACCTCAATTAAACATTTACCTGTACAAACACAATATGCTGTGCTATCATATAAAACAAAAGATCCTCACATACGAGGCTGGATCTAATAAATATTTCTGTCTTTAAGAAATACAAAAAGGAAGTCTTTTGTTTCAGCTGAATGATTCGATTGCTTATCATTTATGAGCCTGTTTTATGCACTACATTGCCAAACGTATTCACTCACCATCGAAATCCAATCATTCCATAGACAGGTGTATAAACTAAGCAACTAGGCATTCAGACTGCTTCTACAAACGTTTATGAAGGAATGGGTCGAATGGGCCTAGTTCTTACATAGTGCTGTTCTACTCTAATTGAGCACTCAAAGCGCTTAACAAGTCCAATCATGAAATTTCCTCACTACTAAATATTCTGAAATAACGACAGCAACTCAACCATGAAGTGGTAGACCACGTAAAATCACAGAGTGGGGTCAGTGGATGCTGGGGTACATAGTGTGCAGAGGTCACCAACCTTCTGCAGAGTCAATCACTACAGACCTCCAAACTTCATGTGACCTTCAGATTAGCTCAAGAACAGTGTGTAGAGAGCTTCATGGAATGGGTTTCCATGACCAAGCAGCTGTGTCAGATGCAATGGTGTAAATCACGCTGCCACTGAACTCTAGAGCCGTGGGGCAGTGTTCTCTGGAGGGATGAATCACGCTTCTCTGTCTGCTGACCTGATGGATGAGTCTGGGTTTGGTAGTTGCCAGGAGAACGGTACCTGTCTGACTGCATTGTGCCAAGTGTAAAGTTTGGTGGTGGTGGTGGTGGGGGGGTTATGGTGTTGGGGGGGGGGGGTTCAGGAGTTGGGCTCGGCCCCTTAGTTCCAGTGAAAGGAACTCTGAATGCTTCAACATACCAAGACATTTTGGACAATTTGATGCTCCCAACCCTGTGGGAACAGTTTGGGGATGGCCCCTTCCTGTTCCAACATGACTGCACACCAGCCCATAAAGCAGGAAGAGTGAGTTTGGTGTGGAAGAACTATACTGGCCTGTACAGCATCCTGACCTCAACAGCGTGTCTGACCTCACAAATACATTTCTAGAAGAATGGTCATAAATTCCCATAAACACTCCTAAACCTTGTGGAAAGACTTCCCAGAAGAGTTGAAGCTGTTGTAGCTGCAAAGGGTGGTCCGACATGATATTAAACCCCAAGGATTAAGAATGGGATGCCACTCAAATTCATAGTGAATACTTTTGGCAATGTAATGTATAAGTTTAGATGTTTGAAAATAAACTTTCCTGAATGAATTGAACATTTTAATGGAATTATCTGACCAATAATATGGCTGCTGTGCAGTTCATTGTACTAAGAGACCATCTGTTAAGTCTGAGCTCCAGTTTTGCTGAGTGAAATTCTGGGAATTTATTTGGATATTTCTGAGCACCTTCATTTGTTAAAAAGCAGGAGAAGAAAGGGTTTTCCATCTGTCCCTAGAGAGAGATTAATTACAGAGTAGTGGCTCCTGGTGATCAATAATGTGATCAATAACATGGAGGAATCAGGTGTCAGCTGTGTCAGTGTGTTTCAAGCACTGTAATGGATCATCTCTCTGCAATAAACTGACACCATCATCAATTAAAAAGAAACTAAGGAAGATGCTATAAGTCAGACTATGCTACAGTTTAAAGATGTTAAAAAAATGAACTTACATGTTTGATTTCTGCTGATTTCCTTCTCAGGGACACAAATTTATCAGCTCACCGGCCTCCTGAAAGAAAACCAAAGAACCGCTTTTAGAAAAAGAAGCAAAAACAACAGAGGACGGAGAACAAAGATCCTTCTCCTTCAGATTCACGTGTTTGCAGATGACAGGTGAGCTGAGGCCTGATTCAGTGCAGGTGAAGAGCTAAAAATAGAACTGCAGCCAGTTTATGTGTCACCTGTTCGGGGCTAAATCCTCCAAATACCTGAATGGACCTCTGAACAGAGACGGAGCTGCACTCCTGTTTTCTCTGCTTCACGCTGAGGCTCTGCGTCTATTTTCAGACTCACGTTTTATCGTTGCTTAGCAATGATGCAGGCAGGTGATTCAACTGAAAATGAATCCTCAAAAATGGCTGAAAACCTGAAACTGAGCAAACTAAGCACCGACGCGCCGCTGTCCTGCAGTGATTACAGACAGTGAACTCAGCACAGAGACTTCATATTAAATGATTCCTGCAGGCTGAGGGGGAGTTTGTTTTGCTCTGCGGGTTGGTCGATTCTCTGACTCTGCTGGGACACACGGAGATAACTCAGAGGAATGCTGGAAGATGTCTGAGGGTTGCTAGGTTACCACACACAGCCAACAGTCCAATTGGCTGACAGAAATGTGGGAGAGAGAAACAAAGAGAGATACTGCTCTGACGCAGACCTCCCACCATCGGACCACCCCGATGCAGCAGGGGTCACGGCCTCAGGTAAACCCCACCCGACTTCACCACCTGGGAGAATAATTCAAACTACCACTGCCAACTTCCTCCAGAGGGTTGGGCTGCAGCTGAAACATCCAACTAAAAATCACCTCCTATGTCTATGAAACTCTGGGTTCACTTGACTTGGTAACCACTGTCATGTGACCTCTGAGACGGATGAATGAAGCTGCCCTGCAGTGCAGCCCTTGACTCTGAGCAGAGGTGACACTGCATCCTTGGATGGTAAGATTTCCAGAGTTGGGAATTCTACTGATTTCACTGACTTCATGTGCTTTTTTTAAAAAAAAAAAAATGAAAGTCAAAATGTGAGAGCAGCATGGACTGCATGGCCACAGAGAAGATGTGTTTGTGTGTTGCACACTTCAGACAAATTATCTGTTAAAGGCAGCTCCTCACACTTTACCTGCAGCTCAGGTTTCTGACCCTCACGTGGCTGCAGACTGCAGCAAACTGAATACAGAGCGACGCCGGAGAAAGGCTGAGGCTGTCGATGAGAATCCACTCATCATATTACAGAACACAGACCCCAGGCTTCACCAGGAGGGACCTTTTTATCACAGGGTGTATATTAGGACAGAGTGCGACTCTCACTGTAGGACTGAAAACACAAACTGTGATGGTCATTTATGTGCAAGAGAAAACAACAAGAAAACGGATGGAAACAAAGGATGGCCACAGACATCATCTGATTGGAGCAGATTTTTGAGCAAGAGCAGCAGACCAAAACCCCAAATCAATACGTCTGGACTGGGAGTTAAACTGCCACCTTCAAAGTGAAAGGTATTAATAGTGTTGTGGAATGGTAAGCAAATACCTTAAAACAAGACAACACAACCTGCAAAATGTCCCAAAAAGTGGCATGCTAGGATTTAAAAGTGTGATTTAATTCTGGTTATTGATACTGGAACAACAGCTGTTATTAATTTAAAGATATAAATGCCAGCTGCCCTCTCATAAAGAAGATGGGTAATGTATTTCGGTGACCTGAGACGGGACAATCAACTTTGGATGGTTTTGCTCCAGAGAAGGGAAAGAGTCACAGGACTGTCAGTGTTATCATCAGCGGTGCTGGCAGCTGTGAGAGGCTCAGCTTGAGGCCGTCACAGCAAAAAGGCAATGAAAGGTCAGAATTTGTAGAAAAACTTATTTTTTCTAACTGAGAACTTTTTAGGTGTCCAACAGTCCATGAATGCAGCACAGAGGAACAAAACGGCTTATGCAACTCACGGAAAAAGATGTGCTCGACATGAGTGGCAGGTTCAGATGTGAATGAGAGGTCTGTTCGCTCTCAGAAGCCCAGCTTGTTTGTAATGAGCTAGTGACCGGCACTAAAGACCCCCTCAGAGATATTAACCAGATAATTTACAACACTTCATCCAAACACAAAGAGGCAGAGAGACAGAGAAGAAAAGATGCCCACTGAAGAAGTCAGCCAGTCTGTAACTTCATTTCTGTGCCTTTTGTTCCACATTTTAGTACAAAATGAGACCGAATGCTTGTTTCCATCCACTTCTGAATGTGGAGACAAACAGCTCATCATTAAACCTCAGTACAACATGAGACGACATCAGTAAACATGATGGAAATATTAATCCATCCATCTATCCATGCATTCTGTCCAACTTATCCTTAATATTCAGCTTGGTGCATTTTCCTCACGCACAAACTTCAGTCTGTTTCTGCCCATTTTTATCCACAAAACTCCAAGAAGATCTTTGATTATCTCCACTGTTTCCACTTGTTTTTTTGCACAGACTAAAAATACTTGAAAAAAAAGTGGATGGATGCATCTTTGTAATTTAATAAACATGAATATACATAAAAGTTCACAAAGCATCTTCGGCTCTCTGAGAAAATTCTTAGATTTTGAATTCAAACTCAGCGAGCCGTCCATCGCCCCAGGAGCTGCAGAGGGCCAGCTTAGAAATGTTGATTATCAATCATCCTGGGGATGCTATTGACTGTCCATGTAGAGCTCAGATCATAAATATGTGGACACTGGAGGCCTCTGCTTCAGTCCGAGCAGGTTTACATCAACATAAAAAGAACTCATGGGCACTAAACCAGCCCTGACTGCCAAAGAGTCCCACTGCAGCTCTGCATCATTTCTCTGTTCATTCACTGACAAAAACATCAAAGATTTAATAAGATGCTGCCTGGCTTCATTCTATGAGGCCTTCTGAAACCCTAAACTTTGGGTGTTCAGTGTGTTTTCCTCTCTGACATCATAATTCTGTATTTTTGTTGCTGATGTCATAGAGAAAGGATAGTCTTATAAAGGTATCTCAAGCACACAACTCTGGCAGTGTGCACCCACCTGCTGTTCAAACCTTCTATTTGACAGTGGTAGCCAATCAGAAGAAAGTTGTCTTAAAGGGGGAGGAGCTAAAACACAAAATCTTGAACTTGATCAATTTGAAGACTGACTGCAGGGCTGCAGCAAGAGCCGGTTTAAGATAAATAAGACTTATTCTAAACTGTGAATAATGCAAAGCTGCAGAATAAAAAAATAAACGCGTGGAGCTGGACATGAAAATGACACATTTACAAACTTCTACAAACACTTCTGTTACCTAACAAAGAACACATAAAACCATCAAAAAACTAACCAGTTTCAGTCTTCCTTCATATGGGCAACAAATCCAGGAAGAAAATCTAAATTTTTCAATGTAACAACACCAAAAACTGTAAAAAAAAAAAAAAAAAAAAAAAAAACGAGACAATTCAAGCTGCATGTGTTTGGTGCTGGATGAGAAAATGACTGTTAAATCATCTGTGGGAGATTTCTTAGCAGCTACATGAAATTTTAGAAATGTAATGCTTCCAGTCCTGCAGTGGTTTTCCTTAAAAATAAACTGATATCATTATTTAGCTCTCTACACATGCACCATACAATGATGGTCTGTAAATCAGTTTTAATAAAAAAAAATTTTTTAAAAGAGCTCATGAATACACCTTGTAGATACAAGTTTTAGCATGATCTTTAGTTTCACATTAGTAACCCTCCTCAGGAAGCTGTGCAGATGATCCTGTTGGTTTCATCCTGCTGGTTTTTCTCTCATCAGAGGTTCCGTTGAGTCGTGATGCAGAAAGATGCGAAACATGTTGATGCTTGAAGCTATAAGTGGGTCAGAGAGAAAAACTGCTGAGTCACAGCTTCACAGCTCTGACTAACTGAGTCCTCAAGCATCCACAGAGCTCACAATTAAATGAAAGAACTTCATATCTCAGACTGAAGTTTCGGCTCACTTTAACAGCTTCAGCTCCTTATCACAAAGGGCTGATTACAGATTTCTTTGGTCTGTGATTGTTTTGTATTGGGATGAAAAGCAGCCTATAAGCTTTAAACTTTATATAAACAAATGACAGCCCACCGATTTGTATAAAAAAGTAAAGAAATGTTAAAAGATAAAGAAATAAATAAGTCTGTATCAGTGAGAACACACAGGAAAAGTGATACAGAATTAAATATCTAAACTTAAAATGAATACATTAATAAAGTCTGAATTGTATGCTATCCAAACCTACTCTACCTGGTCCTGTATGAATTCAGTTTCACTACCACACCCAGGCCTGATCACTACAGACCTGCTGAATCAAGAAATCCCTGAAACAGAACGTGTCTGACAAAGTGAAGCAGATCTCAAAAGGCAGCAGATCATACCACGATCTCAAGAACCAGCTGAGGAACTAAGTCACTGACATCTATCAGTCTGGAAATGGCTACAAAGCCATTTCTAAGGTGTTGGGACTCCAGAGAACCACGGCGAGAGCCATTATCCACAGATAGAGAAAACTTGGAACAGTGGGGAACCTTCCCAAATTTACTCCATGAGCGCATCAACGACTCATCGAGGAGGCCACAGAAGAACCCAGAACTACATCTGTGGGCCTCACTTGGCTCAGTTAAAGTCAGAGTTCATGATTCAACAATAAGAAAGAGACTGAAAGGGAGCTCCAAGGAGAAAACCACTGCTGACCAAAAAGAAGACAAAAGGCTCGTTTCATATTTGCCAACAAACATCTCGATGATCTCCAAGACTTCTGTGGACTGACGAGACAAAAGCTGAACTTTCTGGAAGGTTTGAGTCCTGTTACATCTGCATAAACTAACACAGCATTTCGTAAAAGAATGTCACACCAACAGTCAAACATGGTGGTGGTAGTGTGATTGTCTGGGGCTGGTTTGCTGAAGGAACCATGAATTCTGCTCTCGACCAGAAAATCCTGAAGGAGAACGCCCTGCCTTCAGGTCATGTCCTGAAGCTCACTCAGGTTATGTAGCAGGACAATGATCTAAAACACATGCAGCAGGTCCGCCTCTGAACAACTCACAAAACAAACTGAAGGTTTGGAGCGGCCGAGTCAGATTCTGGACTTGATATGAAGCTATTCTGCAAAGAAGAGTGGCCCAAAGTTCCTCCATGTGAAAGACTTCCCTTAATAAATGAAATAATCATTTAACAACTGCATTTTGTATTTACTCTGGTTATCTTTGTCCAATATAAAAATTTGTTTGATGATCTGAAACATGTAAATGTGACAAATATGCAAAAAACCTAAGAAATCAGGAAGGAGGCAGATACTTTTTCACAGCACTGCATGCACAGTTGTCACAACATCCCCCAGCCCACCACTTAGGAACTGCTGATGCAGAGTATGAAGAATATTTTCAGGTAAATCTGTTTGCTGTGTCTAACAGCGCTGTTCTGGAATTAACGTGAGAAGTTATTGAGTATTAGAGAGAAGTTTGTGAAGTCCATCAGCTCACTGTTCACTTTCAGAGCCTGAAAATTCAACACAGAACGACGAAGCTGCTGATTGGCCGATAATCTTAAAATAACATTTAGTTTTACAAGAAATCACAAGACAGTTGCAGCAGTGTGTGTGTGTGTGTGTGTGTGTGTGTGTGTGTGTGTGTGTGTGTGTGTGTGTGCGTGCGCATTGGCAGGCTCTTATCTCAGCTCACACAGGCGTGACCACACCCAGTCCGCCTGCCGTCGTTTACGTAACGGTTGCTGTCATTGGCCATCATTGGCCTTCAAGGTGTTTGTTCTGATTGACAGGAAGTTCAAACGTTTCCAGCAGAAGAACAAGGACACCAAGCTCAGAGCACTGGAGATGGGCTTCTTGAGTGGGGGCAAACAGGAACTGAGCTATTTTTATTGTAATTTCACATTAAAAGTTGGATAAATAAACATTTTTTGATTTTTTTCTTCTGTCTGAGGACTTCTGATGAATGAAAAGGCAATAAATTAATAAAACCCGGTTAAAAAAGTGGATTTTACACCACTTTTCTATTTCTACTCACCGACAATTGATCAGGAAACACTGATTTTACAGCTTGAAGTCTGAAGTCCTTCTGCCCCTCCTCCTCCTCTCCTTCCTCGTGATGTTCCTGAGCTGCAGGATGAGGCAGAGATTTGATGCTCTGACCCGAACAGTGTTCATCACGTTCATCCTCCTACTTCCCTTTCCTGTTCCCGTCTCCATTTTATACCTCCTGTCTTACCACCGGCCTTTTCTTGCCATGTATCTTGTTTGTTACCCAATCTCTACCACTCATGGTTCCTTTTTATTTCCTACCTCCTTTCTTCCTTCTCAATATTTCTTTGTCTTTCCAAGCTTTTCAACCCCTTCCTTGTTTCCTATTTTCACATTTTTCTTCTTCATATTCTTTACTTATTCCTTACTTCCTCCTACCATCCCTTCTCCATTTTTTCCCATTTATTTGTCTTTTTGCAAGCTCCTTCCTTCCTTGCTTCATTTCTTCTCAAACATCTTCTTTTATTTCCAAGTCTTTCATTCCATCCTTTCTCTGCTCTCTTTTTTCCTTCACTTCCTTCTCTATCTCTTCCTTTCCCCCTACCCTTCTCTTCTCTTTCCTTTCCTTTTTCCCCCTTTCCTTAACTTTTTCTGTTTCCTTACGAAGCGCCACACTTTGGTCCTTGTTTCCTTCCCTGCTCCCTTTTCCTTTTCCACTTTGATTTTTGACTCATGTTTTCCTTCTCTAATCCCTCAGTCTTTCCTTGCATCCTCATTTCTCTCCCATCCCTTTCCTTGCCATCTTTTCTCTCTTTTCTCCTACCTTGCTTGTTTTCTATCAACCTACCTCCTACCTTTCTTTTCAGTTTTTTTTTGCTTTGTCCTCCTCATCTCCCTTCCTTCCCAAACTTCCTGTTTCCATCCCTCCTATCCTAGTTTCCTTTTCTTTAACACCTTCTCTCCTTCCTTCTTTCCTTAACCTGTTATAAAGAAGATGTGTTTTGTATTTTAGGAGTTTTATCATGTGACAGGTTTGATTTATAGCTGGTGTGGGGATAAAAACAGGCCCACTGTTTATCGTATCAGGGTCAGACGGGTCCTGGTCTGATATCAGAGGAGAGGAGAAGGTGTTGTTCTGAATAAAGCTCGTTCGGCTGCCGGATATCAGCGAACACTTAAAATTCCTGCAGCTGACGGTGAATGGACGGCAGCCTAAATGCCTGCAGCCAAAACAACACAACACAACAGTTAACGCAGCACCGCTGGCTCTGCCCACGGCCTCGTTCTCACAGCATCAACAGCCCCCCTCCTCGGCCCCCTGCTGCACTCGGAGATAAGAGCCGAGGCCTCTGTCTGCTGCAGCCGGGATTCAACCTGCCGTGGTTACTCAGGCTGCTTTTTTACAACCTGAGGATTAAACTGACGCTGGAGCCCAAACCATCACAACAAGTCTCTGAACTCATGACATCAGCAACAAATCAGCTGAATTCACCAGCTCTGCCTCTGTGATTCAGACAGTCAGAGTCTGACAGCTGGATGCTGGTGTGAGAACAAAGTGAGCTTTGCAGAAAGTCATATGATGCTGATGTTCAAACACAGAGGTGTGTACCACAAAGCAGGATTCAGGGTTAAGCTGCAGACCCAACCTGCTCCGGTTTGAGGTCAGAGATCAGCCGATCAATCAGATCTCTAAAAATCCCTCAGCCCTCAGCATGCAGACAGTAAGAGGGTCTGATGTGTTTAAAACTGTTTTATTGCTCTGTTTGTTATTTCAGGCATTTAAGCAGGCTAAGGCTATGTTTGAATTACGTGTTTATATTTCTTATTTCCCCTCAGAGTGTTAAACAGCACCAAGGCTGAATACTTTTCCTCTCACACCCTGCTGCCAGAAAACCTCTCCATGTTTCTGATTGGTCAGATGCTGCAAATACCACCTCTTTCATGTGAACATGCCCATAGCTAGATTGATAAAACCTTCATATGACCGACGATGTTAGGATTAGTGAAGCCAGATAATGAGCAGATATCCCGGATATGTTGAAGTTGCTTCATGGTGCTCCTGGGTCGGACAAAATAAAAAACAAACAAAAAAAAAAAGAATCTTTATCACCTTGAAAACAAAAAGAAACAAAAAACATCAGAAATACTAAAAATCAAAATCAAACAAAAAGACAAACAACCAACACTGAACCGTGATGACAGAACACGCTCAACAAAACCAGCACATACAACCACGATCATGACAATAAACCGACACCCCACTCCACACATCCACTCCACATCACTCCTGCAGATTTATACCCACAGCGGCCACGCTCACCACTGAAACGCCCGGCCAGTCACACAGTGGGAAAAATAAGGGAAACAGGGAACGACTAATTATAACTGTTTGATCCATAATTTAATTTGATCAAAAGTTCTCAGAACAGGTCCATAAAACTCCTTAGCTGATTCAAATTTGTCTGATCTCATGTTTAAGTTCATCTTCTTGTAAACCTCTGCGTGTCTGCAGGGCCCATTATGTCATCCTTGCGTTTGTGCCTCTGTGATGTGAATATGAGACGAGAGGATGTTTGCACTTTGATGCTCCCACTGAAATCATGCTTTTGTGTGTGAAGGCTCAGATTTTTAAATGACATTGAAACAAGGCTGACTTTTAAACTACGGCTACTAAACTTTCGCTTTTGAACCAAACTGACCCGGCTTTAGCCCCGGTGGCTTTAAGAGCTCAAATTAATGGAAGATTGCTCAGGATCTTTGCATGTGAAGGGACATATTTTCTGAATGACCTTTCAATGATGTGAATATACTTTTTACATCACTGACCAAAGGTCTGGTGGGATGTGAACCTGTTTATGTGAGAGCTCCATGAGGTCCAAAGCAGATGTTAACCTTCAACCAAATCAGACAGGAACAACTGAATTTGGGGATAAATAAAGGCCATTATTTGTCCAGGGATTTGGTGTTTGGTGGTTTGTTTTGTGCACAAAACAGCAGAAATTGTCAAACCAATTTCACACTAAGTTTTGTCAGCTATATTCTCTCTTCAAAGGTCCATCCTGAAAGCGTTTTTTCTTCTTTCTCCACCAGGAAAAATTAACCAACACTGTGCCAACCTAACCCTCTGACCCCAATGAACTTTTTTAAATTTCCACTTGAAAATACAGCCTGCATTAATTCAGCTTCAGCTCCAAATCACTGACTCTAAAGCGCAAATTACAAAAAGAAGGATTTAGAAATTTTGGGGCGCTATACCTCAGGAGGTATGGGAAGGTCTGTGGTTCGATTTCTGGCTGCTCCAGTCTGCATACCAAAGTATCCTTGGGCAGAATACTGCAACACGAGTTGCTCTTAATGTGGTCACCAGAGTGTGAATGATAGAAAGCACTTAGGTGTAGAAAAATGTGCTTGAGTGAATGAGGCATGTTGTATAAAGCACTTTGAGTACTTGAGTAGAAAAGCACTCTATGAGAACCACTCCATTTACCATTCAGTGACTGTTTGCACCAGATCTCAGAGGAAGAGCTGAAAAACTCCAACAAAAACCAACATTTTTCCTTCTGCCAATCAAAGCTATCGATGAGAGAGTGAACACAAGGCTTTAGCTCTCAACTGCAGCTCCACCAGATCTGTTAACACAAACACTGAGCACAATAACTGCTGCTCTTATTTTAATCCCAGCAGTATCAGAGGCAGCACCATTATCCACGATTATCATCAGAACTTGAGGTGTGTCAAAGCTTCAGCCTTAAAAAACAAAATCAGCTCCGAGCTCTGCCCCTGGTTCCTATACGTGCTGCAGCGCAGTCCCAGTGGATCAAAGTTTCTATTGTATAACATGAGTGAAGATGACTCATGTGTCCAGAAATAGACAAGAAGAGCACCCACTCAGCACGGTGAGGCGTTTAGGGACTCTACGAGTACGGGACGCCACTAAGGACTCCACAGATGAGTGTAAACCTCTGGATGTTTGAAAAATATACAGAAGTCAACATATTTCCACCAAAAGATCCAAAAATCATCACAGCAGGAGAACGTGACAACTGCATGCAGTGAATCTAACGCACACAAGGAGAGTGAGTCAGAACAGAGTTGAGAAAGCCTCCACAAACACAACGAGCTGGAAAAGACGCTCTAAACTGCGTCTTACATTCATATATATGATTAAAACAAAGTCAGGTCTTCTGTTGGTGTTCAGGATGATTTTTAGAGGTTCATTCTGATGATAGTCAATATTTTATTTCAAACACAGATGTCACAGAAAGCAAATCAGTTCAGATTTCTGTTTGCTGTTTTATTGTTCAGCAGTCAGTAATACTGAAGCTGTGTGAACGATTTTCTCCTCAACCCTGTTTAAAGATGTGAACTCTGAGATCCTTTTTCTACATTTACACAGTAATCATTACCTAATGATTCATCCCTGCTGGTTCTTTAGTAACTCATTGTTATCTAACAAAACAGCCTCTATGTCAGGGGTGGGCAAACTACGGCCCGTGGGCCACACCAGGCCCGCTGGTCTTTTTAATCTGGCCTGCCAAATTTGCCCAAATCAAATCATATCATAATTATGACTGATGTAGAGGATTCTGAGAATTGCTACAACAAAACTAACACCAGACTTCGATGCACTGTTTGTAAATGTAAAAGTAAATGCAAAACTAAAAGTAAATGTAAGTATTAACAATGTAATGCCTTTTTTATGTTTATATTTGATATGTATGCATCCGGTGCTGGCCCAGCCCATCTATCAAATTTCAAAAAGTCTATGTGGCCCCAAACCAAATAGTTTGCCAACCCCTGCTCTATGTACACCTATTCAGGAGCTGCTCATAAATGATTCATTTGCAGTTTTTTTTCTGATTAATTCCTCAGTAACTTCTCTCCATAAAGAAAAATAAACCAACTGTTCAGAGAAACAACATGGCAGGTGAACACACCTGAGCAGAGCAGCCGGTAGCTTTTTAAAACATTAAAGTTAATGAGTGTCTAAATTCTGTCCAGAACTTCCTGCTGAAGCCTCTGCTGGTGAGACTGAAGGTGCAGAAATCAGGAAAGAAGTAAACCATCAGGGCAAAAACCATGTTCAGTGATGGTTCTGACACCAGATGAAGCTCTGAGTGTTAAATCTGTGCATGAACCTGAACTGTAGCTGCAGAAACCCGCAGAGGTGCACAGCACTGTTCACAGGGATGCGTTTAAATAAAGTTAGAAGACAATGATGGAGCGCAGCGCTGAGCAGAGGAGACCGAATGACCCATCACCTCACAGGTCAATCCGACTCTGACAGGACTGTGAACGAGTTTAAGCGACGGAGGAATCCCGTCACGTTTTACATTTTACACTCACAGCATCACAAAAATCAGTGTCACAGTTCAAATATTCATTCATAGAAATGAACACAGTCAACATCAGAGGAACCTGCAATTTTAATGGAACTGTCCAAACTGAACATCAGCTGTAAATCCTGCACTTCATGATGTTTTAACTGCATATAGACTTCACCCAGATATGACTGATGACCAAATAAAGAAATACGCAATGAGACATCAGCTCATTGTGAAAGCAGAAAAAACACTAAACGTATTCAGAGCAGCCCGAATACTGAACTTTTAGACAGCTGGAAGCTGTGGCCACGTTTAATATGAACATGTGAAGCTCTGATGTTACATGCATGACAAAAATTATCTAAAAGCAAAAAAGTAATCACCTTTATCATGTTGTTAACCTCTGAATGCCTAGTGTATCAGCTTTGATACATGTTTTTGTGAGTTTTTCTTAAACTTCTGTATCACCACTGTAAACCCCCCCCCAAAAAAAAGCCTAAAAAAATTTTAAGCCACCTTTTTAAGCCATAAATTGCAAAAAGAAAGTCAGATGTAGCAAATATGATGCAAATTAAAACTTATATATGCAAATTAATATTTAATTAAGTAAAAAAATGCCAGAAGGTTCAAAAACACTCCATTTTCTGACAATTATTTCATGGTTCAGGCTTTATTATTAAACCTGAAAAAGATCAGAACCGGATATTTTCTGTTGAATATTTTGGATTCACCTGTTCCGTGAGATTATGTTAGCATACCTTAATATAACGAAGCACTCTTTTTTATGCTACCTAAACTCAACATTTTATGTTTTTTCCTGTTTGTTTTATTTTATTTTTTTAAACTGAAATATAAGAAGAGTCTCACTGCAGCTGAATCTGCACTATTTCTTCCATCCATCCATCCATCCATCCATCCATCCATCCATCCATCCATCCATCCATCCATCCATCCATCCATCCATCCATCCATCCATCCATCCATCCTCACTTCAGGATGTAGTCTGGGGAGGCTCATAGACCTCCCTCTACCCAGTCATCTCTTCCAGCTCTTCTGGGAAGATACAGAGGTGTTCCCAAACCAGTCATGAGACAGAATCTCTTCAGTGTGTCCCGGGTCTAGCCTGGGTTCAGCCTGGGTTCTCCCCCCAGCTGCACATGCCCGTAACACCTCACCTGGGAGGTATTGAGGAGGCATCATATTCATGCTCCTCGACACTGACTGGAACATCCAGCTGGATCCTTTCGATGTGGAGTAGCAGCAGCTCTTGAACGACAGTGCTCCTCATCTTATTATCGCTAAGGCTGAGCACAGACAGATCCTGCTTGCAACCTCAGTCTCAGATTTTGGTCATGACCCACAACTCGTGGCCATCACTGGGGTTTGGAGTGTCAGTACAACGGAAGCTTTGTTTTCACGCTCATTTACACTTTTTTTCAGTCAGCAAAACCTGAATGAAGACAGTTTGAAGTTTACATGTTGTAGATCATTGGTCTCCATTGCCAGTGTGAAAGTCTGTGGGTTAAAGCCGTCTGTGGACTAAAGCCGTCTGTGGACTAAAGTCGTCTGTGGACTCTTATTAATCTCTGTGCTGGTGTCCTTGATCCTTTAGCTTAACCCTGCTGTGAAACCGGGTGTTAAAACATTGTAAACCGTCCATTGCTCACACTCACACTGAAATAATAAAGATGAGTACTTTGAATTTATACTTTTAGCTCGTTCGTAGTGTTAAAAACTGTTAAATTAACTGAGAGCTTCTTTCATCTGCTCCCTGATGGACAAGGAGGCGCCACAGTGGAAGAATGTTTGATTTTGGCAGGCTTTTACACCAGGTGCCCCTACTATGGATGCTTGTTTCCACCACTAAAAAGAAAAAAAAAATCACCATTCATAACTCGAAATTTTGAGTTATGGACATTATGGATGTTATTTTCTCGAAATTTCAAGTTGTTTTCTTGAAATTTCTCAAATCTTCATGTTAATAACTCGAAAATTTAGCGCTACCAATCAGGAAGCTCCGAGAAAGAGGTAATTTCCTTGTTACCGGGAAGCAGATGCCACCAGCGCATGTGCACTCAAAATGGGATTGCAACAGTATCAGTGAGCTAGCAGTTTATAGCAAACGTGAACAAATTGTTGGCATCTTTCTTACCGTCAACGGTCAAAATGTCTTCTAGCAAAAACAGCAGCATAAAAGGTAAGAAATCAATGATTTCATCTCGATCTGTTGGATAGCTGATACCTTCAGCTTCCTGCTTCTGGTTAACAAGGAAATGATGTGCGGCTCATGGAGCTTCCTGACTGACAGCGCTAAGTCAAAATTTCGAGTTATTAAGGCGAAAATTTGAGATACCTAGCATTATTTTCAAGAAATTTCAAGTTGTTTTCGAGTTATTAACTCAAAATTTTGAGTTACGGATGGTGATTTTTTTTTTTTTTAGTGGTGGAAACCCTCCTGACACAACCCTCACAGCAATTCGTGTCTCTGCCCAGATTCGAACTAGGGAGCTGTCACAAGGACAGAGAGAGCTGATGCAGTTTAGAGTAAGTACAACTTTTTTAAGAATATTAAGTTTGCATAAATGTATCTATTTAATGACTTTGAGTGTTTACAGGTCAACACACAACACAAAATTTCAAAAAGTTAAATTTCAAGTTTTAAATATTTTAATGAAATAAACCTCAGACCTGAACCTTCAAACAGCTCTTTGAACTCATAAATGTCCTCAGTACCAAGATCTAAAATTCACACACACGCACGCACACACATGCATGCACGCAAACACACACACACACACACACACACACACACACACACACACACACACACACACACACACACACACACACACACAGAGCAGCTTTTTCTAGCTCTCACAGGACTGCAATCCCATTATTCACAGCAGCTCCAGCAGCTTCAGCAGGACACAGAGACACAGAGAGAGCTGATGCAGTTTACAGCACGTGCTCTGTTTGTGGCGGATCTGATGCCTCAGAGCACGGCGACCTATGACCTTTAACCTCACTGCTGCCAGAGTCAACATCACACCAATATGAAACCCCTGTACAAACACACACACACACCAAAAATATCAACTCAGATACCAAACAAGTGGCATCAAATCCATCCGTCTGTTTTCCTGTTGTTTCTATGACAACGCCTCTCCCACATCTCTGCTGAGGTCACATGATCAAACAATAGTCTGTCATCGTTCTCCATATGAACAGAAATATTTTAGCTTCACACCTGAACTGCCTCTCAGACAAACACAGGGACAGTCCACCTCCAAAAACACCGAGATTACTGTATGCTGCTAAAATACAGATGAACAGAAATATGTATTTAGAGAGAGAAGGAGACTGAGTGAGACAAACTGCTGTGTTCTTATTGTAGAAGTAGATTATTACAGTATAGAGAAACAGATTTGGTATTACTGTAGAGATCGATAGACAGGCAGAGAGAGAAAGAAGTTATAGAGACAGAGATGCTGTGCGAACAGAGACAAATAGAAACACACAGAAATATAAAAGCAGACTGAGAGGAAGAAACTGAGATAGAAACAAACAGAGGAACAGATTATTATAGAGACAGAGACTGAGCCATCGAGTAAAAATAGACAAGAAATAAGAATAAAGTGATAGAAGGAGGTAAATATATAGAGAGAAAGGAAAGACAGATATGGATATGTGAAGATAGAGAGATAAATGAAAATCAGGTTATTGATAATTTATAAAGAAAGAAAATCCTCAGAGGGAAAAAGAAGAAATGAACAAGAAACCATAAGAAGATAATACAGAGCTAAAAACTGAGATGAAAGAGTGACAGAGACCAATAAAGATCAATCACAATCAGTGATGAGAAACTGATGGAAACTGAGACAGAGAGAAATCAAGAAACTGAAACCATGAAAGAATTCAAGTAACTGAGATCGACCAGAGGCTGAGAGACATGAAGAATTCTCGAGCAAAATAAACTGAGAATGAAAGAAATGTCTCTATACAGAAAACAAGACGAGTGAAATCAGATGGAGAGAAATCCAGGAAGAGAAAACAAGCTGCAGACACGTGAAATAGAAATGAGATTGGGCACTGAGGGAAATCAAGGTGAGAGAAATCAATAAACTGAGATAATCAGAAATCAAGAACTTTACATTGAGAGAAATCCAGATGGAGAAGAGGATAGAAATTAAGATAAAAAAAAATAAAATCAAGAGAAATATAAGAAATTATGAGATGAGACAAATCAAGATCAACAGCCATCAGAAAATCTCCACTGAGAGAAATCCCAATTAGGCAAATCCATAGAAATAAGACTGGAAAGAAGCCATGGTGTGAGAAACCAACAGACATGAATACTCAAACTGAGAGTGACCAAGAGACATCAGGACATGGAGAGCAACAGAAACCTGGACATGAAAAACTCCAGATCCACAGAAATCCTGATGATAAGCTAAGAGATGGATAGAAATTATAGATAGAATTTAATAGAAATGGGAGTGATAGAAACATTTTTATAGGTGTTATAGCCTCTGATGAGAAGAATCTTCCAGAATCTCTCAGAGAAGGATGCATATCTCCAGAGGACTTCATGGGGAGCTTTCAGAGTGGAGGCCGGCCGGCAGATGTGATGCTGGGTGAGGAGGATGGTGTTACATAAATCCCTCCTCCCCTCCTTAATCCATCCAGCTCCCCTCCCTCCCTTCCTGCATCCTCCTCTCCTCCGCGTGCTCACTTTCCAGCAGCCTCTTACATAATTTCACACCATCGCTCCTCCACCAGCATCGCATCATTTCTGATTCTCTCCTTTAAAATAACACACGGGAACATGGAGACGCCTGCAGGGGGGGAAGGAGCCTCTCTGCCCGGCGGCGGTGGCGCACCGCAGCCCGGCGCCCTCAGCGCCGGCTCCCCCGGACAAGGTCGACCACAACCGGGGAACGAGCCGGACAAAGTACCGCTACAAACACTCGCATTTGACTCCCGCAGCATCCCTCATCATCTCAGTGTGAATCAGACTGTTTCAGACTTTCTATAATCAATTTTTCATGATGTCTGTTGTTATTTTGAGCCTATAAAATAAACGCTGGACAGGACGGAGCCCGCAGGCTGAAACGCTTCTATAATCCCTCATTCACTCACTTCCAGTTTGGCTTTTAACTCATCACGGGATCATTATGGACCACGCAGGGAAACATGAAGCCAGAGGAGGACAGAAGGTGTGTCTTACCTGCGCTGCGTGTCACCGGTGTTTGTCAGAAACATCCAGCAGCTCCGTCACCAACTGCTCCTCACTGCGCTCCCTCCCACCTCCGCACCGCGCGCCCGTGTGTGTGTGTGTGTGTGTGTGTGTGTGTGTGTGTGTGTGATAGCGAGAGTGAGAGTGAGAGACACATTGCCGCTATCTCTGTCCATTACCTCTCTATGTCTCTCTCTCTCTCTCTCTCTCTCTCTCTCTCTCTGGACTGGTCCATTTGCAGCAGCGGGGGGGTTAAACATGACGGTGCAACATGCCTGTGCAGGGGCGTTCCCAGGGTTTTTAAAGTGGGGTGGCACAGACCAGGAGCCAGCAGTGAGGCCGGGGGGGGGGGGGGGGGGGGGGGGGGGGGGTCCGAAATGAATACCAACCCAAACCAGACTGAGAATGGTTTGAAATCCAGCTCATGATGTCAATGATGGATGGACCTTCTGAGCCCATAAACATGCTTTAAGAGAAGTGGCTGTGCTGCAGTAATCTGGCAAGATTGTAACACGAGGTAACAAAATACAGTCTGTTTCCTAATCTAAGAATAGTTTTATACAATTTGAATTTGCAGAGTAAAGGAGTTACTGTGGATCAAACTAACTTTTTCTTTTTTTGTTTTTGTATATACTCAAGACAAGAGCTGTCAGAGCACATCACAGGCAGGCACTCTGTTTTTCCACAGAAAAACATGGATCAGGTGGGTTTTCAGACCTATGCAGACAGATGATACAGTGATATATTTACTGGATGAATTAACTTTATCTATAGCAGCACAAGCAGCAGGTTTGAAAACTCACACTAGACACCAAGAAAACTGAATTTTTCTGGGTAGAAGAAGAATATTAATGGGTGATCCACAGAGAGAGCAGGTTTCAGAGGTAAAACTTTCCCGCCTAAAACAGTGAGCTGGCAAAAGCAAACTTATAACCACTTGGACTTTTTTTTTTTTTTTGCGTTTTTGGCCACAGCAGCTTTTGTAGACAGTGGAGAGAGACAGGAAATGGGGGAAAGATACAGGGGAAGACACACGGGCAAATTGGCGACAGGTCGGGATGCAAACCCGCGCCGCCCGCACCGCAACGTGGCATGTGTATGCGGTCGCCGGCTTTACCACTAAGCCACCCAGGCTCCCATAACCTTTTGGACTTATTAGAGACTTATTAGAGACTGCTCATCACTTCATGGTGTAAACAGTTCTATGCATCACAACAATCAGGCCTCTGATGATGATATAAAATCAGGTAGTTAAATCTTTTGAGTATGAAGCAGGTACAATAAGACCATGTGGTGTTCTTTAGAAATTCTTCTTGTTCCTCATGTTTTTCCTGCTAGAACAGGGACCACGTGCTTACACACCTGTCTCCATCTGGCCTGATCCAGGGCATCTCCGGGCCAGTGTTTGCTCCCTTGATCAATGAAGGATTGTTTGTGCTTTGAGGTCACAGGCCAAACATTCGCAATAATACAGAGCAACGGGTCAGATGATGGTCTTACAAACCTTCAGAAATAGGTTACCTTTCAGACATATTGGTATCCTGCGGACCAGGAGGACCCTGGTGACTTGTCATCATTTTGCCTATGCAGCGTGTTCAGGATCTGGTAAGGTGCTGCTGTATCTTTGATGGGTGTGTTCTTGAAGAAAAAAACCTTGCTGACAATGTCTTGATGATATACAGAGTTTATTGCAAAACAGACAGTGTCAAACAGACGCTACTGGAGTCGTCTGGGAGAGGCAAAAGTCAGTCGTCCTTATTCATTTCAAAAGAGGGTTAACAAAGGTTATATACTGTTCCTTTCTGGCCAACTCCCACATTCCTGACTTTTACCATATATAGGTATGGAGAGCAACTTCAACCGATCATAAAGTTGGCTACCATATGGATGTATTTGGAAAGAGATAGCCCAAATGGGGTCTCATGTGCATACCTTTGTGGTGGTGTCAATTGGAGGCATGAAGTCAGGGCCTTCATCTTAAAGGAAGAAACCATACATACATGCAGTTTAAGTCATAGTAGTTTAACATAGCAGTTTAAGTCATAGTAGATCAGACACCACAGTGTCTCAGTCAGTGCTGAGGACAGAACCAAGGTATTTGAACTGCACAGTCTTCTTACGTCTGACCCCACTGACACTGATGATAACATTTGTCTGGTCATCAAACTCCATACACTCCATCTTTGTGATGGTAATGTGCGTTCCATTTTCCCATAGCACTGACTCCCATTGACAGGTTTGGTCCTCCACTTGGATATGAGCTGCATCAGCCAATGCCACATTGTCAGCGTGCAGTAGAGTCCAAGGGTGGGGCGTCTGCAGGTTGGCTGTGATTGTGTCCACTCACAAGATGAAGAGCAGAGGTAAAGTGTGTGTCTTATATTATTTGCCGCAGCTCGTGAGCCAAACCACGACAGTGTTAAATTCCTGATCTGCAGAACTCAAACTGGACCTTGACTGAGGTCACTATAAAGATGAACGGAGACCATTTTAAAGTGTGTATAATTCTGCAGACATGAATAATCTGCTGTTTCTGACTCATGGTGCTGATTTTACTGCAGTTTGTGCCCTCTTTTGTTCTCTTTTGTTCTGTTCTCAGTTTTGTGTTTCTTAATCAGTATATTTATAATATAGACTGCGGTTTTATTGATTCCTGGGTATATCTAGGGGCAGACATTGGAAACCAGCTTCATCTGTAAAAGCTGTGGTGTGTTAGATACTCATCCGCATACAAAGAGACAATAATTAAATAAATAAATCCAAGTTTTCGTGCACAGATTTCTCATTTGGCTGCTTTTGTGTAGATATTAAACACTTGAGAACATTTACAGAATACCCCCGACCTCTTTTCTTTTGTACATGCAGTTTGTTTGTTTTCATGTCACCGCCCACAGCATCAGCCGGCTCTCAGAGCAGCTTCATTCAGAGGAAAGTCTAGTCAGGACAAATGCACCGCTCAAGGTGATTCTGCTCAGCGGGGCTCAAACACTGGTGCGTGACCCTGATGGGACTGTAGATAATTCTGGTTGTGTTCTAAGGAGGGTCCCATCCTGATTATCTTCTCATTGTATTAAATTATTGTGTAAAACACATTCATATGCAAATATTCAATATTTAAATAAACATCAAGAAAATATATAAGAGTTTAAGCAACAAGATTATATTTACAGTTTTCAGTGTTTAATAAGGTCTGTAAAGTATGTGTTCAGTTTAGGTAAGTCCCTAGAGATTTCTTATAAAATTATATTATCAATCCATTAAATGGACATTATTAACAGGGGCCGTCTCCAGCTGCTAGTCACTTTTTATCATCATACACCAGGAGGACAGAAGTTTGGAAGACCTTAGAATCCATGCTTGCTGACCTCTGATGGATACGGCAGTGTTTACAGGGTAGAGGATTTAAAAGGATAGCATTTATTTTAATAAGTCAATGAGTGTCAATAAGCATTCATAATTTTAATGTGGTGTAACACAGTGCTCATATCACAGCTCTGAGAGGTATTTGTAGAGATTATTGCAGGTTGTCTTTGTGGCACTAGCTTGAAGTTACAGTGCGAGCGTAATAAAGCGGTTACTGTTTGAGGCCATGGGAATGAAAGTATTAGATTACGGTCCGAGAAAATCTGAGAAGGCTTTGTTTTGTTATTCATTATTGTAAAAAAAATGGCAATTGAAGACTTGTAAAATAGTATGAGGAAGTGAAAACTAGGAACGACTTTAAAGTATTACCTAGCATCTATAGACACTATTTTCTGTCAGCAGTGTGCTGCAGTCAAGCATCAGGTGTACAACATGCTCGGGAGAAGCTCTCAGAAACAGGCCTAAACTCAAACACTGAATATACAGGATTTTAACACTTTCAAAGACTTCACACAAATACTGTCCATAGTATCCTTTTCACAACCCATATGGGAACAAAACACAGCTCAGTCCAGTACGCTCCTTGACTACACCCTTCACTTCCTTTGATCTTCAGGGTGGAAAGCCCTGGCTATCATGGTGTAAATGCCAGGAAGCCTGGTTGTGTGAGGAGCTCTCATTTCTAGAAATCTGTCTGAATTTATTAGTTAGTTTAAATGAATCAACACCCCCAAGTCACACTGTCACACTCTGGATATCCTCAGCCCCAACTGGTCACAGCAGATGACTGCCCCTCCCTGAGCCTGGTTCTGCTGGAGGTTTCTTCCTATTAAAAGGGAGTTTTTCCTTCCCACTGTCTCCAAGTGCTGCGTTGTTTTGACTGTTTGACTGTAGGGTCTTTACTTTACAATACAAAGCACCTTGAGGCGACTGTTTGTTGTGATTTAGTGCTATATAAATAAAATTGAATTGAATCTTTCTGAAAGTTGTTTTTAATATGTGGGTAAAAAAGCTTTGCTGTCAGTGACCCATGGACATCACTACATGCTGCGTTTCCTCCTTAAGATGTTGTGCAGGCCTTTATTACAGCACCTTCAGCATTGCTTGTGTGTGGGTCTCTCCGTTTTCAGTTTTGTATTTAATAACTGACAAGCTCCTCTGCTGACCGACTTAGCAAATGAAGAATATCTAATTTTTTTGCCTTGAGAAACTCTCTGGTTGGTTTTGCAGTTTGCTTTGCCTCATTATCCATCAGCCCTGCGAAGCTCTGCTTGATCAGTTTGGCAGCATCTGTCTGAATCTGAGCAGTATAGCCCTGTACACTTCACAGTTCATCCCCGGATCTGTCTTGAACACAACGGATGAACTGGAGTTCCTCATCGCTTCTGACCACTTTGTCCTTGTGATGATTGTAACAGAAAGCGGGCTGGGTCTGCTCATCTCTGCTGCTGCGATGCAGCTAGCAGACTGCACTACCCACTAGCAGAACATAGACACTGAGCCTGGTAAGGGCATGGGAGGGTGGCCGCTTCTCTACTCACACAATGACTGATTTAGCAACAGAAGGACTTTTGCCTGTCTATCACATAGACCTTAATATTACCCCAAGAGTTGAGTGCCTTTATAATCACTGTTGTACACACCCTACGTGATGGCAATGTGAGGATTCCTTCCAGTGACTTGTTGGACATTATAAACAAAGAGCAGTTTGACTATTCCGATAGAGCGCACAACACAGCAGGGGATTTTAACAGAGCATGTTTAAAGACTGTGCTCACACACTTACCAACATGTGAACTGTGCTATAAAGGGTAGTAATACTCTGGACCACATTTACATCAACATCAGGCATACATACAGAGTTATTACTCTTCCTCGTCTGGGCCAGCATGACCATTACATGTATGTAGAGAGGTTATAGTGTGAAATGACTTTTATGATGGACAAGGGGTCCTTATCTCCTGCCATACCTGGTTTAATAAAACAGGTTTGACAAAAGGCTCCACCAGCTTTTTCAGATTAGCACCCACTGTACCAAGTTTAACCAGATGTTTTACTAATACACCAACTTCACTTTTTCAGTAATTGCAAAAAAGTAACTGATCAAATATTAAACATTTTTCTGAAATCTGTTCTTCAGTATCTGCAAATTTTAGAGGAGAATCTGAAGAATCAAACAGAAATTAGCGGTTTCATTTTCTTCTTTTTACTGATCTTCAAAGGGGCAACTTTAGTACACACTTGTTTAGTCATGTACCTTTCTGTGTCCTCCAATCACACCTGGCCTGGAAACATGAAACAGTCACAGAGGGTTTACTGCCACCAGGTGGCCACATTTAGGAAGTACAGCTACACTCAATAAGTCTCATCAAAATCAAACTTCATACACACAAAAGTCACAACCTAACTACAAATACACTGTAAAAAAAAAAATTAAAAAAATCCTGTATTCTGAAAAATAGCAAACCAATGTACTAAACAAAACAGTTGAATTGAAAAACACACAGTTATGTGAATGCAGTCCACACAGCCAGGATAGCTTTTCTTTATCTGGCTTCTCTTATCCTAACATTAGGGTCAGAGGTCACATGAAGGTGGTTATCAGCTCAATAAATCAAGCCAGACTATCAGTCCCTGCACCTCTGAGGTTTGCTGATTCTGTTGATTATAATCAAATTATAATATTAGAAAGACGTGAAAAGGTTGAAAAACATCATACAGACTTGTAAAATTCAAGGGTTAGTCCAAGGCTCAGGTGATCTCTGCTTTATGATCATGTCACTGTATAACTACAGAGCCCTGAAATTACCTTTCAACTTTCAGCTGGCAGCAAAGAAAGGAAGCAGCTCTTATTGACACTAATCAGTGGAAGACAAAGACTTCAGAATTTTAAACCATAGACCCTCTCATTACCTGCACACTGAGGTGTGAGGTATCTTCCAGGAATGATAATGCTGGGTTGCAGTATGTAAAATGACTAATAACTACATACTATTTAAAAAAAAAAAAAAAAGACATGCACTTACTGAGGTTAGGTTAATTACCTACTCTAAATTGCCCATAGGTGTGAATGAGAGCATGAATGTGAGTGTGAAAGGTTGTTTGTCTTTCTGTGTTGGCCCTGTGACAGGCTGGCGACCTGTTCAGGGTGTACCCTGCCTCTCGCCCTATGACAGCTGGGATAGGCTCCAGCCCCCCCGCGACCCTGAACAGGATGAGTGGAAGCAAATGGATGGATGGATGAAGAAAAAAAAAAAAATCAAAGGTTGAACAAGGAGCTACTCTGTGAAATAACACCAAACGCTGTTATAAAAGATCATTCCATCATAAAACTCAGTGTTTCTCTATCAAGAGAAGACTCTTCATATTAAACTTTACACAGAGTCACTGAGGAACCAGGAGGCCAGACTGTTAATGAACATCCAGGATAAAGAGGTTCAGTGAATTTGGTGTTGAAGGTGTGGAGGTGGATCAGAGTGTCAGAGGAGACTCTAAAGAAGGACAGAGTGCCAGCAGGACAGTCCACATACACCGCTACTCTGTCTTTAACCAGGGAGTCAGAGATGAATGCTCGCCTGTTATTGTGCCATACATAGTAACCACAACCAACAGAGCAGTACAAACTCCAGGAATGATCATTTCTTCCGAACATGGAGCACTTTCTGATCCCTTTCCTTCTGATTCTTCTGTAACTCACTGATATATGAACTGTTCCGCTCCACTCGACCTCCCAGTAACAGCGACCAGTCAGAACATTTCTACACAGCATCTGAGGACAGTCAAATCTGTCTGGATGATTAGGATAGGACTGAACCTTTTCCACAGGTGTCACATTCCTCTTGTCGTCAGACAGTTTGAGCCATTTGCTCACCGTGTTTGTGTCAATTGCAAGTTGAAAGGAATCTGATGGAGAGAACACACACAGTCCAGCTGCAGTTCCAACATCTGTTCATTGATTGACACTTTGATGATGTGAATGAGTGATGTGACAGTTTGAAGATGGTTGAATGTGTGCTGCTTTGTTTTCATGAATCATATTACAAACACTTACACTTCCTCAGATCAGATCGCAGCTGTTGGTCTCCAAAAGGGTTCAGCCTGAAAGGAGGAGGGGAGGTCAGACAAGCAGAGTCTCAGTCAGCATGCTAACATGGATATTACATCGCTCTCATACTCTTATAGTCTAATAAAGGAAGATAATAAACACACATGATTGGAGCATCCCTAAAGTCCTGTCCTGCAGCATCAGCTTCTAATAAGGTACTAAGGCTTATTTTTCCTCACCTAATGGAGCTAGGGTAACAGTTTCCAGTCTCGATGCTAGGCTACAGTACTGTGCAAAGGTCTTGTGCAACCCCTTGGGTTTTTGCTTTGCTAATAGCAAATAGGTGTAGTGGTTTGTATGCAATTTAAATACAGTATATGATGCATTAGAGTTCAAAGATCTGTGCAAATCTATTTAAATAGGTTTATGTTCAGTGTTTCTACAGTGATGACAGGATGTGTGATTCTTCAAATAATATTTAACACTCATATTCTGTATGAAACAAACAAACAGGTTGAGTGGAGAGAGTGGAGGAGAGAGGAAATTTTTCCAACTCTTCCTCCTCTTTCAGCCAGTCTCTTCATACCTGAGAGCTTCCAGTCTCATGCGTAGAGGCTCCTCTCCAGGAAACAGGTGCTTAAATCCTGCAAATGCATCTTGAGTCAGAACTGGCCTCTTAAAATAACTAAGAACTCAAAGGTGTTCGTCCTCATGCATCAGCTGTGAGAAAACAGCAGCAAGGCCACCAAGTTCTAAAACACTTTTATGTGCTGAATTTACACACAAAAAAGGGGAAGAATATGTATACATATCTACCTTCTTCAGCATTTCATATAGGTCGTGTCAAAAACCAAGAACCATAGCAAAGAAGCTACAAATACTTGGATATGAACTTCCCATCTTACTACAAATAACAGTAGTAAGGCTCTGGTCACCTAAAAGTATTGAAGATCTTGTAGTCTGTATCAGTCTTCATCTGATTCTTTCTCTGTTACTGTTATTTTGTCAAGTCAATTTCATCATCACCACCCTCATTATGATTACATATTACTAGCATGAGTCACTCATCCTCTTGAATACACCGCAAACTAAACATTTCATAGTTCTCTTCACTGTTAGAGTATCCCAACAGTTTCACACACAGGGCAAACATTTCAGAATCAAACCGATGTAAAAACACGCTACTTCAACATTAATTTAAGACTTATGGAATCTGTGGTTCTGACCCAGAAGCAGGTAGAAGCGTTTTGTCAGAGTGTCTCTCTCTTTGGTTGGCATCTGCATATATTCAGAGGGGGAAGCTTCAAAGTGTTGCATGACCTGTGGAATAGACTTCACTTTAATTTTATTTCAGACACAGAGGCCCATGTTACAGAAAGTATACAGTGATGGAGACATTTGTTCCATTATTTCTAGAAATAGGAGGAACACCTTGTGTCACTGAATTTTGGCTCTCGTCAGATCTTTATTATTAAAACAACACCACAAAATCTCTATCAGAGGGCACCCTTGTTATTGATGTTACCAGGATTCATTTGGTCAGATATTTTTAAAACATCAGTTTCTGTTACTCAATATTTTTTTGTTTTACAGGAAGTTTAGCCCCACTGCAAACTCTCAGCCTGGAGAATCAGCAGCTGTATGTCTCACATGGGACGAAATGGATTAACAGTAGTAGTCAGAAAGGGCATCCAGTATTAAATCATTGACAAATCAAACATGCAGATCATCAAGAATGCAATAATGTGAGCCTCGAGCGATTCAGTAACAACCTCCTATAAATGTTTTCAAAGAGTACAAATAAATTCAGATTAAAAAAAAAAAAAAAAAATACTGTCAGACTTGCCTTTGTGAACAGTTCTTCAATGTCATCCTCATGGCACCAAGAGAGAAACACATTTACAATATGATGGATAAAATAAGAACCGTATGCTTCGATTCTGTATGAATAGGTGTCTGGAAAAAACATAATATTTGGACTTTAATGGTGTTTGATTGTTATTAATGAATAATTATGAGAAGCTGAAGAACTTACGAGGGGTACTGGAAAGAAAACTGATGAAGTCCTTTTCTACATGTACCGTAGCACCTTTGGCAAAGTTTTTTGGTGAAAATCTGATGTTTTCTGTGGCCATCAATTCTCTTCTACCAGGAAAGTGGAATACTCCTGCATTCCCTGAAACAAATAAGATGTGTGTAAATAAACTTTATCTGTTCATCTTCAGGTGCTTCGTAGTCTTAACAACAGCAACAACAACTGCATTATGTGTATTTAAGATCACTGATAATAATCATCTATACTGTATTTCACTTTTCATTGATCTATCCTAAGCTTCTGATTCAGTAGTGGTACACAGCTAGCAGTGGCTGGAGCCAAAACTAGGGTGTGGGAGCAGTTATGTGAAGTTCATGGAAAAATACTTTTGGATGGCCTCAAAGCAATTCTGGCAAACTGTCAGGTGACTCAGAAGAAGAAATCGGTGCTCTGTTCACAGGGTGTATAGTGCGGGTAGAGCACTGCTGACTTCAACCGAGGCTATAGTTGGGCAATGGAAGGAATACTTCAAGGACCTCCTTAATTCCACTGACACACCTGCTGTAGAGGAAGCAGAGTCTGGGGATGAGGGAGATGACTTGCCCATCACTGTGGGTGAGGTCAATAAACAATGCCTTGGTGGCAGGGCTCCTGGGGTGGATGAGATTCACCCTGAGTTCCTGAAGGCTCTGGATGTTGGTTGACATGCCTCTTCAACATCACATAGAGATCTGGGGCAGTGCCACTGAATTGGCAGACTTAAAGATGGGGTCCCCCATCTTTAAGAAGGGGGATCCCTTCTCCACAGCCCTCAGCCTATGCCAGGTTGCTGAAGAGGAGAGTTCATCCATTAGTCAAACTTCAGATCCCTGAGGAACAATGCAGTTTTTGTCCTGGTCGCAGAATACTGGATCAGTTCTTTACCCTCTCAAGGATATTCGTGTGTTTGGGAGTTACAGGAGTGTGGGGTGTCTGGCCTGTTGTTGCAGGCCATTCGGTCCCTGTGCAACTGCAGTGGGAGCGTGGTCCGCATTGCCGGCAATAAGTCAAACTCATTTCCAGCGGGTGTTGGACTCCGCCAAGGCTGCCCTTAGACAGATTCTGTTCATAATTTTTAATGAACATGATGTAGCTAGGGGTAGCCTTAGAATCTCACCTCTGCTTTTTGCAGATGATGTGATCTTGTTGGATTCATCAGGTGGTGGCCTCCAGCTCACATTGAACCAGTTCACAGCTAAGTATGAAGTGGCAAATATGAGAATTAGCAGCTCCAAGTCTGAGGTCATGGTTCTCAGCTGGAAAAGGGTGGAGTGCCCACTCCAGCTCACGGATGAGTTGCTGCACCAGGTGGAGTTTAAGTATCTCGGGGTCGTGTTCATGAGTGATGGGAGAAGGGAGCGGTAGATTGACAGATGAACTGGGGCAGCGTCTCCAGTGATGCGGATGCTGCACCCAAACCTACGGTCACAAGTTTTAGGTAGTGACCAAAAGTACAAGACCACAGATACAAGTGGCGGAAATGAGCTTTCTCTGAAGGGTAACTGGCCTCTCCCTTAGATATAGGGTGAAGAGTGCAGTCAGTTGAGAGGGGCTCAGTGTAGAGCTGCTACACTTCCACATCAAAAGAAGCCAGTTGAGGTTGTTCTTGTATCTGACTAGGATGCCTCCTGACTGCCTCTTGGGTGAGGTGTTTCGTGCATGTCCTACTGAGAGGAGGCCCTGAGGTAGACTCAGGTCACTTTGGAGAAATATTTCTCGGCTGGCTTGGGAATATTCCCCAGGCTAAGCTGGAGGAGGTGGCTGGGGAAAGGGAAGTCTGGGTTTCTCTGCTTAGGTTACTGCCCTTGCGACCTGGCCCTGGATAAGCAGAAGAAAATGGATGGATGAGATCTGATGTGTTTTCTAAGTTTTCCTTTATTTTTTTGAGCAGTGTATTAGTGAGCGACAAAATTGATGCTACATTCTCAAATTTTATATTTTTATAGCTACTGTATTTGCATTCAGCCTTGCACATGGTTTTCATATTTCATGGATATTGATTATGTGTCTGCATGCCTTTTTTACACACGTCTCTCTTGAAAAAGATACTGACCTAAATTAGACAAACTAAATAATGGTTTTCAAAACACTACTACTAATTATTATTTGTGTATGTGGAACAGATGAGAATCACCCCCTCGGCAGGCCTGGATGATGATGACCTTTGGTTTGTCCAGCAGTGCAGGGCAGTTTTTTGTGTTTAAGCACTCATAAATTTGATCAATTTCAAAATCCTTTTGGTCAGAGCCAGAGATAATGCCCAAGTTTCCATGAGACATGAGAACCACAAACACACTGTCTGTGTGGATGAGCTTTGGATGTTTGGAGAATGTAATTAGAGTTTCATAAATCGACTGTAAAAAAAAAAAAGGAGGAGGAGAAGAAGTGAGACATGAGGCATTGCATCTTTCACTTTGTTTGAATAAAATTAACTGATTGGAAGTGAAATAACATTTTCTGCCTGCAAAAACTACCTGTGCAGTCAAGTCTCTGCGTCGCACAACCTCGTATCTCAATGTGCGGAGCAGGTAGACCATAGCCTCTTCATCTTTTTCAGCTCCATACCTGTTTAAACTCGGCTCACAAAAATTTATATTATTGATCAGCAGAGCAATACGATTTGACATGGAATATTCAGTCACAGGGTAAATCTGAAAGAGAAAATCATTTAAAGAAAAGTTGTTAGATCATTTAACAAAGTTTGAGTTGGTTTTTTAAATGCATACAGTCACAAAAGGCCAGAAGAAACAAAAGATCTACTGCACTAATTCATTTAATTTAGCATTAACTGCTGAAAGGACAACAGCGGGTGTATTATATATGATATGAGAATTATCTGGTGACTTACTTTTTTACCCTGGATGTCTCTCCATATGTCATCTGTGCGAGTTGCCATCTTTGACCTATAAAAACAGAGGGCATGGATTTTTCACTGCACTTCACATCATCTCTAGATGATCTCTATATTAATCTTGTCTGCTGATTCATGGACTAGCTCTTATATAGCGCTTTTCTACTCAGTCAGAGCACTCAAAGCGCTTACACAACACGTTTTACATTTAACCATGCACTCCCATTTATACAAGCACTTCCATGTTTCTACTAAGCTAAGTGCTTTTAATTAACTAACATTCACACACATTCATACTCCGACGGGACGGTCGGAGAGCAACTTGGGGTTAAGTATCTTGCCCAAGGATACATTGTAGCCTGGAGTAGCCAGGAATCGAACCGCTGACCTTCCGATCAGTAGGTGACCTGCTCTACCTACTGAGCTACAGCCACCCCACTCATGAACGTTATTGGTTGTCTTCTAACATCCATAGGTCTATATGATTGTTTCATCATGTCCAACAAGCTGCATTTTAGCACCAACAGTCACAACAAAACTGAAACACAAACTTCATCTCTTAACAAAAACATACATGTATACACAGCTCACACTGCTTACTGAACAGAAACAAAACAGGTCAGAGGTTAGAATTATTTTATTTTTATTCTACTAGACTTCCAACACTCACAACAGATAGCTGTGTTTAGAATACAGCTGAATAAATATTAGACATATTTTGATCATTTCTGAAGATGGTTTGGCATCAGTTTGAGTTTTGTTTGAAATCCATCCTGGTATACTTGGCTGTAGTGATGGCAGTCCGACACGTGCTTCAAAACCTGAGCTTACAATTCCATAGAACCACTACTTTGAAGCTTGCTTTGGGAAGAAAGAAATTAAAAATAAAATCACGTGACATATGACTGCTTAATTCCCGGAATGAATCACCTGAGAGGGTTATGGTCCAGTCAGGTGATTCACTGACACCGCCATATGTCGTTGTGAGATGAAAATAAACCGACTCAATCCAAAAACAGCTGGAAAAAAAAAGATTAACCTCAAGAAAACTGAGTGTTCCTAAAAAGTACATGGACCCACTCTCTGCTCAACAACAACACACACTTCCATCCATCTTTAGTTGTAAATAGAGCATGGTATCACGATATTCAGTCATGATGTGTGTGTCTCAAAGAATGCAAATATGCTTCAGAGCAAATGGTATTTTCTGCAAAAGTAAGGTAATCATTGAGACATGTGTGCGCGTGCGTGTGTGTAATTAAAGCCTTGCACTTCTCCAGGAGAGGGCGCTCTAACTGAAGCTTCGAGTAATTAACCCATTTTCAAATTAATTGGTTCAAAGTGGTTCAGTGCTTCACTAAAAATTTATTTTCCTATCACTACTTGACTGCACAAAGTCCACACGTGTCCCCACCCGAGGCATCCTTGATAAAAGGGGCGGAGCAAGAACACAGAGCTGCTTTGCATACTTTTGCATACTTTTTGAATTGTAACGATACTTGCGCTGAGACAGGTGCACAAGAACTTAAGTGCGCATATTGAGAAATGGCCTCCGTTTCTCAGGAACAGAAGGGAAAAACAGGTGGCAGTAATCACACACACACACACACACACGTGAAAACAATCAGAACGGGACAGATGATCACAAACGAAGTAAAACTAACAAAATATATGGAAGAAAAATCACTTTCAAAGTAAAACAGAAAATAAAACTCACACTGAACACAAAAGCACAGAGTTTCTCTGTCTCACAATGAAAGACTAATAATAAAAGTCAGAACAGAAACCAAAACTAAATAACATAAGAAAACAAAATCATGATAAACAGGAACAGACAGCTAAAAAAAAAAAAAGCTCCCAAAGTGAAAATAACTGATAACTCATATTAGTAACATCAAACATCATACAGCATACCTGAAGAGCAGAAAAGCGACGAACTGATGTTTCCTCACAGAACTTTTACTCGAATGAGGATAATACTGCCTAGGTAATTCCCCTAGGTAAATGGGCGGAGACAAGAGCACTGGATCACTGGAAGGTTCATTTTTCGAGGCTTCATGTGCACAGAAACCCCCCCTGCTGGTCACAACCTTTATTGTCATTTCATGCCTCTGCCTAGATGATACCTATAGATGAGGTGTTACTGTTCTACCCCAGCTTCAAATGCTTCACCTTGGAATACAGAAGAAAGAATAAAAAATACTTGTAAATATTATAGTAGTAACACATTTTTATCTATAGGCATATTATGTGTAATACCTCACTAGGAGAGATCAGCAAGTGTTGCCATACAGGGAAACCCTTCACCTTTAGCAGCTCCATTGTAACCAGCTCTTCTGTGTCACAGTAAACTGGTGAAACTCCAGCATGAACACTAACACATCTTGCAGTGTCCATTGCGTTTTCATAAATCAAACCTACACTCAAACCACTACCTGGACCAGCGAGGCTTCAGATGTCATCAGTGACGTCTCTCGCCCTTAATGAAGCAAGCTTCGGTATGTGCTAAAAAAAGACTTCCTGAATTTCTCAGCACAGCAATCCTATCACTACTTTTGAGCTCATTTTTATCTTTCAATCATGCTCTCAATTTTTGTAGATATTTTTAAGCTTTAGACGATAAAACGTCAAAAGTACTGGCCATGGGAGCCCTCGGTTTTTTCATCACCACGAGTTGGAAATGACTTCAGATTCTCTCAAGTGGCCTTTTGGTGGTTGGATTGCCCCTACAATATGATGAAAAGCTACGCTTTAATGGATGGGTATAGAAAGATGGCACTGCTCGTTGGATCCTGTACCAGAAATCACAGTAGGATTAAATTTGTTGCAAGCTGAGTTGAAGAGATTGGCCCTCTTACAGCTAGGATATTGATAAATCCTATCACAACTTTAAATAAAGGTTTTGACAATAAATTATAATTAAAATGAGTGAATTGAAAATAAATGCATCTGTTGTTCAGAGTGAAGTGGAATGAACTCAGTAAAAGACCAGCCAAACTTATAATTAAAGCACTGGAAGCAAAAATAATGTCACATCAAATGGAAAAAAACTTTAGACTAAAGAAACTTTAGAAGTTAACAAAGGAAATTCAACAACTGATGCTTTCAAACCAAATGGTGTCTGAGATGTGGCACAAATATGAAATGTTTTTAAGTGCGTAGTGTGGAAACAGAAGAATGAGTCATGAGTCATTTAAACCATTAATACCAGAGGATGAAATGTTGAAACAAAATGAATGGTTTGGAACTCAAATGCACAGTAATAAAGAGATGATACAGAAAATGAAAAAGTGGCTACCTGTCAAAGACCAGTACAAAGACAGTGGTACTAATGACAATAATGTTGATGGTGATAAAAATGAATGTGGTGATGATAAAGATGATGCTGTGGTCAATGATGCTCTGCCAGGTATAACTGTTAGTATTGATGATATTGGACTGGATGACAGCATTTCTAATGTTGGTGTTGGTGATGACATGTTTGTCAGCTGGTTGTTGCAATCATGGGTCTTTGAAATCATCAATCTCATCAGCCTGCCTCAAAGCAGAGGCTGAAAGGGCTGCTCTTGTTATGATGGCAGCTGCCCTTAAGAAAAAAATATGAATTCGAGGCTCAGGAGGAGCAAATAAGACAAAAGAAGGAATTACTTTAATTGCAAAGTAAAATCGCAGTGCACACTGCAAGAGTTCCTGTGCTTAAGTACAGAGGTTCAGATGTACTGAGTTCAAGAGTTTATTCAGATGGTATGAATTCATATTTGGAAAATACAAAATATAAACCGCCTCTCAGTTCCTGACACTGAATCTGTTCCACAAAGCTCGGGGCAGCAGTTTGATCATCCATCTACAGGAGGCAATAAAACTGGAGTGTCAACATATATACAACTTTAGGATTCACAAACTCAGTACAATGAACCTATAGGAGAAAACAACAAAGCAGTGCCAATAGAAGTACATCCCAAAGAAAATGCAAAAATGACATTACAGCTCTGTTAGTGCAGCAACAGTCTTTATTCTCATTACCTCCAACACACATAGCAATCTTTGATTGGAACCCTCTTGAGTTCATCACTGTTGAAGGAAAGACTGCAAGTAGTGTGGATTCTTTATATTTCTTGAAGAAGTACACCAGAGGACAACCTCAGGAATTGGTCAAAAACTGTCAGCATACAGCACCTGACAGAGAGTATCAAAGAGCGAAGGTGCTTTTACAACAGCATTTTGGAAATGAGCAGTATTAGTGACACACTGGGCAGCTGTTTTTAGGTAAATGTTAAAGAGTAAAAGTGAGTTTATATTAATAGCAACTCTGCTCTGGCTGTCAGAGAGCCATCATCTATCAGTGAAGGCTGAGATTAGATCAGATAATAAATGTTTACACTGGAACATTAAAGCAAAGCGGATGTTTTTGGCTGTCTTACAAAGCATTTTGTATCCAGTAAAGCAGAAATAATGAAATCCTCAGAAAAATCCTCAAAAAAAGTGAGTTTGTTGCAGCCCATCAGTGTGTTTACTGAACAAATACTTCAAAAAGTAAATGGTCATAAACTGTGGCAAAAACTTTATTAATCTTATACATTTTAATTTTAACAACAGTTCAAGACATTCTGACATCAGTTTTAGACAATTAAGTTCAAAATCCTTATTTCCAGCTCAGCTAAACAAAACTAAAGAAACTAGTCAGACTGTCTTAAATTCATGTTTTAGAGTTATAAAACATCCACATACGTCCCACCCACCCCACAGTAAGAGTGTAAATGTGTGGGAACCACTGAGAACTGTGTTTGACTCACCAAGCAAGAAACTGCTTCATCTTCTGTTTGCATTTCTGGACATAAATCACTGCTTAATCCAGTTTTTAGGAAATGTCAGAGTTTCACACGTCTAACAAAAAGCTCCGGGTGGTAGAAGGCTTTATGTTCAGTGGCAACCTGAAAAACACAACTCTTACTGTACCTACAATCACACAAGCAGCAACACTTCAGTGAATCTCCAATGAACACATCAGGAGGAATGTCTTGTTCCCATTCTAACTGATCTTCCTCCAGCATCTTCAAAGAAAGGGGAGCCAGGATGGCAGTCAGGGAGGAAATGTATAGTGGAGAGCAGAGTGGGGGAAAAAACTTTCTCTCAACATCATATTATACCTACAATAATACATAAATAATGCATTATATTACATACACACAAGTATGCGTCCCTTTTGATGACGCTATCAAGCACTGTTATTTCAGTGTGAAAACTTTGGCTAGCTAAATAAATGAAAACACAAGCCAACAATAATCATATACAGGAAAAAATGCAGTGAGGTTCTTTATGATTCTGTATAACGTTCAGTTATTCTTAATTTCCTCCGATAAATGTCCAAAACAAAAATGTGCTGACTCAGCAACACTCTTACTAGTGTTTGTCAGACATGTGAGATTCATAGTAAAATGGGCTGACTGAACCTGACTGATATCTGCCTGCTTTTTTATACATTTTAAAAAGCTTTCTATGTCAGAGTTTTTCCATCCATCCATCCATCCATCCATCCATCCATCCATCCATCCATCCATCCTCTTCCGCTTATCTGGGGCCGGGTCACGGGGGCAGGAGCCTAAGCAGAGAAGCCCAGGCTTCCCTCTCCCCAGCCACTTCCTCCAGCTCATCCGGAAGGATGAGGCGTTCCCAGGCCAGCCAAGAGATATAATCTCCCCAGCGTGTCCTGGGTCTACCACGGGGCCTCCTCCTGGTGGGACATGCTCAGGACACCTCACCCAAGAGGCGGCCAGGAGGCATCCTAATGAGATGCCTGAGCCACTTGAGTCAACTCGTTCCTTTCAACGTGGAGGAGCAGCGGCTCGAATGCCTTCTCCAAGTCCACAAAGCGCACATAGACTGGTTGGGCAAACTCCCACGCACACTCAAATATCCTTGAGAGGATAAAGAGCCAGGACAAAAACCACATTGTTCCTCCCGGATCTGAGGTTCAACTAACGGGCGGACCCTCCTTTCCAGCACCCTGGCATAGACCTTACGGGGGAGGCTGAGGAGTGTGATCCCCCAAAAGTTGGTCTCCCTTCTTAAAGATGGGGACCACCATCCCGGTCTGCCAATCCAATGGCACTGCCCCAGATCTCCACGCAATGTTGCAGAGGTGTGTCAACCAAGACAGCCCTACAACATCCAGAGCCTTCAGGAACTCAGGGCGAATCTCATCCGTCCCAGGGGCCCTGCCACCAAGGAGCTGTTTAACCACCTCAGTGACCTCACCCCCCAGTGATGGGCAAGTCATCCTCCTCATTCCCAGACTCTGCTTCCACTACAGAAGGCGTGTCAGTGGGATTCAGGAGGTCCTCGAAGTATTCCTTCCACCGTCCGACTATAGCCTCAGTTGAAGTCAGCAGCACCCCACCCACACTATAAACCGTCTGAGTGGAGCACTGCTTTCCCCTCCTGAGTCGCCTGACGGTTTGCCAGAATCGCTTTGATGCCGTCTGAAGGTCTTCTTCCATGGCCTCACCAAACTCCTCCCACACCCGAGTTTTTACTTCGTCCACTGCCCGAGCTGCATTCCACTTGGCCTGCCGATACCTGTCAGCTGCCTCCGGAGTCCCACAGGCTAACCAAGCCCAATACGATTTTTTCTTCAGCTTGATGGCTCCGTTCACCTCCGGTGACCACCATCTGGTTCGGTGGTTACCACCACGACGGGCACCAACCACCTTGCAACAACAGCTCTGAGCAGCAGCATCATCAATGGAGGTGTGGAACACGGTCCATTCGGACTCAATGTCCTCAGCCTCCCTCGGAATGCTGTCGAAGTTCTGCCGGAGGTGGGAGTTGAAGATCTCCCGGACTGGGGCTTCTGCCAGGCGTTCCCAGCGCACCCTCACAATACGTTTTAGGTGCACCGGGTCTGTTCAGCATCTTCCCCCGCCACCTGATCCAACTCACCACCAGGTGGTGATCAGTTGACAGCTCAGCTCCTCTCTTCACCCGAGTGTCCAGAACATACGGCCGCAGATCTGGTGATACGATTACAAAATTGATCATCAATCTGCAACCTAAGGTGTCCTGGTGCCATGTGCACTTATGGACATCCTTATGTTCGAACATGGTGTTCGTTATGGACAAACTATGGTTTGCACAGAAGTCCAATAACACAACACCATTCGGGTTCAGATTGGGCAGGCCGTTCCTCCCAATCACGCCCCTCCAGGTCTCACTGTCATTGCCCATGTGAGCGTTGAAGTCTCCCAGCAAGACTATGGAGTCACCGGATGGAGCACTCTCCAGCACCCTGCCCAGCAACTCCAAAAAGGGTGGGTACTCTGAACTGTCATTCGGCGCATAAGCGCAAACAACAGTCAGGACCCGTTCCTCGGCCCGAAGATACAGGGAAACAGCCCACTCGTCCACCGGTGAAAACTCTGACATGCAGGCAGCAAGCCGGGGGGGATACAAGAATACCCACCCCAGCTCGCCGCCTCTCACCGAGGGCAACTCCAGACTGGAACAGAGTCCAGCCCCTCTCCAGGAGACTGGTTCCAGAGCCCAGGCCATGCATTGAGGTGAGCCCAACTATATCTAGCTGATCTCTCTCAACCTCTCGCACTAGCTCTGGCTCCTTCCCCACCAGAGAATTGACATTCCATGTCCCAATAGCCAGTCTCGATAGCAGGGGATCGGTCCGCTAGGGCCTCCACCCTTGGTCACCGCCCGACATACACTGCACTGTTTTTACTGTGTTCATACCCCACTCTGCATTTAATCATTAGTTATTATTAATCTCTGGCACTCTTCCAGAGTGTGTCTTTTTTCCTATCTCCCTGTGGCCTGATACTTTGTCCATATAGACTAATTATACAAAACAGAAAGCAGACTTCTTTCCTAAATACAACAGGCAGAAATTTTGTTTCTTAGGTTGGTAATGTATTCACCAGAGGCCTGGGACTTGCAGGGTTCTGAGCAATATCTTAGCTGTTCCTAGAACTGCATTCTTGTGGACAGAGACCTCTGATGTTGTGCCTGAATTTGCTGGAGCCAGTTTGGGGGTTAATGCTCCTATTACCACTGGGACCACTTTGGACCTTCCACAGTTGTTCCTTCAGCCTCTAGTACATCTCTGTTTTTTTGTGCTCCTTATTTGTGATGTTTCTGTTGGCTGGGAATGCCACATCTGTCACAACTGTGGTCCTGCTCCTTGTCAGCCATCACCATGTCTGGTTGGTTGGCCAGCATCTGGCTGAAACTGAAAGTCTCACAGGACCTTAGACATATTGTTCTCAGTCACATTCTGAGGTGGCTCCCATCAGGGGTTAGCTACTTCCAGAGGTGGCAAAAGTACTGACATTCTGTACTTAAGTAGAAGTACAAGTACTTGTGTTCAAAAATACTTTGGTAAAAGTCGAAATACTGGTTCAACTTCTTTACTTAAGTAAAAGTAAAAAAGTACAGGCTCTGAAATGTATTCAAAGTAATAAAGTAAAAGTAGTTCTTTGGCAGACATTTCTACCTGCTATTTTTGTGTAAAGCTAAACGAACCTCATTATTATATATTATTGTAATTATATAAAATAATACATGAGAACACAAAAGTTATTCCAATCTAAATTTTAATCCTAATGAATGCACTCAGCTTGAATCTGTTATGTAGGACACAAACTGTGAAAGGCAATTTAAACACAGCTCTATTCTCTGTGTCCTCCATAGTAGAGGGTGACTGTGCCTCCACCTAAACACAAACATGAGGATACTCAGGGGTTACAGTGGGATTCAGAAGGTGGAGGAACCCTAAGATCAGCTCTAGTGGCTCTGCATGGGGAGAAGAATCACAACTTTCTATTGTGAGCTGCAGTAAATGATGTTGGTGTGCAGGCTGTGATCAGCTGACCTGCTGCTGCTGCTCTGAGGTTTACTGCTCTGTGTGGATGAACTGAATTCACAAAGATGTAACCCAGTATTTCACAGCTATCTGAGCTGATCTCCATTCCTATTAATGTTGGATTCAGTAAATGAATCTCAGCATCAGCAGCTTTGATTCAAACTCATCTCTGCTACACTGATGTAACCTGTAACTCTGACCATGAACACAGCCTCTGTGCACCAACACAGAGCTTTACTGTAAATACAGTACAACAAGCTGACCTGTTTATTACACACTAAACTGCAGTATTTTCATACAATCTTTGAATAACACAAAGTCAGCATACCTCAGTTTGTTTTGCACTCCTTACCTTTAAATCTAACCTCTCTTCTTCCTCTCCTGTCCTCTTTCTCCATCTCTGAGTGAACTTCTCTCTCTTTGCTCTCCCTGAAATACAGCAGCTCTTCTTTTAGCTAGCAGACACACTGTGTGACAAACTGCACACACTTTGTGTGTTTGCTGATATTTGTTGAGCATTTAGAAACATTGCATTTACCTGCCACACGTTACTCCCTTTATGCTCGCTCCTCTTCAGTAGCGCTAGCTAAGCTGTTTATGTGCCGCGAACACAACTTACGGACTCGGTCCGGCCCGCTGTGACCCATGATTATAGCGCTATAAATGAGACATTAATTATATGGGTTTACGTATTTAATCCCTTTGTACCCGATAAGCCCGGTGATGGAGGATACGCCAGTACGATTGTCTCTTATCTGTTATTATTCCTCCGTTTAGCCTCAGATCGTTTGTTTGACGGCGCACTGACTGGAAATGCAAGCTGACGTGTTAAAAAGTAACGAGTCTGTTTGAAAATGTAAGAAGTAGAAAGTACAGATACTTGTGTAAAAATGTAGGGAGTAAAAGTAAAAAGTACTGAGAAAAATAAATACTCAAGTAAAGTACAGATACCTAAAAAATCTACTTAAGTACAGTAACGAAGTATTTGTACTTCGTTACTTCCCACCTCTGGCTACTTCTAATCCATATGCCACACAGATGATCCTGTAAACTATCCCAACCACTTATATGTGCTTCTCAGTGTACATAGTCCCAGGTTGCATCTTACATCTTGCTGCTACAGAACCCAGTGAGCAGCAGTTCTCTGGGTGAAAATGCCTTGTGGATGTCTGAGGTCAGAGGAGAATGCTCAGACTGCTTCAAGGTGATAGGAATTCAACAACAACTCAAATAACCACTGGTTACAAACAGGATATGCAGAAGAGCATCTCTGAATGCACAACAGCACCAGAAGACCACACCAGGTGCCACTCCTACCTGCTCAGAACAGGAACAAGAGGCTACAATTTACACTCACCAAAACTGGACGATAGAAGAACGGAAAAATGTTGCTTCTTCTGATGAGTCTCAATTTCTGCTGTGTAAACAACACGAAAGCATGGATCCATCCTGCCACTCAGGTCCCTTAGTTCCTACTCATTTAAACACCACAGCCTACCCAAGTTTTGCTGCTGACCATGTCCATCCCTTTATGGCCACAGTGTACTCATCTTCTGACCATGTTCCAGCAGGATAAGGCACCGTGTTACAAATCATGTCACACTGGATTGTTGAACATGACAAAGTGTCCACCCCAGATACCAGATGTTCCTGTCTGACCTGAGAAAAATCCCCTTCACTGTGTTATGTGCATATATTTCCTCTATGAACAAATATGTTTGCCATCTAGCTACAGATACAGCCACTTAAAATGGCCGGACAATCCTTGATGGGACCTTGAGAGTTCCGTGGCCGTTCCTTGGCCGAAATGAGACCCCCACCCCCCCGCTTGTGACTTGGGCAATGCGACCACGAGTGGTAACGCCCCTAAGCAGCATTTAGGAAAACTGGTGGTAATGTCTTGTGTATTCACCAGGAGGAGCAGTACAGCCTGCTGCGCTGTATATTCATATATTTTAAAGTTGCTCAGGGGTTCTATGATTCTAACAGAATCATAATGTTGAACCTTTCTGTAAAACACTGCTGTAGAGATTTGCTTGCAGCCAGTAAAGAAGAGGAAGTGCACACCGAACAAGCTGCTTGATGATTATTGCTGACCAAGAAACATGAAAGCATAAAACAGTTATTTAACCCACTGCTAATGTTCTTAAACAAAAAGTAAATTGCAACTTCCCGAATCAACCACCTTTAAGTTTAGTTCTTTCTGCGAGTGTGCATCCTGGGGTTCAGTCCTGCCAGCCACATCAAACCATGACACTGTATCAGAAACATGTTTTGCATCTGCTACACAGTTTAGGTAATACCCTAGAGATTTCTAAAAATATTATATTATATTATATTATATTATATTATATTATATTATATTATATTATATTATATTATATTATATACAAGAACTATACTTGGTGAATAAAGGTGGTGTGAATATTTGTCCGTGGACCTTTCAGGTAAACTGTAAGCAGTTTGTGAGCAGCTTTCCATGATTCACAGTTTGAAATAATCCTTCTGTATCTGATACTGGACTTTCATGCAGCTGTTCTGTTCAACCTCTGTCTGAAACAAGTTGCTTTCTGTCTCTTTAAGGCCCTGCTCCATGAAAGCCCACTTTCTTCTGACTGGCTGACTTCAGGAAGCCTGCTGAGGGGCAGCACCCAGTTCTTATGAGCTGTATGGCCTATACTTTGTACATGTTGTGATGTGTTTCTGAGCACAGAGACGAGCTGAGCCAGAGGCTCAGCTGGACATTAGAAACAATGAAGGTTTAATGTTCTTCACTTTTTCCCAGAGTTTACATCTGAGAGAAAACATGACTTAAGATGATTATTACAAGATTAACAAAATGACCAAATGTTGATATTTAGAAGCAGAGGACTTTAAAGTAAAATTTACTAAATAATAATACTATAAATATTTAGTAGCCATCACTTTGCTCTTTCATTGGAATTGTTAGCACATTTATAGAAATATTATATATGATGCACACAGTTTTTACTGGGCCATGTAATGTTTAATAGGAACAGCAAAAAGTATGATGAGTTATGCTTTTTATTATCTCGTCGCATGAGACTAACTATGGAGGTCAGAGGTCATGGAGTCCAGGTGATGACCCGGATGGCGGTCTGAGCGGCCCGGCGGATGTCCTGGTCCTCCTCCGCAGCCTCACTCTTCTTCTCCAGCAGGGGGAGCTGCTCCAGGAGGAGCTGGCGTCCACTTGGAGCTTCAGCCAGTGCAGTGAGAGCCCGAAGGATGTACATGATGAGGGCCTTCCTCCTCTTCCTCATCTCCTCCTTCACCTCATCATCCTGTTGCTTCTCAGACAGCAGGCTGAGGAGGACAGGGAGGACATCCAGATCCAAACACCGCTGCTTACCTGCAGGAGGAGGAGATTCAATCAGACTCTTAACTGCCAGCTGCCACAGCTGATGGGCTAATTAATAGTTCATTTCTACAGTTGGGTTTAAAAATATCCAGAACATCTGGTTAGAAAAAAAAACTAAAAGGGAGATGCAAACTATAACTCCCAGAATGCATTTCACTGACAAATATTTAATCAGAGATTCAGATGATGTAATGATTGCACCAAACCTGATCCATGTTCACACACCAGGGCTGAAGCTCTAAAACCTGCAGTTCCTCTGCAGTCCAGCAGAGGCAGCATCAGGGGGTCAGTTCCCACAGATTTTACAGCAGAAATAAACATGTTGACAGCTTAATACAGAAACTGTTCTGGTGTCTGTGGATAAGGCGGCTTCACCTCAGCCAGCTGGAGTCCCTGAATTGGACCTATGGACCATATTTGTGTTGTTTGGAGCCTTTTGAAGCATTTTCTTTTATGCAATTATCTGACAAATATGGCTGATGTGAGGTTCGTTGTACTAACAGACTGTCCAAGAAGGCTGAGCTCCAATTTGTTGAGTGAAATTCTGGGATTTTGATGGGAAACTGTTTAGCAGCTATCTGCATGTGTGTGATGCTCCCATATAGTCTGTGAATGCTAAAGCTAAAGTTGGGCCTTCAAAAAGGACTTTGTGGACAAATGGGAGGCTGCCACAGTGGCTAACTCAGATTTTATTTTTAAAATTTTAACAATTCAGACTGATGTGCAGAACATGATCCTGTAGTCTGATTATGTTTTCCATTAGTGTCCTGAGTTTTAGAAACTGGGTTGTGTGTGTACCTTGGGTGATGATCACAGTGTTCATGATAACTCCTGCAGCGTTGGCTTGAACTTCGATGTCTTTGTCCCGCAGCAGACCAATCAGGACAGAAAGGACCTCGGCGTTCTCGCAAACCTGTCGTTTCCCCTCCACAGGAATGCTGGAAGCATCAGGACAAACAGTCAGTCAAACCAGTGGATGGTGATAGAACAAAAACGCAGCCTCGATCAGAGCGTGCTGTTCAACCTGAGCGCCATCATGGCTGCAGCCGCCTCTCTGCGGATGTTTGGGGACTTGTGGGACAGTCTGCATCCCAGCAGCGAGATGCCATCGGAGGCCAACCCTGGCAGGGCATCCAGCCTGGAGCAGTAGGTGAGGGTGGAGAGAAGCAGCATCTGCACCTCCTCGTCTTCCTCCTTTGTGAGCTTCAGCATCAGTTTGGGGACCAGAGAAAGGAGAACCTCTGCTCCTGCAGGATGACATGGAAAAGCCCACAAATAAGACCCAAAGTCTCCATCATAAACATCCACAGACTGAAGCTGACAGTTTGACCTGCTGCACTGAGGACAAGTTTCCTGACCCTCAAATGCAGCGTGAGCTTTGAAACACCATCTCATACCTCACCTTCATGAAGCAGATCACACCACTCATTAAAATCATGCAAACATCACCATCTGCTGAGAGTTAGGGTTAGGGTTAGGCTGCTGAGAGAAAACACTGCACTGATGTGAAGCTGAGAATTTCTGAGTTTACCTGCAGGCAGCAGAGCGAGGCGGTTCAGCACTCGGTGGACGTTTCTCCTGCAGGAGAACGAGGAGTCGTCCAACAGCTGAGAGAGCAGAGGAAGCAGGGAGGAGGCGAGCAGGGCCTGCCTGCAGGAGGCGACAAAGAGACGCACAAATGAACCCAAACCTACTTTAAAGCTGCTGTCTCATTTAAATAACACAGTTTCAAAAAGATTTACTGCAGGGAAAAAGATTTCCTAACACACACGATGCGATTCAAAGTCTGTTTTTATTCTCTTCAGGCTCAAAAAGAAGCTAAAAGATTAAAGGTGCACACTAAGAAATAAATCTGCAAAATTACACACAAAGAACTAAAAACGGAGGGAAAAAAATGAAAAATTATCTGCTGTTTGATGGTTTACAGTATATACAGAAAAAAACTTGAACATTTTCTATTATTTAATCTTTTGTTTATAGCCAAAATGGAAATTCAGTGTTGTTTACTAGTTTATTAAATAAAACTGGATATCCTGATATTTGGGAAGCATGGTTAAACAAACTGTACATTTTCTTTATTATTTATTAGATTAATTTACAGTGAAAAACATTTTATTTCACAGAATATGACAAGATTTCATATGTACTAGCCATACAATACACATACAAGAATTTATTTTATTTACAAATGCTGTCATGATTAAAAATTGTAAATGTTGCAAGTTTATAGATTACTCATGGTTAAAAAAATTATTTTTCCCCTAATTTTAAAATATGTTATGAAAAGATCCCTGCTTTCAGGAGTCCTGCAGCACCTGTCATCTCCACCTGGACCTCACAGCTGCGTCCCGCCCCCACCTGCTGGTGTCATTGGAGCACAGCAGAAACCGACAGCCCCGCAGGAAACATTTCAGTGCTCAGCGGCTGCTCTTTACTGCTTAACAATCTGCCCTCACCTTTTCCCGGCACAGTCATCTCTGAACTTCTGAAGACTCAACTTTTTCTCTCTTCACTGAAAAATTCTGTTTAACTGCAAAAATAAGATTTTTTGCTTCTTCACCACAAACGGGAAGTTTTGAAAACGAGAAACCTCCGCCATCAGGATATGATTTATTTTTTTAATGAGAATGTTTAAATTGAAATCTTAAACAAAAATGTTTGGTATAATTTTGTTTATTTTTGTTGTGGATTTGGGTGATGCTGCAGTTTTGTGTTTTGTTTTTTGCTTCCTTTCACATCTAATTTTGTTTTGTGTGTCTGTTACTGTGCATTATGTGGTTGTTGTTTGAAGTCTGTTTTTGTCTTTTTTTTTTTTTGTCCTTTTCTGTTTTGTGTATTTCTGGTTTAAACGGGATGCCTGTGACCCCTGTGACCCCGGCTCTGTGCCTGTTTGGTCTGCACAGCAAACCTCTGCAGTTTATTAGTAGAAACTCTGAATAAAATGCAATTTCTGATGTTTGCTGACTGAACTGAAGGTGAAAGGTCAGGCGGGTACCTGCCGATGCTGTGGGAGGTCAGCAGGTGAAGCAGCTCGCAGGTTTTTGCTCTGACTGCTGGGTCTTCATCCCCGAACAAAACCTTCAGCTGATTCAGAAAACCTGCAGAAAAGAATCAGTTTGTACTTTCTCCAACTTTCCACGTCCTGCCCCACCTTTAGACACGCCCCTAACGGAAATACAAACACATTACTTGTTTCTCATTTTCTGAAATCTTAGATCCGTACAATCATTTGATCAGGAATTCATCTCCAAACACAGTAAAATAGCTTCTCCTGATGATGGAGAGTACAAAGCCTCTGCGTGGATGATTTCCACATGATTTACGTGAACTTTTACCGTCACCGTAATCCTCCGAGGTCCTCGCTCTCACCTCCGTTAACAGTCTGGTAGAGCCGCTCCGGTTCATGTACCAAGTCGCAGAGTGAGGCCAGCGCCCGCAGTCTCCCCTCAGCCCCGGGCTGCTGCAGCCTCCGGAACAGCTGCGGCACGGCCCACCGCCCGTATGCCACCGGAGCACGGGTCGGGTCTATGATCGCATCGGCCATCCAGAATGGACCTATGGGGAGCGATGAATCGATCAGGAGGTGACCGCCTGTCCCCCGGTCAAAACTCTTACCTATTGCTTAGTAACCACATGTAAACTGTGGTGATGCGTTCCCTGTCTGTAGGAATTCGGAAAATCTATTCAGGAGTCCTTCAGATGCTGTTAGTTTAGTTTGCAATTTGTGTAACTCAATCAATCAATTAATCAATCAAAATTAGATATTTCTGTGTCAACAGCAGAATAGTAAACAATTTTTTTTTTAATGGGCGTGCCGTCACAGAATGCTTTGCTGCAGGAGATGGGGCGTTACATGAGGAGAGTTGAACAGGGTCACAGAAGGGCATCAGGACGATATCTGCTACTCTGGGTAGAGAGGACGAACCTAACAGCCTGGTCATGCAGCAGCAGCCATTTTTACAGCTCATTGCATAATTTAAATGCTGCTGCTCTTATTAACCGAGATCAGAAATATTACTCTGTTAAACTTATAATAATAATAATAATAATAATAATAATAATAATAATAATAGGGGGTATTATAAAGCATTACCCCTGCCTCTAAAATCCCAAACAGGTTTAATTTAACTGAAGCCAGGAGATATTTAGAAAGAGAGACTTTCACTTAACAAGAACAGTGAAAATTAATTCTTGATCTTTGAAAACTTTGATTTCATTAAGCACAATGAAAAACAACAAGACTATTTTTTAATGAGAACACAAATTATTGACTCCTCTGTGAATCGCCACCTTATCTTCACTGCAGACGCAGCCCTGATCCATCTGTCGATCTCCCGTTCCCTTTTCCTGTCACTCATGAACAAGACCCCAAGATATTTAATCTCGTCCATCTGGGGCAGCAACTCATCCCTGAGCCAGAGTGGGCACTTCCACCGTTTTCCGGACTTAGAGGTGCTGATTCTCATGCCAGCCGCTTCACACTTGGCTGTGAACCATTCCGCCATATGATGAAGCCAACAGGACCACATCATCCGCAAAGAGCAGAGACGAGATTCTGAGGCCACCAAGGAAGAAGCCTTCCACCACATGGCTGCACCTAGAAATTCTGTCCATAAAAATTATGAACAGAATTGGTGACAAAGGGCAGCCCTGGCAAAGTCCAACACCCACAGGAAATGAGTCTGACTCATTGCTATACAGACCAAGCTCTCGCTGTGGTTGTACAGGGACTGAATGGCCCGCAACAACGGGCCAGACACCCCATACTCCCTCAGACATGAGATGCAGTCGAATGCCTTCTCCAAGTCCACAAAACACATGTAGACTGGATGGGCAAACTCCATGTACCCTTGCATATCTTTGATGAAGAGCTGGTCCAGCGTTCCACGATCAGGACGAAAACCGAATTGTTCATCTTGAATCCGAGGTTCAGCTAACAGACAGACCCTCCTTTCCAGTACCCTGGCATAGCCCTTATTGAGGAGGCTGAAGAGTGTGATCCCCCAATAGTTGGAGCACATCCTCCGATCTCCCTACTTAAAGATGGGGACCGCCACCCTGGTCTGCCAATCCCGTGGCACTGCACCAGATCTCCACGCGATGTTGCAGAGGTATGTCAACCAAGTCAGCCCTACAACATCCAGAGGCTTCAGGAACTCAGGGCAAATCTCATCCACCCCAGGGGCCCTGTCACCAAGGAGTTGTTTAACCACCTCAGTGACCTCACCCCCCAGTGATGGGCAAGTCAGCCCCCTCGTCTCCAGACTCTGCTTCCACTACAGAAGGCATGCTAGTGTTATTAAGGAGGTCCTCAAAGTATTCCTTCCACCACCTGACTATAGCCTCAGTTGAAGTCAGCAGCGCCCCACCCGCACTATAGACCGTATGAGCAGAGCAATGCTTTCCCCTCCTGAGTCGCCTGATAGTTTGCCAGAATCGCTTTAAGGCTGTCCGAAAGTCTTTTTCCATAGCCTCACCATACTCCTTCCACACTCCTGCCGGTACCCATCAGCTGCCTCCAGGGTCCCACAGGCTAACCAGGCCCAATAGGACTCCTTCTCCAGCTTAATGGCTCCCTTCACCTCCATTTCACCACCATCACCATTTCAAATATGTAATGTTTATTTAAGAGATAAAACTGTTAAATTCTAGGAAGGAAACTGACTTCATATAGAGAGGCTGTTGTGGATTCTTGGACAGTAACACAGGGATTGAGTAAAATTTTCAGCATTTTGAAAGAGAAGGAAGATTTTTATCAAATCACCAGCAACAGGGGAGAAACTCAAGGAAGGAAAATGCCTTGTTTATAGTTTGAACTTGGTGAAGGACAAACGGAGCTAACAAAACCAACCAGTGTACATGTTTAGTTTCAGATAAACACTGGGAAAACAGGATAATAAATGTTTTGATGTAAAAACAACAATAGCTGATTTTGAGGAAGGAAAAGGAGAGCGTTCATCATCAGAGCAGCTGAGGTGTTAATGGTTTTACCCTTTAAGCTAGCTGTACACAACAGCTAGGGCTCAGTGCACATGCTTCTTTGGAAAGAAAAGGAACATTCACATGTAAATAAAGCCCTTACAACATGTGGTTATCCAACTGGGCTTTCATCAAATCAGTGAAGATGCACAATAAAGAAGGACAAACACCAACTACAGAGAAAGAGAACAACAAACAGAACAACATTGTCATCCCTTATGTGGCAGGTTTGTCAGAGAAACTCAGGAGGATTTTCTCCAAGCATGATATCCCAATATACTTCAAACCCAGCCAAACACTCTAAGACAAAAACTGGTTCATCCCAAGGACAAAATTCCCCAAAACAAGCTAAGCAACATAGTGTATGCTGTGCAGTGCAGTGAGGCGTGCTCGGGCCTCTGGATTGGAGAAACCAAAGAGCAACTTCACAAATGCATGGCACAACATAGAAGAGCCACCTTGACAAGACTCAGCTGTGCATCTGCAACTAAAGGCCAAACATCACTCTTTGAGGATGCCGATGCTCACATTTTGGACTGGGAAGACAGATGGTTTGAAAGAGGTGTTAAATGTCTATGTCCATTGTGGACAACCATCATTTGACAGAGGTGGTGGATTACGAACCAGCTGTCAGTCACATACAGCACACAGTCTTTAGATTCCTTCACAGGTACTTCAACCCCCACTCACACCTTTCTTTAGGTGACCTCAACAGGTCACATGATAGGGTAGGACAAAGTCTCAAAGTGGTTTCACCCGAAACCCATTTTTTCACACCTTGGCTCATGTGATGACGCACATGAACAACAGTGAAGTTAATGGCCACCTCCAAAGGGCACAGCCCCCACTTGGTTTTAAATACCTGGGACTCTCCACTTTTTGGTTTCAGAACTGAAGAAGCCTTTTGGCTTTTGAGAGGTTAAACATCTTCAAAAAACGTAAAGAAGTCCAGTCAATACTTTCTTCTACACCCAAGTGCTTTCTATCTAACATTCACACTCCAATGAAGACATCGGAGAGCAACTTGGGGTTCAGTGTCTTGCTCAAGGATACTTTGGCATGCAGACTGGAGTAGCCAGAAATTGAACCACCAACCTTCCAATTAGACGATGGCCTACTCTACCTCCTGAGGTACAGACACCCCATGGTTAAAAGGTTATCTACACAATAAGAAGGGCTAAACAAAAATGAGGCACATTACCAGTGTGAATGTTGTATAACAGGTTTCAAGTCTTACTTTTAAAATGATAGTGCTTTCACATCTTTTTATCATCACAACATCTTTCATCTTCTGGGTCACAATGTGAGGCTTTTCAGGGACCTTTATAGAGCCACATAAATTGTAGAAAGTTAATGTCCCGATTAGCTATAGAATTTAAGTTGGTGTCTTACTGATCCTTCTGTGGTCCTTTCAGTGTTATTCATTCTGTAAAGTTCTTGTCTCTGTTTTCCTGTTTCAAATTATTGTTCCTCACTTCCTGTTTTATTTTGGTAGTTGTTTGTCTCCTATGCCTTGCATTTATTTTTGCTTCCTTCATATCATTGTCTTGATTAGTTTCAGCTGTGCTTCTTCCCCAGCTGTGTCTACTTTCACAAATATATTTTTGTGTGTTTATGTCTGCTTCCTTTGTTCTTTTTCAGGTCCTCATGTTTCCCTCTGTGGACTTTTGCTTTATTGTATCTTTCATGGTTCCCGTGCTAGTGAAGGGCAAATGAAGCTTTAGTGAAGCACTGAACCACTTGAGTCAGTTGTTTCGAAAATGGATTCATTACTTGAAGCTTCAATTACAGCGCCCTCTCCTGGAGAAGTGCAATGCTTTTAAATCACACGTGTGCACACCTCAATGATCTTCCTTACTTTTGCAGAAAATACCTCTTTGAATTCTTTGAGACACACTCATTATGACTGAATATCATGATATCATTATCTATTTACAACCAAAGATGGCTGAATGTTATTGTTGTGTTATTAAGGAAAGCGCTATGGGAAAACATGAGATACATGCTTGTGTAACTACAGTAGGGTGTGATTTTGTGGGACTGGGAACACTCGAAGATTTTTACTTAAGTACATTATTTTTTCAACTTTTTTTTAAGGAGACCCGTAAGAGACCTGGGAGAAAAGAAAACTGGAAGAAAAAAAAAGATGCACTTTTGCAAGATCCTGCAAAAGTTTTTAATTTAAGGCCGTGCGCTTCTGCATTAATCTTGATACAGTAGCGTCCATCAGCACGCTGAAAGGATGGGCGAGAGATACCCAGCAAACAGTGTGCGTGATCGAGTGAAATAGTAAGGGTGTGACAGCTAGGATGCCCTTCCCTACAGGGAAGGGCATAGAAATGGGCTCAAGAACAGAAATTGCACTTACTCCTGGTTCAAAAAGGAATTTGCTGTGGTTTTTGATCATTCTTAGTTTAGACAACCTCAATAAATATAACCAACAACTTCCTCCAAGTTTTTCTGCTGGACCTTAGGATTAATACTGATGACCAGACTGTGTTTATGTGCAATGTGGCAGAAGTCATTTTAATGTTTTGTGTTTTATTGCTTTTTGTATTTGAATGTTTTTAAATGTATTTATTGCATGCTTTTATTGTTGTGGGGTTTTTACTTCCTGCGACACCAATCAGGGGAATGGCACCTGCTTGGTCACCATCTATAAAGGATGGACAGAGCAGATAAGGAAACTGGAAACAGAGAGGAAAAAGAAATGAAACAGCGGAGCGATGGGAGAAGAAACAATGGACTCTGCAGATTTTGGTGTCAAGGGAACCTGGAACAAGCCATGGAGTCGTGGCTGTGGTCAACAGTTGGGCCCAGTGCAGGTGTGGCTTCCAGTGGGATACCCTTGGTGAAAGGACTGTTTGCTACAACGGCCCCAAAGAATTTGTGCAGGACTGAAATATATGCATAATGCATAGCTGGACTGCAAGGATACCTCTGGTCTGAGTTTGTGTTGCCTTTGCCCTGTATTCATTTTGTTGTAAATAAATTGCATGTTTTTGACTGATTCTGGGTCTAGTGTACTCTTTGGCTGCCTTTTCTTTTTAAGCTGCTCTTCACCTGATTTAATTGAACCCCCCCCCCCACCCCCACATAACACAGGCACTAACAGAAAAAGTATTTCCTTGTTTTAAACCCATTAAGACACTCTGTAGAAGCACCCCTGCACTCACTTTCTGACTTTGCGGAAATAGCACTAAAAAATTTTAATTTTCAGATTGTTTCTTAATCAAAAACTACAGAAGCATTTCACGAGTCTCACAGCTAACAACTTTATTAATCTGTCACACTTCCTGAAATGAATTAGTTTGTATAGCTCCTGCAGATGTCCTGAGAAATGAAGCAGGAATTGGTTTGAATACAAGACAAATTAAAACATGGATGTAAACAGAAAAATGGCAGCATGGAGCAGATTTTAATGGTCACCGGGAGCTGAAAAGTCCACAAATCTTGAGGAACAACTGATGACAAACTGTTAAGATACAGAGAAACAGAAATTCATGTGCTCTGTGCCACATTTATTGCAGCTTCTCACGCTGTTATTTAGTCTGATCAGTCAGTGCTGGCTGCACTTGATTTGGCCCTTCATAAGCTGCAGAGACTCAAAACTTGCTGCAAACAAAAAGCTACAGCAATGAAAATGGTGGGGAAAAAAAAAACTGTTTTCTAAAAATTGAACTTTGATTCCTCCTGAGGTCAAATTACAAAAGCAACCAAAAAGGAGAGAAAATGAAAACTTTATTGGCCCTCATAAAGAAACTGGTGTTCAACCAAAACACCTGAACTGACCCCTCTGGTCCAACAGGTGAACATATATTATTGATCACACTGAATACACAGATTCGTGTTTTCATTTTGGAAGCTGAATAAGAAAATTCAAATGGGCAAAAAAAAAAAAAAAAAAAAAAAAAAATTCTGTAATTTAGTCTGATGCTCATCCAATCAATGACCTCAACTATACACACACACACACACACACACACACACACATATGTGTGTGTAAAAAAAAAAAAAAAAAAAAATGTGTCTATTTCTTCTTCTTCTTGCTCTTCTTCCCTCCCTCTCCCTGCTGAGAGCTGGTGTCGCCTCCTCCGCTCTTCTGGGTCCGAGTCTTTAGTTTAGGGATCATCTCAGCGACGTAGATCATCACATCTTTACCTGAGGAAGTGAAAACAGCACACCTTTACCTCACTGTCACAAACAGGACGCCCCCCCAATCCCCATATGTTCACATGCAGCAATGTCCTTCATGTTTAGACTTTTCAAAATAAAATCAGGGACCCGGACGACTTACGTGAGGCGAACTTGTCCTGACACGGGCTGCCGTCTGCCTGCTTAATCTGAACTCTGACCCGACCTTTGAACTGGCTGTCCCTGTTCCACTCCCTGGGGTGGATTTTGTTCTGGAAAAAAAACCACACTCCATCATATTGTGTTTTTTAGGGTGTGTGTGTCTGTGTTTGAGGGCTGGTTGTTTTCTGGGTTTCACCTCCACGTAGACGTTCATCCCTGCAGCGGTCAGCACGTCTCTGATCTCAGTGCAGGATGGATTCTCCACCGCCTGCAAATGCAGCAGCTCGTTAACATTAATCACTGTGTTTCCTGTTTATTTCAGTACATTTTATGAGTGCAACATATGGCTTCAGCTTGTTTTCTTTAAAAGTCCAGTCTTTATTTTGATTTCAGCAAACAAAGTGTTTTTTCACATTTGATTTTAATTTTTATCTCAGTTACATTTCACTGTAATATCCCAGATCATATCAATCTTCCTTTCACCCAAACTGAAGCACGTCCACAACCATTGGCCTCAAAATTTTACTAATTTCTCTGATTAGTGTCTCCTCCAGCCTCCTGCCATTGCCCTGGAGCAGAGAGGACAGGAAAGGAGAGAGGACAGGAGGCCACAAGAGGAGCTGTAATGGAGGATGAACAGGTGTTTTTACCTTCAGTATATAAAAGAGGCGTGGCCACAACTGGAATATACAAACCACGGCACGAGGAGGACAGTAAACAACTCATCCTTTTAACTCATGTTTTTTCATTTCTTTTTGAGTGTTAACGACACATTTAATTAACATTACTTTAAAATTACAGGTCAGGGCGCCTGGGTGGCTTAGTGGTGAAGCCAGCGACCACGTACATATGCCGCGTTGCGGTGCGGGTGGCGCGGGTTCGAGTCCCGGCCCGTCGCCAGTTTGCCTGCGTGTCTTCCCCTGTATCTTTCCCCCATTTCCTGTCTCTCTCCACTGCCCATAAAAGCCGCTGTGGCCAAAAATGCAAAAAAAAAAAATACAGGTCGAAGGCGTTAAATGCCTGCTGCCTCCACTCCTCTCTCTTCACATCAGCCATGTGGCATTTGATTTTAGCATCTTATGATGACCAACAGGCGACAGTAAGGTGGCCCTGAGAGGTCAAACTGCAACTTCAGAAAACACCAGCAAATAGAAAAATGCTGCAAAAGCAACAAAATAACAGAAGTTGAATAAAATGTAACAGAAGTAGAAAAAAAAATGCTGCAAAAGCTCTTAAAAAAAAAAAAAAAAAAAAATCACAAATCAAAACAGAGTTTTTGGGGAAACAATAACATGACAAACAGCCGTGTAAGTGACAGGATAACAGCAAACATGTATCTGCAATATTAAATGAATCAGGAAGCAGGGCCACCGTAGGACAGATTTTTTCATGTCCATGGACACACACATTTTTTGATGACAACTTTTAAAACTGTCATGAATTTGGACAAGTGCGAGCCACTTAATGGGAAGCGTATTTCAGGCGGTGGGAGTTATTTCAGATTCACTCCATTAAAATGTCGACAAAGGCTGCAAAAGCTCATTTATCATTTCATGCTACAAACGCTTAATGCATTATGATTTTTTCTTGTTTAAAAAATATATAAATTGTATAAACTCTCAGCAACAAGCAGCATCCACAATAATCAGGCCTCACATGACAATAAGCAGCATATGCTTTAATATGTTATGCAGTTGGTCTTATATGACTGGTCTTCCCTGGTTTACAGTATGTATGTATGTATGGACATGCAGAAAATATTGGCTACAAAGATACGGTGACCGAGCTCAGAGTCAAATACGTGGACGTGAAAAAGCGTCACCTTCTCTGTGGGGATCCTTCGTCCTTCAGCCAGCGTCTTCTTACTGTTGATGTAGACGGGATAGAGGCAGATGAACCTGAAACAGAGGACACACTGACTCAGCGAGCAGAAAACCTCCAATCTGACACAGAGTGCACAATTAATGACGGCCGTCTACACACATGAAACCGAGAGCTCCAAGCAATAATTCATCAAACAATCTCCTGATTTTTCTCCTCAACCAATCATCCACCCCAAGCGGCAGTTATTAACCAGAATCTATAAAGAGAACAAATCTTAATCTCCCTCCATTTTAATCAATTCTCTGGTTTTCTGCTCAGATCTGAATATTTTCTGTTTCGATATTGCAGAGTTCACATTAAAACAAATGCTGATGATCTCACTGTGCCACGTTTGAAACACCTGCCAGGCACAGACACAGTGCTGTGCAAAGGTCTTGAGCCATGAGCACAAAGGAACAAACACAGATGGAAATATGGGGCAAAAACAGAGCTTGTACAGTTCTAAGGAGCTTGAAAGTCAGTATTTGGTGTGACCTCCTTTATCGTTCAGCACAGCCTGAACTCTCTGAGGCAGCTTTCTGTCATTGCTTTAAGCAGTCTTCAGGAAGAGTTCTCCAGGCGTCTTGAAGCACATTCAAAACTCTTCTTTGGATGTTTCTGCCTTTTGTTCTGTTCTCTGACAGGATGATCCCACACTGCTTCAGTAATACTGAGGTCCACTGTGTGTTTTGCTGAAGAATGAAGCTGCTTTCCAAATAGTACTGTATGGTGGATCAAAATCTGATGGTACTTTTATGTGTTCATAATTGCATTAATTTTAATGAGCTCTCCAACACCACTGGCTGAGATGCAGCCCAAACCATGACAGAGCCTCCACCGGGTTTCACAGACAGCTGCAGACACTCACCGTCAGATCTCTCCTGACCTCCTCCGTACATACTGACAATGATTTGGTCCATCACTCCATCAGACTTGATGTTCAGTCCAGCTCTTGTGTATTGTGGCACACCTCAGCTTTTCCTGCCCATTTCCCTTCCTTGAGAATGGCTTCCTGAAAGCCGCCCTCCCACTGAGACCATTTCTGATGAGGCTTCAGGTTTCAGTCCTGAGACAACTTCTTCTGTCCTCCATGTGCCCAGTTTCCTCAGATTATTAAGCACACACTGCACACCGTGCTGAGATATGCCAGGTTTGCAGCTGACAGCTTTTTGGGAATCACCTTGATGATGCAAAAATCCTATTTTATGTTGTCAGACTGTTATCTTTGTCATTTTTCATAGATTCAATTGAAGAAATGGAACAAATGATGTGTTTCTGTGACAGGCTGCAGGTAACAAAGAACCTAAAGATAACAATTTAAACTGGTTCTCTGCTGAGTGGTCACACACTGGTTCATCCCTGAATTTGGAGCCTTTTTATGCTTGAATGATTCATAGGTCAGAGTTCAGAGGCTTAAATGACCAAAACATTCCTGTGAAAATGTTCTGGTACAAGGACTGGACTGAAAGTGAGTGAAAAGTCCAAAGAAAAACTTCAGAGAGCTTCAGAAAGCTGGAGAACTGTTGCCCAAGAGCACTTTAGAAACATAAAAAGGTCTGGCTGCTTGGAAGCAACATATAAAGAAATGAGGGGTGGCTCAAGACTTTTGAACAGTACTGTAGCTCACTGGTTTTATCTTTTATTTTTAAACTCTCCTGCTGCCTTTATGTTCGTTCTGCTCTTCGCTGGCATAAATCTGCCTGCTGACTCAGTTTTACAGCATGTATGAATCTGTGGCATCGCCTGCTCTGTATGAAGAGGAAATCCTTTAAACTCCATTAACTTTGTCTTTGGGTCTTTACTGAGATCCATGTGACGTCCACAGGATGGGAAAGTATGAAATGACCAAATTCTCCTGAACATTTACTAAATTGCACATTAGCGTGACTTTCATCACATTCTGTCCGCTTTAGCTTTAAAATAGAACCTAGAGCCTAAATGACTAACACACGTCATGCTAAAGGGTGAGGACGACAGGCCAAACTCCATGTAAAAAAAATGCGCATTTTGATTTTCTCCTCTTTCCTAAGAAGCGATTTTACAGGCAGCTCAGTACAAAGTTTGATTTAAACGTTGGAAAGTGGGAAACAGGTTTTACTCAGAGGCCATTAGTCTCAGTGCCAGCTTTTCTGCTGCCCTTTTTCCACCGTTGAGGTTCGGCTCTAAGGCGAAGTCAACCCACAAAAATGCTTTTTTGGTGGAGCTTCAGCAAAATGCTAAATTTAACTGTATGCCGAACTGGAGAGTGGTCCCTCAACATCGACGCGTGTGCTTCAATAACTTTAATTAACCACGTGTTATTCGTAGGAGCGCCAGTTGCCTTTAATTGTAAAAATTCTCCACAGAAATCTGCATGAAAAACCGGCTAGCCCTGCTAGCTTTAGCTTAGCGAGGGTACTGCACTTACCTCTCTTTATCAGCGGGGTTTTGGGTGAGATGAGCCATGGCTGCCGGCTGCACAGCGACTAACGACGCCGTCTGATTTGTGTCTTTCAGAAACGGACACTAAGATCTTTGTATGACCCCCTCACATTCAGGCTAACAGAGCCATATGGCCACTGTGTTGACAACGACCGCTTCTCTTCTTCGTCTTCTGTAATTAGGCAAACCAGACACAGCGCCGGGATGTTGCTGCCCTCTATTGTTCAGTAGGTCCTGCTATTCCTGGTAGTTGGATGGGACCGGTCCCTTCTGGGGGTCCTTCGGAACCTGTGTCTTGGATTTGTCCCAGTAACCTGTATATACCCGAATACCTGAATATTCAGCTCAACAGAACTCTGACTCTTTGGCTGCACTGGGTTGCTCTTATTTTCTTCAATCAGTGATGAATAATAAGATGTCCTACATTTATGGAGGGCTTTTAAAAAAAAAAAAAAAAAAAATTTATAGAACAACAAATTCTTTTTCCAGGCTAAATGAGGATCTTCTAAATTAGTGAGACACCATTTCCTCTCCAGCTTATGGGTTATCTGATTTAAGATGCACATTTGTGAGTTATACCAGTGAGTCAAGCACTTCTGAGTTGAGGCTTTCCTTTTCAGAGGAGCCACAGTATCCAGAGTCGTACGCAGTGAGGATATAAAACTACTGACGAGATAATCAACCTCTGTGTGAGCTGAGTTTAGGTAGCTATTCTGCACTGTGTTGGCACATGGCATTGAAGAAGATAATAATGGAGGAGTTATATATTTGAACTTAGTTATAGCACTTTCAGATAGACTTCTACTGTAATAACATTTATTCCCCACTGTTGTGTAATCCATTAAAGTAAGTGTAAATGTTATTAAGAAATGGTCAGACAGGAAGGGGTTTTCAGGGAAAACTGTTAAGTCTTCAGTTTCTATGCTATATGTCAGAACGAGATCCAGAGTGTGATGTAATTTCTGGAGTAATTTCTGACCAAGATATGTCCTTCAATACATATATTGAACAAATATGTAGGACTGCTTTTTTGCATTTGTGCAATATTGTGCAATATCTCTAAAATTAGAAACACCCTGTCTCAGAGTGATGCTGAAAAGCAAATTCACGCATTTATTACTTTGTTTTTATGAGTACATAACAGGTCAAAAGTTTGGACACACATATGAACTCACCCATTTATATGAATGGGTGAGTTCATCCATCCATCCATCCATCCATCCACCTATTCTCCACTCACCCATTCATATGAACTCACCGGTGAGTTCATATGAATGGGTGAGTGCTGAATGTTTTTTTTTCACAGTCACATTTCCGATACAGAACTTAATGTAGTCTAGTACTGTCCCTGTGAATGTTTCCAGGTCCTTGTGTTCAAATAGGTCCCAGTCTGTGTATGTGATGGTTACATTATCAGTTTTGCAAGTGCTGATCCATTAAGTTCAGATGCAGTTTGTCAGTCTTCTGAAGCATGTCCAAATATTTTCACTACAGTATAGCTGTCTCCTTCTGGTACACAGGATTCATTGAACAGGCAGTCCTTGCTGACTTTTACTGAGTAATGAGGGTCTGTGTTGTATTCCTGCTGAACTCTGTCACTGGTTGATTTTTCTTTGTCAGTCATGATCAGAATTGTTTTGGCTGTAGCTGTGTGAGATCTCTGAAGCTCCTACCAGCCAGTCTTGTACCTTTTGTTTGTCTATATGTGCCAGGAAGGCATAAAAGTCCTGGGAAAAGAACTACAGTGTTAGATCATGTAGAGCCCTAAGGGATGCTGTAAGAACCATTTCTAACTAAGTCAGGCTTTCTTTGCATTTGTTGGCTTGACAGAACCTAAAACTCCAATCAGCATTATGTCACATGTGGTGAGCAGGGTTGGACCCAAATGCAGGACGCATGAAATTGAGCTGAACTCAAACAGGGAGAAAGCGGGAGGCCCACTAAACAGGGGACCACAGCGCTAGGGGAGCACAGACACTGCCTCAGTGAAGAGCTAAACCAGTGTTTTTCAACCAGTGTGCCGCGGCACAACAGTGTGCCGTGGGAGATCGTCAGGTGTGCCGTGGGAAATTATCCAGTTTTGCGTAATATGCCACGAGTGTCTGTGCTGTAGTAGTGACTGGAGCATAATCATGTAACACTCTTCCATATCACTAGACTAGATAGCAGCAGGTAGCGAATTGCATTGAACATAGAGACAAGAAAATTAAGCCGCGTTTCCATATCGAACGACTCGCCGCCGGTCGATTCGACTTGCCGCGATTTGTCGGCATCTCCATTAGAATCAGGTACACTTTGCCGGTCCTTTTTCCATATTAAAATTGTGTAATAGATGTTGTGCAGCAAGGCGGCATAGTGGTTAACACTACCCTCACAGCTAGATTGACATCTAGGTCTGGGTTCGATTCCACCTTGGCCCGGGTCTCTCTGTGTGGAGTTTGCATGTTTTCCCCGTGTCTGTGTCCAAAGACACGCAGTTACTGGGGTCAGGTTAATTGGTCACTCTAAATTGCACACAGGTGTGAATGGTTGTCTGTCTCTCTGCGACAGGCTGGCGACCTATACAGGGTGTACTGTGCTTCTCACCCTATGTCAGCTGTGATAGGCTCCAGACCCCCCCCACGACCCTGAACAGAATAAGCGGAAGAGAATGGATGGATGGAGATGTTGTAGCATTGAAACATTCAAAGATAAAACTTTGTCAGTAGTAGTTATCACATTTTGCAGATAGAACCTTATAATTCCAAACAAAAAAGGAGTTTTTAGAATTAGAAGGTTCTATCTGCATTATACTCATTCAAAAAAAAAAAAGAAAAAATTTGCACATTTAATAGGATTTTGATATTACTGATTTAGAATACATATAGGGTGTGTTTCATAATCATGTGTGAACAAGACTTATTCCATGTGTAATTTTTGCTATACAGAGTGCAAAAACTTTAAAGCTCAATATCTCAAAACTGGTCAGAATGTAGATAGAACCTTATAATTCTAAGGGGACAAAATGTTAACAGTGCATAGACAAATAAATGTTACCAATGCATAGATAATTGTTATCAGTGCATACACAAATATTACTAGTGCATAGATAATTGTTACAAATGTATAGATAATTGTTACCAGTGCACACATAAATGTTACTAGTGCACAGATAATTGTTACCAGTGCATAGACAAATGTTACCAGTGCACTAGCATAGTTTCATTACAAATGTATGTGAGCTTGGGGGGCCCCTGGTGGTGGTAGCCGCATATGTCGCCTATGCCTCAGTCCGGCTCTGTTCATGGCAACGATCCCGACAGACTGTTTTACCTCATTCAAGAGTTTGACTCCTGCCGCTGTCTCCCACCTCTTACACATTCTATTTTATTTTCTGTATATTCTTAGAAGTTTAATTTTATATTTTTAGAAAGTGTGACTTTCTACTGCGTGGCACTAAATAGGAGTGGCCCTCCAATCTCATTTTACATTCTGTATAATGACAAATAAAGGCATTCTATTCTATTCCAATAATGTAATTTTACTGCGGTAGTAGTAGCAGTAGTGTAGTTGCAGTAATTAAGTACTAGTACTATGGTATTTTTGTAGTTGTAGTGTGGTAGTAGTAGTCATGTAGTTGTACTGTGGTTGTAGTAGTATTGTAGTTGTACTGTGGTGGTAGTAGTAACGTAGTTGTACTGTGATAGTAGTAATGTGGTTGTACTGTGGTAGTAGTAGAGATTTAGTTGTACTGTGGTAGTAGTAGTAATGTAGTTATCAGGGGTGGACTGGCAATCGGGCGTACCGGGCATTTGCCCGGTGGGCCGACAGTCTCAAGGGCCGATGCCGTTGGATTTTTTTTTTCTTCCCTTTTTTTTTCCTAAGAGACCGGCCCACAATTTAGAGGGGGCGGCCCATTGGCCCATCTTCAATATAGACAGTGGACAGAACCAATCAGGATATAGGATTAAAGCGGCCCCACCCTTTCTCTGCGTGGTGCAGAACACTGAAACTACTCCCGCTAGTAGTTTCAGTGTTGAGCGCGTGTGTTAAAGGAGAGGCAATATGGAGAAACCGAAGCGGCAGAAAGGAGGTGCGGAGAAGTTACGTGCGAAGAAATTGAAGAGTGTCGCTGTAGATGCTACAAAATGTGTAAAGATCACAGACATGTTCGCTGCAGCCTCCACGTCCTCTGTAACAGTAATGCTGCAGCAACAGCAGCTGTAGGCAGAGCCGGCCAGAGGCATAGGAGACATATGCGGTTGCATAGGGCCCCCTGACCACCAGGGGCCCCCAAAGCTCACCCACATTTGTCATGAAACTTTTTTGGTTTGTTTTAAGTTTTTACAAATGCCAATTTCCTAAAAGAAAGAAGAGACTATTCTAACTGTCCAGATTTGTACACTTGTAACAACACTAATTTAATGAGTAGGCTACACTCTAATATTTCTGTCTCAGACTGATGCTAAAAAGCTAATTCATGCATCTGTTATTTCTAGGATGGACTATTGTAATTCATTATTATCAGGCTGTCTTAAAAGCTCCCTGAAAAGCCTTCAGCTGATCCAAAATGCTGCAGCTAGAGTACTGACAGGGACTAGAAAGAGAGAGCAGATTTCTCCCATATTGGCTTCTTTTCATTGGCTCATAGTACCGTATCACCCCAATAGAGCACTTTGCTCTCAGACTGCTGGCTTACTTGTGGTTCCTAGGATACTTAAGAGTAGAATGGGAGGCAGAGCCTTCAGCTTTCAGGCCCCTCTTCTGTGGAACCAGCTCCTAGTTTGGATTCAGGAGACAGACACCCTCTCTATTTTTAAGATTAGGATGAACGATGGGTTTTCTTTGTAATTATTGTGGGGTCTTTACCTTACACTATAAAGTGCCTTGAGATGTCTGTTTGTTGTGAGTTGGCACTGTATAAATAAAATGTAACTGAATTGAAAAATTGAATTGAAAAGGCTGAAACTGTAATATATCCTAAAAAAAAAAAAAAAAAAAAAAAAAAAAAAATCAACTTTAACCCTCCAGCATTAATAACAATTAAGTTCAGGGGACAATGAAGTGGTATGAAGGGGGCCCCAAATCAAATATTGCTTAGGTCCCCTTCAAGGCTTGGGCAGGCCCTGCTGTAGGTGAAGACAGCAGCAGTGTGATGAGCAATGGTGATTGATTAATATCAATATTTATTTACATTTGCATACTTCCCCAAATCTGGCAGCTACGGCACCTTAATCAGATAAAATAGCAAATGGTCAAGGCCGAGAAGTGTTGGATGAGCAGCAAGTGTCCATTTTAGGCTGCATCATAGCATTTTAGATATTTAGGTTAAAGATGTGTTGAAAGGCTGCACAGTAGTTTGAATTTGTAGCCTCTGTGCTGGTTAAACATGTTTTAAAAAGCCCTCAATCAGGTGAAATAACAGATTTTTAAAAAACTAAATGATACGTCAAAGCTTTGCAATTTAAGCATTACTAAAGTAAGTTTAAAAAAAAAAGTATAAAAGTATTATTAGCAAAAGGTATGCCCACACTGAATAAGAGTAAAACAGTGTCAAATGCTTCGAAGACATAGTTGCGGGCCGGTCTAAGCCAAAAATGCCAGGGCCAATTTTTTGTCCCAGTCCAGCCTTGGTAGTTATACTGTATTGTAGTAGTAGTAGTACGATGGTGGTAGTAGTATTGTGGCGCCGATAGGCGTCTTCTTAAACCGTGTTGTAATTCACGGTCTATTCACGAGGTGTCGCTGCTGTGCCGAGTCCGCACGATGGTTAAATTCCCGGATGTTATTGCGGCTAGCTCCTTTAGCTGATCGGCTAGCCGTTGCGACGCCGCTGTATTCCGCCGCTACGCTCTGCCGCATCGGGGACTTTCGACCCTTTTCACTTCCCTTGCCGATAGAAGCGGGTTTTTAATGTCAGTATCTTAACATCGGTCATTTATCATGACAGAAGTTGACTGAGGTGGTCGTTGTTTTAAAGTGTTGCTGTGAATTTTCGAACCGGTCCGGCGGGTTAACAATACGAAGAGCTAAGGCTAAATTAGCAGCTAACGCGGCCCGTTTGTTTCTACAGGTAGCTAACACAGCTAGCTTAGCGAGCTACCGCGGCTGTCATGGAAGATAAATCCTTCACTAAAGAGTTAGACCAATGGATCGAACAGCTCAACGAGTGCAAGCAGCTAACGGAAAACCAGGTCCGGACGCTCTGTGAGAAGGTAAGTACCGGGGTTTGTGACGGGGTTTCCCGGCGGGCCTGGCGCTCCTCAGCGCGGCCTGAAATGCCAAAGCGGCTCCGGCTAATTTCCGGAATATTGGAGCGACGAGGCGGCTGTTCTCGCCCTCTTTCTCCGAGCTTATCCAGACAGAATTAATTTTCAGGTCTGAAATATTTGTGTATTTCTATTAAAGCAGCCCAACTGTGGGCGGTTATCCGACAGCCCCCGACTCGAGACGTACAGGCCAAAAATTCGCGGCTTTTACCCCATTGCCAAGAAATAGACGCAGCCCGATTACTACCTGCGCTGTTTTTTTTTTTTTCTTTTTGCGCACAGGCCGGGACGCAGCCCGGGTCTGACTCACCGGAGGGCCCGATTCTTATTTCTCTGCTAATGGCATAAGTCATCGCTAATACGTGCCGTGATTGATTGATTGATTGATTGATTGATTTGCACCTCGCTCTGAATGTATCGGTCACCCGTTTGGTTGCACAAGCGTGAGCTCAGGTGGGCTACACCTTTAGAATCAGAGGCTGGGCGATGTTTGTGCAGCAGTATGAGGCTGTCATCCTCACTGCAGAAACAGTTAAACTGAAACATCTCTGTCTTCGATGTAGCGTTTAGGAGACGCTGGCTCATCTTTAATGCACAGCAGGGATCCCCTGATCCAGCACGCAGTCAGTGTGTCTGGGTTTATAGAGAAAAAGGACCATGTAATTTATAAATCCATCTCCAAGGTAGCAGAGCACAAAATGACTGTAAACATAATCTGGCTTATTGTGCTCTATAAATGAAGATAAATACATTTTTTACTATTTAACATTTAAACGAAGGATGAAACTGTCAGAATAAATCTGCAATTTATGCATTTATTTGTAACCCAGAGCTGGAGATGATTTTAGATTAACAAACAAAAACAGACCTGGAAGTTCTGGTGCATTTGTTTTTCTTTCAGCTCCTCAGCACAATGAAAATAATGAAATATAAGTAAAGCCAAAAAAAAAAAAAAAAAAGGCCTAAAATGTGAAAGATATAAGAATATAACGGAAGCATGCTGAGCATGGACTGACTGATTGATCCAGAATAAAAATATCCTGGATACTTGTGGAGTGAATCAGGTTTCAGGAGCTGACTGCATATGAACTGATGAATGATGGAGAGCCCTTCATATACAGTTAAGCTCAGTAAAATTCCTGAGACAAATAAAGTCTGGCCTCTGCTGTGAAGGTAAATACCGACAGGCTGATATGAGTGGATGTGATGTTTTCGCGTGTTTAAAATTCATGCTCCTACTGAGGAATCTGTTTTGTTTGCAGAAAATTTGAATAAAAAGCAGTGTTTCTCGTTTGAGAAACCTGTTGACAGATTTAGCTTTTGGGGGGGGTATTAATTATATTTCCATATTTTTAAGATGTCAGATGATTAATTAAAGCCGGATTTTCCTGCTCTAAATGCACCGCTCACACATGCAGCCGATGAGTCAGTGCTGAGTGTTTACTGCACTTACAAAGGTCTGTGTGGGGTTTTCATATTTCTGACATTTAGACTAACAAAGATAAATAGGATAAAATGTTCTGATGGATTCTTTAAAAAATGAGCTAAACTTTTTGTTAAAATAGGCTTTCTGTTGAGAATTTTATTGAATTTTTAAATTTATTTTGGAACTCCCTGTTTGTTCGGTGGTGGTTTATTGCATCTATTATGGCACATAAATCTTATTTTTTTGTGGACAGCGCTTTGACTGTCTGTGAAGGGGTGGCTGTAATCTGCTCTATCATAATGTATAAATGAAGATAAATTTGCTGTTAAAGTGCACCGTTGTGAGCTGCTGACACTTTCACAGCAGAGCTCAGCACTTTCTTATAAATTAATTTAAAAATTTATATTTTTAATCAAACTTTTAAACCACTGATTTCTCTCATTGCCTTTTTTTTTTTTTTTTTTAAATCAGTCAGCTGTTTGGGGTGAACATGAGTAATCACAACTGATCCACTTGTAGTTGAAGACATGAAATTATGTGACATAAATCTGCCTTTGCGGTGCCCACATGATCTGTTAGGTTGGAGAAATTGTAAACCCCCCCCCTTAATGAACATGATTACCGTCCCTGGACTCTTGTTCTGATTGGGGGACACTGATGGTATAGAAGACAACAGAGTATTCAGTATTTTACCAGATTATCTGCACCAATATCTATTTAATTTACAATAAAGTAAATGGATAATAACGCACTTTATTTTATCAGACACTCAGAAATGACAGTACAGAGAATCTGAAAGATAATCTAAGCAGCTGGTCTAAAAACAGGGCTGTCCCACCTGTGTGTGTGTTTATTGTATTTTTAATTAATTCTTATATATATATATATATATATATATATATATATATATATATATATATATATATATATATATATATATATATATATATACACACACACACACTGACCTAATGATGAAGACTTCACTGTCCTTTATATACCATGTTTTGTCTAGACTTAAATGCTGGAAAATCAGCAGTTAATCTGTTTATATTTCCTGCTTTTTAAGCTGCTGAGTGATTTATATTTAAAGTTCTAGTATAAGATGAATGTATTTTCTCTAATTAGAAATTTAACTATGGTGTCCTGTGAGGTCATGTAGGCCTGAAACCTATGAAAAAAATACTCTCGTGTGACTGAGCACATATGACTCGAGTTAGTGCCCTGAAAAGTTTTATTTCCCCTTTTATTGTTTTATTTTCCTCATGTGATCACCTCGCTGTCTGAGATGTGATTTTGTTTATTTTTTAAAAGACAGACACTCATTAAATCTGTTTCTTCTACAGGCCAAGGAGATCCTGACCAAGGAGTCCAATGTTCAGGAGGTGAGTTTTCCCAGCTCTCATTATTGATTATTCATGGGAAAAATAAAAATCGTGAAGAAGAGGGAAGGCAGAAAAAATAAACGGTTGATATTAGATGATTAGATTCTAATCCAGGTCAGTCATTTTTGGGTCCTTCATATGTTTCAGGGTAAAGTTCTGGTCCTGTGGCTCAGGTGGAGTGGAGCTCAGGTTAGCAGAATGATGGAAGTTTGAACTGTGACAGCAGATTTGGAGGCTAGTAGAAACCATAGTTTTCCAGCATTTTGCAAGTGTCCATCGTCCTGTGGTAACCTAGCTGCAGTACCAGGCTTTTACCTATAAAACATGTGAAGTAGATACAGCTCAGGTAGTTTTCAAGATAATGGAGTTTTAAAATGGCCTGTGACCGTGCTCGTTTCGCTTCATAAACACCTCAGGGCCGCTCTTAAAAAAAAAAAAAAAAAAAAAAAAAGCTGAGCAGCATGATGGAACAAGCAGTGAAATGTTGAGCTGCTGGAAAGTTTCCAGGTTTCATCAGGAAGAGAAATCTTTTCTACAGCTTTGATCAGCACACATAGGTGAGCACAAGGGCTGTTTTTTAAACGAGCTCTGTTTCTGCAGTTCGGAGGGGAATAAAGGTGCTGGTTTGGCTCAATTCTTTGCTGTGTTTGTATCAAAACTTTGAAAAGCTTTGAGGAACAGATTTCTGTTTGAGGTTTGTTCCCTGTGGTGTGTTTGAGCGATCTCACACCCTGTTTACACTGCGAACAGCTGAGGCGTGGGCTTGCACACATACCACCACCGTGTTTTTATGGAGACAGTTTCCAAATAATCCCACTAAATTCCATGCTATACTTCTGTGTTCGCTGCTTGTTACTAATTCACCTGCAGTGAGGAAGTATAGACTGACTGCAGGAAATAGTTTCATGTTATTACATGTTATTCACATGAACAGTACAGTACTGGTACTGTATGTTGGTCTTCAATAAACCCTGTGTTCAGATCATTGATCGTATTGACTTCCTGTTAGTGGAGCAGTTACTGGGTCTGACCACATTTATTTATAAACAATAAAAAGGATTTCGGGAGTTTTGGTGAAATGGTTATCAGTGAGATTTTGATTTATTTTTCAAACAAAAATCAGGATTTCTGCCAGTGAGTTACAGTTTGTGACTAAAGCTGCAACCCTGATGAGAGTGAATGCTCAACTTCTGAAATAATGGGTGTGTTTGAGGCTCTGTTGTCCAAAAGTAATGAATGAAAGGTAAATTTACTGTATTAGTACACTTTTACCCCGAATGCATCGGCTGTGGCATAACGTACTTCAAATGTGCAGCCATTCTCAGACTTTCAGCAAAAAAATACCGTAATACCCCATATATGACTGTGAAGTGCAATTTGTGGGCTTTGAGGAACAGTTTGAATTTTTCCAATGGGACAAACGGTCGCAGAGTTACAGTAAGCAGAGGCAGCAGTGATGTTTTCTGTGTGAAAGCATGAGATGATGGATAGAAGCTTGTTGCATAGAGAACTCGATGCTGTTACAGGTGACTCTTTCCTGCAGAAACTAATACATGTGTGAAATGTTAGCTTGCTCACTGTGTCTGGTGTAATGTTGCACAGACACAATGCCAGCAGTTTGCAGAGTGGGGCTAATGTTAGTGGAGCTAGCACTTGTGGCCCTCCTGTGTTACATGCTAACATTGTCTGCTTGATGTGGTTACTGATCGCTTTGGTTGTGTGGTTGTATGTCAGTTGTGACACATCGAGTGCATGACATCTCTGAACCAAAAGGAAACCAGAGCCCAGCCAGGATTTTAAGATCGGTGTGGATATTTGATGACTTAAAACTCTGATATTCTGAGAACATCGGCTGATAATTTTTTTTCTCTTTCAGAAACAAAAATGTAGTAATTTTGTTTATTGGCTGGTATACATGCAGATACTGAAAGATCAGCAGATAGGCTGCTGGTATTCTATCCACAGGAAGCTGCTGCTGTATATTAACAAGAATAACTTGTTTAGCCAACAAGTTACATCTGATCAACTAGTCACGCGTATTCCTGGTAATTTAAGTTGGATCATCTGAAGGTGAAACAGTGTTAAGCTGCAACATTTACTTGATGTTTTTAATCATGTTCAGCTTCTTTATAATTCTGATTCTTGTGGTTTGTTTCTGTTCATGTCCAAAAAATGGTAAAAATACATGTTAAACCCTGAACAGACTAGAATAGATCGGCCTGGTGTCACCAATACAGGCTAGCTCTTTGAGTTGGGATCAGACCAAATCCAATCCAGATATCAGGTCAGTGCATCCAGAATAAAATATAGCCTGTAAATATTCATGTACTGTCCCTGAGCGTGTGTGTGTGTTTCTTATCAGCCTAAATATTGACCTGCTTTCTGCTGCACACACAAATGTGACTCATGCCTAACATAAAAACCCAATTTGTTGTAGCGTTAAATAAATCTTTATTGAAAATGGCCAAAACCTAATCGACAGACATTTCTTATTTGATTGATCTCAGTCAGCAGGGCGCTGTATGCTTTTTATCTTGGATCAAGGCTACGAGTGGGCTTTATAGCAGGAAGAAACAAACCCAGGTTTCCTTTATTTGGGCAAAAAACAAACAGAACTTTGTTAAACCATTTGTGTGTAGATGATTATCTGACTGTTTTTGTCCTCTCAGGTGCGATGCCCGGTGACGGTGTGCGGCGATGTCCACGGTCAGTTCCATGACCTGATGGAGCTGTTTAAGATCGGAGGAAAGTCTCCTGACACCAACTACCTGTTCATGGGGGACTATGTTGACAGAGGCTACTACTCGGTGGAGACGGTCACGCTGCTCGTCACGTTAAAGGTAACCTGCGTGCTTCTGCCTCGTGTTTACATTTGCAGCGTGGAAGCGCCTTGTCAGTTGATATTTACAGGGGATTTATCTGATTTGATTACTTCCTGTTATGATCAATCCAGCCCGTGTGAGCTGATTGTCTCTGTGGTTACGGGCTGACCAGCTGTTTGTCTGCTGTGATAAGAACTAGACTGAACCTGTTTGCTCTGTCAGCCTCAAAGCTTCTAAAAATAATCTGCAGTTCCTCTCAACTCGATTTGCTCAAACAAACAGATCAACATCAGCTGTTGTTGGCTGAGCAGATGTGGAAGCGACTGATTAATATGAGAAGTGAAGGTTCTTTAATGTTTTAGAACATCATAAACATGTTTAGTAAAAACATGACGCAGTGATGTGAGAGAGGAGATATCAGCTGACTGGAAGGTGACTGAGGATATGAGCAGTGTTTCTGTTGCACACAATGATACCAGTGAGTCAGTGCAGACACGACTGGTTTAGTGTCAGAATATGACTTTGGTGTGTCTCAAGGAAACTGATCAACTTTTTTGTTTCATAATCACAAACGTTTGATGGGTTTCCTTTTTTTAATCTAAACTCAGAATCCTGGACTCAGGTGGATCATTTTGTCTGTTTGATATTAAAATGTTTGAAATGTCCATGGTCAGTTCTACGACCTGATGGAGCTGTTTAAGGTTAGAAAAAATTTAGCAATAAAGGACATGATTCTCTTTGGGATCTGATTCTGATCAGATATTGAGGTTGTTACAGGTTGAGACTCAGGATTTTGACTGCAGAAAATGTTAAATTCCTGGGGGTAACAGTGATGAACACACTGACGATGATCAGCTTGGATTTATAGTTAAAGATGAGGGTAAATGTAATTAAAATTATATAAATGTACAAAAAATTCACCATCAGTAAACTTTATTTAGAAAAACTAACAAATTGCTCGTTGATGTACTTCCTACACATTTTTTTTGGGCTGTGCAGGTCCACGTGTATTTTATGATTTTATTTACACTGCCCCTTCCCGTTCCCCAATCTGTCTGAAAGAACCATGCTCCTGCTTTAATAGTGGTCAACCACCTTGCTCTTATTTTGAAAATTCAGTCAGTGCTAACCAGCTAGCTCTCCAGTTTCCTGTGTCTAGTCCCACAGTCAGACAGGGTCCTCCTTCAGCGCCGGCTGATGGTGGTCCTGAGGACTGCCAGCTGCAATCCAGGAAGGGGGAAACATGATGCAGCAGTTTGCTTCGTGTTACTCGTATGAATAGAGTTTTCTTCCTTTCAGTATAAAAGCTGATTTCAGTTCTAACATTTCTTTCACATTTCTCAGAGCGCTCCTTTTTTGTCCAGTCTCTGTAACAGTGATCGTAGGCTTGTTGTCGCCTGTGGTGTGAACACATTTTTCTCTCTCCAGTGTTTCTGCTCGAGCTGGATTTTTTTTGTCAGCTGATGTTTAGGACATTATGAAGCCCAACTGGGTGACAGAAATGCCGCAGGAAACACGGAGTCATGTTTAGATGAAGCCCCTCCCCTGAGTCAGCACGCTGCTCTCTGAACCGCTCTGACCCAGTTTTAGATCATCGTACGTTAACAGTGAATCGCTGCTGGTTATAAAGCGACCTGATCCAACACACAGCACTGCTTTTGTTTTCCTCCTCTGTTTTTGTTCCTGCTGTTGGCTGAATAACACGAACAGGAAAACTCATTTCAACACTTCCAGTCTCTGTTTCAGAAGCTCCAGCTATGTTATCAGTACATTAAACTGTACCAGCTGTACCCACACTGGTATTCAGTGATCATTCTTCAGTTTCTCTTTTTTTGTTTTGTTTGGTTGCACTTGGAGTCCAAAACCCAAAAATGTTCAGCCAACTCGTGAGACAAAGGAAGCTGAGGTTAATCAATATTGATCACTTTTGGAGCTGTTAATTATTTTGCTGTCTCACAGCAAATGAACACATTTGTTAAGTTCTGGCCTGATTGTAAATTATTTAATATTTTGTTATTCAGGTTCGTTTCCAGGAGCGAATCACCATCCTTCGAGGGAACCACGAGTCACGGCAGATCACACAGGTCTACGGCTTCTACGACGAGTGCCTGAGGAAGTACGGCAATGCCAACGTGTGGAAGTACTTCACAGACCTGTTTGACTACCTGCCACTCACTGCGCTGGTCGACGGACAGGTAGGAGGAACCGGTTCTAACTTTTTATTGATCCCAGTTTCACTGAGAGGATGTTCCTCTGATGAACCGTAGGGATGATGTCACTGTAAGGTTACTGGTGTGCTCTGTGCTCCTTTTTTCAGTTGTGACACTTTGTTTATCTTCATAACCCAAACTGATGCAGTTTCCTCAATAAATAAAAATGGAGAGACAGCTGCTGTGATCTGCTGCAGTATAAATAAAGCTGAATGATTTTTATGGTATTACAGCTATTCACAAATTATCACGCTCAGGATTGCAAGACTTGTAAAATCATGAATCTGACACCACAACAACTTAAAATGGATTGCATAGATCCATTTTTCTACTTTACTTTTAATACCACTTTCTACTTTAATTATCCTGTCCGTGGTCTGTCCACATTGTAAGCATTTCCTTCGTTGTCAGTTTTAATCTGCATCCATGTCATATTTTGGTTTGGGTTTTTGTTCATGAGTGAAGAGTTGAGCTTCCTCCCACTCCCTCTTCACTTTAAAAGCTGCTGGACTGAATATTTGTATTGGACATGAAGACGGTTTAAACTGTTAAATCTGCTCATGAATTGTTTTTTTGTGGGGGGTTTTTTGTGTGTGTTTAGTTGAGATGAACTTCAGAGGGTTTTTTTTTTTTGTTTGTTTGTTTCAGATCTTCTGTCTCCACGGAGGTTTGTCTCCTTCCATAGACACTCTGGATCACATACGAGCTCTGGACCGCCTGCAAGAAGTTCCACATGAGGTACACTCATACCCACCTACCTACAGGATGTCAGTTTTTAGATTATCAGGGATGGAAACCACCTGCTTCCTACTGAGGACAGAAATGTTTTTTAAACAAAGCTTCAGTTGATGCAGCCGCTCTTTGGAGCTTTTATTTTTAGAAAGCACGTTGATCCACATTTGTTGCTGCAGCGGTTTGTGGTGATCAGATACACAGGGCAGACATGTCACTGCTCAGTGCTGAGGCTCGTTTGACTGTTTTTTTTAATGTGGAGACAGTGAAGCTTCAGAGGAACATGATATGAAGCTTTATATCCAACTTTTGGGGTCATATTCAGCCTTATATTTGATGTAAAATGGGCTGGATCAGTAAAAATCACATTTAATGAAGCAACCATTAGATGATGTGCAGCAAGGTTTGATCAGAGCTGTTTGTGTTTCAGGGCCCGATGTGTGACCTGCTGTGGTCGGACCCTGATGACCGCGGTGGGTGGGGAATCTCTCCCCGAGGTGCCGGCTACACCTTCGGACAGGACATCTCTGAAACCTTCAACCACGCCAACGGCCTCACTCTGGTGTCTCGCGCCCATCAGCTGGTCATGGAGGTAAAACGGGTTGCTTTTAGATGATTTGTCAGTGCCAGGTGGTGTTGTACAGAAGTCTTCCTCAGTCTGACCCGAGATGGCACGAAGCTTCAGCAGTCTGAGACGAACCAAGTGTGAAAGAAATTTGCCCGTCTTTAATCTCCATGGGGTGGGGGGGGGGTTGCTAGTTAAATTTCTTCTGGAGTGGATTTTTACCACGTCAAAGAGGGAATGCAACAGTTTCAGCATGCAAATAAAGGCAAAGATTAAAAAAATATTCCAGCAGATTTGATTTGATTTTTTAAGAACTCGAGTCCCTCTTTATCCAGGGACCTGGTCAGCTGACCCGGGTTCTTCTGATGTCACCATTCTCAGTTTTACAAATGTTTAACTGAACATAAACCACAAACCAGCTCTCATCTGACCTGTTTAAGTCCTTTTTTTTTTTTTTTTTTTTTTTTTTTTATAAATATTAAACCTAGCACACGTGTGTGCGCAGAGCAAGTGGACTGAAGGGTCCTATAAAAATCCTCTGGTCTCCATAGCAACAACATGAAGTTGGAGCCGGGCTCCTCTTCCTCTTGTTTGTGTCCTAGTTTTACTCCCACGGAGGTTCACATCAATGTGAGCGGCTCTGTGTTCGGAGGATTCACTGAGCAGCTGCACAAACTTCAGAGGGCTTCACTTCATCTGCAGCTGAAGAAAAGATCAGACCACAGCCGGCTGAGCAGGAGATCCACCCACTCCTGATTCTGAGTTAGTACCGTTAGTCTCATTGAGTCCATTATTGCAGGGTGAGCTGAGTGAGTTCTGGTTTGAATCTTCTACTCCTCAACTTTTACCCTCCTCATTTCCTGTCTCTCTGACCGGAAGTGTTGAAGCTAAGTTGCCGTCAGCGTGTCCAGAGCTGATCTGGGAGAGCTCTTCACTGCTGTAAATGTCAGTGCAGAAAGTTCCTTCAGTTTAGTGGAGAGCGCTCGATAAATACGAGTCAGTGGAGCTGAATGGCTAAAATGTCATAAATCCTGTGTGGATCGCATGTCTGAAGTGAAATAAAAGGACTCCTCTGTCCTTCAGTTTTTCTCTGTGAAGCTGATTTTGTCCACAAATGTGAATGCATGCTGATTGGTTGGGTAGGGATTTAGGACAGGAAGTCCTACCTCGATGGTGCCTGTTTTCAAAGGCTTCATGTAGTGGTTCGTGGTGGTTGAAGGTGACGCTGTCAGGAGGCAGTGGCTACAGCTTTAAACACTAAACATTGCACTACAGTAGCTGTAAAACGTCTAAAAATGGAACTACTGTCTGAAATTATGTCATCAAAAATGAGACAAACAGAAGAAGACATGAAATTTGTTGTTTTTGTTCTCCAGCCCATGGAGCCCCCGTTCAGTCAGCTCAGGAGAGCCCCCTGTGGTCTCCCAGTCTAACTGATGTGTTTGCATCCCTGCAGGGCTACAACTGGGGCCATGACAAGAATGTGGTGACCATCTTCAGTGCTCCAAACTACTGCTACCGCTGTGGAAACCAGGCGGCCATCATGGAACTGGACGACACTCTGAAATATTCTTTGTAAGTATGAAGAATGTATTCAGAGCCTATCAGAGCGCAAACAGTGCTGGATTTATGTTAAATATGAACACATCTGTTTAAATTCACAGCATAAATGTGCATTAAAATAGATGAGGCGAGTGATGGGAGAGCAGCTTACCAAGTTCTGTTTGGATTTCACCAAGACCAACCCACTAAACATCACCAGTCCCGTTTCCTTTTTAATATTTTACTCTCTTCATACACAAAGTTTAGTTTAGTATAAAGTGTGTACAGTCACCTTTGTGTATGAATGAAGCTGCCTCAGTCAGCTGATCAGAGGGCAGTGTTTATAAAAACTTTATGTACAACAAGATGAATTTACAGTTGCCAGAAAAGCTTCAGTGATGCCACACTGAATACTAAAAGGTAAATCTGAGTCAGTAAGCACGGTAGAGCACAGGTTCAGTTTTATCTGTGGACTGATTGATGGAAACACTGCATTCTTCCTCATGTCCAGCAGGGGGCGACTCCTCTGAAGTTTGAGAAGCTGAACTCAATCACTTCCCTAATGAGTTTATGGTCTCAGTCACTGGTTTCAGGTCTTAATGAATAAAACATTCATTTTGAAAGTGATGATCCCGTTAGTCCAAACAGCCAGAAAGCAGGGCCGGGTTTAGGGGTTCAGGAGCTCGAGGCTTTACTGTGTTAGGTCACTGTGGCCGTATTTTATGTACCGTCTGGGATCATAAAAGTACATAAAAAGCTAAGTTTAAAGTGTGCTAAATTATGCACTGAACATCTGCATCTAACCTAATGTGACATCAGTCAGCTTACAGGAAGTCATCACTAACTTTTTCTGTCTCCTCAGCCTTCAGTTTGACCCCGCCCCCCGCCGCGGAGAGCCCCATGTGACCAGACGCACCCCCGACTACTTCCTGTGAATGTCCGAAGCATCCCCTCGATCGTCCACGAAGCTCCACACACCCTGCCCCCTCCCCCTCCCATTCATTTTGGATGGGAAGACCATTATGATGAATAGAGACAAACGATTGGCTGATGAATCCAGATTTGAAGAGGGGAAGGTCCCCCTACAGTCGTGTTTTCAGTATGCTGTCTTTAATGCTGTGCTGCAGAAACATGTAAACTGATCTGTTTTTCTTTCTTTTGTTTCTTACATGTTTGAAATCGAGAGAATAAAACTACCAACGTGGACCAAATGTGCCATAATTCTGCTCCTTTTACCACATGTAACGCAGGCTTTTCTCTTCGTTCCACTTCTGTTTTTCTTAAGACTACAGCACTAAAACCCAACCTTCTGTCACAACCAACACCACACATCTCATGGCATATGTGCTTTTTTTTTCCTTTTGTTTATTTTCCTGTTGCAATATAATTTTAAAAGATTTAAAAAAGTTTGCTTCTAGTAGTACAGCTGTGAGTTTTAGCTGTCCAGGCTGCAGCCGTTGGTCATCTCAGCAAGTATATTACTGTAATTTGAATAAAGACAACAGACGTATTAAATAAAATGTCCTATTGATGAACTACAGCGGTGAGTCAGCGTCTTCTTCTGCTGCTTCACTTGAAAGTTTGTTCGTTCTGTTAAAGTAATGTTTGTTTTCTGGCCACGGTGGAGTCTTATTCATACTTCAGTGTGATCAGTGATCTCAGAGGTGCCCGGTGCTGCTTGCAGACAGATGTGCGACGAGTAGTTTGAGACTTTGGTGATGGACGAGTAAAGCCAAAGACTGAATTTTACAGGTCCTCCCGTCTTTGCACCCTTCCTGATGTGCTGCTGTGCACACCTTAAACCCTGGATTCTAATGAGCTAATTCATTATCATTTCCTGTGCCCTTTAGAGAAGACCCACAAATGATGCCTCATGGTGTGTTAGATCACGTAAGATGTTGGGTTTCACAGACACTTTTTTTGGAAACCTTTTTAATACAACTTTATAAATAAAAGGCTTACATAAAATACTGCTCTGACAGTTGACTAGATTTTAAAGGCACATCAAATGTTTAAAGTGTGAGGCAGCTGTCGGTCATTAAGCAGCCTTCAGGAAACGTTCTCCAATCTGCAGACCCTCACTGCTGGGCCTCTTCTGACCACCTCCATACATAGTGATGGATCCATCCCTCTATCAGACCTGCTGCTGAAGTTCAGTCCAGTTCTTGTGTAATGTGGCATACCTCACCCTTTCCTCCCTGTTTCCCTTACGAATGGCTCCTGAAAGCCGCCCTTCCACTGAGACCCATTTCTGATGAGGCTTCAGTGAATGGTAGATGGATCAGCTGAAGATCCAGATCTGTCTGTCAGGTCTCTGCTGGATTTGTTCCTGTTTCTTAAGAATGTGATTTTCAGATACTATCTTCATCTGCAGCAGAGACTTTTTTTAGGCCTCACACTTCTGTCATCCATGTGTCCAGCTTCCTCTTTTGTTTTTTTTTTAAAGGACACACTGCACACCATCCTAAGATATGCCAATTTTGCAGCTAACCGCTCTTTGGGAATCAGCTTGTTGGTGATTAAATCCTATTTTATGCTGTTAGACTGTTAACTTTGGCATTTTACATAGATTCAACTAAAGAAACTGAACAAATGATGTTTCTGCTAGTAACAAAGAGCCTAAAGTTACAGTTTAAACTGTTTCTTTGCTGAGTTGTCACCCACTGGTTCATCCCTGAGTTTGGATCCATTTTTATGCTTGCGTGAGTCACAGTCAGAGTTCAGTGGCTTAACTATCAAGAACATTCCTGTGAAAATGGTCAGGTACAAGGACTGGACTGAGTGAAAAAGCAGCCAATGTCCAAAGAAGAACTTTGAAGACCTGCAGAAAGCTGGAGAACTGTTGCTCAAGTACACTTTAAAAACATAAGAAGGTATGGCTGCTTGGAAACAAAATATAAAGAATGAGGGGTGGCCCAAGACGTCTGCACAGTACTGCATCTGTATTTTTATTTTTTGTAAACTATTTGTTTAAATAAAGTTTAAAATAAAGAAATAAATGCGTCCCTAAAACAGCTTCATATATCTGGAAAGAGCACAGGAACGACTCATAAAGGTGAGAGATCACAGCAGGTGCACTGTTTGTGAACTACGTCTCCTTTATATAAAAAAAAAAACGTGTTTTGACATTGAACAAACACAAATATGTGTTTACTCGGCAGTATCTCTACAAATATTGTGCAGCTTGTCGTTATGTCAAATATCGCGAGAATTTCAGCGACGCGCACAAACCGTCCATGTTAGCTTCCGCTGGAGGTGTAGCGGCTATTTGATGGAGGAACGCGTGGAGGTGGGCTGTAATCTTCACCCGTGGGCAGTGAAGTGCTTGTCCGTGACGCGTGGAGCTCCCGACGGGATACATCCGGTCACCGGCGCTCTGGTCAGTCCGTCAGAGCTAACGGGAGCTAGCAGGAGAAGCTAAAAACACTACCCGAACCTGCGCGCACCTTCATGCTGGCGGACTAAAGCGTCGGTAAATAAACGTAAATATGCTTGAATGTAATTTCCGGTGTTTCTGTGTTTTACTTGTAATTTGCTTATATCGGTAAATGACTGTAGTCAACAGGATATATGAAAGGCTTATATATCAAATGATTCAGAAAAATCTGTTATTGTTCCTACATTATAATCAATTCAGTCCTTTTGGCCGCTTCAAATATCTTAAAGAGCTGTGATCTAATGTTGAAATTTCTGCTGCCCCATTGGCCAGATCTCACCGATAAAAGACATTTTTAATGTTAATGACAGTTTTTACTCTGATAAAGAATAAAATAAAGTTGCCAATAAAGGATTGCAGCTTCTACCCTGTGACAGGAATGTTGTTTCTCACTCAAAATGTTTTCACATCATGCTGTAATGGAAGCGCTTCCATCAGCGTCTATGAACTTTAACCTTTGGTTTAATTTCAGGATCTTTGTTGCCGCCCTGTGGAGTCATGAACAATAATTGCATCAGTCTCCACTTTAATCCAATCATGATCTTAATGTGAATTAAACATGTTTCCACAGTGTGCCATGTCTGCCTGGACATGCAGGGGAGGATGATGGTGAGGAGGAGGAGGGTGGTGTAGATGGTGCCCTGACCTCCGTCCGTCTGTATGGAGGATGTAGTCGTGCACTATCAGCCTGGATCAGCTGTTGGGCTCGGCTCGCTATTGGAGACCACGCAGAAGCTCCTGGAGCCGTTCCCCTGCCGCACTCCTCCCGTCTTCACCCCCTGGTTCCCCACAGCTTCCGGAGACTGCCCGCTGCCCCTCAGACCCGTGAAACGAGCGCCTATCATCACCTGTTTGGCTGATTCATCAGCAGCAGAGGGGAGACCCCATGATGGTGTCTCAGACCCCCCCGGCCCCCTGCTTCCTGTGTCTCCTCACAGCCGACACGAGAAGGAGAAGTACAAAGATGGAGCCACTGGTTCGCCGGTCAGACGGAGCAGCTGGAGCGTCATCACTCAGAGGGGTGTCCTGGAGCCGAGCTCGCAGTCGCTGTCCAAACAGTTTCATCACACTGTCTCCATCCATGGCCTCCACCTCCGCCAGAGGGCCAAGTGGGTGATCCGTGAGCTGAACTGTGGCACGGCGGGAAACATTGAGGAGGTCGGTGGAATGTTGAAGCTGCTTTTTTTAAAGTTCTGTTTCACAGGTTAAATGTGAGGAGAAACCACAGACTCGAGCCAAACGTGACCATATTTGGGCGAGAGGGTGGCGTGCTAATTTATCAGCTGATTCTGGCCAGCATCACACAGATACCTGCTAATCAGTTATGTCCAATCAAATTCTAGACTCTCACTCAGCAAACTGGAATTCAGCCTTCTTGGATGGTCTGTTAGAAGCACATTAAAATGTTGGTAAAGACCTGCTTGTACACTAGTGTTTCCTGTTGCTAGGCAGGAAATCAGAGGAATATTTAATAATTCATACCATCCTTTATAGATGGCAGGTGTGAGTAGCGTGCACGTGAGCATTATTTTGCTAAATATTAGAGGGGAATTGAGCGTAGGAAAAAAAAAAAAACTTAAATCATCAAATAATCTTTTCTGTTCTCAAAAAAAAGTGCCAACGATTTGAAGCCTCCAGCTTTTTCTGTGACGTCTCATGATGTAGGTTGGTTTGAAAATGGAGGGCTCGGTGTGGATCGACCTGCAGAGATGCACTGTATGAACTTCATCATCTTCAGACTTTAAGTCCTAAATGAGAGCGTGAGCAGAGTCTGAAGTGTGCGTGAGAGTCGGGCTGATGGTTAAACGAAAGTGTGCCGAGGTGTTAACTGTGAACAGTGCCAGTGTGTGGTTTGTGTTTCTGCTGCTCTAACTGTTGATCCTTATCTGAACATCCGTCCTTCACCTCGTTTTCCACCAGCTCATCAGATTTTAAACCTCCCTCAGAACCGAAAATCTGCTCAGCAACATAAATGGAAAATAAAAACACCTGTTTGATATTTTCAGTTTTAAGCTGATTTTCTTCCTCCTCCCTGCAGGTCTGGCGGACTCTGAGCCGCTCTGTCCGGAGCTCCCGGCTGCCCACGTGCAACGCCAACATCCAGCGCGAGCGGGCCGAGATCTGGGTGTTCTGCGACGTGCTGCACTCGGAGCAGGTGGGGCGCTTCCTGAAGGATGAGCTGAAGCTGTCGGGGCGGATCAGCTTGACGGTGCATCGGCTGGGAAACATCTTCAGCATGTAGAGCGCCCCCTGCAGCACCACAGAGGACTTGCTCAGGTTTTTACAGACTCATAGCTTAGATGGAGACTGTGATGAAGACTGTGGCCTCAAAAAGGCGGCAGCAGCACATTCAGGGTGTTTACATGCACAGCGTGTCCTGGCTTTTCGTCACTGTCACGCTCTGTCCACCTTACTTCTCAGCTGCTGAGCCTGAAGGTATGTTTTCAGAGGAGGAAGAAGTACCTGGTCTGGGGTCAGTACTGCTGAAATACTGAAGGGAAAGGATCAATGCTCATTAGCTTAAATTCAGAGAGGACAACCACTTCAAACATCAGCCTCAAGAAGGCAGCAGCAGCATGCGTGTGAGTCAGCGGTCTGTAAGATCTGCTGTGACAGATCCCACCTGTCTAATTATAATTCAGAAGACTGATACTAATAAAATGAATTGTTTTAAGATAGTAAACAAGCAAACCTGCTTAATCAGACATAGCAGTGCTTTTAACATCTTTAAACAGATATCAGCTGATAAGGGAGAGATACGTGTCACAGGAAGCGTTCAGGTTTATTTTAAGTTTTTAAGGATGCAGAGATAAACCAGTTGATACTTATCAGGTGTGTCACAGCAAGTTGCGGCTGGCTGATTATCAGGAGTTGTGAGATGGAGAGCTGGAAGATATTACTCAGAGTTTAATCAGGCAGGCTGACCGTCAGACAGGAAGAAGGTCTCAGAGCTGATCTTCAGTTTCCAGTTTGGAGAAACAGAAAAAGCAGCAGGGAAGCAAATTTCATCCCGCTGAGAAAACTGAGTCATTCAGCTCTTTGTTCAAATCCACCAGACTCCATTCACAAAAACAGAGATTTTACTTCACAGACCACAGGAGCTCAAATCAGACTGTTGACTGAGGTCATTCTCAGGGGTAGGCACTGGGTCTCTCTGTAATGTTTCCTGGTGTGATGATGTGTGAAATTTAGTGATGAATAACCAAAGCAACTGAAAAAGCAAATCCACTCATTTTTCTGTTCCGTTCTTTTTCAGCAGGAAATGTAGCAAATGATGAGCTTTATGAGGCAGATTAAACCCAGTTTACACTGATGAGCATGATCTTTATGAAACAATGAATTGTGATCAGAGAGCAGGCCACATGAGTACCCTTTATTTTTAACCCCCGGCTGCTCTGTGTTCAAACATGGTGTAAGAAGTATATTTAAGCTAAAAGCTGTTTTTCCTCTGATTAAAAAGCGCCAAGTGCAGAACTCCATTTATATTTTATAAATTCTATTGAAATATTCATGAACTGAGGGGGGGTGAACCTCCAGTTGTATTTGTCATTTTGTGTCTATGTTGTGTGTTTATAAAGTGTGTTTTATACTCCTATTTGTGCTCTGATGTCAATAAAGCTTTTTTATATTTGTAGTGAGTCTCCAGTGGGGGGTGTGTGTGTGTGTGTGTGTGTGTGTGTGTGTGTGTGTGTGTGTGTGTGTGTGTGTGTGTGTGTGTGTGTGTGTGTGTTGGGGTGTGAGGAAGTGTGAGTGTTCTGGAAAAGCTGCAGCGGCAGTCACATGAGACACGCACACACACACTCTGAATGAATGAGGGCAGTATGAATACAGTACAACCCCCATCCCTCACACACTCTTTTGTTGCTTTGGGCTCGTGCACACTGCATTAAAAAGATCTAGGTTACCGGATGTGACATCGGTTCCCCGCCCCCGTGTTCAGCTATACTCGGTTATCATCTCTTGACTCGGTGTTTTTGGCTCATTAACGCCTCAAATACGTGATCCAAGAAGAAAATAAATGCAGCATACGTAACTGTCTTACATTTTGTAAACGTTTCAGTTTTTTAAAATAACGAGTATTAATTTTTTGGGACGTTTGGGTTCTGAGATTTATTGTGACAGGCACTCGGAACTGTAACAATTTGCTGGCTTGATGGTGCTATATACAACAGAAATGCAGCAGTAAACCATCCTTAATATTAAGATGTTAGATTGTAGTATTCGTTCTTATCATAAACACAAACCCTTTCGGGTTAAATGTAACATTTTCGTAAAGGCTGAGCACTTTAAAAGTCAAAGCCACTTTTATTTTGATAGCCCGCAGCGGAAGCACTGACAGTCATGCGCACTTGACGTCTGTCTCCCTCCCGTACCTCAGACGGACGATCCACGAGTGTCTTCATGCGGGAAATAATCGATATAACGGCGGTATATCTCAGCTTTGGACGCTATCAGGAGGTCGTGTGTGCTTGCTGCTTCATCATGGCGCCCGCCGCTCGCGCTGCTGGACGCTTTTATTGGTGAAACATCAAGAAAAAGGTGAGACGCTGGAGCTAGGTGGCTAAGCTACCGCTGGCATGCATTGTGGTTTCCCGTTTCCTGAGGGCATCCAGCGGCTAAGAGCGGCTCCTGGCGCAGCTTCACAGCCGCTGACAGCTTCACTTTAGTCCGTGATGGGTGCAGAGCCTTTGTGGCTAAAATAAAATTAAGGTTCTCTTCTGTGGGGCAAACCCGCGAGGCGGAAAGTCCCTGAAAAGTCGGACATTTCTGTTTTTCTTCCTTTTCTTTTCTTTAGGTGCCGAAAGTCCCATCAAAACGCGACAGATTTTGTTTTTGTGGTAGCTAGCATCTGTAAAATGTGTGTATTTTGAAATTTGTTAGCATTTTTTATAATAATATAGTTGTATAAGCCACTTTGTTTTCATGTTTAGAGCTTCGTTAATTTATCCTGAAATTCCGGTTTATGTAAATTAAAAATTGTCTGGTTGTGGGAACAGGGTCTCACATTTGGACATTTGTTTATTTCGTAAATTTCATGAAATTATAGAAAATGAATAATGGTCGATTAATCATTGTTTCAAGAAAAAGTGCTGCTGCTCAGTCACATGTAGTTTTCTTGGTCCTAAAATAAGCATAATAAACATATTAGTTATTCATTAGTTGATTAGTTTGATCAGCAGTTAAATTTAGTCATCAAGTAAAATGGAAATTATTCTGTTCATTTTTTTTTATCAGCATCCATTTTCCTTATTTCATTATCCCTGTTTGTTTCATAGATGGCAGTAAATGTCCGTGGTGACGCGTTATTATTTAAGTATGTTATATGTTAGGATTTAAATGGTGTGTTTGGTACCAAAACGTTGCCTGAAAGTTCAGATTTTTTTTTTTTTTTTCTTGAGTTAAATGGTCGGTGGACTTATATCAAATAACATTCAGCACATTTAGTTTTCAAAAATGAAGATTTCACAAATTTCAGCTCTTCATGTGTGAATATTTTTAAGCGTTTTCGGGTTTCTGTAAAATTAAACTAGAAATCTTTAGGGACAGGAAACAGTTGGAAGATTAATTGATGCCGGTTTTTTTTCTTTTTTCATTCAAATATCTAGATTTACCCCATTAATAAATAAATATGAAAGTTGAGCAACTGTGAAAAATGTAAGTAATAGAAATTGATTTGATTAGAAATAATGAGAGAGACAGTGTATCAAATATTGAAGTTTTGTTTATGTATTAAAAATATTTTCTCATTTTTAATTTGATGCCAACAACGTGTTTCCAAAAGGGGACCAAACAGTTTAAGGAGGGGGAAGCTGTGAAGCTCTCCTGAATGTGAAGTTAGTTATTTGACAATAACAGGAGGCAAAAACAGCAAATCTGAAAGCTTTTATTTTGATGGTCTAGCAGTGTCCTGTGTTACAGCTGACACAGTACCCTTGGACATCTGTGTAGGCCCCATCAATGCTGAGCCAGATGCTGCTCCTAAATCAGCTTTAGGTGTTTCTTCTTCCAGCAGAAGGTGAAAAAAAACCGCACTGTTTTTTTTTTTTTTTTTTTTAGAAAAAGTCTTATTTTTTGAGCAGAGAAGGCACCAAACCACATTCTTGTCTTGCAGTCTCATCTTCTGCAGAGAATGTCTTATTTCAGTAACACAAAACTTTGTAAGAAGAAAACTGAAGCCTACCTGTCACCCACTGAAAGCATTCAGAGGGTTATGAAACCAGAACTCGAGCAGCTAAAAGCAGGGTTATTTCTCAGACCCGAATGGCCTCCTGAGGTTTTAAAGGCAGGTTTGATGCTCGCAATCCCGCTGTGCTGAAACGTGTTGCTGGCGTCAAATTTAAAATGAATGATGCATTTTTCCAAAAGCAGCAAAATGTCTCATCTTCAATATTTCTATGATGTCTTTGTACCATTTTCATTTACATATAAGATTTAAATATCGTGCACATTAATGCATTCAAATTTATTTACATTTTGTGCTGCATCATAACAGTACACATTCAGTTATTTTTAAATGCAAACACAACTCTAATTTCAGAAGCTTTGACATTTATTAAGCAATTAAAATAATTCCCAGTTAACTTTTAGTTTGACTAATTATTGCTCAGCTCCTTGATGATTGTTTTTATTTTTTGATAAATCCACTGCCTGTTTTCATCACGCATGTTTAAATGAATCTGTTTAAAATGAGCTGCACATTTATTTTCACTAGACCGACCTTCAGCTTTTGTTAGAAATGAAATGTGTGGAAAACGTGCCGAAGTTATAATCTGCAGCCTAACAAACCACAGCTGGATTTTATCAGGTTAAGAAAAAGAACAGAGTGCTTTCCAAGGTGTTTATCCAGTTTGGACTGTTTGAGTTTTCTGTTTCATTCGCAGTGAGCTGAGCATTTCAGGGTTCAGACAGTGAAAATATTCTGAGGTTGTGTGGATTTTTTTCTGGTCTGAAAATGTAGGCGGAACAAAAAATGGCTGCACACTAACCGAGAACATCATGAAAAAATTATGATATTAATGAGATGAAGCATGAAAATGGAGCAGAAAAAACACACCACTGAAGCTTTATATTTAATAAGTGTGGTTATTTTTTAGGCCTTGATTTTCTAACTAACTTTGAGGCGATGCGATGCAGCAGGAATGAGAGCGGGTGAAGCGCTTCCTGGGGGGAAACCCTGCACGAACTGCAGTAGAACCACTGAATAAACTGACAGGAAGTCGGTTCTTCCTTGTTTCCAAAGTTAAATATTAAATTAACACTCAGATAGCAGTTTATTAGGTACAGAGGTGCACAGAGTGCAGAAAAAAAGCTAAAGAATCAGAAAAAGCAGCTGATTTTCACTGTTTTTGCTCACTAAACCATCTTCTGCTGCATCTTGCCCCTCGCAGTCATTGGTAACCTGTGACCTCCTTTCATCTCTCAGGTGACCCGTCGCCTCCACAGATGTGGCCACTACCTCTGCTGAGACTGCTGTTCATGAACTGCGAGGATGCGCTGATAGAGCGGCTGTGGCTCGGCCTGGAGGGATGACAGGACTTTAAGAGGCAAACATGGAGACAGGGGAGACGCACGTCCATGTGGATTCTCCTCTTTAGACCCCTCAGGATACAGAATAAAACCTATGATCATATTTTTTCACTCAGAGCTTTTTTTGTTAGTTTTTGTGAAGCCATATTCGAGTCAGGATGAGCTCAGAGGGTTTTCAGTACCGAGCACTGTACGACTACAAGAAGGAGAGAGAGGAGGACATCGACCTGCACGTCGGGGACATGCTGCTGGTCAGTAAGGGCGCGCTGCTGGCGCTCGGCTGCACCAACGGAGCGGAAGAACGGCCGTCGGAGATCGGCTGGCTGCCGGGCTTCAACGAGACCACACAGGTATGACACCGCTCTAGATAGGTAGACAGGAAGTGCTTTTCTGTCAGACGAAGGTTCCTCCTTCGGTGTAGATATATGGTGATGGTGGCATGAGATTGTGGAGACAAGATGCTGTGTAATAACGTGGTATCAGTGATGGTTATAGTGAAATTTATGTAATAGGTCAAGGTCAGTAACCTGGGTTATAATGCAGAAACAAATGCAAAAACAGAACTCATTAGTTATGAGTTTCACTTCAGGATCTGGATTAACCTCCTGAGACCCTGTGTCCACATATGGGGACATTACATTTTGGCTTTGCTGCACCTTATACTTCATTGTGCTCAATAGTATTTTATACTTTGTTAAGTCATGTTGTTTTTGTTGTGTTATGCTATAAAATAATCCCAGTGTCCACATCTGAGGACATCTCTTTTTCTCACAAAAGTATGTAACAACCATGTAAGAAAATACAACTTATATATATATACACATATCAGGTCCATCTAATCACAAACATCTTGGGGAAATTGAAAATGCATCGCAAACAGGAGCTTGGTTCTCAGGAGGTTAATATACTGGCATTTTATGTAGAAACAGTTATTTCTCATCTTTTGGAAACAAAGTATTTCTTATTCTTATTATTATTTGGAGTTATAGTAGCCTCGTAAGATCATATAATTCAATTCAATTTTATTTATATAGCGCCAAATCACAACAAACAGTCGCCTCAGGGCCCTTTATATTGTAAGGTAAAGTCCCTACAATAATTAGAGAGAAAACCCAACAGTCAAAATGACCCCCTGTGAGTAAGCAGTTGGTGACAGTGGAAAGGAAAAACTCCCTTTTTACAGGAATAAACCTCCAGCAGAACCAGGCTCAGGGAGGGGCAGTCATCTGCCACAAACGGTTTGGGCTGAGAGGAAAGAGACAGGACAAAAGACATGCTGTGGAAATTAATAATAACAAAAGATTAAATGGAGAGTGGTGTATAACCAGAGTAAAAAGATGTGAATAAAAAGAAACACTCAGTGCATCATAGGAACCCCCCAGCAGCCTAGGTCTATTTTAGCATAACTACAGGATGGCTCAGGGTCACCTGATCCAGCCCTAACTATAATCCTTATCAAAAGGCAAGTTTTAAGCCTAATCTTAAAAATAGAGAGGGTGTCTGTCTCCTGAATCCAAGCTGGGAGCTGGTTCCACAGAAGAGGGGCCTGAAAGCTGAAGGCTCTGCCTCCCATTCTACTCTTAAGTATCCTAGGAACCACAAGTAAGCCAGCAGTCTGAGAGCCAAGTGCTCTATTGCGGTGATATGGGACTATAAGGTCTTGGAGATAAGATGGGGACTGATTATTCAAGACCTTGTATGTGAGGAGAAGGATTTTAAATTCAATTCTAGATTTAACAGGGAGCCAATGAAGAGAAGCCAATATGGGAGAAATCTGCTCTCTCTTTCTAGTCCCTGTCAGTACTCTAGCTGCAGCATTTTGGATCAGCTGAAGGCTTTTCAGGGAGCTTTTAGGGCAGCCTGATAATAATGAATTACAATAGTCCACCCTAGAAGTAATAAATGCATGAATTAGCTTTTCAGCATCACTCTGAGACAGGATGTTTCTAATTTTAGAAATATTGTGCAAATTAAAAAAAAAAAAAAAATTCTCACAGTGTTACTGGAGGTAAACTATGTTTCTAAGATTTGTGGGGCTGAGTATAAGAACTTCAGTTTTATCTGAATTTAGAAGCAGGAAATTGGAGGTCATCCAGGTCTTTGTCTTACATTCCTGCAGTTGAACTAATTATGTGTCATCTGGCTTCATGGATATATAAAGCTGGATATCATCTGCTTCGCAATGAAAATTGATGCAATGTTTTCTAATAATACTGCCTAAGGGAAGCATGTATAGTGTAAATAAAATTGCACCTAGCCCAGAACCCTGTGGAACTCCATAATTAACCTTAGTGTGTGAAGAAGACTCCCCATTTACATGAACAAATTGAAGTCTATTAGATAAATAGACTATAGATATAGAACATTAGGATTTTGTAACCATACTGTGATCCTTCCATATGTCTGAGAAATTATCCTTTCTTTGAAAGTGATCATCTAAATGTTGTGGCTTCTTTCCTGAGTGTAATGACTGTGACTTGTGGCTTTCTGCCATGTTTCACAGGAATATGTCCTAAATATGAAACCCAAGCAGCAGAAAAACTTGTCTGCGTGTGCTGAATTTAAAAGTTAGTGATGCATCCAGAGTGAGTGTTATGGTTGTTTTACATTAAACCACTGGGAAGAGGGACTTTCTTTCATTAATTTATATGTAGCTATGCAGACTGAATGATGATCAAGCTTTAAAGATTATAATTTACAAAAGACATTGTCTGCAGGTGTATGTTACAAAAACTAGAGTCAGTGAAGTCCTTGCTATATTTAGCACGTGTGATGGAGGAAATGCTCCGTGGTGAATCGTCAAAGCGAAATTTTACTTGCGTTTCCTCTCAGCTCGGTACCTTGTTCATCAGTGTGGTGATGCAAAGAGAAAACGAACCTGAGGTAGAAATCAGGAATCGCAGGGGAACAGGCTGAAGTGCTGTGCCTTTCTAACTCTGTCATGAAACTCCACAAACACACAACTGCGAGTCCCACAGCCTCCAGGCTGCTGTTGTGGTTGTAGGAAAAAAAGCCCTCAAAGGTTTGCAGTTTTCAGAGAAACTCTTCAATGGGGAATCACCCAGAACTGTCTCAGAGCACCTCCAGTCACGCTGAAGACCTCAGTCCTCCTGGTCAGTTTTTCCGATCATTGCGTTTCTGATTCTGGTTCAGTTTATTGAATATGAAGATGGGATTAAGGAAACTGGGATCGAACATCTTTAATAATTTTTTTCGCTCACAGCTTTTTCGCTAAGACGGAAACTCAAACAACTCAAATAACTAAAAATTGCAGATTTTATTTGATTCTGACATCTGTATGTCTTTGACTCGTGTACGACAGGAAAAAGGCGACTTTCCAGGGACGTACGTGGAGTTTGTTGGCAGAAAGAGGATGTCCCCGCCCACACCGAAGCCCCGTCCGCCCAGACCGCCATCTGCAGCGTCGGCGAGGGCTGACTCAGAGTCAGAAGGTGAGTAAAGCCCCATGCATGCTAACGCTAAAGCGATTTCAGGTTGTTAGCCATGACCTAAGGTGGGCCAGACCACAAAAACTACAAAACCCACCCTCCCCTTTTTGTTAATGTAAAGAACTTGAATCATTAAATAAAATATACCATCTATTTGCAAACATGATGACGGACAGCCTGAGATGTCTGCACAGTTTCACCAGTTCTCGTATAACGTTTTTCTACTCTGAGCACTTAAAGCGCTTCACAACATGTTTACATTCATCCATTCACACAAGCACCTCCATATGAAACTAAGCTAAGTGCGTTTACTGTCTAACATTCACACTTGTGTCAGAGAGCAACTTGGGGGTTCAGTATGTTGCCTGAGGATTTGGCTTGCAGATCGGAGCAGCCAGGAATCAAACCGCCAACCTTCCGATTAGTAGGTGACCTGCTCTACCGCCTGAGCCACAGCCACCCCAGTATATCCTCGGATTTTCCACATCAAGAATCTTTACTGTACTTTACTGCTTCCTTGAGGGTGACAATTTAAGAAACCTATTCATAAACTAAAGAAGTATTTTTTCAGTCGTTAAAAAGCAGAAATTTTCTGTGTATTTACAGAAGATTTCTGCTTTTACTAATGAACCACTTTTAAAAAACAGGAAATTCCAGAGTGACTTGTGCAAAAACAGGAATTTTTTTGTTTAATTGAAGACTAAAAAATGTCCCACTTTACTGTCATTTAATCATACATCAATTATTTACTTCCTTTGGTGTGTGATATGGGGGGTGGGTGTGTTAGAAAGAAAGCTGTAAACCTGCTGAAAAGGCCTAAATTTATGCCCTCTGTCTTTGCATGTTTCATCTCATCTTTTGTCTGTTTCTGAGATGATTTTGTAGCTGTGGGGCTGTTTTTTTTTCTCCTTCAGGGCAAACCAGTCAGGAAACCAGTACTACTATATATAATTTTCTTTATTTCAGATTCAACATGTTTTTTAAAGCGTTAATCATCAACATGTTATTGAATTCTCGTATACGACACTCCAAGTGGAAGCTTAAATCTGTAGGACCAAAGTGCATGCATGAGACTTGATTTCAGAGGGTCCGGCAGGAAGCACGTAGCATATTTTATTTATTTATTTATTTTTTAGATTTTAGCACAGCGCTATAATGTAGAGTTTGGGGAAGTGGTTTGCTGTTGCCGCTTGGCTGTTCTTCATTTAGCGTGCGGTTAAGTATAAAAGCGCTTTGAGAGAACCACTTGTTTCCCACTGTTTTAAAACTGGTCAGATTCAGCCTGAGCATCAGCAGTTTCCCAGCAACTAAATATAACAGCGTACCTCCAGAGCCAAAGTCCCCAAGAAGAACATATTGACCCTCCAATCAGGTTAGGGTGTCTTGTCCTCTGTATGAAGGGAGAGGACCTGTGATCTCCCTATCTGGCTAAATTTATTTATTTTTTTAGTCAATAATTCCGTATAATAAGTAAATGTTTGCAGTGAAACGTGCTGCTGCTAAATGATGACATGGGTTGAAGTAGTCTAATTTTTTTGTGATAGAGGAACATTGCACTCTGAGCAGGAAAATTGTTAAGAAGCTGGATGACAGAGAAAATTGGGCCATTAAAAACAAATAAACCTTCATTCATTCATTTTCTGCAGAATTTCATAATAATAAAAATAATTATAGATTTATTATAATGCACCTAAAACAGCTCCTGGAGTGCTTTAACAGCAGAGCTGGACGGCCAAAAAAATAATGGGATCAAATTAAAGAAAAATTAAGACAGAAGAAAACCTGGTACAAAAATGACAAAATGCAAAAAGATGAGGAAAGCAGAATTAATAGAGACAGTAAAAAGATGACCAGGGCGGCAAATTAAAAAGGACTCGCCAAATTGGAAGTGATTTGGGGAAAATCAGAGACTCCTAGGCAGGTTGGGCTGGAGCAGAACTCCTCTTTAGATTTAAGAATGAACTTTGGAACGGCCAGAATGGCTACCTGAGGATCTAAAGCTGGAGTCAACATTTCCCCTTATCTGGGTTGTGGGGACAGCACGCTCCTTCTTTCTCCTTCTTTCTCCTTCTTCTAGTCAGACATGCCTGGAACGCCTCACACCACATGGGTGCACCCTCCTACAGGCCAACCTCCCGCAGGAGGAACTCCGGGGGTGCAGTGCTTTTATGGCTTGGGTGGACTTTGTGGTTCGATCCCCAGCTGCCTAAACTCAAATGAAAACCCAGCAGTAACTAGTAAAATCTGATCTAAAAAACTAAAACGCAGTGCAGACCAAAGCCTTTCTAAAAAGAATAGATTGTTCTTTATTCAGATCCCCATTAGTTACCATAGCAACAACTGCACAAAAGTCCAAACATCACACCAAACACTGAGGTCAAGGTGATGCACCACATCATAGGGAGCCATTTAAGAAGTGTCTGAACAGATTATTAAAGTTATTAAAGTTGAGCACTAAAAAACTGATCCAGGACCAGCCAAAAGCCTCTAAGCCTCAGATATGATCCATGCAATCTTTAAACTGGCACTGAAACTTGTTTTTGTCACTCTGCTGTGAAGAAAGTGAAAGGTTTCAGCCTGAAAACTCGCTCAGTGACTCAGTTTCCTTCAGTTGCTTCCTCACTGGAGCCATGTGCACTACAGCACATACACTCGTATGTACTCACGTCTTTGTGAGGACCCCCTTTACCCTGAAAGCACTCGAGCACCTGTTTAAAGGTGGGTCCCACCATGAGAGACACTCACCTGCAGGGTTTAAAAATCTAAAAATGTCCTCACAATGATAGGAACAAACACAAACACAGAGCTGGTGTTCAGTGAGGGTTGTGGTTGCTGAGTGAACAGATCTGCTGCCAACCGCCTCACAGAGAACACAGGAAGTGTGTGTGTGTGTGTGTGTGTGTGTGTGTGTGTGTGTGTGTGTGTGTGTGTGCGCGTGTGTGTGTGCGTGCGCGTGTGCGTGTGCGTGCTTGCATGCTGTGGTTAAAGCAGAAATCTGATTAATGTTGTTACCTGCCTGTTTCACAGAACTGCAGCGCTCACTCAGCTTCCTGACACCTGCACCCTTTCAAAATAAGAGCTATTAGGCCATGTTGTGTGCCCTCCCCATTTCCACCTCAGTGTTTTCTTCTTAGACTCGGCTAGAGCAGCTTTGCGTGATTCTCAGTTCACAATAATCCTTCTCGATCTGATAGTGGGCCTCGGTGCAGCCCTTGAGTTCATAAACAGTTTTGAGTTGTTAGCTTTTAAATTTTCAGGGAGGCGAATCTTTGTTTGCTGTTATGTTTGTCTTCTGTGTGCTGTGGCGTCAGACTCGACCTGAGCTGCAGCTCATGCTCATTGAGGAGATGTAAATTCACTCAGTGCACCTGGATGATGTCCTGCTTCATTTGTAAAAGTATCAGGTGTGGTTTAACAAAGTTTGTAGTAAAAAAAAAAGTTGGAGAAAATGGGGGAAGAAGTGCGACCTGCCTGAGCCACAGGAGGGAATTTTTAAATTCTTGAATCAAACAACTGGATTATTTTCTGTCCACTTGTTCATGTTTTGTGACGATGAGCTTCATGTCGGGCTGCTCGTGCTTTTTCTTCAGGTTTCGTATTGCCGGATCTCCCCGAGCAGTTCGGACCCCCGGACACAGCCCCGCCCCTCCTCAGCAGACTGATGGAAGCCATAGAGACGAAAGGTACCAAACACACTAATATGAACATGCATCAACAGCACATGTATGTATGTGTCCTTTGCACAGGAAGAGCCGCCGACCTGAAACCAACATGGTGGCTTGTTTGCAAACATTTGGAAAACATTTAAGATGAGAGAAAAAAAAAAGTGCAGTTTCTGACTCTGTTTGCCTAGTTTCACTGTTTTAATCTCATGAAAGGTTAGATGCCCCTAAAGTTGCATTAAGTAGCCCAGAAAGCCTAATACACCCTTTCACTTCAAAAATGTGACAGTGTGTATTTCACAGCAGGTACGCAAAGAAGGGGGAAGTGTGGAAATGACTGATTCTATGCAGTTTGCAGAAGTGCCCTCCATTAACATGTCTGAGGCAAAACTCCACACTTAACGTATTTTCTGAACTAAAAGTCGCACTTTTCTCCATAGTTTGGCCGAGGAGCGACTTATACTCCGGAGCGACTTATAGTCTGAAAAATACGGTAAATGTTTTCAGGGACCTTTAGAAGCTGTTCACAGGTTTGATATGACCTTTTATTCCCTTACTCTTTCCTTTATGTCCATACTGTGGTGCTTTGTGCTTGGTCCATGTCACCACGGTCTAACTGCAGAAACAAGGAATGATCAAAGTTCTCAGGAATGCATTTGTGGAGACTCTAAACTCTTCCTCCCCTAATAAAGTGCCAGATTACAAATGAAGCAAATATAAAACAAACTGAGTGGGAGTTAGTCTGAAATATTTACCAGAATAAATATAAAATAATTCCGTTTTTTCCAGCACAGCTGGTTTTTATTGTGTGTCACTCATGTGTTTTGTTGCTGCTGTAGGTTTGGACAGTCCTTGTGTGTATCGCAGCCTCAGTGGAGGCAGCGTGGACACGCGGCAGCTCGCCGACACAGGTGAGGAGGACCTGTTTTCATCTCTGAATCAGTAAACTGTGGCGTCATGAAATTTCTGCTTAAACTGCTGTGCGTTTGTTTTCAGACCCGGAGCAGCTGGAGGTGCCGTCCCTGTGTGACGGGGTGGTCCGGTTCCTGCAGGATCTCCCTGGTCCTGTCCTTCCAGCCTCGCTGCAGGCTGACATGATCCACACGGTTCAAGGTCAGAAGACGATGAGCCCCCCCCCCCTTTCCTCTTTTCACATCTGAACTCGAGGTTTGTTCACAGTTCTGTCTTCCTGTTTCCAGAAGTCAGAGACCCGGAAGACTGCGCCCAGTTGCTGCGGGGCGTGGCCAGCTCACCGAGCTGCCCAGCCCAATACGGGCTGACCTTGCTCAGCGTGGTCCGACACCTGGCCCGGCTGTGCCTGCACGGCTCCAGGACCCAGCTGAGCCCCCGAAACGTGGCTGAGAGCTTCAGCCCGCTGCTGTTCAGACAGACAACCGGGTCAGTGGTTAACACATTTATACACACATCACACTCTCTATACACTCTGGCTTACAGATGGAAGAAAATGTGCAATAAATATACATCTTTCCAACACTAACTTGAATTCCCTGTGCATAACAGCTGTTAATGAAGTCTTTGATGCTTATAGACTGGAGCAGCAAACATGGAGAACTAAAGAATTTGTCTGTTTTCATCTTGGCTGTCTAAGTCTAAAGTTTAGGTTAGGCAGAAATGGCTGATTTGGTTTATGGGAACTAATGCTCAGGGAAGAAATCTGCTGTTGGCAGGTCCCAACTGGATCTGTGTTCACTTTTTCGGTTTCTGAAGACACCACACCCACAGGAGACGTGATGATTAATGCAAATAACATGAAGCAGAGACACAGAAATGGCCTTTAGCGCATTTTACTAAAGTCATTGTTACGTTTTGTTAGAGGTTGATGTTGTTGTGTCTGTGTTCAGGTCTGAGTCTGGTCTGGATCCTCTGGTTCAGGTCCTGGAGGTTCTGATAACCAGCGAGCTCAACATGAACCAGGCTGCACCAGGTAACACACGCCTGCCTCTGTTTGAGTGTCTGAGGGTTCATATGTCCATGAGCTGCTGGGCTGCAGGTTCTTTGTGTGTAAAACTGCTCGGTTGTTGCTTTCAGTTCCTTTAAAGGCCATGAAGCAACATCACGTTGAATCTGTGTCACAGTCACAGCTGTTGCTCAATTGAACGGGTTGACCGTCAGTTATGAAGTGAAGTAACACAGATTTGATGACAGGATTAATCGGTAAAACCTGCGTCAGGCTTTTTTTATTTTAAGCAGTGACGTATTGAAGCTTTTAACCTGACCTGGTCTGCTCGCTCACACACATCCAAGAGCTCAGGCTGCAGCTCACAGGGATTCCTGTACATACACTGATGTCAATATTAGATATATGTATATTCATCACTGGAACATGAGAAAGATGACAGGAAATGATGAAAAACAGAATATTTCCATTTTAAACTTCACGATTTGTGGACTTTTTTTTTTTTTTTTAAAGCATTAATGTCGTACAGAAGAAAATGTTGTTTATGTTTGTGGATATGAAAGTTATTTTGGTACTGTATGATATTTGTGTTGTTAAACTTGAATATTATTGAATATTATATATATTAAACATGAAATATGTTATTGATTTGGGATTTTTAGCAGTTTTGTCTTATTTTTGTACACTATTCTTATGTGATTCTTACAGGGACTTTTTCAGGTAGGTTTTGTTTAAGATCTGCAACCTCATCACTAAAGGTGTGACAGGAAGTGATGTGCACCTTTCACACTTTGATCTAGTTTCATCTGTATGTGGCAAAGTTTGTGGTGTGCTGAAGCACAAACTTCATCCTGTGAGATAATGGAGCCAATAAAATGCAGTTTGGGTTGCTTGAAGTTTGCAGAGTAAAGGAGTGTTAGTAAAGGTCTGGTCCAGCCCACTGTGAGCCCACCGATGTTTACCTGATTATCTTATGGTTACTTTGTAATGTGTAGGTCTGTAGATCCTTAAACAGACATGCTTTTGCTTTGAGTCAGGGCAGGCACTTAAAATTTGATTACACCTCTGGTTCCACTGGACTGTCCTCTTGGGGACGTAATCTTCTGATTTTAGTTTTTATTTATATTTTTTAAATACTCACAGTGACCTTTTGCCAAGTTTGGCAGCATTAGTTGCAGAATGACCATGATTAGTTCACAATACTTTATACTGAGTAGCTTATTTTGGTACGGTCCTAATATGTGCAAAGTTGCAGCGACACACATGATTGGCTTGATGCTTTGGCTGTTAGGAGACGATTGGCTCTTTTGGGGGAAAGGGGCTGGATTTCTGTCACACATTTCTGCAAATGCCATTTTTGGTGTTCAGGAATTCACCAGTAGATCCCTGCTCCAGGAAGGAAGTTTTTTTTTTTGTTGTTATTTCAGGGTAATGATTATCTGAAGGCTCAGGTGCATCCTGCTGGATAACAGAGAGGAATCTGGGCTGCAGGGAAGATGGATTTAGAGAAAACTGAACAATTTTAGCAGATAAAATGTCACAGATGTCCTGAAGGGGGGAAAAGCACATATTCTAAAGCCTAAATCAGTAATTGCTAATAAAAAATGATGGACGCGATTGTTGGAGTTTCTCACTGGGTCTGTAAAGTGGGTCAATGAGCAGCTCTGATTCTGTTAGTCACTCATTCATCAGATCATCCATCCACCCAGCCTGACTCTGAGTCAGCCGGTCAGAGCGAGCAGCAGCTGAAACGATGACATCATCCATCCACAGAGCGAGAGATGCAGCAGAGGGAGAGGGGAGGGAGGAGAGGGGGTGTTGCCTCGGTGATATCGCTGCCATCGCAGGATTGGCTGGGGGCATCGGTGATGTCACACATCTCCAAGCTGCTCTCCTGAGCTTTGAACTGAGACTGCAAGAGAGAGGGAGACAGACGGGGAGAAAGTTGCGTCGTTTGAAAACATCTCCGAGCTGCAGTCGGCGAAGCTAAAAAATAAATGAAAAAAGGTTTTCAGCCTTTAGAGCCCGAGCAGAGGTGAGCTGCAGGTGCAGAGCACAGGGACCTGCAGGTTTTTGTCTTCAGTGCTTCGTAGAATTTAAGGTGACTAAAAAGGTTGAGCGAGGAAAATGTAGCTCGAAATGACGTCAGTTTTTTGGAGGCTGGATGGGCTGAAAGCAGCAGAACATGAGACCCAGAAGCGACAGACTCGGGTGTCAATTCATCTCTGAGGAATCGTCTTTGTCGTGGAGGCAGGTGAAGGTTTAGGGGCTGACATGGAGCGAGAGGAGGGAGGCAGGGCCGAGGCCGAGCCGCTGAGGGGACGAGACAAAATCCTCTGCTACATCAACATGCAGAGTCCAGGTAGGAATCAGACCTGCACCTGGAGGGGACCAGCACCTGATAAGATGGCTGTGTGGGTGTCTTTAGCCATTTTGTGATTAAATTTTACATAATGACTAATCTGTGTTGGGCTTAAATATCTGCATCTTAAGCTGGAAGTTTGTCTGCTGTGAACCCTCGAAATGCAATTCCAGATTTTCTGTATGTTAAAAATTTCCGATATTCTTATGAAGCGTGATGTAGCCTGACGCTGAATTTCTGATACAAATGTCCTCCTGTTCATGTTCGTGTGGTGATGCCCCCCCACCCAACATTACCATTTTCACCCATGCAGGGAGACCCTGTAGGCTCGACCCAGAGCTGCACGTGAGAATGCAGATGCGCAGAAATCCGACAAAGTCGTATCAGACGTTAAACAGTTTGTGTGATGTCAGAGGGTGTTAGTTTGGTGAAATCGGTCAAATGAAGCAGTGGGTCATTGTGTGCTGACTCCTGCTCCCTTACCTAAAACATGCAGAGTATTTCCCAAAGTGAGAACACGTCTGAAGCAACCATTTCCTGCCGTGTGCGGCATGTGAGAAAGGAAAATGGTGTAAAACCTGGTCTGGGTCAAAGTTCATGTGTAAAAATGTCTACGAGAGATGTTGAGGCTCAGGGTCACTCAGTACAGCAGAACTGTTCTGACACTTTTAGTTTTTTAAATTTTACTTGTTCAAATTTTTATTTCAGTTGCATTTTTGGCTTCCATCTCATTCCTGCCACGAAGCTTTTGTTTTAGTTGTTGTTGATCAAATGCACTTCTTCCTTTTACTGCCCCTGTTTTTAAAAGCTCAAACTCACTCAGGAATTTAGAATTAATATAATATAGTTAAATTAATATTTTTGTTATATTAATCCAATTCTTTAAAATAAAGCCTTGAAATAAATCTAGTGCAACCCATACCCCCCTTTAGACTCACCCCTGCAGGATATAAAGCTGGGCGTCTGCTGATGGCGAGCTGCCCGATTGAAACATCATGACAGACTAAGTTAACAGACTAAGTTAACAGTTCATCTGCAGATTGTATTTGAACTTCTGTCTTTGCTGTAGATTTTTGTGTGAAACATACGGCAGTGATGGGAGCAGCTACAAAGTTTGCTTTTCTGCCTGTTGGTGCTGGTTGATCAGGTGAACAGAAAGTTGAATGAGTTTTCATTCAGGCAGGTGACCTCCTCTGAAACCTTGAGTTTTTTATATATATATTTATATATATATATATATATATATATATATATATATATATATATATATATTTCTACAAATTGTGCATATTTATATATCACAAAACCTCACAGGTCATTGTTAGTCAGTGGTGCTGGTTTCGGTCAGTATGTAAATGTACTGTCAGGTCAGCTGAGACTGAGGGAGTGATCTGGATGTTGATCTGGCAGTTTGATGAAGGACTCTCAATAAAGGTGATCAATAAGGGTGATCACAAGAACAAGTGCTGCCGTTTTGCACTCTAGGAAAACTTCTTTCACTCCACCTGAGCGCACGGTCTCAGTAAAGGCTCCGCCTCTTTGCACTTCGCTGTGTGTGCGCAGACAGACGCCGCGTTAAACTGTGGCAACGTCACTGCAGCTGTTATCAGGCTTTCTGCTAAAAACTGGGACCTTAATGTTGTAATACTTGTTCTTTACGTGCGAGCTCCTGGATACGTTTCTATTGCAGGTCTAATTTAATCACACGTGGGTGAAATGCTCACACTTACCTGGTGATAACTGAGCCCTACAGTTTAAATAAAGTTTAAACAAATCCATCCATCCATGCATCCTCTTCTGTTTATCCTTTTCAGGGTCGTGGGGGGGGGGCTGGAGCCTATCCCAGCTGACATAGGGCGAGAGGCAGGGTACACCCTGTACAGGTTGCCAGCCTGTTGCAGGGCCAACACAGAGAGACAGACAACCTTTCACACTCACATTCACACTGATGGGCAGTTTAGAGTGCCCCATTAACCTAACCCCAGTAACTGTGTGTCTTTGGACTGTGGGAGGAAACCCACGCAGACACGGGGAGAACATGCAAACTCCGATTCCCAGATCTTCTAGATGTCATTCTAGCTGTGACGCAGCAGTGCTAACCACCACGCCACTGTGCTGTTAAAACAAAACATTGAAGCAAAAGAAAAAAATTGCAATGAGGATTTTTTTTTCTTTTCTTTTTCTTTTTTTTTTTTTTTAAATTGGAGTTATTTGAGTTAGTTGATGAATCGCTGCAGCCCTCGTTCAGACTTAAGTTAGAAAAACCAAAGTTGGTAGAGCAAAAGAAAGCTGGGTAGCTTATTGTTTTTAGATGTTGTGACTTGCAAACTGCTGCAAAGTTCACACTCGCCTTCTTGTCCCCATTTTAACAAAACGCAGTCACGCCTGTGACAACTTTGCCGCAGCATCAGCCAGACTGAAGCCGATTCAGTCCACAGATCTGAAAATGCTCGGCTGTTTTAAACCCTCTCAAAAGCCATGCTGCTGATTAACCAGCTGGGAATGTAATGGCACCTGGATCAGGTATGCAGGCAGTGTTGAGCTGCTGCAGGTGTGTATCACCTGAGACAAGTACAGCACAGCAGATGTTTCTTAGCCACTGCTCTTGAAATATTGTGTCTAAAGCTCACAGAGCAGCACACCAAAATATCCTCCACCACCTGACATGTAGTGAGGGTTTCTTTTGGTTGTGTTGTCAGATGAAGATGCTATTTGCATTTGTGGTGCCTAAATCTGGTGTGGTGCTTTAAATAAGCTCCACCAGCACACCTCACTTCTGTCACCTAATGAGACACTTTCACACAGTCCCAGTGTGCTCTTTCTTTAGTTTGTGGTCACACTGCTGGTTAGTTGTGGTTTCCTTGATAGAGTGTGCAACAGAAAGTGATTACCCCCCCTTCATCAGTCGCACTACAGCAAATATCTTTTGATATCAGGCCTCAAAAGTGATTTTTAAATAATATCAATTTAGATCGTGCTTATAACGAATTTTTAACTCGTTAAAATTTATTCATTACCTTTTTCTGCTCTATTTTAATCATTTACAGTTAACAGTTTTTAACACAGTTAACAGTTTTTTTTTTTTTTTTTTTTTTTTTTTTTTTTTTTTTAAACCCTTGTGATAGTGATCATGTTACAAAGCTCACATTAATGCTGTAGAGTTAACAGGAAGAACTTTCTCCAACAGAACCAGGATAAGGAAGAGGAGGCCTCACAGTCGCCTGATCCAGCCCTAACTATAAGTTTGATCATAAAGGAAAGTTTTAAGCCTAATCTTAAAAATAGAGAGGGTGTCTGTCTCCTGAATCCAAGCTGGGAGCTGGTTCCACAGAAGAGGGGCCTGAAAGCTGAAGGCTCTGCCTCCCATTCTTCTCTTAAATACCCTAGGAACCACAAGTAAGAGCGAAGTGCTCTATGAGGTCTTTAAGATATGATGGTGCCTGATTATTCAGGACTCGGTGTGTGAGGACAAAGATTGTAAAGCCAACAAAGAGAAATAACTGCTTGGTGTCAGTGTTTAATTCCCCTTCCCCTCTCTGTTTCAGCTTTACCTCCTAAACCTGTGAAGTCATCGGCCCCGGCAGCTTCCAGTAGTTTTAACAACAGCATGGCTCTGCAGGATGCCGAGTGGTACTGGGGAGACATTTCCAGGTAAGACACACACACATTTATGCATTTTATATTTCAGAAATTTTTTGACTGAAGGCTCTGAGAGGACTCCCAGGACGTGCGGAGTGATTTGGAGTCTGATTTTTGACTGATGTTTGTAGGGAGGAGGTGAATGAGAAGCTGAGGGACACAGCCGACGGTACGTTTCTGGTCCGAGATGCCTCCACTAAGATGCACGGAGATTACACCCTGACCCTGAGGTAAAGCACTCATTGCAGTTTCATTAGTCCAGTTTGCTTCAAAAATATAAATATTTCTGACCAGTGAATTTACAACACCAAAGTAAGAAGAAGAAGACTTTATTGTCATTATATGTAAACATATAATGAAATTTGCGTTCCAGAACACCCATCCAAGAGAGATACAAACACAAACAAACAGGGGGAGACAGGTGTCTGAGGTCATGCAGCCATTTACCGGCGCTACCTTTAGCAGGAAAACAGAAAGAGATACACTGGGATAGTTAGGTTCAAAAAAATCATCTGGTACTGTGTTCATTATGAACACCTTACGAGGTTCCAAAAAACACCTCAGCAAAGCAGTAGTACATTTAAAGCCCGGAGAGCACTAGGGTGGGTAGGGGAGGGGCTGCCAGCGGAGACGAGCAGGATACTGTGATGGTCACACAGCTTCCAGACCAGCAGTTCATGATAATAAGACATCCTTTAAGATTTCTAAAACTTTTTCCTCATTTTTTACAATTACATTCTTATTTGCATAATAAAACACCACCGCGCTGCACTGGGGTGTTTGTGGACTGCAAAATATTCAAGATTGTCCAAGAGGTTAAAAGGTTAAAAGATGTGTGGAGCCGCCCTGTTTGAAATCTTTATTGGTGCAGAGGAATGTTGTTGAAACCTGCATGAAGGGTGGCAAAGATTCAGAGGTGATAAACTGTTGGTTCTCCTGTCACATGCAGGAAAGGAGGCAACAACAAGCTGATCAAGATCTTCCATCGGGAGGGGAAGTACGGCTTCTCTGACCCTTTGACCTTCAGCTCAGTGGTGGAGCTGATCAACCATTACAGACACGAATCTCTGGCCCAGTACAACCCTAAACTGGACGTCAAGCTGCTCTACCCGGTCTCCAAACACCAGCAGGTCGGTCACACTCTCTGACAGTCTCTGGGTTTGTTTCACTAAAAACAGAAGTCTCAGGGTTAGTTGGTGAGCTGCCGTCTGATTGGAGTTTGATTGATGTTCAGGATCAGGTGGTGAAGGAGGACAGCATCGAGGCGGTGGGGAAGAAGCTGCACGAGTATCACCTGCAGTATCAGGAGAAGAACCGAGAGTACGACAGACTGTACGAGGAGTACACCAGAACATCGCAGGTACGCTTGGAGAACGGGACACGTGGACTGATGTACCCACAGGGGGAAAAAAAAAAAAACCTCACAACAGACCACACTTTAAAAAATATCTGCTGGTTTCTGACATGGAAATAGAACTAGAAATATTTCACGTGCTTTCAGGGTATTTACAGTGTATTTGCATGGTTCTTAAAGGGTGCTTACAGACCAGGACTCGATACTAGTATCTAGTGCTAGATACTTTATTGGTATATAAAGCCAACTTACAGATTACGTGCAGGCTACAGGGAGCTAAAAAATGGAGGAAAAAAAAGTCCTACAGTTAATTAAAATATAACAAATTTTAATTATTACAAATAAAATATTGCTTTCTGTCCTCTTCCTCCTGCTCTTCGTCCCTCAGGAGATCCAGATGAAGAGGACGGCCATCGAGGCGTTCAACGAGACCATAAAGATCTTCGAGGAGCAGTGCCAGACTCAGGAGCGCTTCAGCAAAGAGTACATCGAGAAGTTTCGCCGGGAGGGAAACGACAAGGAGATCCAGAGGTAGGCTGTTACCATGGCAACTGTGATGGAGGGTTTTTTTTTTTTAAAAGGCACTCTCACATTTGGAGAAGGCCTGGTTGCCATGGCACCAGAGGCTGCAGGAAGAAACCACCTGCTGGTAAATGAAGTGCGAAGCTGAAAGTTGGAATGAGAGCGTTCCTCACAGCTCGCCGCGGGTCAGGAGGAAGGAGCAGCTTTATCAGCAGCACTAAAGGAAGCGCTGCTGCTGCATTTAGTGCCATTAAAACAGCATCACGTCACTTTTTGTTTTCTTCTCTCTCTCTGAACAACAAACTCATTAAAAAAATGAAATTTTAAAGGTTATAAAAAAAACCTTATTGATGTCCAGAGCAGCTCAGAATCAGAACACGTTTGTTGTAAATTCATGTTTGTCATGTGAAGGAAATAAACTCCTGCTCTCTCCCTGAAGGATCATGGAGAACTACGAAAAGCTCAAGTCTCGGATCAGCGAGATCGTGGACAGCAAGCGCCACCTGGAGGTGGATCTGAAGAAACAGGCGGCCGACTACCGTGAGATCGACAAGAAGATGAACAGCATCAAACCGGACCTGATCCAGCTGCGCAAGACCAGGGACCAGTACCTCATGTATGTGATCCCCCCCTTCCTTCAGGGACGCACAACGCATCGCATCTGTGTGATTCAACACGATAGTCTAATGTGTGTGTGTGTGTGTGTGTGTGTGTGTGTGTGTGTGTGTGTGTGTGTGTGTGTGTGTTTTCAGGTGGCTGACTCAGAAAGGGGTTCGGCAGAGGAAGCTGAATGAGTGGCTCGGCTTGAAGAACGAAACCACAGAGGAGTAAGTACAGTTTACAGGAGGGGCCGGAGGGTGAACGTGCTGAAATACTACAGTTTTTTTTTTTTTTCTCTTCTTTCTTTTTTGTGAAAGTACCAAAAGCCTTCACACCTGCTGCTACAGCAAAAGGAAAATTATTGAGTTCCAAGTAAAGGTCCTTAAAATTCAGCACAAATGTAAAACACTTTACAGCTTGAAGGCTCCTGCAGAGCTCGTGCAGCCGGTCGCTCCTCACACTTGTGCGGCCACAAAAATCTTTGTTGTGATTAAAGAATGATTTGAGTTGGCCAACGCTCTGCCGGCTGAGGTGGGGTTATTCTCCTGAGAGAGCAGACTTCATATGATGGAGCTTCTAGATGCACAGCTTTATAGCAGAGAGAAGAACAGTGTGAGAAAGCGTCTGCGTGCTCCTGCAGCCTGATTAAACATCAGTGAATTAGCATGTTAGCTTGAAGAGCTGCACTCAGCACAAACATCTGAACCGCTGCTCAGCAAGTTGGATAAAACACTCTTTAAACAGGAACACCAGCATAGACCCGGTGCCTGAGAATGGCAAAAATCATCAGGAGGGCTAAAGGCCACACAAAGGGAGGGGGAGGGAATCCACCCCAAATATCTGATACTGCATCTCTGCTAATATCCCCCTGAATGACCCATAAATGTAGTTGCCAGTGTAGGCAGCTCATTTAGAACACTGACCCTGAACTGAAGCAGCTTTAAGGTCCTCATATCCTCTGTTTCTTCCCCCTCAGCGAGTACAGCATGGTGGAGGATGAGGAGGACCTTCCTCATCACGATGAGCGTCTTTGGCGCCTGGGAAACATCAACCGCAGTCAGGCCGAGTCTCTGCTCCGAGGGAAGAGGGACGGCACCTTCCTGGTCCGAGACAGCAGCAAGGCGGGCTGCTACGCCTGCTCCGTGGTGTAAGAAACACTCCTACTTCCTCTTCCTCCTTTTCACTCTAAAAGCAGATTTTTAAATGCTCATAACACATGTAGCATCTTTACTGCTGAGGTTTCTGCTTTGATCAGTGGGCAGGTTTTTGGTGTCTGACTTCAGTGAGTCTGAACTAAACTTTGCAGTCTAGGTCCAGAACTGCCTCAGTTTTCAGAAACCTACTTTCTGTCGTTAAAAGCAAAAATAAAGCAGGTTAAAGGATTTCAGGATAGTTCAGTTTCTTTGAAAGAGTCGACAGCAGGATGGAGGTTGCACTCCTCAAAGAATCGGTATGGGCTCTGCTGGATGCTGTCAGACAGGAAGCGAAGCCTCTGCACCGGACTGCATTCAAAAAAGCAGCCGTTTTACCTCAAAGCAGACAGCGGTTAGACTATTGCCTCAGTTGTTGTCAGTTTGCCGTCCATCCGTCCGTCCGTCCATCTATACATAATGTCACACTGGGCAGACCCAAAGCTCCTGTTGTCTGAAAGGGAAAAATTGCTGGTTTTGTGAATGGAGTCTGGTGGCTTTGAAAAGAGCAATTTCCACACATCAATGAACTCATCCTGTCACACGTGCAGTTTTAACCCCAAGTGAACGAGTACCCAGCAGAAGTTTTCCCACACCCTGCTTTACTTTGACATGCAGCTGTTAATGTAGAATCACACTTTCGAGAAGATTTTTTATATATATATATATATATATATATATATATATATATATATATATATATATATATATATATATATATATATATATATATATATATATATATATATATATTTTTTTTTTTTTTTAAGTATTTCTGACAGTTTAAATTCAACCCAAAGTGACCCAAATTGAAAGTCCTTCAGCTAACCAATTTTTAGATCTGTTCTTGACATCACTGTCACCTGGTCTATCTTTATCGCCTCGTTCTCACCCATCTCTCTCGTGTCTGTTTCTCAGGGTGGATGGCGAGGTGAAGCACTGCGTCATCAACAAGACGAGCACCGGCTACGGCTTTGCCGAGCCCTACAACCTGTACGGTTCCCTGAAGGAGCTGGTGCTGCACTACCAGCACACGTCGCTGGTCCAACACAATGACTCGCTGAACGTCACGCTGGCCTTCCCAGTCTACAGCCAGCAGAGACGGTGACCCGAACGGCAGCAGACATCGTTTACACGCACCCCTCCCCACCTCTCTTTGGACCGGCCGACACATTTCCCTCCGAGTTCATCGTCGTCACTTTGAAAGCAGCTTCAGAAATGGTGGATCAACTCCTGGATGAAGCTTTTTGTTCAGTCTGACGCTTTGAGACTGCAGATAAATGTTTTACGGTGAAAGGTGACATGCAAAACAGGTTTAAGACGTAAAGTGCCCGTGTTACGCTTTTTAACACTGTTCCAGCTTCTCTCAGCATGTTAAAGTGCTCCAGGCTTTTCTTCTGTTACTTACTGATGTCACTGTGTAACACAAAGAAATGTGGCAGAAACTCAGATTTGATGATCACCCGTTTCCACCGTGACCATCTTACCTCAGTAATCCAGCAGTTTCAAACCTGGAATGAGCACTATTTACAAAACAGACTTAATTTTTTACTCAGTATGACCCAAAATGAGTGAGTCCCCAAACTTGGCAGGAATGTGTTTACAGAGGTCACTGTTTTCTCAGGCTTCAATAGGACCAGAAGTCCTTTTGCAACCACAGCTGTCGCCCTCTGGTGACCTTCAGTTAGAATGCAGGTTCGCGGGGCTTCCACATTGGCTTGGTTTTTCCGACCCTGAAGCTTCTTCCATGTTTTTTACTGTCAGTGGGATTTTTTCTGACAGTGAAACTCGATTCATACTTTGGGGTCTGTTAACAGTGATCCAGTTTCCTGTAATACGTGAACAGCAGATACACAAAAATGTATTTTACGTTTGATTAGACATAATGTTTTAAAACTGAATTTTCAGCTGATTTTTGGGCACTTTGGTTTGTTGAATAGTTGCCATGTCTAATGTTAAAGAGTGGGGGCGGTGTGTGAGAAACATTTTCACCATTAAAGCACATGAAGCTGTGTCCGCAGAGACTAGAATGATGAGTCTGAGCGTAATACGGGCACTTTTTTTGGTCTCATGCTCCCTTGCCTCCTTGGGGTGGTGGTGGTCTGAGCTAGTCTGGATGAAAATGACTGCTGCTTTAAGCATGGCGCTGATCCAGCTGCAGCTCCACTGAACTCTGAAATTAGAATAGGAGGAGGAGGATGATGATGATGATGATGATGATGATGATGGACAATCAGAGCAGGAGACGTTGGTTGTGAACACTGTGAGTGACTCTGAACGAGGTTTAAAACGAGGGCTAAACGACCGAGCGAGGAATCTTCACCCCGAACTACCGCCTCCACCCTCCTGTGTTTTCATGTTTCTTCAGTTTGTTTCTTCTGGACTTTGGTGTATGATAGTGTTGAATCACGAATGACTCTTTAACTCTTTCATTTCATTAAAGGCCTGTTAGCACAAGTCCGAGATCCTCGACGATTTCCTCGTGCTGGATCAGAACTGAGGACCAAAACATGAAGCGGATCATTTCAGTCATTGAATCCCTAAATGGGATTTACAGCTGAGTTTCCTGAACTTTTGGACTAAACAGCCGCTAAATATCAGTTTGCTCAGCTGGACCAGTAACAATGTTTTTATGGCTCCTTTTTTCCTGTGTGTGAAGATAACCCAGGCACAGGAGACAGACCTCAGGATGAAGGTCTGCCCTCCTGGGAACTTCTGAGATGTGTGAAATGTGGATTTTCCAGGTTTTTTGTTTTTCCTGTAACAGCTGGTAGATTCTGTGAAGGAGGAAGAACTCGCTTGTTACTAAAACCAAAAATGTGTACAATGAGACGATAAGGATTCATTTCAGATGAACTGTTTGGAAGCTTGAATAAATAAAAGTGTCGGCCTTTACGCTGAAATGCTGACGCGTGTCGTCTGTTTGTTATGAAGTGCTGCCACTAAAAAAAATTTACAGATTGATGTGATCCACAGCCGGTGACTTAGTGCCATTCTTCAAATTTAGGATTTACTTACTGCTAGGTCATTCCATGGATGTTCTTTGTACAATTTAGCACGTTTAATGAAGCCATATGAAATTTTATTTGTCATTATTAGTTCTGTTCTCGCCTTGACGCCGTCCGTTCCACAAAAACTAATGTTGGCCATAACTCGAGAATGATGTGACCAACGATGTTCAAATTTACACCATAGATGCATCTACTAAAAATGTTGGACAAGTTTCAGTTTTGGCAACCTTGACCTAAAGGTAAAGGTCAAAGGTCAAGTTTTCTGAAAATCTTGTGAATGCTGTAACTCCAATGTGACCCAGGATGTTCAAATTCACAGAGGAGCAGAAACCAGCGTCTGTTTCTGATAATTCACTGGAGGAAAAAAAAAAAAAAAAGCGTTTTCTGGGTAAACTTTGAAGGTTCATATCAGCGTGTGGGATACGTGGCTGCTCAGAACAGCCACATTTACCTACATTTGGTACCAGGACTGTCTTCCAGCCCTGATTCCATTAGAGATTTATTTCCAACCCTCATGGCTGTAGCTCAGTGCTCTAACAGGTTTCTGAACATTTCAGACTGAGTCCGAAAGAAGATTTTCAACATCCCTGAGCGGTCTGTGGCTCAGTGGAATTTGGTCTTAGTTCTGTGACTCTTGGAGTGGGTGTACAGTCGATTTGGTTGCTGATTTTTGTAAAATGTGGATTTCTCCCAGAGTTATGATGGGAAATGCTGTGAAAATATTTGACCCACCTCTGTGTACTTCAACAGTCTGAAAATGTTCAGTGTGAAAGTAAAATCTTTCATGTCTTCATAAAGTTACTGCGTAAAACAGCTGATTATGAGGGGATCAGGCAGTAACTATTCACCTTTGGTCAATCTTATATGAAATGACTGATTCTTAATATTTGTACAGTAGAAGAGGTCATGCTTTTAAGGAGAAATATTTTTCTAATTTTAATGAATACTTTATAGCATTTAAAACAAATTATATAAAGTTAATTAAAATATAAAAAGTAACTTTTCTGACTATTTTCGAGGTCTTTAAAGAGAATCTCTGTTGAGCCTTCTCACTTAAAGGTGCATCAAATGGGTCCATGACCTGCAATTTTTAAGTGTTTTTCTAAAGTAAGAAGGCAGAAAAGCACTTTTCTAATTTTTATTTTACAATAGAGTGCAATTGAAGAGCAAAGACTCCAGCCTGCAAAGTAATGTGTAACTACAGTGTAAGAAGCGGTCAGGATCAAATGGGAAGTTAACTCAGTAACGGGATCGTCTGATATAAGAATGAAGCGTCTTACTACCAAATAACCACAAGGGGTCAGTGCTGTTAAATAATGACGTGCTACCTTCAGCAGGTGGGGATAAACTTTCAACAGGAACTCATATGCTTCCCTCATTTCTTTGATTTGCTTCCTCGGTCCTGATTGGTCCATTCATCCTCATCACCTGCTCTGAGTAAACAGCAGGTTTACTCCCACAAAGGTGCACTCAGAATACTCCATATTTATTAGAACTGAAAGCAACACTACACCCATAATAATGAAGTGTTTTGAGATTAGTCATAGATCACATAACCTCGTTCTACCCCCATCACAGTTTGCATTTTTTGACCAAACCATTCCACTGAAGACGCTGCTGTTTCCACTCCTCACCACCTGACTCTGGAACACCTGGGGAAGAAAAACACACAGGCCAGGATGCTCTCTGGTGATCAGATGCTGAGGGACTGTTGTGTTGAAGTCTGAGCTGAAAAACAAACTCGGCTAACTTGGATTGAAAACGCCCTGCAAAACTGGACACTGGACTTTTTGACAGACAGGCCTCAATTAGTGCAGGGAGGACAGGATGTATCAATCACCATATGTACAGGCTCTCCACAGGGGTGTGTCTTAAGCACCCACTTTACACTCTTATTACTAAAATTTAAACAGCAGTTGTGAGTCATTATTACTACATCATAAAGTATGTGGATGACTTGAACAGAAAGACTCGGGGATATTGGGGTCTTAGTGCCACCTGCTGGAGATCCAGCCCAACAGTGCTCCCTGTGAGGGGCAAACAGGATCAAGGACCTCACAAACTGTTCTCCCTCCTGCATTCAGGCAAAACGTACTGCAGAGCAGTCAGGTTCTGTGACAGGCATCAGGCAAACTCAGTGTACACGGTAAATGGACTAGTTATATAGCATTTTTCTACTCCGAGCACTCAAACAACACGTTTACATTCACTTCTCTGTGTAACTAAGATAAGTGCTTTTATTGCCTAACATTCACAAACATTCACACTCCAACGCTTGTGTCGCAGAGCAACTTGGGGTTCAGCATCTTGCCCAAGGATACTTTAGCATGCAGCCCGGAATCGAACTGCCAGCCTCCCGATTAATAGGTGAGCTGCTCTACCTTCTGAGCCACAGCTACCCACATCTGTCTATCCATCCAGTTTTTAATGTTCTTATGCAGTTCAATATCATCTTAATGATTTCGTTTGAGTCACTTTCACTACAGTCGTAACCTGGTCCTGTTTCTGTGGTTTTCTCTGTAATCTCGTTCAGACTGTATTGACTGAATCTGAGACCTGAAAATCACGGCACTACAAACAATCACACTGTGCACTTACAGACCTCAGTCAGTTCACAGGGAAACACTAAAGGAGTCAAGTTAGGCTTGCGCAGAAAACTGTTGTGATCCATCCACTCATCTTCTTCTGCTTATCTGGGGCCGGGTCGTGGGGGCAGCAGCCCAAGCAGAGAAGTTCAGACCTCCCTTTTCCCCAGCCACCTCCACCATCTCATCCGGGGAGGCCCCAGGGCGTTCCCAGTCCAGCCGAGAGATATAATCTCTCCAGCATGTCCTGGGTGTGTGCCGGGGCCTCCTCCCTGTAGGACATGCCCAGAGCACCTCACCCAAGAGGTGCCCAGGAGGCATCCTAGTCAGATGCCAGATCCACCTCAATGGGCTCCTTTCAATGTTGAGGAGCAGCGGCTCTACTCTGAGCCTCTCCTGAATGGCTGCATTGCTCACTCTATCTCTAAAGGAGAGGCCAGCCACCCTTCAGAGGAAGCTAATTTCTGCCGCTTGTATTCACAGTCTATTCTTTCAGTCACTACCCAAAGCTCAGGACCATAGGTGAGGGTAGGAGCATAGATTGACCAGTAAACCTGACCGGGGTGGCTGTAGCTCAGTAGGTAGAGCAGGTCACCTACTGATCGGAAGGTCAGCGGTTCGATTCCTGGCTACTCCAGGCTACATGTCAATGTATCCTTGGGCAAGATACTTAACCCCAAGTTGCTCTCCGACCGTTCCGTCGGAGTATGAATGTGTGTGAATGTTAGTTAATTAAAAAGCACTTAGCTTAGTAAAAACATGGAAGTGCTTGTGTGAATGGGAGTGCATGGGTAAATGTAAAACGTGTTGTATAAGCGCTTTGAGTGCTCTGACTGAGTAGAAAAGCGCTATATAAGAACTAGTCCATTTACCATTTACCATTTAAATCGACAGCTTTGCTTTCATGCTCCACCTGGGGCAACAACTCCTTCTTGAGCCAGAGTGGGCACTCCCCCCTTTTTAGCTCAGACTTAGAGGTGCTAATTCTCATGCCAGCTGCTTCATGCAGCACCATGCAGCACCTCCCACAGGATATCCCTTGGGATGCGGTTGAATGCCTTGTCCAAGTCTGCAAAACACATGTAGACTGAATGGGCAAACTCTCATACACACTCGAATATCCTCAAAAGGATGAAGAGCTGGTCCAGCGTTCTGTGACCAGGATGAAAACCACATTGTTCATCTTTAATCCGAGGTTCAGCTTACAGACAGACCCTCCTTTCCAGCACCCTGCCATAGAGCTTACTGAGGAGGCTGAAGAGTGTGATCCTCTGATAGTTGGAGCACACCCTCCGGTCTCCCTACTTAAGGATGGGGACCACCACCCCGAGCTGCCAATCCAGTGGCACAGCCCTAGATCTCCATGCAATATTGTAGAGGTGTGCGAACCAAGAGAGCCCTACAGCATCCAGAGCCTTCAGGAACTCAGGGCGAATCTCGCCCACCCAAGGAGCCCTGCCATCAAGGGGTTGTTTAACCACCTCAGTGACCTCACCCCCAGTGATGGGCAAGTCATCCCCCTCATCTCTAGGCTCTGCTTCCACTACAGTGTCAGTGGGATTAAGGAGGTGAGAAAATGAAAAAGTATGTTGAGCATGAAGGAATCTACATGTAGGTAAAAGAATACGTTTCATTTACTACAACTGGTTTTGAGCAGCCACCTGTCCCACATGCTGGTAGGAGCCCTGAAAGTTCACACAGAACGAAGTTTCCTCCAGTGAATTATGAGAAAACAGATCAAGCATGAACCTTCAGGTACGCGGTTGACTGTTGTGACCTGCAGGCTGTTGTTCATGTTGTGTATCTGTTGTAGCTATCAGCATCACACAGCAGGCTGGAACAGGCTCTGGCCTTCATTTTCTTTCCTTATATCGCCTGATATGCACAGCTCATGTACAGTTGTGTTTCCATCCACTCATCACGGGCATAATTTCTGTGAACTGTATATTTCCGGAATTATTGTACATCTTACATCTGTAAGTACTATAAAAAACAAGAATTGTTTGAATTAATTTTGGCTTCTGGAATGAGCTTCCCAAAGCCCCAACCTCAACCCTACAGAACATCTGTGGACTATGTTTTAAATCCAGGTCCACACCAGTAAACCAACCAATTTAAGTGAACTCTATCAATTCTGCCCTGAAGAGCAGTCAAATATCCAGCCAGAATTATGCCAGGAGCTTGTTGATGGCTACCAAAAGTGTCTGGTTGAGGTGCAACTTGTTAAGGACCATTTAACCAAATATTAATCGGGCTGTGTGTATAATTTTTGTCTGTGTCAGTACAATTTGACCTCTGTTGTTTTGTTCCACATCCTCTCATTCAGCTCCATTATTCTGAATGTCATCTTGATGCTGTTTGACTGTTTTGTATATTTCTGATCATCATTTTCTTCCTGTTTCTCTTTTAGAAGTTCTTTATCTCTCCCACGTTCTACACAAATTATTCTACACATATTATTTGTAGCTGATACACAGCAGGCTAGAACAAGCCCTGGATTCATTTTGCTTTCTAACAGATTAGGCCACCTTATGCAAACAGCTCAGGGTACCGATGCAGTTTATTCAATCTATGAATCCTGTGATGCTGATTGTCAGTGTTGGTTAAAGTCCAATACTGACAATATATATATAAAAAAGCAAATTTTGGTTGTAGACCGTTGTGACCGTTCTAGTGGGTTTAAAACATTTTAGCAGAACTTAAATGTAATTTTCAACCCTGAAAATTTCATCTGGATATCTGCTGTGATTATGAGGGATCAAAACAGGAAATGACAACTAATTGGTAAATGGACTAGTTCTTATATAGCGCTTTTCTACTCAAAGCACTTATACAACACTTTTGCATTCACCCATTCATACAAGCACTTCCATCTGTATGTAAGCTAAGTGCTTTTACTGTCTACCATTTACCCACATTCAAACTGCAACGGTTGTGTAGAGCAGCCAGGAATCAAACCGCCAACCTTTCGATTAGTAGGCGACCTGCTTTACGTCCTGAGCCACAGCCACCCCACCTAATTTCAAACCATCCTTATCTGGAGGTCGTGTAACTGAAAAAACAGCATGAATGGGTGTTTCTCTCACAGATAAAAGAAAAAGCAAATGAGGGGAAATCACAGAGGACCGTTTTTATCAAATGAAACAGGTCAGCATCTGAGTTCAACTAAAAGAGAGAAAGGGAACATCATGACACACTTTACACAAAAGCACAAAAGGAGCAACAGCTGGACCTGCACAGATCGTTAGATTTAGTGGCAGATATCTAAAAACATCATCACTGAATCAGCTATACGAGCTCAGGCAGGTTTTCCATCTGTGTGTGCTTTATAATTTTTTTAATAATAATGACAAACAGATGAGGTTTACTTGTTTTTCCAGTTCTGAGCTAACAGGTGGACACCTGCAGCTCTCAGAGACAACGGCCTGTTTGTTTTCCTTAGCGTGTTGGTACATCTGAGGACGTGGGCTCCGAAACAGATATTAGAAGCTGTACTCTTGTTTTTTGTGCTGCCTGGATAAAAACAAAAATTCTTCCTAAGTTTTGATTTTGCAGGAAGGACGCACATATATGTGGGGCTGAGCCCATCCAGCTTATTGCCAGAGTCAGAAGGGTCTGAACCTGGTCGTCATCTGAGCCGTTTGCAGAGGTGTTGATGAGGAAGAGTTCACCTTCCTGTTAGCAAACACATTTACACATACACAGATTTTTTTTTCCCCAGACAGCTTCTTAGTGACCTGAAACATAACTGTTCATATCTCAACTTTTTAATCAAATCTCCACCTTAATGAAATCGACCCACTTAGTTTTTGCTCAGTGGGTCGATCACTCGTTGCACTTGTTGTCCTGAAGGAACAAAATAGCAACTTTTAAAAACATGTGAAACTAAAAATGTACATGTGATCGGTGCACGTGTGTTAACAATCTGAAAGAAAATATTTGTGTAGATAATGTAGACATTTTTGTGCACAGGAAGCTTTTTGATAGCGCAAAAGATCTGATCTGTTTAAGGTTCAGTTTATTAGAAATTATTGTACACATTTGTAAATCATTGCTTGTAGACACCAATTTATCTTCACAAACTTTCAGGTACATGGTTGACTGTTGTGACCTGCAGGCTGTTGTTCATGTTGTGTATCTGTTGTAGCCATCAGCATCACACAGCAGGCTGGAACAGGCTCTGGCCTTCTTTTTCTTTCCTTATATCGCCCGATATGCACAGCTCATGTACAGTTGTGATCAGAAGTTTCCATCTGCACATCACGGGCATGATTTCTGTGAACTGTTGTTTTTTCAGGGTGGAATTATTGTACAGCATACATCTTTACTGACTTTAAAAAACAAGAATTTGGTGCACAAGTCTGAATTAATTTTGGCTTCTGGAATGAGCTTCCCAAAGCCCCGACCTCAACCCTACGGAACATCTGTGGGGTCAAATATCCAGCCAGAATTATGCCAGGAGCTTGTTGATGGCCACCAAAAGTGTCTGGTCGAGGTGCAACTTGCTAAGGACCATTTAACCAAATATTGGGGGTGGGATGGTGGTGGTGGTGGTGTATATTTGAGCCTGTATGGATTAGAGAAATTTAAAAATTATTTCAAAGTCTTCAAAATTCTTGTTTTTAAAGTCTTTAAAAGTTTTTAAAGTTTTTAAGGATGTGTGCTGTACAATCATTCCAGCCTGGAAACAGTTCACAGAAATCATGTACAAGATGAGTGGATGGAAGCCATAGCTGAATGCTCTTTGGAGTTATAAACTCCACACAGATTGTTCGCCTGATAAAATTTTTGTCTGTGTCAGTACAGTTTTACCTCTGTTATCTTGTTCCACGTCCTCTCATTCAGTCTGAATGTTGTCTTGATGCTGTTTGACTGTTTTGTTTTGTATATTTTTGATTATCATTTTCTTCCTGTTTCTCTTTCAGAAGTTTTTTGTCTCGCCCACATTCTGCACATATCATTGTAGCTGACACACAGCAGGCTAGAACAGGTCCTGGATTCCTTTTGCTTTCGAACAGATTAGGCCACCAGATCATGCTATATATCATAAAGTATGCAGACTTCATGGTCACAGCTTCTCATGGAGCCACAAATGCATGCTGCATTCAAGTGACAATGGACAAATTATTCATTTTCTCTTACTTTAATTTGAAAATTGCAGGAGACGTCATGAACAACAGTTAGACAACACATAACACAGCAAATAAAAAGGAAGTGCAAAGAGATGACAGACGTTAAGGGGCACTGATTCAGATATTTGGTGATGAGAGCAATTGACACACAATCTGTCTGTCAAAGGAGTTTTTTTCAAAGTTAAAAAGATTTATAAATCTTTTGGTTTTGTTGAATAACTTTATTTTTATTAATATTTTACATCTGACAGTGGATAGAGCCCATCAAGAGCTTTCATTTGATATATATATATATATATATTTGATAATTACTTATTTTTATTTTTATTTTTATTCTTCTTATTTATATGTGTGTGTATATATGGTTGCAGGTACAAAATACATTTCACTATGCATTGTACTGTGTATAACTGTGCATGTGACAAATAAACACTATCTTATCTTATCTTATCTTATATCTCAGTTTTGACCAAAATGTCACTTACACCATTATGGCTCCAAGCCCTCAAATGGCAAGAGAAGCAAGACTGAATTCATGTGTGAGAATGAGAAGCAGACAGGTGGAAAGTAGTGAATTTAGAGAAAAAAAAAAAAAAAATTTTTTTCTCCTTTTTTCTTTTCACTCTCCCTTCTTCTTCTTCTTCTTCTTCTTCTTCTTCTTCTTCTTCTTCTTCTTCTTCTTCTTCTTCTTCTTCTTCTTCTTCTTCTTCTTCTTCTTCTTCTTCTTCCTCCTTTATTAATACAGGAAAATCTCTTAAAACTTATTGTCTCATTTACAAGTGAGACCTGTTACATACATAAAAAAAAAAGGACATAAAAACAGTAATAAAACAATCTACTTTACTTTTTCCTTCCTGCCTGTCAGACCTGGCAGTCATATTGTGTGAACAATGATCACAATTAATGAATAAATAAAAGAAGGACTGCCAGAAACTACCAGACATGACAGACATTAAAAAAAAAAAGGAAATAACATACAATTTAAATACAGTGTGATTAAGATGGAGCTGCCAAGCAGGAGGACAAGAGGGAGACCTCAGAGGAGATTAATGAATGAAGTGGAGGAGGACATGCAGAGGGATGATGTGACATACACTGGTTCTTCCTCCTCCTCCTCCTGGCACAGCAGATCATCTGCCTCCATCTCACCCTATCCCAGCTTCCTCCTACAGTGTATCACAAAAGTGAGTACACCCCTCACATGTCTGCAGATATTTAAGTATATCTTTTCATGGGACAACACTGACAAAATGACACTTTGACACAATGAAAAATAGTCTGTGTGCAGCTTATATAACAGTGTAAATTTATTCTTTCCTCAAAATAACTCAATATACAGCCATTAAAGTCTAAACCAGGGGCAACAAAAGTGAGTACACCCCTAAGAGACTACACCCATAAATGTCCAAATTGAGCACTGCTTGTCATTTCCCCTCCAAAATGTCATGTGACTCGTTAGTGTTACTAGGTCTCAGGTGTGCATAGGGAGCAGGTGTGTTCAGTTTTGTAGTACAGCTCTCACACTCTCTCATACTGGTCACTGAAAGTTCCAACATGGCAAAGAACTCTGAGGATCTTAAAAGACGAACTGTTGCTCTACATGAAGACTGTTATATAAGCTGCACACAGACTACTGTTCATTGTGTCAAAGTGTCATTTTGTCAGTGTTGTCCCATGAAAAGATATACTTAAATATATGCAGACATGTGAGGGGTGTACTCACTTTTGTGATGCACTGTAGGAGGAAGCTGGGATAGGATCGGATGGAGGCAGATGATCTGCTGTGCCAGGAGGAGGAAGAAGAAGAACCAGTTAAATCTGTTTGAATTTCCTTTGTATTTGCCCTAAAATAGGTTAGCTCTGCTCAGCCTCCCATTCAGAGGAAGATCGTTTCTGCTGCTTGTATCTGTGATTTTACTCTGAAAATCTCAAACCTCTTCCTCTAATTTAGTTTAGTTTGATTTCATTAGTTTGACCTTGAAAGATTTCACATAGTAGACTTTCTTTGTGCACAAAGACACAAATCAGTAGTCATGAGACCTGATAATTTTTTTTATGTAAATGAAAAAAGGGCAAATGTATGCCCAAGAACATGCATCAGTAGATTCAATTTCATTTTTGCCATATTACTGTGAGACTGTGATACAGTAGCAGTTATTGTGAGACCTGAGCTCTTCAGAGGAGGTGGTGACCGTTTAGAGTTGTTGTTTCAGTGTGCCAGTCACGTGATGGATACCTAGCACTGTATTAATCATAGATATCCATCACATGATCTACAAATTAAGGTTTACAAATGTGGTACACTTTGTATGTGATTGATTTACTCACGTGTTCGAATCCACACGCAATTTAGACACAAAACTATTTTACAAATATGCACATCACAACCTGGATACATAATAATCCATGCACAGATTTTAAATGCCACCTTAACAGAGCTTTTAAATTGTTTTAGTGACATTGGGCAGGAGGGTTCAAGCTACAGGCAGGGGTAGGCTCACCGCGCCGAACAGTGCCATCCCCTGTAGGGGTGGGGCCGCGCCAAAGTAAAGAATATAAGCTGTACAGAAAACATGAGTCTTGTTTCTAACCTCTGATTGGATGGGGATTGTGCAGCCCATCCTCAAATTCTCCCATTGAACAACTTTTTAATATCATCAGAGGTAAAAACGGAAAAAGAAACAGACTGCTGTGTCTCCTGGAGCGTGTGGAGGTGTTCACCTGTGAACTCAGAGAAAGGCAAACAGGTGAAACACACATACACTTTTTTGCTAAACAGATAATCTCTGCTCAAACCCATATAGATCACAAAATATGTTCAGGGTTTTTTTTTCCTCTGCAGGTCTGATTTACCTTTTTTTTGGTTGGTATGCTGTGCTGTGATTGAGTTAATGAAGGATTTATTATTAGGAATTACTTTTCTGATTTACAGCTTTTGTGACTGGCTGCTGGGCACTGAGAACCTGCTACTGTGTGTATATAGTAATGCTTTCTCTTTGACGTGTGTGTTATTATTTTCAATTCAAGTTTATATTCTTTTGCATATTTGTGAATGACAGCAGTGAATGAGCAGCAACATCAAAATGAAGTTTTTCGTTATGTAGTGAACCTTTTTATTTTTTTCTCTGAGAAGATAAAAAGTTTATATTTAAACTGGAGGGTGAAACAGTTAGTAAAGATGAATATAAAATTAATATTATTTTGATATATTGGTTATTTTCATCTCTTTACTGAAAGTATTGTAGGGCTCTTAATTATCAAGATGATATTCTGAGTTTTTTTTATGTGTGTGTGTGTGTGTGTGTGTGTGCTGCTTGTACAGAGATTCCTGCTGTTCATCAGTCTGTAGAAACCATCATACAGCTGCTTAATATTAGTTGTATACAATTATTTATTCTGCATATTTTTGTCAGCAATTAAAGATGCCAGCAAATCAGCAGCCTGCGGGCGGTTAGACAGCTGTTGTGAACTCCAGCCAGACTGTACATGTATTATTTGTAGTTGTCCATTGTTACACAGCCGGCTGGAACAGGCTCTGGCATTTGTTTTACTGCAGATTGTATCACCTAAAATGCACAGATCACGTTTCATCTTGTGGAGGTTTCAGTTTTGATTTAGAACTTGAGTGCAGTGTGAATTAGTGGATCTGTCGGTGTCACAAACATTTTAGCTAATTCTTTATTCCTTCTAGGAGGCTTTTTGAAAAGCAAAAATGATGAGGGAATCTAAAATTGGGGCACAAATTATTAATTTCAGTTGTGTGTGTCTGGAAAATAGTTTTACATGTGTTTACAGATTGTGTTCCCCACCTGATGTCCATGCATTCTTTTGTTTGGGCTAAATCTGGTTGGTGAACCGTGGCTTTAAAAAAAGACTTGGGTTTGAAATCGCAAAGACTTACAAAGACTCGAACCTTCAACCTAATCTCAGCCATTCACTCATGATATCTAACCCTGGTACACACATCATGGCTAAAATTGGATACACTTGGCTCTAAATGTAACAATTAAGCAGATGTTTGCAGTACGAGTAAGTGTGTCCAAACTTTTGAGTGGTACTGTACAGCACGCACAAATGCACATTTAAAAAATATGAACACAAAATGCTTTTTAACTGATAGCCACACAATTTCCACTTAATGTACACACACTGTTATCAGAAAGCATATTTAAAAAATGTTTATGTCAGTTTTTCAAATTTAAATACAAAGAGAAAAATTTGTGGTTGGTCAGTTGAACACATTTGCAAACCTGAGTATTAAATTGTGTATTACATGCTCTATATTGCGACTAGTTTGAGACCAAGTTAAGTATCCCACGAAACAACAAACATCATCAACACGTCACCAATAACAAGTTCTCTTTTTTCATGGTGTTCTATTTGTACCACATTTATGCTCACAGTCCCTGTTACATGATGTGTGTGATTCAAAGAACGTAATTTTTTTTCCTTCCAGTTCAGCCAGCCTCTGTTTTTTTCAGCAAAGTGACATCATGGCGATGGAAGCAGCTGGTGAGTCCAGTCACATTTTATTGATTTGGATAACAGTCACCTAACTTGATGAATAAATAAATGCATGTCTTTTGTGTAGAATGCCAAGTTTACATTCAAACAAAGACTGAAGACACTGGCAAGTGTATTTACTCCACCTGCAAGTCCATCCATTGTGACTCTACCTGTCCTTGATATACAACAATAACTTACATGCTAAACCAGCACAATGCTACACAAAAACCATTTTCTTCCTGCTGCGGACAGCACATTCCAAGTGATCAATGTTTCACACACTGTACATTATTTGTATTTTCAATATACACTACATGCCACCTAGTGTGCAAAAATGGGAACTACATGAGCACGTTGAAATTCTATTTTTCCTTCCAAAATGTAATTTCTGCAGAAGAGAATCTGTGACACCATGTATGTTCTAAATGTATCCATCAATAAAAGTTGTTATGGTCTGTGGCATTTGTGGGGTTTTGTTGTTTTTGACCTGTTCATAAATTCTAGTTTTGATTATTGTTATTATGCTGGCTTTTCTCATTATTTATGATCTCCATGTTTGATCTGGGCAAAATTTTTATTAAATATTTTATTAAATTATTTTAGAAGATGCAATCCAAAAGAAACAGGAGACTGCAAGGTGGTGTCAGGGGAGAATGTAGTTAGGCAGCATCAGATGGTCTGTAGTTCAGAGAGTTCAGAGTTCAGAGAGGAGGTGAAACAGGCTCTGGGTGGGGAAAGAGGACAAGGAGACTTCAGTTCAGGAAAGTATTCAAAGGAAGAGGTTAGCAAAGAAAAAGTGGGATAGTCAGGGAGATGAAGGAAGTGGACAGGAGTACTGGGAGACTACGAGTAATGCAAAGAGCAAATTGGCAAAGTAAAAGGCTTAAGGCAACAGCATCCCAGCTTCTCATCTTTTCACACAGGCTCAGATTGTTACATTTAATCAAAATGGTACAAATTTTGCTTATTACATTAAACTAATTACTTGGCATTTCAGAGGCTTAAAGACCTGATAGCACATAACTTATGTAACACCAAGGGATTTTTCATATATGTGTTGGAGGGCTGATTTGAGGTCTTTGTATTTTCGCAGGAGAGGATTTCAATAAACCAGAATGCAGCAGCTCTGACTTTGAGGACTGTAAGTCGAGTTTACAACATTTTATATATCATGAATGAAAGAAAACCCCTATTTGATTTAAAGTTTCAGATGTTATGCCAGGAACTGTTTTTCTATCAGGTAGTTGCAGGTCACAGCCTTTAATAGATTTTAAAAATGGAAGGTGTATATTTGAATGTGTATATTTTTTGCATCCTTGTCGATACTAATGAAGCTCACAATATTTCTCTGAGATTGTGTCTAATCACAGTCATAGACCCCATATTTTATTCAGTGTTATTAACTCTGTTCTTAAGCCTCCTGGTGCTCCACCTCTTGTAGCATCTAAACCAGTGTGAAAACTTACACACAGGAATAAAAGCCCTAAAATCCAGTACTATCTGAGGTATGATACATCTGTGTCTGTCACAGATATAGACAATATCCCGACAAATCTTTGATGGATATGTTTTGGAGATTTCTCCATGAACGGACAAGATTGGACCCTGAAAAAAATCCAACATCTGTTACGCATGTCTGGATAATATCCATTTAAACATCTGTGACAGATCATATCCATAAAGTCAGATCTGCCATGGAGGATTCCGGAGTACTCCGGATCTTTCCGATACAGGCCCTTTTTGTCCAGAGTTCCTGAGATTTTTTTTGTTGATGGGACTGCTAATATCAGGTCTCATATTATCCCTCCTGCCACTGACCCATCTGCTCACAGACCAACCTATGTTGTTTTTGACCACTTTGAGCCTGTGTCTTTTTCACTGCTGAAAAAAGTAGTCAGTCACTAGAAACCCACGAGATGTCCTCTGGATATTATTCCATCTCACCTACTGATAGATGTTTTGTCATGGCGGGTGGTGTGATAGGCGGGGATGGACCCAGATGCAGGACTCCAAAACAGGTGTAACTTAAAAGGTATTTATTAAAGAAAAAAACAAATAACAAAAATCCACTTGGGAGGCAGACCAAGAGCAAAAACCAAAAACAAGACGAGGCACAGAAACAAAACACTCCACTGAGACAAAACCAACAACACAACAACAAGCAGAGGAAACACAGGACTTAAATACACCATGGGATAGTGAAGGAAGTGGAAACAGCTGGGAACACAGGTGAACCAAAATACCTTGATGAGACAAGGGTAAGCAAAACTGAACACAACACACAGGGACCAGATGACTATCAAAATAAAACTGGAGGTGAGACAAGGGAACAAAGATGCAGACTTGGCACAGAACACCCAGAACACAAGGAACTAGAAAAATCAAAACATAACCAAACCCCACAACAAAAGAAACCCAGAACAGACAAAACAAAGCAAAAACAAAACACAGGGTCAAAAGGACCCTCGACCATGACGTGTTTTAGACATTGTAGGTATGAGTGTGCTGTCTCTTATTACGGCAATAGAAGTCTTAATTCTGGGTGTGTACCTGCTGATTTTAGACATGCTGTGGTGGAGCCTATTCTTAAAAAACTAAATCTTGATCCAACCATTATCCAACTTCAGGCCAATTTCTAAATTAATTCAATTTCAATTTAATTTTATATGTACAGTGCCAAACCATAACAGTTGCCTCAAGGTGCTTTATTTTGCAGATAAAACCCTACAATAATTACAGACCAAATTGCCTTTTCTTTCTAAAGTCTTGGAGAAAGTTGTCCTTCTTCAGCTCCATACATTTTTAGATCATAATGGCATTACTGAAGTAGTTTAGTCTGGGTTCATAGCACATCACAGTACTGAAACTGCTCTTTCAAAAGTTTTCAATGACCTTTTAACTATTACTGATTTCGGGGATTTGGCAGTTTGGTAACACTTTCTTTTACGGCTCGCCCCAAGGCTGTAACTACGCATATTTTACAGGGATTTACCCTGTAAGTAAATTTAAGTTCTGTGTAATTTTCAGGACTAAGGCTGCAATAACGTGACTTAGGCCGTAATACTGTGACTAAGGCCGTAAGTACCCTGACTAAGGCCATAAGTACTGTGATTAAGGCCGTAAGTACCCTGACTAAGGCCATAAGTACTGTGATTAAGGCCGTAAGTACGCTGACTAAGGCCATATTACTTTGACTTAGGCCGTAATTACTTTTACCAAGGCCGTACTACTTTGATTCAGGCTGTCGTTACCGTGACTACAGCCGTACTACTTTGACTAAGGCTGTACTATTTTGACTAAAGCCGTAATTACGTGACTAAGGCCGTACTATTTTGATTAAGACTGTAATTACTGTGACTAAGGCTGTACTATTTTGACTAAGGCCATAATTACTGTGACTAAGGCTGTACTACTTTGACTAAGGCTGTACTATTTTGACTAAGGCCATAATTACTGCGACTAAGGCTGTACTACTTTGACTAAGGCCGTAATTACTGCGACTAAGGCTGTACTACTTTGACTAAGGCTGTACTACTTTGACTAAGGCCTTAATTACTGCGACTAAGGCCATACTACTTTGACCAAGGCTGTACCGTGTCTAGGGCCACCAGTTGACGTTCCCTGCTATAGATCATGGTATCCTTATGTCTCAGTTGGAGCACTGGAATGCTTTAAGTCTTATTTAACAAACAGAAATTTTACAGTTAGGCTGGGGCATACATCCTCCTCAAGAAGCCTGTTTTTGTGAGGTCCCCCAGGGGTCTGTTCTTGGCCCAGTTCTTTTTTTGATTTATATTCTCCCCTTGGGCTCAATTTAAAAAAAAACAAAAAAACGTGGCATCTCGTTTCATTGCTGTGCAAAAGACTCACAGATTTACCTGCTACTGAAATGAAAATTGATGAGGCCTCTGAGGGCCTTACTGGACTGTTTGGAAGATGTTAAGAACCATCCATCCATCCATCCATCCAACTATGTTTATCTGGGGTCACGGGGGCAACAGCCCAAGCAGAGAAGCCCAGACTTCCCTCTCCCCAGTCACCTCCACCATCTCATCCAGAGGGACCCCAAGGTGTTCCCAGGTCAGCCGAGAGATTTAATCTTTCCAGCATGTCCTGGGTCTACCCTGGGGCCTCTTCCTGGTAAGACATGCCTGGAACACCTCACCCAAGAGGTGCCCAGAAGGCATCGTAATAAGATACCTAAGCCACCTCAACTGGCTCCTTTCAATGTGGAGGAGCAGTGTCTCAGAATTGATGACAAAGGGCTGCCCTGGTGGAGTCCAACACCCACAGGAAATGAGTCCGACTTATTGCCAGCTATACAGACAATGCTGTCACTGTGGTTGTACAGGGACTGAAATGCTTGTAAAAATGGTCCAGACACTCCATACTCTTGCAGGACCTCCCACAGGATACCCCCAGGGACGTGGTCAAATACCAAGTCTATCAAGCACACGTAGACTGGTTGGGCAAACTCCCACACACACTTGAACACCCTCGAGAGGACAAAGAGTTAGTCCATCGTTCCACGACCAGGACGAAAACCGCATTGTTCGTCTTGAATCCTGGGCTTGACTGACTCTCCTTTCCAGCACCCTGGCATAGACCTTATCGCGGAGGCTGAGGACGGTGATCCCCCGAAGATTGGAGCACATCCTCCAGTCTCCCTTCTTGAAGATGAGGACCACCCCCCCTGGCCTGCCAAGCCAGTGGCACCACTCCACACGATGTTGCAGAGGCGTGTCAACCAAGACAGCCTTATAGCATCCAGAACCTTCAGAAACTCAGGGCAAATCTTGTCCACCCCAGGGGCCCTGCCACCAAGGAGTTGTTTAACCACCTCAGTGACCTCACCCCCAGTGATAGAAGAGTCATCCCCCTCATCCCCAGACTCTGCTTCCACTACAGAAGATGTGTCAGTGGGATTAAGGAGGTCCTCAAAGTATACCTTTCACCATCTCATGATACCCTCAATTGAAGTCAGCAGCACTCCATCCGCACTATAGACTGTGTGAGTAGAACACTGCTTTTCTCTCCTGAGCCGCCTGACGGTTTGCCAGAATTGCTTCAATGCCATCCGAAAGTCTTTTTCCATGGCCTCAGTGAACTCCTCCCAACACCTGAGTTTTTGCTTCGGCCACTGCCTGAACTGTGTCCTGCTTGGCCTGTTGGCACCCGTCAGCTGCCTCTGGAGTCCCACAGGCTAACCAAGCCTGATAGGACTCTTTCTTCAGCTTGATGGCTCCCTTCACCTCTGGTGACCACAATCTGGTTCAGGGATTACCACCACGACAGGCACCAACCACCTTGCAGCCACAGCTCTGAGCAGCGGCCTTAACAATGGAGGTGCGGAACATTCGGACTCAATGTTCTCAGCCTCCCTACTGTTAAAGTTCTACTGGAGGTTGGAGTTGAAGATCTTGTGGTGTGGGGCATCTGCCACGCATTCCCAGTGCACCCTCAGGACACGTTTATGTGCAGCAGGTCTGTCCAGCTTCCTCCCCCACCACCTGATCCAGCTCACCACCAGGTGGTGATCAGTTGACACCTCAGTTCCTCACTTCACCTGAGTGCCCAGAACATATGTCCAGAGATCTGGTGATAAGATTACAAAATTGATCATCGACCTGTGACCTAGGGCGTCCTGGAGCCACGTGCACTTATGGACATCCTTATGTTTGAACATGGCATTCATTATGCACAAATTGATTTGCACAGAAGTCCAATAACAAGACACCATTTGGGTTCAGACTGGGCAGGCCGTTCCTCCCAATTACGCCGCTCCAGGTCTCACTGTCATTGCCCATATGAGCGTTGAAGTCCCCCAGCAGGACGATGGAGTCAACGAATGGAGCACTCTCGAGCACCCTGCCCCGCGACTCCAAAAAGGGTTGGTACTCTGAACTGTCATTCAGCACAGAAGCGCAAACAACAGTCAGTACCCATTCCCTGGCCCGAAGGTGCAGGGAAGCCACCCTCTCGTCTACCAGTGAAAACTCCGATGTACAGGCAACAAGCCGGGGAAAATACAAGAATATCCATGACAGCTCACTGTCTTTCATCAGGGGCAACTCCAGTGGGGAACAGACTCCAGCCCCTATCCAGGAAACTGGTTCCAGTGCCCAGGCCATCTGTTGAGCCTGACTATATCTAGCTGGTATCTCTCAAACTCACACACTAGGTCAGGCTTCTTCCCCACCAGAGAGGTAACATTCTATGTCCCAATAGCCAGTTTTGATAGCCGGGGATCGGTCCACCAGGGCCTCCGCCCTTGGCCACTGGCCAACACACACTGCATTCGACCCATAAAATACCTCCTGTTGGGGGGTGGGCCTACAGGAGGGCAGGCCCATGTCATCTCTTCGGGCTTTGCCCGGCCAGGCACCATGGACTAATGACCGGTCACCAGACGCTCTCCCGCGAGCTCCCTCCCCAGGCCTGGCTCCAGGGCGGGGCCCCAGTAACCCTATCCTGGGCAGGGTAAACAGTTCCAGTTGGTGCCATTTCCATATGGGCCTTCTGAATCTTCTTAACAATTTTCATGTTAAGAAGTAGGTTGCTTTAAATTTTATTAACCTAAACAAACAGAAAACAGAGGTCATTGTGTTTGGTGCTCATGACCGCTATGATTTTGGTCCTTTAAGAACTTGGGAGTGATCTTTGATAGTAATCTGACTTTTGACAAACATGTTAATGCTGTCATTAAATCTAGTTTATTTCATCTTCGGCTACTTGCAAAGGTGAAGCCATTCCTCTCTTTTCGAGACTTTGAGAGGGCCTTCCATGCCTTCATTTCATCTAGACTAGACTACTGTAATAGTCCTTATTCAGATGTCACTTTGTCACTAGTTTGCCGACTGCAGCTGGTCCAAAATGCTGCAGCACGGTTATTAACTGCACTTGAAAGTGGAACCACATATCCCCCATATTAGCATCCCTACACTGGCTGCCAGTCAGTTTCTGAATTGACTCCAAGGTTTTATTACTCGTTTTTAAGGCACTGCATAGGTTAATGCCTTCTAACCTCTCTGATCTTTTAAGTTTCTACATTCTCACTAGATCACTGAGGTCAGCTGAGCAAATGCTCCTAAGTGTCTTGAGGTCCAGATTAAAGCACAGAGGAGATTGGGCCTTTGTAGTTGCTGCTCCGAAACTGTGGAACAAACTGCCGCTTCACATCCAGACTGCTCTAACAGCAGAAACTTTTGATACTGTTTGAAAGCCCATTTTTATTCTATGGCTTTTAAACTAGACTGAGTTCTGGGTACATTTGTGGTTTTGTTTTTACTCAGGTTTTTATTATTTTATGCTTCCAGTCTTAACTGTCATTTTCTCTTATATTTTAACTTACTTAAAATATTTAAGATGTACAGCACTTTGGTCAACTGCTGTTGCTATAGAAATAAACTTGGATTGACTCGACCCTTTGTGATCACAGAATTCCTGTCATCTTCAAATAAGACAAATGACAACATCAGTGTCATCTTATTTGATACAGACCTGATTTTGCATGATAATAAAATTCATATATGATTTTGCTCCTTATCTGGGTGACAGTGGTAGCAGTCTAAGCAGAGTTGCCCAAGCCTCCCTCTCCACAACCAGCTGCTCCAGCTCTTCCCCACCTCCATAAGAAATGGAGGACACGTAATTTGTTGCAGTCCCTCCAGTGTGCCCCAGGGCCTTAGGAGGCATTTTGTTGCTTTGTACTTGTGACATTGCAATGGCAATAAATTGAATTGAATCTAATTCTGGTCATATGGTAAACCACCTCAACTGACTCCTTTTGATGTGGAGGAATATGGGCTCTATGCTGAGCTTCTCGAATGACCGAGATCCTCATCCTATTACTAAGGCTGAGTCCAGACAGCCTTTAGAGGAAGCTAATTTCTGCTGCTTGTGTCCATGGGTGAAGGCAGGAACATAAGAAGAACCCGTAAAAATAAGCAGCTTCACTTTCGCGGTCAGCTGTGTATTTACCAGAGTGTCATGGTCAGCAGTGTAGCAGGGGAGAGATGGACCTAAAATGCAGGACTCACTAAACTAAACCCAAAGCACAAGAACCAAAGACTCTATCAAAATGAAACAGGAAGAGGCAAGACATCCAAACAGGATACTGGAAAGGCAGGGGAGAACAGAACACAAACATAAAAAAAATCATAAAAACAAATGTTTTTTTATAAAAACAAAAAAGAATTCTTAAACACCAAAAAGTCCAAAAAACCCAAAACACTAGGTCAAACCCAGGACCATGACACATACTACGTTTTCACCGCTGAGGTGCTGGTGCTCGTGCCAGAGCTGGTGTTGTTTTTTAATAAACTGGCGAACTTAAGAACGTGCCCGCATTTCCACCGCAGTTTGCAAACTGATCTGTTACGTAAAAGTGTGGCTTGGTCTGAAAACAGAAGCCGAAAGGCACAAACATTGGCGAACACTCCCCTTTTTTCAAACTCTATTTCTTGTGCTGCCAACATCTACAACTACTGCAGCATCTGTGTGTGGCACAAGGTAAACACAGACAGCGACAATGAGCAAGACGATAAGTACACACTTTGCATCCTTTTATCTGTGATATGAACTGAACCCAGTCACACAGGCCTAGGGATTGGTCCATGTCCATCTGGCAACCACCTGTTGCTAGGGAAAAATGTATATTCCCCAACTGGTTAGCTAAAATCTCCTTGTGATTGCTTTGGTCACTGGTGCATTGTTGTGGTCACAGATTGAATGGAAGCAATGAACTTGCCTATAAATGCCGTCCAGCTGCTCTCTGAGCTGTAGTGAAACTGTGAAAAGCAACACATACAGGATGAAGGTTTGCCTTCAAATTAAAAGTAAAAGTGACTTTTGAAATATGCTGGCTGCAGGAATGAGTCACAACTTTTACTTTGAAGACAGACCTCCTGTTCTCTTTTCTTTGCACTTTTTAAAGTTTTACTACCACTGGGCTAGTAGTTAGTATTTGCAAAAAACATGAAAAACCACAGGCAACTGCACTGTAAACCCAGATTTTGATTCCACTTAAAAATATTGAGTTCATTACTTAAAATTGCCTAGAATGTGAACATTACTTGTTAATGCTGAGTAGACTGTACTTTTTGATGGTCTATCTTATTGTAATCATGTGTTTGAGTTCAAACAACTTAATATCATCAAGTTTTGCACCTGCTAAAAATCTAGTTTATACCAGTTTTAACAGACTGGATTAATGTGCATCTGCATGGTGGCATGATGGTTAGCAGTGCTACCTCACAGGTAGAATACCATCTAGAAGGTCTGGGTTCAATTCTGGCTTGGCCCAGGCCTCTCCCTGTTTGGAATAGAAGACATTTGGTGTTTTTGTTTGGCTTTTGTTCACAACGCTCTCTTGTATAGTTTTTTTTATTGTTCCATGGACAAATGTTATTTGTAAATGTTAATGTACCAGCATTCAGCAGGGCTGAGTTTTATCATGTTTATTTACCAAATTTAAACAGACACAGTTCAACACTGTAAAAAATATTTGTGTTACTGGGCAGCATGGTGGCGTGGTGGTTAGCACTGCTGCCTCACAGCTAGAATAGCTATCTGATAGTCTGGGTTCAATTCCACGTTAGCCTGGGACTCTTGCTGTGTGGAGTTTGTATGTTCTCCCTGTGTCTGTGTGGGTTTCCTTTCACAATCTGAAGACATGCAGTTACTGGGGTTAAGTTAATTGGTCACTCTAATTTGCCCACAGGTGTGAATGGTTGTCTGTGTCAGCCCTGCAACAGGCTGGTGACCTGTATGGGGTATACCCTGCATCTTACTGCCTTGTCAGCTGGGATAGGCTCCAGCCCCCACCACCCCCACACAACCATGAAAAGGATAGGGGGAATTGATTGATCAAAAGACATTTTATTTTTTCATGAACTATAAAAGATAAGTTTGGTCAATTAGAACATACAATTTAGTTCAATTGGAAATGGAGTAGTGCTTACTTAACAGGCTGAGTTAAATGAACTGTTTCATTACTTAAAAAATTTAAGGCAACGAGTTACCTTGGTTTTTTTAAGTAGATTCAACTTATCTGGGTTTACAGTGTGTGGCAATCTGATAACAACCAAAGCAATCACAAGGAAGTTTTTGGTTCAGCACTTTCTTTGCAACTAAATTCATCCAGTGCCAGAAACCCCAGGAACCACTGGCAACCAATGGTTGTATCATGTCAAGTATAGTGGAACACTCTTGAGCAATGTATGCATAGCTTTGTGAGAAACGTCATTATTTTCTTTAATTGAAGTTAAATTAAAATAATGTTAGATGATAGAAAAAAGTGGAATTTCGTTTTCATTAATCTTTCATCTTAAATTTAACCTCAGACACCCAGGCCATGGAATGACCTTGTGTAAGCTCACCACAATACCATCTCACAGAGACAGGGGCCTTGACTCCAGTCAGAATCCAGGATGTCTCCTGGAGTTGACATTATTTTCTGTTTTGAAGAAAAGGAATAAATATGTACAGAAAGCTGTTTTGGGCTGAAGAGCAGAATTATTTGATTTCTTCTACAAAAGGAGAAAGATGTGGATGAAAAACACCAGATACTGGACATTAATAATATAGTTACTGCAACAATTGAATTAATAACTCAAACTGTATGAACAATAAAACCAGTGTTGCTATAACTAATTTTCAGTTTGTGTGTTTGTTTGTTTTTCAGTATCTGAGCTGAGGGTTGTTCTGCTGGGGAACAGCAGGTCTCAGAGGAGTTTATTGGCCAACTTCATACTGGGAGAGGCTGTATTCAACACAGCACAAAATACACAGCTCTGCCAGAGAGTAAAAAAAGAGTTGACGGGAATAGAAATAGATCTCGTCAACACTCCAGATCTACTGTCACCTAAAATCTCACCAGAAGAGCTGAAAAAACATGTTGAAAACTGCATGAGTCTCTTTGCTTCTGGACTGCGTATGTTCCTGCTGGTTCTAGAGCCTGAAGACTTCACAGAGGATCACAAAAAGAAGCTAGAATCAGTCCTTGAATTCTTTGGCGATCCATTATTTGAGCATTCACTGGTACTGATATCACCCAGAGATAAGAGTTCAGCTTCCATTGAAAAGTATCTGCAGCATCCACAGTTAGGAGACATAATCAAAAAATGTAGAGACAAATTGTTGTGGCAGAAGAACTTGGAACAAGCGCAGCTGTTAGCAGCCATAGGTGCAGTGGTAAAGAAGAACATGGGAGAGTGTGGGAGTGGTAACTTTTTCAACGAGCCGACACCTGTTTCACCAAATCCACATCAAGAAGGAAGAGTCCCTGCAAACTTGGAACCTGTTAGGGGTGGTAAGTGCAGGAATCTGTTGCACTATATAATGTGAATATCAGGTTTAAGTTCAGGATTTTTGCCAGTGTATTACAAATTCTGTGTTCATAAAAGTTATGAACAGGGCAGCCGTGGCAGAGACCAGCACCCACTGAGACAAGTCTTAGCGAAGGTTACAAATGATTTTCTTATTGCATCTGTCAATGGACTCATCCCTGTGCTTGTGGGTGTCATGGAACTGCTGTGGCAGGCAAAGCACAGGACCCCAACACAGGACTCAGGAGGCGAGAACTAAGCTTTGATTTCAGCTTTATTAGCAAAAATGTAGAACATACACTGAGCTGGTCGGGAGCCAGCAGCACAAAACACTAACTCACTCGAACTTGGCTTGACTTGACTAGACATTGACTTGTTGAAGTTAGATTAAAAATAGAGGTGATGATCAGTGAGCAGCAGTATGATTGAGAGCAGGTGGAAAAGAACCTGGAGAGGTGGAGGTATGTTCTGGAGAGAAGAGGAATGAAAGTCAGTAGCAGCATGACAGAATACATTAGGGAGATAGGTGGAAAGGTGAACATAAAAAGGACAGAGATAGTGAATTTATATTAGTTTAAATACCTGGAGTGAAGCAATGAAAACAATGAACAGTGAAGAAGAAAGTGCAGGCAGGGTGGAGTGGGTGGAGATGAGTGTTAGGGATTTGTGACAGAAGAAAAGCAGCAAGAGTGAAAGGGAAGATTCACCTTACAATATAAAGTGCCTTGAGATGACTGCTATGATGTCATTTGGCAATATATAAATGAAACTGAATTGAATTGTACTGAATTCCAGAAAATTGACTTCAGAAGGAATGCCATGTGTTGAGGTGGGCCCAACCATGTATAGCTATTGTCTTTAAAACTTTCACATTAGCGCAGCCTCCTTATTAGAAAGGCAGTTTAATCAATCATGTGATTTTATAAACAGTTTCAAATCGAATGGAATGTGCTAAAACTGTGGTAATGAAAATATATATTTTAAAATTTCTGAAGGTAATGTACCAATTTTTTTTTATATTTATTACAGCACATGAACTCAGGATAATGCTGTTTGGAAAAAGTGAGAACAAAAAATCAGCACTGGAAAAGCTCATCACTGGGAAAAAAGAGTCTAATGTGTCTAAGGTCCTCACAGGAAAGCAACCCCGTGCTGCCTCTGGAGAGTGGAATGGGAAACCACTAACAGTAGTAAAAACTCCAGACATCTTCAGCCTGTCTGTGGAAACATTGTTCAAAGAGATGAAGAGCTGTGTGGGTCTCTGTCCTCCTGGACCAAACGTCCTGCTGCTGTTAGTGAAACCTTCTGATTTCACTGAGGAGAACAAAAAAACTCTGAATTTGGTCCTGAGCTTGTTTGGACAAAATGCCTTTAAACGCTCCATGGTCATCATAACACACAATGAGAAAGGGAATAACTCAGTGGGAAAACTCATCCAAGAATGCAACCAAAGGAAGTATTTCATCAGCTTTGACAAAAAAGATTCATCTAAAAATCACTCAGAGTTGATGCAAAAAATGAACAAAATAGTGAGTGACAACTGGGGAGAATATCTAATGCTAAAAGAAGAAGCTAAACCCTTGAATCTGAAATCCAATCTGAACCTGGTTCTGTGTGGGAGGAGAGGAGCAGGGAAGACTTCAGCAGTCAAGGCCATTTTAGGTCAGACTGAGCTTCATTCAGTCTCCAACTCAGAGTGTGTTAAACATCAGGGAGAGGTGTGTGGACGCTGGGTTTCCCTGGTGGAGCTTCCTGCCTTGTATGGAAAACCTGAGGAGGCAGTTTTGGAGGAATCATTCAAGTGTATCTCTCTCTGTGATCCTGAGGGTGTCCATGCCTTCATCCTGGTACTACCTGTGGCTCCGCCCACTGATGAAGACAAGGAAGAGTTAGAGACCATCCAGAACACGTTCAGCTCTCGAATCAATGACTTCACCATGATTCTGTTCACCGTGGAGTCAGATCCTACAGATCCAGCTGTTGAAAATATACGGAAAGACAAAGAGATTCAGCAGCTCTGTCAGACCTTCGGACAAAGACGTGTGGTTCTCAACATCAAAGACAAGCAGCAGATTCCACAGATATTTGAAGCTGTAGAAAAAATTACCCAGCCCATGGGCAAACCAAGCTCTTATACAACTACAATGTCTTTGCATGCACAAATGGAAAAAGTATTACAGCTGAAGATGAATATCATCACTGGTAAGTGTTTTAGATTTTAATAGTTTTTCTGTGTTCAGTGAACCTATGAGTCTTCATGCAACAGTATACAAGAGTCAGCTGTTACGGTTACTTAGTTATTAACTAAGTTAACACCAGCTGTTCTAATGTTTCAGGTGATCAAGATGGAAACCAGGGCTCAGACTGTCTCAGGATTGTGCTCATTGGGAAGACTGGCTGTGGAAAGAGCTCTACAGGAAACACCATTTTAGGGGAAGATGAGTTTAATGCAGAGTCGAGTCAAATATCAGTCACCCAATGTTGTCAGAAAGTAGAGGGTGAAGTGGAAGGTCGTCATGTTGTCGTGGTCGACACTCCTGGTCTGTTTGACACCACCTTGTCCCATGATGAAGTCCATGAAGAGTTGGTGAAATGCGTCAGTCTTCTGGCTCCAGGACCACATGTCTTCCTGTTAGTGATGAACATTGGCAGGTTCACAGCAGAGGAGAAGGAAACACTGAAGCTCATTAAAAAATTCTTTGGGAAGAATTCTAAAAAGTTCACCATCATCCTGTTAACAGGAGGAGATACCCTGGAGTATGACAAAGTCTCCATAGAAGACTACATCAAGAAAAAATCTCATGCTTCCTTTAGGAGACTGATCACTGACTGTGGAGATAGGTACCACGTGTTCAACAACCGTGACGGACAAAACCACAAACAGGTCAGTGAGCTGATAACAAAGATCGATGCTGTGGTGAAGGAAAATGGAGGCTGCTGCTTCACCAATAAGATGCTGCAAGAGGCTGAAACTGCGATAAGGAAGGAGATGCAGAGGATTCTAAAGGAGAAGGAAGAAGAGATTGAGGAACAAAAGGCAGAATTTGAAAGAAAACATAAGGAAGAAATGGAAGCCATGAAGAAACGAATGGATGAAGAGAGAGAAAAGGAGAGAATACAGAGAGAAAAAGAACTCAACAAAATGAGAGATAAAATTAGGGAAGAAGAAGAGAAAAGAAAGAAAGAACAGGAAATCAGGGAAAAGGAGAAAAGGGAAAAAGAAACTGAAGAAGAAAGACGTCGACAAGAATTCAAAAGAAAACTTGAAATGTTGGACAGACAAATTCAGGAAGAAAAAGAGGCAAAGGAAAGTGTTGACAGAGAGCTGGAAGAGACCAGAGAAGAGATGAGGAGAAAACAAGAGGAGTGGGAGAAGGAACAGAGAGAATGGTGGGAGAAACAAAGACGAGAAGACGAAAAGAGACGAGATGAGGAGAAAGAAAAAATGAAAAAGCTGCAGGAAAATTACAATCAAGAAAAACAAAAATATGAAAAAAACACAGAAGAGGATCAACTAAGAAGAGAACAGGAAAGAAAAGAATTAGAAGAAAAGAACCAGAGAGCCCTGGAAGATCTAACGAAAAAATATGAAGAGGAAGCCAGAAAGAGAGCCGAGGTGTTCAACGAATCCCAGAAGAAACACATGGAGGAGATAGCAGCTCAGAGGGAAGAACATGAGAAGGAAATGTATGACCTCGTGAGACGTGTGACCAGAAAGAGCAAAAATTTGAAAAAGATCAAGACTTTAATGCAAAAACATGAAAAACAACTGAAGTATGTGAAAAATGAGGAGGAAAATGAAGACCTCCAGGAAACACATAAAGATGAATTAAGTGACTTGATGCAAGAAGTCTTGAATGAAGAGATCAGCGACATGTCAGCCTGCAGCATTTTATGAAGAGAAACTTTATCAGATTTGCTTTTTTTTTCTCTACCATTTGGAAACTTTAAAGACACACACAGACTTGTTGTTCTGCATGTTTTACACATCATGACCACAGAGCATTCATCTGATTGGACATCATCTAAAACATCAGATCCACATAAACACAGTGACACACAGAAGTCTCACCATCAAACCACAGGTCACTATACCAGCAGTAACAAAGCTGCTGAATCATACTGGTTAAACCAGCTCATCCCACTGAATAGTTATTAATAATCCCATACATGGAACCAGCATGTGGCTGTATTCAGTTATCACCTCATTAAAGTCACTAAATCCACCTTTTGCTTCCATCAGGTTGAGTGGAGATGTTGGTCAGTGTTTCTCCAGTTTCATGTTTAGTTCCAATTAGATTTTTTTTTTCTTACTGTGGTTTTATTGTGCTGTTTATTATTTTCATGCATTGACATGTTTTGCATTAAAATGTATTTTTTTTAACAAGGTAAGAAGCACATTATAAAGCTCATTTTGCAAGATTACCACAACATCTACCACCAGAAAGTTTCTATACAGATTTGTGTTCCTGCATTGTAACAGTGTTTTCTTAATTTGCCTCCACTTATAACCATCATTTTTATTCACACATTTAACCACACTATAAGTAAAATTAGTCACTTAATAAATGATTTTCTGTTTGTTACTGTAAAGTTTGGTAAAATCAGCATTTGACAATTTTTTTGTTAGTTTTTGATGTTATGGGCTATTTGATTTCTGATATATTGCTTTGTTCTGGTTTTATTGAGATTATTATTATTATTTTTTGTTTTTTAAAATATAAATGTATGTACCAATAAGCACATTTTATTATAAATAAAAATGATGCAGAAAAACATTTACAGGATTTTGTTTTCTTTCAATTATGAGAAATAAATGTGATTTAAAAAAAAAAACTGGGTATAACTTAAACTGTTCTCTCTATAAAATCTAAATTACAAACATCACAGCATTTGCTCAATAATGTGTGAAGTCACACATGCTAATGAAGTCAAATACCTTCAGTCACCTCTGAATTTATTTGTTTCTTCATATTACTTAACATACCATTAAATTAAACCTTACATCAACTCATTCACTTATGCTAACAATCAGTTTGGCATGTTTTTTATCTATCAGGTACAGTACAGGATCAACTTTGGCACAAATAAAACATATAAAAACATAAAACAAGTATCAAATAAAAAATAACAAGTAAAAAATAACACCAGAAGTTGATTAAATGTGTGATTACTATCATGCAGTAACAACATAACTAGCATTTAGAAAGTCAGAATCTGTATTTTGCCATTTAGATCAAACTGCATAAGAAAAAGTATAAAATAAACTCATCCAACTGATGTGTTTTGTGCACCTCACTTACCTGTTCAACACAAAATACAGTGCAGTACAGAGCTAGCACTCTTCATCTGCTGACTGACTGCTATGACTGATCTTACAGCCTTTGGCATCTTAGTGCCACTACTGGCATCCTAATGGTGTGGCACGTGTACTGCACCCCAGTTCAGCAGGTGAACGGTCTACCATTTTTAAGTGTCACAACCCATACGAAGAGGTAATCAACCTTAAAATAGAACAATGAACAGGATCTCAACCTCAATAAAATGAAAAATTATGGGGGGTGTACTGTTTTAGCACCCAATGTGTCCTGTCCAGTCTTAGACTTTGCATCACTTTATACAAATTAGCAGGCCCTCTGTATGGTGTTGGTTGTCCACAGTCTCCATAGTTTCTGGGAGCATGTAGGTGAGCCACTCACCTCAGCACAGCCTATACCTGCCTCTGTCATGGTTGGATGTCCCAGGTGGTCATAGGTGAAGACCCAAGGCTGCCTCCACTCTCTCTTTGGGCCAGAGTGTCATGTTAATGTATGCCACTCCTCTGCATCTGAGTCGCTCTGGTGGAGCTGTTCTTCATCAGAAGGATGCTCACCGTACTGCTCCTGGTATTGTTCATGGTGTCCATTCTGCAGCTCACCGTCTTCTGCTCCCACCATATGCTGCTCATCAGGCTGATTAAATACTGCTTGAGGTTTCTCCAGCTGTGGCTCAAGGGTCTCAAACTCTGGTGTGTGCTGTGGTCTGCTATCTTCATGGCTATACAGAAACAGAGACTCCCACAATAGAGCCCCTTCTTCATCACTGTCTGTCTCTGTATTCTCTTGTAATGGCTGTTGTTGCCTTTGATTCCTTATTTTTGTCTCTCTTTTGCTTGTTTTATGGTTTATCTATTTTTTCTAGGGGAAAGCTGTCACTTGGAAGAAACAAGTTCCTGAGGACTGTCGGGCTTTCTCCTCTTTTTTCTGTCTTAATTTCACAAACTGAAATATGGGGAATCTTCTGGCTGACAACTACATACAGAGCATCGTCCTAGTATGAACAGACTTTACTAGATTTTCACATTTGTGTCCTGTGTCATGGTGGATTCTCTGTGGGAAGACAAAGTTCAGAGCAAAGTCGTTAAATACTTTTTCCACCACCTTCCTTTGCTGACTTGTTTTTAGTGGCATATTCTTGTGCAAAGCAAGTAAAGTGGTATATCATTACCAGGATACATTCATATCCATGCTGCATTTCTCTAGGTGAAGAAAGTCTATTGATACCAACTTGAGTGTGGAAGTGGTGGTAGAAATCAGTGGGCTCTATTGGTATGTTTTATTTTAAGGCATTCACAGGCATATGATATTGGCACAGAGAAAAAGAAGGTTGGAGATTGGGCAATAATAAGCTAAGACGGCTGAGTCAAGAGATGGCTTTTAAAGTAATGGTTTAATTACTGCCACTTTAAAGGCCTATGGTATGTAGTACATTAATAAAGACATACGGATCATATTTAAGACCAAAGCATTAATTAATGGTAGGACTCCTTTGAGCAGTCTTGTGAGGATGGGGTCTAATAGACATGTTGGTGGTTTGGAGGAAGTAACCATTGACGTTAACTCAGAAAGATCAATAAGAGACAAATAAATATCAGCAGTACTGAAAGCAGCTGAACATAAAAAATAAATTGTCACTAATAAATTATTAGTGAAGAAAGGTTAAAGGAATACTTGGCTCAGAGGTATGACTTGATTATGGAAAAAAATAATCACAATTATTTAGGCTATTATTGAAATCATGACTATTTAATATGATAAGTCATTGACTTTGTAAATAAACTGCTTTTATCGCACATTTTATTACCATCCATTCACTTATCCTGTTCAGGGTCGCGGGGGGGGGGGGGGGGGGGGGGGCTGGAGCCTATCCCAGCTGACATAGGGTGAGAGGCAGGGTACACCCTGTATAGGTCGCCAGCCTGTTGCAGGGCCAACACAGGGAGACAGACAACATCCACATTCACACCTATGTGCAATTTAGAGTTTCCAATTTATTAACTGGCTATGTACCACAGGCCTTCAAGGTGGCTGTAATTAAACTGCTACTTAAAAAGCCATCACTTGACCCAGCTGTCTTAGCTAATTATAGGCCAATCTCCAACCTTCCTTTTCTCTCAAAGATTCTTGAAAGAGTAGTTGTAAAACAGCTAACTGATCATCTGCAGAGGAACGGTTTATTTGAAGAGTTTCAGTCAGGTTTCAGAATTCGTCACAGTACAGAAACAGCATTAGTGAAGGTTACAAATGTCTTCTTACAGCCTCTGACAGTGGACTCATCTCTGTTCTTGTCTTGTTGAACATCAGTGCAGTTTTGATACTGTTGACCATAACATTTTATTACCGAGATTAGAGCTTGCTATAGGTATTAAAGGTACTGCACTGCACTGGTTTGAATCATATTTATCTAATAGACTCCAATTTGTTCATGTAAATGGGGAGTCTTCTTCACACACTAAGGTTAATTATGGAGTTCCACAGGGTTCTGTGCTAGGACCAATTCTATTTACATTATACATGCTTCCCTTAGGCAGTATTATTAGAAAGCATTGCATCAATTTTCATTGTTATGCAGATGATACTCAGCTTTACCTATCAATGAAGCCAGATCAATTAGTTAAACTGCAGGAATGTCTTAAAGACATAAAGGCCTGGATGACCTCTAATTTCCTGCTTCTAAATTCAGATAAAACTGAAGTTCTTCTATTCAGCCCCACAAATCATAGAAACATGGTGTCAAACCAAATACTTACTCAGGATGGCATTACTTTGGCCTCCAGTAACACTGTGAGAAATCTTGGAGTCATTTTTGACCAGGATATGTCCTTCAATGCACATATTAAACAAATATGTAGGACTGCTTTTTTGCATTTGTGCAATATTTCTAAAATTAGAAACATCCTTTCTCAGAGTGATGCTGAAAAGCTAATTCATGCATGTATTACTTCTAGGCTGGACTATTGTAATTCATTATTATCAGGCTGTCCTAAAAGCTCCCTGAAAAGCCTTCAGCTGATCCAAAATGCTGCAGCTAGAGTACTGACAGGGACTAGAAAGAGAGAGCAGATTTCTCCCATATTGGCTTCTCTTCATTGGCTCCCTGTTAAATCTAGAATTGAATTTAACATCCTTCTCCTCACATACAAGGTCTTGAATAATCAGGCCCCATCTTATCTCAAAGACCTCATAGTCCCGTATCACCCCAATAGAGCACTTCGCTCTCAGACTACTGGCTTACTTGTGGTTCCTAGGATACTTAAGAGTAGAATGGGAGGCAGAGCCTTCAGCTTTCAGGCGCCTCTTCTGTGGAACCAGCTCCCAGTTTGGATTCAGGAGACAGACACCCTCTCTATTTTTAAGATTAGGCTTAAAACTTTCCTTTTTGATAAAGCTTATAGTTAGGGCTGGATCAGGTGACCCTGAGCCATCCCTTATGCTGCTATAGGCCTAGGCTGCTGGGGGTTCCCATAATGCACTGTTTCTTTTCATTCAAGTGCTGCTCATAGGGGGTCGTTTTGACTGTTGGGTTTTCTCTGTATTATTGTAGGGTCTTTACCCACAATACAAAGGACCTTGAGGCGACTGTTTTCCTTTTCCTTATAAATGTGTTTTTGTCAAGAAATATATAGATTTTGCTTTGCCTTTTCCTTGTACAAGTCTTTGTTCTTTTTACTCTAACTCGCTCCCTCTTTTGACTTTACCGTATGCATTTCTGCCTCATTATGCAAATGAGGAGGGCTGCCTTCTTGCTCCAGCTCCTCTACTATTGGTCAATAAACAGGAAGGACGACTCAGCCCCACTTACTGGGGTTAGGTTGATTGGCTACACTAAATTGCCCATAGGTGTGAATGTGAGTGTGGTCTGTCTCTCTCTGTGTTGGCCCTGCGACAGGCTGGCCACCTGTTCAGGGTGTACCCTGCCTCTCGCCCTATGACAGCTGGGATAGGCTCCAGCCCCCCCGCGACCCTGAACAGGATGTGCGGAAGCGAATGGATGGATGGATGGATGGATGGATGGACTTTTTTAGGTACAACATACCAGCTGCTCAGCTGACTGACATGAGAGACTTAGGGTTTAGCTGGATAGCCATATCTCGAATGTTGTCAGTAAGCGTTCGTACACTGTATAACCACAGGATACAACTAGGTTTAGTGGACTATGGAAGTTTTACCAACATTTCAAATGCTGACCTTGATCATCTCATTGCTGAGATTCTCACACAAACTCGTGGCTCAGGAGAGTCCTACATTACTGGTAGTTTGAGGGGGAGAAGGATCAGAGTTCAGCGGTGGCGGGTGCGAGAGCGTTTAGGAATAGTTGATCCAGTGGGAAGAGCCTTGAGAGGACGGAGGGCAATTCAGAGGAGGGTCTACAACGTCACTGTCCCAAATCAAGTGTGGTATGTGTTTTTGTTTGTGTTTGTTTTGTGTTTGTTTTTTTATTTGATTAATGTTAGTTAATACTCCCTAGCTCATCAAGATTAATGTAACTATTTTAGATGATCAAAGTATTATTAAATAATAATCATACTACTGTGTAAGATGTAAACAAAAAATATTTCATATAAAATTTATATTGAGATCTGAATTTAAATAAATTACATTTTTACAATCTCTGGGTTGCAATAGGCAACTTGATACAAGAGTCAGCATGTCAAATTCATAAACCTTTATTTTGATGTACATCCAGTGTCATCCTAATAATCTATTTCTTCTTATTCCAGGCATATTGACACAAACCACAAGTTAAATCCATGGGGATTTGTGTTTCATGGAGGAGTTGATGACTATAGCCGCTGCATTACCTACCTCAGATGTTGCACAGACAACAGAGCATCAACTGCTATGCAACTTTTCCAGAGTGGTGTTGATATCTTTGGACTCCCACATCATTGTCAGGAGTGATGCTGGCAGTGAGAATATGGATATTGCACGGTTTATGATTGAACAGCGTGGGCCAAACAGAGGAAGCTTTATGGTTGGGCGTAGTGTTCACAGTCAAAGAATTGAAAGATTGTGGGGAGAACTAAACAGGGTTGTTTCAGCATACTTTAAAAATCTTTTCCTCTTTATGGAAAATGTTGAAATTTTAGATAGCACTGACCCTCTTCAGTGTAGGGCTCTTCACCACGTATACCTTCCAAGAATTAACAGATCTGTGGATGAATTTGTAAATCACTGGAATCACCACAGCTTAAGGACAATGGAAAATAGGTCCCCACTGCAGCTGTGGACAGTTGGAATGTTGCAACTTACTCAGCATCAAAGACCACTGAGTCATGTGGATGTGAGACATCGTCCTTATGATCACCAGCAGCTGACTTCTGGCTTGAGGCAGATCAATCCCTTGAGTGACGATGAAAATCATGGCATTGAACTTTTTTTGACAGCATGTCGCATACTTCAACTAAGTTATTAGTTTGTGTACTTACTAGCGTTCATAATATAAAGTTGTGAATTGTCACAACATTGAGAAGATCCCAAAAGTCCAAGATTATTACTAAGTCAAAAGTTGATGACCAGTTTAATCTTCAGTTTTACCTTTTAAATTACAAAAATGGATTATGTTTAAATGTTTTCTTTTATGAGGAACTGTTGTAGCACCATACAAAAACTTAGTGTATGTTACATATTGTATCATAATGTACTAATTCTTCTGTTAATAAAGGATGAAACTGAATCATTTACTAAATATGAATCTGTTATACATTTTATTAACTATCAAACAGAAAAATACATTTTAAACTCTTCTATGGAATATTTGACAACAGACACAAAAATGGCAAAAAGTCCATACAAATTCAGAACACAGAAAACTTTGTTAGAAAGGCATTAGTACCCTATAGTATATGGCTGGGCAACAATGAGATTAAACAAACAAAACAAAGAAAATGCCCCTTTGTAGAAGACAACTGTGAGTAATTTGTTTACTCGTACACCCTGTAGTTGTATACAATGATTTAGAAACATCTCGCTGTAACTGAAAACCATCTTATTTAAGTTTAGTTTAGTATAATACACAAACAAGCCTAAGAACTTTGTCTAAAGAATGTAAATCAGGTTGTGTTTAACTGTTTATTAGTTAATGTCAGGAATGTAATCTCATATAATGCTATAATGTTCATATTTTAACTTTTGATATAACTACTTTTAACATAACCAATGCCAACCATGTCTTTGCCAAATTTATGGACAATGGGTACTTTGAGGGTGGTGCAGGAACTACCTGGTTATTGAAATAGTGAGATGAGACTGTCAGTCCCACTTTTAATATGTAGGATTGCTGTTCTGAGTAGGCATTTTCATTAAAAAAAAAAAAAAAAACCCCTTACTTTTTCAAAGTTTATACAAGATGTTTTTAAAACTTACAGCTAACCAGTGAGTTAAACTGAAAATGAAAATCAATATGAATCACTGAGTAAAACAAGGTCCAAATAGGACACTGAAATAAAGCTACCTTACCTGAACATATTTGAAAATGTGCTCTAGGAATTATAAAATGCCAACTCCGTCAACAACCACATCTACCAAAGTATTTAAAATGCAAGCCAACATATTGGAAACACAAGAACATGGCTTATAAACCTGTATGGCATGGATTATAGTTTCTCTCTGCATCCAGTGCTTACATAATTTTTTAGCACTGCAAAAGGTTAACATATCTGAAATAGTGCAACACAGGCTGAAAATGTGCTGCAGAAGCAACAGTGAGGTTGTAACATTTTCTCTTGCTGCCTGCAGGGCTGTTAAATAATCTAATGTTACTATGGGTCATATCAGTCATATCCCACCCATATATAGGCAGGAAAACTGATTAACTACAATGCAAAAACAAGTGCCTGACATTTATTGACTGCAACAAGATAAAAGAAAATGCATATCCAAAACAAACAAAAAATCTCATGACTACAACCCTTGAGAATACACATGATGCTCGTTCAAATCCTGGTGAATTCCGTATTGCAAAATCCATGTCTGATTTGAATGAACTGTATACTGCATGAACTGGTATACGAAGAATAATTTCACAAGTGTCGGCGACTGGAAATCTGCAGTTTGTGATAAACTCAAGGCTTGGCTTTGGAGAGAAACCCAGTGCTGGAATGCTGTCACATCCAGTGCAGAAAACAAGGATATCTTCCAGAGAGACATCATTTTCAACTGTAAAATAGAAAAAAAAAAAACATAATCACAATGAGATGATGACTAGGATTATTGGTATTTTGGTACAGTAAAATACCAGAAAATTGATGCAAAATAATGTAAAGAAGGAGAGGTTAGGCATTATATAAAATATTGCATACATTGAAATGAAGTAATTTGAGTGCCATACGTAAAGCATCAGCATTCAATCTATACAATTAAACTATAATATCAAAGAAAGGAGTTGGTGAAGAAGACAATAAATTAAACTCAGGTGGAGGCAGAAAGAGTCAATTACTGGTACTCAGTAGCCATAATAATCAAGGCAATCCTTTTTATTATATGACCCTGCAGAAAATTGAGAATTTTGATTTAATGTCAAACACTTGCCTCCTGAAGATAGTCTTGCCAGAAAGCCAGGGTTCGGCACTCGTCTTGGAATGCATTACTTCCTCGCTCGGAGTGAATGGTCTTGAAAAGATTCTCCATATCAGTCGCTTTCAGAGCTTTTCCAGCTTTCAGGAAAAGGCACTTCATCTGAAGAGAATATTTCTGCAGAGCATCTAGGACACCCAGAGACCTCAAGCCATCTCTGAACCTAGCCAAAATTAAACAAAGTGTAATTGTAGTTTATGTGTACAGTTGACCCACTTATTTTTCATTACATTTACAGATTAAAACACATGCCTACATCAACATGAATGAAATGTTAATATTCATAGATAATGAGCTTTAAAGACATACAAGGTCATATCCATGAATATACATTAACACTTTCTGTTCTGTTATGACCTATACCAGTGTGAGACTGTTTTTACTTGTAAATGGTAAATGGACTAGTTCTTATATAGCGCTTTTCTACTCAGATATGAGCACTCAAAGCGCTTACACAACACGTTTTTACATTTACCCATACACACCCATTCATACAAGCACTTCCATGATTAATTAATTAAGCTAAGTGCTTTAATTATGTAACATTCACTCACATTCATACTCCGACAGAACGGTCGGAGAGCAACTTGGGGTTAAGTATCTTGCCCAAGGATACATTGGCATGCAGCCAGCAGTAGCCAGGAATTGAACCACTGACCTTCCGATCAGTAGGTGACCTGCTCTACCTACTGAGCTACAGCCACCCCTTGTGGCTTTAACTCAAATGGTAATACTATTACTATTACTGTACGGACCTGCATCACTGAACGAAGATAAGTTAGGATAATACTGAACAGGTTAAGAGAAAGGATAAAATGAACATCCATCCATCTTCTTCCACTTATCCAACTGAGGGTTGCTGGGGGCTGAAGCCTATCCCAGCTACCATAGGGCAAAAGGTGGGGTACAACCTGGACAGTTCACCAGAACACATTTTTTTATATATTCAGTCAGAAAAATAAAGCCTCCCCACACATAGGTGGGGAGGGCAGAGGCCATTGTGAATTTCATACAGACAAAGCAAACCCCGAGAGAACAAAATGCCACTGTAAAAGTGGGCAGGAAAGAAATCACTATTAGTCCTGGTACAGTAGCTTACATTAAATGTAGGGTACCAGCAGATGTTAGCGACTCCAATTCACTTGTGTTGTTTGAACCCAACCTTGAAACCTCACCACTCACAGCATTGAGTATTGGAGAGGGGTTAATGGAAGTTCAGCAGACTGAGAGGCCCTTTGTTAAGGTACCTGTGTCCAACCATTCTAAAAACATTGTGGTCCTGCCCAGTTCCACAGTCTTGGGTACTATTGAAGCCATTGATGGCGTAATAGACACAGCCAGTGAGCAAAACCAAGCTCAGACCAATACGGTCAGCGCTTTCTCACCTCAGAGTCTGAATGGTGGCCCGCCCACAGGTACACTGTGGCACCCACCAGTGGATGTCAGTCACCTAAGTGAGGCGCAACAGGGAGAGGTGAAGCAAATGCTGTATGAGGAGTCAGGGGCTTTTGCTCATGCAGTGTAAATATGCTGCAGTGCCCAAGCCCCTTTACAGAGAAGTTAAAGAATATATACAAGACCTTCTTGCCAAAGGGTGGATAGTTAAGTCGAGGTCACCATATGCAGCTCCGGTAGTCTGTGTCCGGAAAAAGGATGGTACCTTGAGGTTGTGTATTGACTACAGACTTTTAAACCAAAAGACAGTGCCAGACCGCCACCCACTGCCTCGCATTCAGGACCTCATAGACACACTAGGGGGCCACAGCTGGTTCAGCATCCTGGACCAAGGCAAAGCCTATCACCAGGGCTACATGGCAGAAGGTTCCAGACACATGACAGCATTTATCACTCCTTGGGGTCTCTATGAATGGGTGAGGATCCCGTTTGGGCTCTCTAACGCCCCAGCTGCTTTTCAGCGCAGCATGGAGGAGATGTTAGATTCTCTGCGAGACAACTGCTGTATCCCTTACCTTGATGACATCCTCTGCTATTCAAAATCTTTCACTGAGCATGTTGAGGGAGTACGTCAAGTCCTGAGGGCTTTACAGTCCCATGGTGTCAAACTTCGACCGACAAAATGTGAGCTGTTCAGGTGGGAGGTCAGGTATGTGGGGAGGCTTGTCTCATCCGATGGTGTCAGGATTGACCCAAAAGATATTGATGCCATCACGCTGCTGAAAGAGAAAAGGCCCAACACGGTCGGTGAAGTACGAAAGTTACTTGGGTTCCTGAGTTACTGGAGGACATACATTCAAAACTTTTCTAGCATTGCACAGCCCATTTATGAGCTGTTAAAAGGGAAAACAAGCCCTTCAGCAATGAATGCAAAGACTAAGAGGGGAAAGGGAGCTCAGTTACCATCAAGGACACCTGTTTTGTGGGCTGATGAGCACCAGAGAAGCCTTGAGCAGCTGATCGACACTCTTTCACACCCACCTGTACTGGCGTATCCAGACTTTGAACTCCCATTTGTGCTCCACACTGATGCCTCTGAGCAAGGGCTCGGTGCAGTGTTGTATCAGCGACAGAATGGGAGAATGAGAGTCATTGCTTACGGCTCGAGAACTCTGTCTCCTGCTGAGAAAAATTACAATCTGCATTCAGGGAAACTTGAGTTTCTTGCCTTGAAGTGGGCAATATGTGAGAAATTCAGAGATTACTTGTTTTATGCACCTCATTTTACAGTCTATACAGACAATAACCCCCTCACGTATGTAATGAGTACCGCAAAGCTGAATGCAGTAGGCCACCGATGGGTAGGGGAGCTAGCAGACTTCAGGTTTGATGTCCGATACAGACCAGGGAAGGTGAATGTAGACGCTGACACACTCTCTCGGTTCCCACTTGACATTGATACCTACCTCACAAGGTGTACTGAAGAGCTCACAAAAGAGGCTATTCAGGCTACATGGGGGGGCTGTGAGCTTGCAAAGAGGAAAGATGTTGCTTACGTTGCTGCCCTGAGCCTGACATGCCCAGAGCCACCTGTGTCGGCCATAATGATCTGGTAAGATCCCAAAGAGAAGACCCTGTAATCAGCGAACTCATTAAGCTAAAAGAAACAAAGTCAGTAATATCCAACGGAGGACAGAAGGAGAGCCAACGGCCCTGTGAGAAAGCTCATGCATGAGTGGGGAAAACTTCACATGGAAAACCAGCTGTTATACCGCACGGCAGGTCAGCGAAAGCAGCTAGTGCTACCATCACAATACCATCCCCTGGTGCTTAAGCAGCTCCATGATAACATGGGCCATGTTGGGGCAGAGAGGGTCATTCACTTGGCACGAGACCGGTTCTACTGGCCTTTCATGAAGAGGGACATCGAGGCCTATGTGACCAGAAAATGCCCTTGCATTAAGCAAAAGAAACCAGTTAAGCACATCAGAGCCCCAATGGGATGTATCACTACTTCTGCTCCACTTGAACTTGTGTCGATTGACTATATGCATCTGGAGGTCAGCAGGGGAGGCTATGAGTACATTCTGGTGGTCATTGATCACTTCACCAGGTTTGCTCAGGCTTACCCCACAAAAAACAAGTCAGGCAGAACGGCTGCAGAAAAGATATTTAATGACTTTATCCCTCGATTTGGGTTTCCAGGCAGGCTACACCATGACCAAGGCCGGGAATTTGAAAATGACCTGTTTGCGACCCTACAACGCCTGGCTGGAGTTGCTCACTCCAGGACAACACCGTACCACCCCCAAGGAAACCCGGCTGAGAGATTTAATAGGACATTGCTGCAAATGCTAAGGACACTGGAAGAGGAGGAAAAGAGTAACTGGAAAGCACACTTACCTAAGGTAATACACGCTTATAACTGCACCAGACACGAAGCGACAGGCTTTTCACCCCACTACCTCATGTTTGGTCGCCACCCCCGTCTTCCAGTAGACTTAATATTTGGCCTGTTAACCAGAGATCAGACTGAAACACCGCAGGGCTATGCTAAAAAGTGGGCTTCACGAATGAAAGAGGCTTACCGTATTGCGGCTGAAAACAGTCAGCAGTCCAGCGCAAGAAGTAAGAAGTATTATGATCGTCACACACAGAACACAGTTGTTCTCCAGCCTGGGGATAGGGTCCTAGTCCGCAACATGAGTGAGAGAGGGGGCCCTGGAAAACTGCGGTCTTACTGGGAACAACCTGTGTATGTCATCAAAGAGCAAGTGAGCGACAGTCCCATTTACAAAGTGTGTCCGGAGACAGGGAGTGCCAAAACCCGTATCCTTCACAGAAATCTCCTACACCTAGTAAATGACCTACCTGTCAACTTACCTGACCTGCAGAAGAACATACCGCCACCTGGAGAGAAACGAAAGAAAAGGGGTAATCCAGTGGAAAGACAGGAATGGGGAGAAACAACTGAAGACAGTGACAGTGAAAACTCTGCTGATGAAGCACCCAGAGTACAGTACTGGCTGAGAGTATCACCACCAACTCAGCATCAAACACAGAAGCTGAAACCGACTCGTAGGCCCCAGAGGAACCCAGAGGGGGTCCAAAGGGCACCTGAGCAACGCAGACACATATTACCATCAGGAGATGGGGCACAAGAGCAACCCAGAGACACCTCATGTGAACGAGAAGTTGAACAAGAACAAATTGAAACACAAACTGAGGAGGACTACCTACCTGCTGGCTCAGCGCTACCGGATCAAAGTGAAAATGTATGTGTTTTAAATGACAGTGCTAATAACCAACCTGTGATTCCTCCGGAGGCTCAGATCAGGAAATCCACCCGGGACAAGAGGCCACCCCAGACCCTCACATACGAGTCCCTTGGCCAGCCATCCTACCAACCACACAGGTCATTCACCCCTGCTGGACTCTGTACAATACAAGCCCTACCAGTTTGGGGGATGCCACACATCCCTATACCACATTACATCCCATGCCAGGCACTCCCTCACACTACCATGCCATACACAAACCCATACTGATATACACACACACACACACACACACACATAGAGACAAAACTACCTGAAGTCCTAAGTGCTAAGTTCAAAAAGTGTTTTTGTGGGAATGAGTTCAAGTGTTAAAAAGACAGGAAGGAATTGAGTTTTTGGGTATATTTTTGTTAATGTCAGGAGCCATTTTTAATTGTCAGGGAGCGTGTGACCCAAATGTGGTCACATTTGTGAATTAAGTTTGATTATATGTATAAAATCTTGTATCTTTCACACGGTTTGTGTACAAAAAACATGAGATTTAATAAGTCTCCCAAGCGCTGTGCTGCAAGCGACTGTGTGTCACTATGGACAGTAGAGGAGTTGCCTTAGCTGTCCTAAGCTTGTCATTCTAGCAAGACTGACCAGGCGAACGGCAGCATGTTTCTTCTGCTCATTATTTCTCCTGTTTTACAGGTCAGTAATGTGTACAGACGCACAAACAAACTGATAGATAAACACTGTGAAATTGATCCTGTGGTATTTCATGCTGTGTTTTAATGTGTAATGTATTAAGTGCTTGAGGTACTCCAGGTCTGCCACACTGAGCTAACAGCTAAAAGCTAGGAACGTGGGTAATGGCGGACACTGTTGTTCTTTATCACATGCTCCCGCTCTCTCATAAGCCTCCAATCCAGTCATGTTAACAGTTCCTGTCCACTTAGTTCTTCTGTTTTAAGTCTTTATGTGTAGTATGTTTGTAAAATACGTTGAGCCGGTCTGAGGTCCTTAATAAGATTGCCATATGAATACTGTCAGGAGCTAACTTACCTGAGAACATACAAAGCCAGAAACCTAATGTGGGCATTGTCAACAAATGTTAACAGTACATTATCTGAAATGGGATGTAAGATACTTCCTTTATAATAAGTCATTTAACATGACGATATGCATTGTTTTCTATTTTTGTTCATGTGAAAAATATATTTTTCTTTCTTTCTTGTAATCTTATTTGTATTGGTATGTGCCCTCAAATGTCAACATTGTTAATGGACTGAACAGTGAGGAAACAGAATTGTGGCTGAAGTAAGTGACAAAAGAAACAGATGTTTATTTTATGTGAATAAATTCTGGCAAGACTGACCAGGCAAATGGCAGCGTGTTTCTCCTGCTCATTATTTCTCCTGTTTTACAGGAGTGTAATCTGTCTTCACGCCCTCTGTAATGGGGCCTGTTACACTAGCTGACGTTCACTGCAGCAGGACATCTGCTTAACGCAGCCAAGAGCATACAGCTCTGCTATTCTGCTGGAGACTGGGACCGGAGGCCTGGAAATGACAATCAGCTGAGAGTGAGGAGGAGACAGGTAGAGGCGCTGTTTATATACAGTCACTCCCACCACTGAGTGGCTAAGAATGGCAGGCTCATTAAGAGACGTCAATCCTGCCACATTTGCAAAAGAATTGTTCTCTCCTGATTCTACTAATCAGGAGGAGAAATACACAGGGATGGGAAAATCACTTCCGCCTGCCAAATGTCAACTTTTTTGCTATTTATACCAAGAAAAACTTATCTTTGTGTACATAAACTTGAATCAATAGCCATGAGACCTGTGCAATAAAAAAAAAAAAAAAAAAAAAAAATCAAGTTCATGCAAACAAAAAAGAAGACAGGAGAAAAAAGGGAGAAAATCAATGTCCAAGAAAGTTAATTTTTGTTCAACTACAGTGAGTGTGATGCAATAGTAGTAATTCTGGTGACCATTTTTTGTACTACCTCAAAATTGGTTTCCATATTCTAATATTACTTAGTGTTTTCTTTTTAGGTGTATTTTACATGTGTTTTCTATTCTGTCCCAGACTAATCATATAGATAGAACAGCTGAAGTTGCATACCTATAGTAAACAGGAAGCTGTGGGTGGAAACATTACTGTAAGAAAGAAACCGCTTGTTTTATGTGCTGAGAAGATGCAGGTTGCATGGTGTGCTGTCTGGCAGGAAACAAGACACAGCTAGACATGAGAAGGGTGGGTAAACAAACTAATCTGGCTGTATCTGGTTTAGTCTGTGTGATGTTGCCCCTCTAGTGCACCTATTGTTATTTCATTAACACTAAAACAGTTGAAACTGATTAACAACCTCCTCTGGTACTTAACTGACCAGATCAAAATACTAGAAGGTTAACTGACTTGAATTTATACTCTGATTAAAAAGTGTTCTTTTAATGTGTTTGAGCAGTATTTTAATGATGATCCTACCAAACCCTACATGGCATGAAAATCTCACTAATGACACTTTATGATTAAAAACTAAAATTAAGAAAATTCAGAAGGAATCAATCAGATGTGGCTAAGCCATCAATTACAAAGAATGCATGTAAAAAGGAAAGGAGATTGAAAATACTGTACAACAAGTATTATCAAGCAAAATTAAAGAGTGGATTACCACTAACGGGTGGAGCATCACAGAAGTAATGCCCAGGAAACAGAGTGTTTAACAGTCTAATTAACAAAGCAGTGAAAAAGCAAACTAACCTAGTTGCTTTGTAAAAAATAATGGCGCAATTGTACATAGAAATAAAAAATTACTAATGAATTTAACTATTATCTTGTAAATATTGTATACGACTTAGCTATCATCCTTGTGGAGTCAAGAAACAAGGTAGGTATCAATGGAGACATTGGCTATGCAAACCCTTCCTTCTTTTAGATTAGATGAGTTGATAAAAATGACTGTTTACATTGTTAAATGATGTAAGAACAAAACATCCACTAAGTGGACTGAAACTGAAATGTGGCTGGTAAAAATATATCAGAATATATCATGTAAAGTCAAACCACTGATATGTGTCTGCAATCAGTTATTCCAAACAGGTGAATTTCTAAGAGAAATGAAAACAAAAGTAATTCCAGCAAATAAAAATGGAAATAATCATCTTCACTCAAGGTAAAGACCAATTTCTCTGCTTTCCCAGTTCAAGATTTTAGAAATCTTGTTTGTGCAAGACTTGATAGGAAAATACAATTTGACTTTTAAAAAGCATTTAAAAAGCATTACACAATTTATCACAGTTTACTAATGAAAATGCTTTAGAGGTATGGTATTAGAAGGATGGCATATTTATGTTTGAATAGTTACATTTATGATAGATATCAGTGTAAATAATGTTGATTCTGATTCTGGAGGTTTCTGTGGAGTTCCACAAGGTACATAAATGAAAAGTATAACCTCTAAAATGTTAAAATTATGTGATTTGCTGATAAACCCAATTGCAACTGGAAAAAAATTGGATCACTTTCTGAATGCGGTGGCAAGTGAATTAAATGTTTGATAGAGACAAATGCCCGGGAGTGAATTGAGTGGCAAAGAGGGAAGCCATATGTAACATCACTGAAACCACAGAAAAAGTCTGTGGCTGTGCTTAAAGATCATTGGCTTGTTGCTGCTGGGATGCGAGCTTAGACCTAATCAAGCCTAGCTGGGTCATCTAAGGTATGATGTTGAATGACCAAAAACCCCAGAGAACGTCATTCAGGAGGGGATTACCACCACCACTATACTAACAGCAAGAAGTAATGGCATCAGGATACTTGAGATGACTGCAAGACAAAGACAATGACCACCATCATTGTGAGCTACACTTCAGAGAGTGTTCATGTGGTTACAGGCCCTAGCAAGACACCAAAAATTGTTGAAATGACACCAGCTACATCAGAAGCGTCAAAACCCCAAGAAGCGATACAAGGTGGCTGGTGAGCAAAAACAACAGCCACTTTTTGAACTGCAAGACATTTTGAGAAGGAAACTTATGGCACTTTGTAGAGCAGAAGACGGAGAAGGGAGAAAGCAAGGAAGTGGACAGTTTTTTTTGCCAACTTGTTTGGCTTCTCTAAGAAGCTACTGGATGACAAACAGAGTGGCCTCATTGAGTGCTTAGGCTGTCCCATTTGCACTTCACTGTCACCGCCACTTGTTGAGGGCTGTACTGAATCCAGACCCCACAGCTCTGGGTTACATGCATCCTGGACTCCCCATTCTTGTTCTTTTGAAGAACGTAGCTCTGGTCCTGCTGATGAGGTGTCCTGATGAAGAGGCTCCTCAGTAGAAACCCCATCTTGCTGGTGAAGGCTGCTGGATTCCCCTCCTTCCTTAGTGCCTAATGGATCTAAAGAAGAGGAAACATATGGCTTCAAATGGTTAAAATGCAGCACCTTCTCAGGCCCACCCCCTAATGGTGCTACACAATACAGCACATCCGTAATCCTCTCCATTATCTTAAAGGGACCATTAAAACGTCTTTGTAGTTTTAATGGCTTTAACCTGGTGCTTTTTCACTGCTTCCATCACTATAGATAATGTCTGTGACATAATATATTCACTAACTGACAGGCCCGTGCCTTCAGCACCCACATCCAACATGATGTCTACAGGAAGCACCATCTCTCTCCCAAAAACCACCTTATAGGGGGTAAAACCAGTGCTAGCATGAACACTGCTACAATATGCCATCATCACATATGTCACCAACAAATCCCAGTTCAACTGGTTATCCTCCACAAACAAGGAGAGCATAGAAAGCAAAGTGCGGTTAAATTGTTCCACCAAACCATCCGACTGGGGATGGTATGAGGAAGTTCTTGTTTTATGAATATTTAAAAGCTGGCATGTCTCTCTAAATAAGGCAGACTCAAAAGACCTCCCTTGGTCTGAATGAATGCTACGTGGTGTCCCAAACCTACAAACCCATTCTTCTACCAGTATCTTTGCTATTGTAAGTGCCTCTTGGTTGGGTAAGGGAAATGCTTCAGTCCATTTAGAGAAATAATCTCCAATAACCAAAATGTACTTATTTTTCCTTTCCGTCTCTGGTAGTGGGCCCAAAACATAAAGTGCTACCCTCTCATATGCTCTTAAGACCATACATGTTTGGAGGGGAGCACAAGGAGTACGACCTTGGGTTTTTTGGGAAGCATAGTCTGTGCATTCTCTACACCATTTCTGGACATCATGGAACCAGCCAAGCCAGAAAAAACAATCTTTCACTTTACCCTGTAACTTCTGAACCCCTAGGTGACCACCAGTAGGGGTACTGTGCAACTGAGACAGCACTTTCGGAATCAAAGATCGAGGGAGGACCACCTGTGGCGATGCAGCATCAGAATTTGCAGGCGGCAACCTCACCAACCGGGACCCCTTCATTTGTAATTGGGGCCACAACCTTGTATATTTTTGCAACGGTGAATCCTCAGGAAGGACCAACCCTTTCTCCTTTAATTCTATCAACTGCCCCAATTCTATGTCCTGTCTCTGAGCCTGTGCAATTTCATCATCTACAAGGGCACCTGTCCTTTCTTGGACTGCTCGAGCCATGAACTTCCCTTCTTGTACAGGGGCCCCAGTGGATTGGACCTCAGATGAAACAGCTTGTTTACTACTGATCTGTCGCACATCTCTGAAAAGCAGGTAGCCTATACAAAGCATCTGCATTAGCATGTGCTTTCCCCGGTCTATGAACAATCTTGTACTGGAAGCTAGCCAACTGCTCCACCCACCTAGCCAGCTGGCCTTCCAAGCCCTGAAAGTTATGCAACCACCTAAGAGAACTGTGGTCAGTTCGCAGTATAAACTCTTTTTCCAAGAGATAATGCTTAAAATATTTAGTAAAAGTAACCATACTCAACAACTCTTTTTTAGTGGTAGCATACTTCCCTTCCTGCTTTGTTAAAGCTCTGTTAGCATAAGCAATAATCTGCTCGACCCCATCATCCTCTTGTGATAATACTGCACCGATACCTACATCACTGGGATCAGTGTCAAGAATGAAGGTCTTGATGGAGTCGGGATAGGCCAAAACAGGAGCTGATATTAACTTAGCCTTCAACTGTTCAAAAGCCTTTTGGCAGGATTCTGTCCACATGAAATGACGACCTTTCTCTGTCAGCTGGCGCAGAGGCCTGGCCAATTCAGCAAATCCTCTAATAAACCGCCGATAATAGGATGCCAGTCCAATCTGTCTGATTCTTTGGCACTGGCAATTCATTAACTGCCTGAATCTTAGTAGGGTCAGCCCTCACACCTTCTGCTGAAATTATATGACCAAGGTACTGCACCTCTTTCGAAAATAAATTGCATTTTGAAGGCTTAACCTTCAAATTTGCATCCTGCAATTTAAGAAGCACCTCATCAAGGCGTGACAGATGCTCTGAGAAAGGGCGTCCAAACACAATGATATCATCAAGATATACTAAACAAGTGGTCCACTGTAAATCAGCCAGTACTACATCCATAAGTTGCTGGAAAGTACTCGGAGCATTGCATAGGCCAAAACTCAAAACATTGAATTCAAACAGTCCTTGTCGAGTTATGAATGCAGTTTTTGGCCTATCTTTAGGATCGATCTCAACTTGCCAATATCCACTTGCAAGATCTAGAGTGGAAAAACAACAAGTATTGTGGAGACTGTCCAAGGCATCATCAATCCTATGTAGAGGGTATGCATCTTTCTTGGTCAACTCATTAAGTTCACGATAGTCCACACAGAAACGGAGCCCCCCCATCTTTTTTTCTTACCAAAACTACTGGTGCTGCCCACGGACTACAAGATGGTCTAATAACACCACATGCTTGCGTTTGTGCGAACGTCACCCTCCCACCTGGTGCACAGCAACAACACAGAAGCAAGGAAACAGTCCCTAATCTCTACACCTGTTCCCCTTTATCTCCTCCTCCTCCCCAGGTGAGTTCAATTACTCCTCATTAAGTCCTCTGCTGTGCCAAAGGCCCTACTATTCATCACAGTAGTTACAGATAGCTAAGAAGAGTAAATGAGGAGTGGGGTTTTCATTCACAAAGCTTTAATTGCAGTACTGCCACTTCATCCACAATGTACTCAAATAGTAAAACTACAACAGACATAAAACACATGTCAGTAAGAAACATCTCTTCACACATTGACATATGTTTAAACATTTCTTATCAAAGTAAAGTTTCTCACACTAAAGCAGTCATCAACCGCAAATATCGCTGCTAGTTAGCAGTGTGCAACACATGCTAGTAATGAAAGGCTAACACAGAGGTGCTTCATAAAAATTAACTCAAGGATTCAAAGAAAACATTTCACGTGTGTTGTAATATATGACAAACTGTAACTGACAACACTTACAGATGTATCTATTCCAAGGTTTAGAGCAGGGGTATTCAACTCCAGGCCTCAAGGGCCATGTCCTGCAGGTTTTAGATGTGTCCCTGATCCAACACACCTAAATCAAATGACTGAATTACCTCCTCAGTATGCTGTACACTTCTCCATGAACAGTCGAGTGAATTGAAGGCATCTCAGACAGAGAAAAGCTTATAACATGCAGTACCCAAAATAAACACTAGGTGTCAACATAGTGTCATGAAAATGCAGAAGTAAACAAAATTCTAAAACTTAACATCCATTTTCTTAAACATAAAATGACTTAGACAAGTCGGAACATCCAATATTTATTCACCAAAGTGCATTACTCACCCATCTTCATTATTAAGTGTATATACTTGCTTTATTTTTACAATGTATATATTTTTAATACATTCTATTTTATTTTTGCCCGGCTGCCCACTGCGCTGGGGTGGGTATTCTTGTATCCCCCCGACTTGCTGCCTGCACGTCGGAGTTTTTACCAGTGGACGAGAGGGTTGTTTCCCTGCATCTTCGGGCCGGGGAATGGGTCCTGACCGTTGTTTGCGCTTATGCACTGAATGACAGTTCAGAGTACCCACCCTTTTTGGAGTCGCTGGGCGGGGGTGCTGGAGAGTGCTCCATCTGGTGACTCCATAGTCCTGCTGGGAGACTTCAGTGCTCACGTGGGCAATGACAGTGAGACCTGGAGGGGCATGACTGGGAAGAATGGCCTGCCCAGTCTGAACCCGAATGGTGTTTTGTTATTGGACTTCTGTGCAAACCACAGTTTGTCCATAACGAACACCATGTTCAAACATAAGGATGTCCATAAGTGCACATGGCACCAGGACACCCTAGGTTGCAGGTCGATGATTGATTTTGTAATTGTATCAACAGATCTGCGGCCGTATGCTCTGGACACTCAGGTGAAGAGAGGAGCTGAGCTGTCAACTGATTACCACCTGGTAGTGAGTTGGATCAGGTGCCGGGGGAAGATGCTGGACAGACGTGGCACTCCTACACGTATTGTGAGGGTGCGCTGGGAATGCCTGGCAGAAGCCCCAGTCTGTGAGATCAACTCCCACCTCCGGCAGAACTTCGACAGCATTCCAAGGGAGGCTGAGGACATTGAGTCCGAATGGACCATGTTCCGCACCTCCATTGTTGAGGCTGCTGCTCAGAGCTGTGGCTGCAAGGTGGTTGGTGCCTGTCGTGGTGGTAACCCCCGAACCAGATGGTGGTCACCAGAGGTGAAGGGAGCCATCAAGCTGAAGAAGGAGTCCTGTCGGGCTTGGTCAGCCTGTGGAACTCCGGAGGCAGCTGACAGGTATCGGCTGGCCAAGTGGCATGCAGCTCGGGCAGTGGCCGAAGCAAAAACTTGAGTGTGGGAGGAGTTCGGTGAGGCTATGGAAAAAGACTTTCAGACGGCATCGAAGCGATTCTGGCAAACCATCAGGCAACTCAGGAGGGGAAAGCAGTGCTCCACTCACTGCTGAGTGGAGCACTCAGCAGTGAGTGGAGTCTGATGGTGGAAGGAATACTTTGAGGACCTCCTGAATCCCATTGACATGCCTTCTGTAGTGGAAGCAGAGTCTGGGGATGAGGGAGATGACTTGCCCAACACTGGGGGTAAGGTCACTGAGGCAGTTAAACAACTCCTTGGTGGCAGGGCCCCTTGGGTGGATGAGATTCATCCTGAGTTCCTGAAGGCTCTGGATGCTGCAGGGCTGTCTTGGTTGACAGACCTCTGCAACATCGCGTGGAGATCTGGGGCGGTGCCACTGGATTGCCAGACCGGGGTAGTGGTCCCCATCTTTAAGAAGGGAGACCGGAGGGTGTGCTCCAACTTTCAGGGGATCACACTCGTCAGCCTCCCTGGTAAGGTCTATGGCAGGGTGCTGGAAAGGAGGGTCCGCCCGTTAGTCGAACCTCAGATCCAGGAGGAACAATGTGGTTTTCGTCCTGGTTGCGGAACGCTGGACCAGCTCTTTGTCCTCTCAAGGATATTTGAGTGTGTGTGGGAGTTTGCTCAACCAGTCTACATGTTCTTTGCGGACTTGGAGAAGGCATTCAACCATGTCCTTCGGGGTATCCTGTGGGAGGTCCTGTGGGAGTACGGGGTGTCTGGCCTGTTGTTGCAGGCCATTCAGTCTCTGTGCAACCGCAGTGATAGCTTGGTCCGTATAGCCGGTAATAAGTCGGATTCGTTTCCTGTGGGTGTTGGACTCCGTCAGGGCTGCCCTTTGTCACCAATTCTGTTCATAATTTTTATGGACAGAATTTCTAGGCATAGCCAGGTGGCAGGAGGCTTCCTCCTTAGTGGCCTCAGAGTCTCATTTCTGCTCTCTGAAGATGATGCGGTCCTTCATCAGGGGTGGCCTCCAGCTCACAGTGGAACGGTTCACAGCCGAGTGTGAAGTGGCTGGCATGAGAATCAGCACCTCTAAGTCTGAGGCCATGGTCCTCAGCCAGAAAAGGGTGGAGTGCTTCTTGCCCCAAGTGGAAGAGGTCAAGTATCTCGGGGTCTTGTTCACGAGTGATGGGAGAAGGAAGCGGGAGATCGACAGATGGATCGGGGCTGCTTCTGCAGTGATGCGGACACTGCACCGGTCTGTCGTGGTGAAGAGGGAGCTTAGTGTGAAAGCGAAGCTCTCGATTCACAAGCTTTGGGTAGTGACCGAAAGAATAAGATACAAGTGGCAGAAATGAGTTTCCTTCAAAGGGTGGCTGGCCTCTCCCTTAGAGATAAGGTGACGAGTGCGGCCATCCGGGAGGGGCTCAGAGTAGAGCCGCTGCTCCTCCACATCGAAAGGAGACAGTTGAGTTGGCTCGAGCATCTGATTAGGATGCCTCTTGGCCGCCTCTTGGGTGAGGTGTTCCGGGCATGTCCCACCGGGAGGAGGCCCCGTGGTAGACCCAGGACATGCTATCATACATTATATCTCTTGGCTGGCCTGGGAACGCCTTGGGATCTCCTTGATTGGCCTGGAGGGGGTGGTTGGGGAGAGGGAAGTCTGGGATTCTTTGCTTGGGCTGCTGCCCCCACGAACCGGACAAGCGTAAGAAAATGGATGGATGGATGGATGGATGGATGGATGGATGGATGGACACGCTGGAGAGATTATATCTCTCGGCTGGCCTGGGAATGCCTTGGGGTCCCTCCGCATGAGCTGGCGGTGGTGGCTGGGGAAAGGGAAGCCTGGGCTTCTCTGCTTAGGCTCCTGCCCCTGCGACCTGGTCCCAGATAAGTGGAAGAGAATGGATGGATGGATATTTTATTTTCTGTATATTTTTAGAAGTTTTATTTTATATTTTAGAAAATATGACTATTTACTACACGGCACTGAACAGAAGTGACCCTCCAATCTCATTCTGTATAATGACAAAGGTATTCTTCTGTTGGAGTCACTAGGTATGGTACTTTTCAAGGAAGGGGATAGGAGGTTGTGCTCCATGTTTCAAATCGTCAAACAAATTTTAACATTAGACAAAGCTAAATGGAGTAAATATGAAATAAAAAAATGTAAATGATGATTTAATTTATTAAGGGAAAAAATTCTACCCACACTTATGTGGTTTAATACATAAATTTACACATTTTATAAAAAGAGGTTGATAAAAAAATGTAAAACTGAGGAATGATTATCATTGTAAAACAAGTTTTTATCTGTGTTTAATTTTTCCTGAGGTCTTTGTTTTGGCAAAATCTAGTTAGAAAAGTGTTGCCATTAAGAATATGTTAAATATAGGTGTAAAAAGCTAAAACTTTAGCCTGCAGCTTTTCAGACAGTAATTAGTGTTCCTCATGGTCAATTGTTAGTTGTACTTCAGCTTCACAGGTCTCTCAGTGTGCTTCCTGTATATGAATTTTGTCAGTCTGGTTCTAGCAGGCTAGCCCCACCCACACAGTGCATTATACCCTCTTATGCAAAAGTAAAAAACATTTTTGCATTTCTGTTTTTGTTTAGCTAGTGGAAAAAGTAGGACAGTAATCATGAGTACCATTTCAAACTTATGATTGGGTGGGCAGCCAACAGCCCACATTCAAATTACCCCCCACCCCAACATAAGGGGTGTAAACAGACAAAGGAAGGAACTCTGCTGTGTTTCTCAGAATGTGCAGAAGTGTTAGGCTGTGAACTCAGAGCAAGGCAAACAGGTAAAGCACACCTACATTTGCACCTGTAAAAATAATATCATTCAGACTGGTAAATTGATGACCTGCTTTAACTTGTGCATATCAGTCAATATGTTCATCCTTTTATTCTCTCATAGAGTCTAAATATCTGTGTATGTCTGATTTACCTTTTTTTTTTTTTTTTTTTTTTTTTTTTTTTTTCTTGAAAAGCGTGGTGAGTCACTCTGTATCGCTAAATATAACAGATTTTCCAAAAGATTTATATAATTCCTGACTGACTAAGAGAGATCTTGTGACCCTAGTGCTGCCAGAATGCAGTGGGCTGCCTTTTTCTCTAGCAAGGGAACATGATGTTTATATGTAGCACAATCTGGTTGAAATGTAATATTCAGTAAGTATAATTCATGCAACAGAGGCAATTAAGACAAAATAAATTGTTAAAGCAGTCAACCAGTATTTAGGAGTAGATATCACAATAGTCTAAACCAGCACAAAACTCTCTTTTGATGTTAAAAAGCTACTGTTAGGCTTTACTAAAGAGGCGCAGCACCAGTTTTGTGACTGAAAGGTCTGCATACTAGTGTTTTTGCAGATGTCCTTATTGTGGCTCTGACACCCACCTGCATGATTGGTGTGCTCTGGTACTTGCGCTCTGGACACCTCTGTTTGCAACTGGGTATTACAGTTCAAACTGTTGCTGATAATGTTTTTGTACTTTTATGAAATGATCATGTTGAATGAGCAACAACATAAAAACAACCCAAAATAATCCGCTTTTCCTACAAAGAGATTCTTAAATTTATATGTAAACTAGAGGGTTAGTAAATGTTACATTGGAGCTGGAATTGCTAACCTGTGATGCCTCACAGCACAAAAACTCTTGGTTTGAATCTGCTCAGAGAGGTTATCAGAGAGGTTTGCAAACATACTGAAGAGGAAAAACTGTTTAACTAAATTTAACAAAATTTAAACACCAAGACAAATCTTTTAATTGAGGCAAAAAGACACTGGTCATCTTTCAATTTTTAAATAAATTCTAATATTGTTGAGAAGTCTGGTACTGTAAAAACAGCTTTCAACAAGCATTTTCTTTGTTGATTGAACTAACTGATGAATTTCAGTTTTCACTTGTAGATTAAATAATCAACATTGTAATGATTTTGAGACTCATTTCTCTGTAAATGCTTTTTCTTTGATGGCCTTATTTCTGGTGATTTCAGTGATGAGTTTTTAGCATGAACTTCTTCCAACAGTGCCCATAAAATTTTTCATGTAACCGGGCTTATTCGGAGCACAAGATTAATGATCATGTCAAAGAAATGATGAACAAAAAATCAAAATACTAATGCTATCTTTTTCTGGAGATCTAGGGACACAGTCTCAGGTAGTAGCTAGTATTAACTGCTTGTCCAAAGACATACTGCGTGTCACTTTGCTTTTGGAGTATTTGTCTTTATAAGCATGTTTTAAGATAACCTTTTTTTTTCTTGCCTCCTTTTCTGTCAGTTTGTTATTTTCAGCAGTGACATTATGGCAGCAGCAGCAGCGGCACCTGGTGAGTCCAGGCAAACGTCATTGATCTGGATAACACATTGTTTAAATACATTGTTCAAATTCACACACATTTAACTGTGCAAAGGTCTCACATGTAACCTAGTGAGATCAGATTCATTCTTATAGACTGTACTGACTGATAGGTATATGAAAATTGGTGGGAACTGTTGGCTTTTAGTAATTCTTTGTGATGTTAAAATATCTGTTTGGGTACTGGAACAGAAAATATGTAACCGAATACTAATATGGTAATTCCACAAATTGTAAACAGAAAAACAAAGTTGGTGAGCTTTTTCAATTTATATTTAATAATTTCTTTATTAAAAAAAACTTCATTTACAGGACATTGAATTCAATTTTCTGAATGCTGTATGTGCCTATTTAATACATATCTGTTGTGTCCAATCCCTTTAAAAGAGGAAAATAGCATTGCATTATGGTGGACAGCAGGTGTGCTTTTTGACATACTTCACATGCCATCTAGTGTGGAAAAGAGGGAACTACACATGAGCGCGGTCTTTGACACATTGGTTGAAATCCATAATGAAACTGATCACGGTGACATAGAAACCACAAGCTAGTAATGTTGTGATGGTGTAATGCAGATGCATCAGTGCACAATTAGAAGTGCTCGCAACAATGTGTGCATCTCATATGTGCCTGCCAGTGTTTGGAAGGCTGTGACACAGGAGATGGAACAACTACTGCAAACCCCACATGCTCCCATGTTCATCATGGGAGACTTTAATCACTGTAATTTAAATGTGGCTTTGCCAGGTATGGACCAAATAATAAAAACTCTGAGAATGGGACTTTCCAAAAGTCTATGGAAATTGTGCAGCCATTGCTTAACCACCCTTCTCTAATTCTGACCACACTGCTGTTTGAACAACAATCACTGTCAAAAAGTCCTTTAGATAGTGTTACAGTCAGGCAGTTTTTGTGCTGCATTACAGAGAAAAAAAAACTCCTAAAAACTGAGTGTCATCTTCACATTGTCATTATAATGGCCTAAGTCGTTTTTTTTAGGGTTTTCAGAAAAGACAAAAAAACTCAACGAAAAATAGAAATCTACATGATTTAGGCAAAAATAAAACTTTCATTAAAAAATGACTTAGGCTGTTATTTTAACAAGGTGACAAATGTAGTTGGACTGCAGTTTCACTTAGCTACCACCAGGTTATCCAGGAGTGGTCAGAGAATAATACTTAAAATGTATCATTGTCAGTGACGTGCAGTGAGCTTTGTGACGGGTGAGGCACTGACTCGTCTGCAGTCGGATATTCACATATATGAACTCAAAATAGAAGCTTATCTTTTAATTTTAATTATGCTAATGATTAATTATGGTTTAATCAACTCCATAATACTGGTCAGCAATGATGGCAAGAAAAACAAAATATTTGATGTAAGGTCAAACAATTTTTTTTTTTTTTTTTTTGGGGGGGGGGTATTTCTATTTTTAAATAAATAAATAAAAAGATGCATTATCTGACCTTTATTTGAAGATGAAGTCCATGCGCCTATCCTTCTCCCTATAGGTAAGCACTGCTGCAGCACTGCCCCCTATATGTGCGGCACGGTACTTTCTGCCTCACCCTGTGTATTTTCATTATTCAATATATTAGACAGACTGTGGAACATCAACATGTGTAGCACATGTGTAATCAAACATGTATATTGAAGATGTAAATAGAGAGTAATAGGCATGTGCCAACCGCCTGCCTCATTTATTGTATGTGACACAGCGCCACCGGAGGTGAGCCACAGCACTGCACTAGCTCACCCCGCATTTCATCCATGTGTTTGAACAGGCAATGCGTAAATTCGTGATTTTGACCATTAAAGTGTTGAAATCATTCAGAAAACAGTTTTTTTTAAAACAGTTTTATATTACAGTCAAGTGGTCAAATATATTTTCTCTTATTATTGTTAGTATTTTACTTGTCATGATGACAAGGGAGGCACTGCCTCACCTGCCTCCCCTGACTGCACGTCACTGGTCATTGTAACTCTATATGTGTGCCTGTGCACACACACACACACACACACAAACCTGTAAATCTACACTCGTGAAGTCCATATGTTGGAACCACCTGTTGCTGGGACAACATCTTCCTCTGATTTTTCACTTTCAAAAAAATAAGGTGGGTTAAAAAAAATCAACTGACCATCTGATAACCTTGAAAACTTTATATTTCAAAATAATTTTTAAAATAATTTGTAGTATTTGACACCATGGTCATCTGAGGGGACTCTCATTATCTCACACACAAAATTTTAAAATTGTAACATACCCAGTGGGATCCTGCTTTGCATACACATTAGAGCTGTACTTGTGATCACATAAGGGGACCTAACATAAAAAACTTATTAAAACATTAGAAAAATACACAATGATTGAACAACCCTTAAAACCTTGAATTCTTGCTCTTCATTTACACTTTTTTTTAATACTGGTCAGTGTTCAGAAATGATGATGAAAATGTATGTAAACAAAAAGCTGAAAACAGGAAAAGTAAAATGTTACATATTAGAAGATACTGTAGGTACCATTAAATTCAGTTAAAAAATGTCTAGGTTTTTGACTTTGGTCTTTGTTCAGTACTTTCAATTTGTCAGTTCTTGTCTAAAATTTTGAATCTTTAAATGTCAATATATTATTGAAAAAGTAAATAAAATAGAGCAAGAAACTCTTAAAAATAAAACACACATTTGAAATATGACAAACATCAAATATATACAAACAACACAAATTTTGGTATTCACCTTTTAAGATGAAACATACAAATTTATCAAGAAAATAAAAATTTAAATGTTTTCATTTAAGTATAATGTGTCCCTGGCTGACATCTAATCAGACCTTTAAAATAAATAAAAGGTTAATAAAAGGTTATGTAAAATTTTCTATTGTTTTAAGCATCCTTAGCAGTAGCATAACTCATGTAGGCAGAGATAACCAAACTCAAGTGATCTGACAACATCAACTTTGAAAAGCACGCACAGTATTCAGTCAATGGTTAAAGCAATTTGAATTACATTACTTAAAAGTTTGAACAATAAAAATTTGCATTCTAGTGGTGTGACATACACCAAGCTTCGCAGAGGCCATGATGTACTGATTTAAGTCCTGGAATAAAATTAAGGCTGCACATCTTGGGTTAAATATTGATGCATTTATGCTTAAAATTGCCTGTGTGAAAGTGATAGGGTGGTACGAGAGCAACCAGGATTCCTAACTAATTCTTACTAGATACTGATAATTTTTTACATGTAAGTAATAAATCAACTTTTTTCATGTAGCATGTGTTTGAAGGTTCTTGTTTTTTACACAGTCTCACTTGCCAGATCTTATGTTTAATTAAATTGGCACAAAATATGTTCATTACATTAAATCAGTGTGATTTTTCATTTCAGAGAGCACAAACGGTGTTTGAAAAAGTACTGGAGTGCTGATTTGTGTTTCTATATTCTTTACAGATGATGATTTCAATAAATCTGAATGCAACAGCTCTGACTTTGAAGATTGTAAGTTAAACTGCCAAAATTTCATATATTATTTCAATTCTATTTCAATCTTCAATCTTATTTATATAGCACAATAACAATCGTGTCTTGTATTGTATTGTAAAGTAAAGACCCTACTATAATGCATTTTATAATAATACAATTTATCATGAAAAGCTGAGGAGGTGGCTGGGGAGAGTGAGGTCTGGGCTTCTTTACTTAGTTTGCTGCCCTCATGACCCAGCCCCAGGTATTTTAAAACAGGAGGATGAAGCTTGTATTAATCCCTGCAAGTTATTTTCCTCTTTGTTTATCAGCCCAGTAGTTACAGGTTACAAGTTTTACATTTAAATGAATATATTTAAATGTATATTTCCATTTTTTTCTGTTTGTGTTTTTTTTCCCCTGGAGCTGACATTATTTTCTGTTTTAAAGAAACTGAGTAAAATGTTCAAAAAGCAGTTTGGGGCTGAGAACCAGAATCATTTGATTTTTTTCTACAAAAGGAAATGAAACACCATAGACCAAGACATGAATACTATAGCTATTACAAAAATGCATGAGTAGCTTAAAAAAATCTAAGGAAAATGAAGTCAGTATTTCAGTACTTTAATTAATTGTACTTTTTTCAGCCTCTGAGCTGAGGGTTGTTCTGCTGGGGAACAAAAGGCCTCAGAGGAGTTCAGTGGGAAACTTCATACTGGGAGTAACTGTGTTCAACACAGAGGAAAAAGCAGACCTCTGTCTGAGAGTTAAAAGAGAGCTGAAAGGAAAAGAAGTAGATCTCATCAACACTCCAGAGCTGCTGTCATCTAAAATCTCCCCAGAAGAGCTGCAGAAACACATTGAAAATTGTGTGAGACTCTCTGCTCCTGGACCTCACGTGTTCCTGCTGGTCATCCAGCCTGCAGACTTCACCGAGGATCAGAAAAACAAGCTACAAACAGTCCTCGATTCCTTTGGTGACCCAAAATTTAATCATTCTCTGTTACTGATCACACCCAAAGACAAGAGTTCAAGTTCAATTGAAAAGTACCTGCCACACCCACAGTTAGGAGACATAATCAAAAAATGTAGTGAAAAATTGTTGTGGCAGAAGAATCTGGAACAAGAGCAGCTGTTGGCAGCCATAGGTACAGTGGTGAAGAAGAACAAGGGAGAACATGTGAGCTGTAATGCTTTCAGTGAAGAAACATCTGTTTTATCCACTCATCATCAAGAAGATAAAATCCCTGCCAACTTGGATCCTGTGAGGTGTGGTAAGTGCAGTAATAGTATTTTTTGTACAGTATAATGTGATGATCAGGTTTAATTTCAGGGTTTCAGAATTCAATTCCATTTTATTCATATAGTGCCAAATCACAAAAACAGTTACTGCTTTACATTGTAGACTAAAGTGTTTCCACCATCTGAACGGCAATCATTTTTAAAATGTATCCATCTGAAAATGTTACTTTCCAAAAACAAAACCAGAATAATACCATTTTCCACTGGATCATTCTCATGTAAATGGGACCTTAGACTGTTTCTTCACCTAGATTCAATTTGCCTCTGGAGGGGGGCACTCAGCCACAACAAACCCATCCATTCAGCCATCCATTCACTTCTGCTTATCCTGTTCAGGGTCGCGGGGGGGCTGGAGCCTATCCCAGCTGACATAGGGCAAGAGGCAGCGTACACCCTGTACAGGTCGCCAGCCTGTCGCAGGGCTAACACAGAGAGCCTGACAACATCCACACTCACATTCACACTCTCATTCACACCTATGGGCAATTTAGAGTGGCCAATTAACCTAACCCCAGTAAATGCATGTCTTTCAATTCCACCTTGGCCCGGGCCTCTCTCTCTCTCTCTCTCTCTCTCTTTCTGTGTGGGGGTAGCACAGTGGTTAGCACTGCTGCCTCACAGTTAGAATACCATCTGGGAGGCCTGGGTGTGATTCCACCTTGTCCTAGGCCCCTCTCTCTCTGAGTGGAGTTTGCACGTTCTCCCCGTGTCTGCGTGGGTTTCCTCCCACAGTCCACCGCAAACCCTTCCACCAAGATAAGGCATCAATTAATTTAGTTCTCAGCTGATATTCAGATAATATTCACAGTTAAAGGTAACGATATTGAACTGTTATCAAAGTTGACAACAGTTATACAACGTGAGCAGAGCCTACATCTGTAGCGTCCTCTCCATCCTGAGCAATCTATAGCTAGCTAATCTGATTAAAAATGTAAACTATGTGGTGGTACATTATATGGTAAAACTGTGTTAACCAAAATGTATTTCATAATTTTGAAGGTAATGTACCAATTTTATCTTTTATTTATTACAGCACATGAGCTCAGGATTTTGCTGTTTGGAAAAAGTGAGGACAAAAAATCAGCACTGGAAAAGCTCATCATTGGGAAAAAAGAGTCTAATGTGTCTAAAGTCCTCACAGGAAAGCAACCCCGCGCTGCCTCTGGAGAGTGGAATGGAAAACCACTAACAGTAGTCAAAACTCCAGATGTCTTCAGCCTGTCTGTGAAAGCATTGTTAGAAGTGATCGAGAGCTGTGTGGGTCTCTGTCCTCCTGGACCAAACGTCCTGCTGCTGTTAGTGAAACCTTCTGATTTCACTGAGAAGAACAGAAAAAATCTAAATTTGGTCCTGAGCTTGTTTGGTCAAGATGCCTTTAAACACTCCATGGTCATCATAACACACAATGAGAAATGGAATAACTCTGTAGAAAAACTCATTGAAGAATGCAACCAAAGGCAGCACTTAATTATTTTTGACAAAAAAGGTTCTCCTGTAAATCACACAGAGCTGATGCAAAAAATAAATAAAATTGTGAGTGAAAACTGGGGAGAATATCTAATGCTAAAAGAAGAAGCTAAACCCATGAATCTGAAATCCAGTGTGAACCTGGTCCTGTGTGGGAGGAGAGGAGCAGGGAAGACTTCAGCAGTCAAGGCCATTTTAGGTCAGACTGAGCTTCATTCAGTCTCCAGCTCAGAGTGTGTTAAACATCAGGGAGAGGTGCGTGGACGCTGGATTTCCCTGGTGGAGCTGCCTGCCTTGTATGGAAAACCTGAGGAGGCAGTTTTGGAGGAATCATTCAAGTGTATCTCTCTCTGTGATCCTGAGGGTGTCCATGCCTTCATCCTGGTCATACCTGTGGCTCCCCTCACTGATGAAGACAAGGAAGAGTTAGAGACCATCCAGAACACGTTCAGCTCTCAAGTCAATGCCTTCACCATGATTCTGTTCACTGTGGAGTCAGATCCTACAGATCCAGCTGTTGAAAATCTTGTAAGGAAAGACAAAGAGATTCAGCAGCTCTGTCAGACCTTCAGACAAAGACGTGTGGTTCTCAACATCAAAGACAAGCAGCAGATTCCAGAGATATTTGAGGCTGTAGAAAAAATGACTCAGCCCATGGGCAAACCATGCTGTTATACAACTACAATGTTTTTGCATGCACAAATGGAAAAAGTATTACAGCTGAAGATGAATATCATCACTGGTAAGTGTTTTAGATTTTAATAGTTTTTCTGTGTTCAGTGAGCCTATGAGTCATCATTCATGCAACAGTATACAAGAGTCAGATGTTAAGGTAACTTAGTTATTAACTAAGTTAACACCAGCTGTTCTAATGTTTCAGGCAATCAAGATGGAAACCAGGGATCAGACTGTCTCAGGATTGTGCTCATTGGGAAGACTGGCTGTGGAAAGAGCTCTACAGGAAACACCATTTTAGGGGAAGATGAGTTTAATGCAGAGTCGAGTCAAATATCAGTCACCCAATGTTGTCAGAAAGCACACAGTGAGGTGGACGGTCGTCGTGTTGTTGTGGTCGACACTCCTGGTCTGTTTGATACAAATTTGTCCCATGAAGAGGTTCATGAGGAGATGGTGAAATGCATCAGTCTTCTGGCTCCAGGACCACATGTCTTCCTGTTGGTTTTACAGATTGGTAGATTCACAGCAGAGGAGAAAGAAACACTGAAACTCATCAAAAAAGCATTCGGGAAGAATTCTGAAAAGTTCACCATTATTCTTTTAACGAGAGGAGATGATCTCGAGCGTGAGGGAGAGTCTATTGATGACTACATCAAGAAAAAATGTCATAGTTCCTTCAAGAAACTGATTTCAGACTGTGGAGGAAGATACCATGTTTTCAATAACTCTGACAAGCAAAACTGCACACAAGTCAGCGAGCTGATAACAAAGATCGACACCATGGTGAAGGAAAATGGAGGACACTTCTACACCAATGAGATGCTGCAAGAGGCTAAAACAGCGATAAAGAAGGAAATGCTGAGGATTCTGAAGGAGAAGGAAGATGAGATTCAGAGAGAAAAGGAAGAGATTGAAAGAAAACATAAGGAAGAAATGGAAGCCATGAAGAAAAGAATGAATGAAGATAAAGAAAAAATGGACCACGATAGAAAACAGAAAGCCAAAAAACTCAAGGAAATGGAAGAAGAAATTCAACTGGAACGAGAGAAGAGAAAGAATGAGCAGGAAATCAGAGAAAAAGAGAGAAAGGAAAAGGAAGCTGAAGAAGAAATACGTCGAGAGGAATTCATAAAACAGCTTGAAAATTTGAACAGACTAATTCAGGAAGCAAAAGAGGAAAATAAAAGTGTTGGCAGAGAGCTGGAGGAGAGTAGAGAAGAGATGAGAAGAAAACAAGAGGCCTGGGAGAAGACGCTAACAGATGAGTGGGAAAAACAAAGGCAAGAAGATGAAAAGAGATTGCAGAAGGAGAAACAAGAAATTGAAAAATTGCAGGAAAATTACAATCAAGAAAAACTACGACATGAAAAAAACAAGCAAAAAGAGGATCAACAACGAAGAGAACAGGAGGAACAAAAGATAAAAGAACTAGAGGAAAAGCATGAGAAATCCCTGGAAGATCTAAAGAAGAATTATGAAGAGGATGCCAGAAAGAAAGCTGAAGAGTTCAATGAATCCCAGAAGAAACACAAGGAGGAAATAGAAGCTCAGAAGGAAGAACATGAGAAGGAAATGAATGACTTAGTGAAACGTGTGACCAAAAAGAGCGAAAACCTGAAAAAGATCAAGAATTTAGTGGAAAAACATGAAAAACAAATGAGGAATGTGAAAAATGAGGAGGAAAAAGAAGCTCTACAGGAAACACATGAAAAACAACTGAGTGAGCTGATGCAAGAAATCTTGAAGCAAGGTGCCGATGACACATCAGCTTGCAGCATTTTATGAAGAGAAGTGAACGTTTTCACATTTGCGTCTTTTTCTGTCATTTAGATAACAAAAGAAGCACAGATTTGTTGTTCTGCATGTTTACATCTCTGGTATATCCTGGCCACAGAAAATGAACCTGATTGGGTATCATCTAAAGCAGGGGTATTCAACTCCAGGCCTCGAGGGCCGTGTCCTGCAGGTTTTAGATGTGTCCCTGATCCAACACACCTTAATCAAATGGCTGAATTACCACCTCAGTATGCAGTCAAGTTCTCCAGAGTCCTGCAAATGACTTCTATATTTGACTCATATTAAGATTTTATAAGATTATATTAAGATTTGGTGTGTTTTTACCCGAGATAGTTGCCCCACATGGTTTACGCATCATTTTGTTTGTCACTGCATCAAAGGACAAATGTGTCCATACATCGGCTCTTCTCTTTCTCCCTGCTGACATTGTTTACATAACTTAGTTCTATTGGAAGGAATGACAATTGCAGGCTAGTTTGGTCTTCCCGGGTTAAGAGCAAATTTGTGCAACTGTGTGTTTGATTGGATGTTTTCCTAACTTGTCCCGCTGTGTCACAAAATAAAATCAGTTCTGATTGGATGCTTTCCTCACTTGTCTCGCCCTTTCACAAAATTAAATAAGTTCTGATTGGATTTCATCCCCGCCAAGCATTTTCGTCTCGTTTTCATTCGTTGACAGAAGTGTCAATTAATTTCGTCATCGTTTTCATCATTTTAGGTAGTTTTTATTTAGTTATCGTCTCATTATCATTATCGTCATTATCGTCATGAAAAAAAAAAACTATGACGAAAATATTTCATCAACGAAATTAACACTGGTAAGAGGGTTAAGTTTATAGTAATTTGCTATGGAAGCCACGTGATACACACACACACACACACACACACACACACACACACACACACACACACACACACACACACACACACACACACACACACACACACACACACAATCACCATGGTGATCTAAGATATACAAAATGTGCAGGACTTCACATAAAACTACCCAAACTATTGTAGCATCTCTAACACCTTTAGAGCCACTGGCTCTGTTGTCATGTTGGATACTGATGCCATCCTCCCGTTTTAGCTCTGTCAGTAACTACATGATCAGCAAGCAGCAGTTTAACCACATTACTTGAAGCAAGAGCTGAAAAACCCTGCTGATGCACTGCATCTTTGTGGGAGGGGAGTCTCGAAAAAACATTGTCGTTAACTGAAATAAATAAAAACTATAATTAAAAGGAAAAAACGATAACTAATTAAAACTGAATTGTGAGTTTACAAAACTAACTGAAATTATCGATAAACTGACTTTCATTTACTTGTTTTTTTTTTTTGTTTTTTTTTAAGCCTTGCGGATTGATACAAAGTCATTTTTTCTGCTCTCCGAGTTTAAGCTGGGAGCGCCGGAGGACAACTGTGTGAGTGCGTGCGCATATGCGTGCGCTCACCGCGCTGGTCCGCAAAGTAATGGCTGCGGTCTGGCGAGAAAGCGGCAGAGTCCCGTATGGAGTTTCTTTGAGTACAAGAGCACAGATAGAATCGAAAGTCTTGTTGTGGTTGATGAAAAACGTGCGGAACACTTCTCAGTCAGGAAAAACCAGCAACATCAAAGTCCAGCTGAGAAGCGCACAGCGGTTACAGAAACCGCTCTGATCCTACCAGGTAACCTGGCCTGCGCCTCTGGAGAAACGTGACTACTTGTCGGGTCCATGCAGCCCAGAACGTTGTGACTAAACTGTTGCGTCCTTGTGCGTTTCCGGCTACTTTATCAGTGAGAGAATAACAATCAGGAATAATAATCAGAGCATCAATATAAGGACTCACAACTATCAGCAAATTCCTGGTAGGAGACTGCTGAAACTATCAGGATGGACATGAAGGAATGAAGAAAGTGAAAAAAAAAACAGCGACAAATATGTTTGCAGCCAAAAAACTGAGCACAAAGAGTGAGGACCAAAAAAGAAGTCCCAGGCTGCGCCGCATATAAAACACCTGCACACGACCACAAGGTAATTAACACACACAATCCAGCTACACAAGCATAAATGTGGACATGAGGTCGGCAACTTCTGTAGGTTATGTACAGAGGCCACAAAGACCCTGCAAGTTTAATTAGCGAGCATCTAACCAAGCTAGCTCCATGTGGCATCATGTGGTGAGAACATCAGGATGCAGCTGGATTTGAGCTTTGACTCCTTCAAAGAGTTTGTTTTTGTCAAACACCACATGTAGGTGTTGTTAATCTGCTGCACTGATGCTGAACTTTATTGTAGAATTTATTGAGTTTGGGAATTCATGTTTTTCTTTGTTTCTCCCTGTTGATGTTCATGTGTGTCCTTAATATTACACACATTTAGCATGTCTTGTGAACAGTTGGTTGTTGAATATATTTCTTTAAACGGTATCTTTTGTCAAGTTTTCATTACACAATAGTCACTTTTGTGCCTTGAATTTTACACCTGATTAGGTATGAAAATACTAAAACTAATACTGAAACTAACTGAAACTAACTAAAACTAAGTATGAAACCAAAAATAAAAACTAATAAAAACGAGAAAAACCACTCTGAAAACTAATTAAAACTAACTGAATTAGAGAAAAAAAAGTAAAAACTAACTAAAACTAAACTATAATGTAAAAGCCAAAACTATTATAACCCTGCTGTAGGTACACTTGCCCATTCTATCACATAGTTCCGCAGCTCTTCGTCCTGTGCTGATGGCCATTTGTTAGTTGGCCAAGACCAGGAGATGAGCACAGCACTGCCATCAGCTGCAGGGCTCGCGTCTCCCAGAAGAGATCCTGAGACACCTGAACAGTGAAGATAGTTCATTGTGCATATTCTCCACAACTTAAAAGTACTTTTGTTTTGGCTTTTCTTCCGTAATATTACTATACCTGATTGTCCAAGAATCACATCAGCTGGTGGCGATTTCCCATATAAGGTGACAGCACTGACACTCAGACTGCGAACCTCTGCTGGTACCTGAACTGCACACTGGTCGCAATCAGCAGCACAGGTTTTAAGTTTGTGACCATTGCCCAGAAAGATCTCATACTGTTGCACCTTGCCGCTGAAATCCTCTGATGGTAGAGGCTAGGAAAGAAATCCAATCACCACTTAATATTTTCCATTTGCAATTTTTCATTTATTAAAAGCATGGAGTTCTTGAGGATAGACATAAAAAAAAATGCATTAAGTAAAATAATTTAGTGAGTGTTTGTAAAGTGTCTGATCAGAGGATGGTATTTTCTGTTGGTAACTGTCACATTTATTAAGCATTTGCCAGGAAGCTGTTATATTTCCTAACACTGACCTCATTCATGCAAACATATCAGCAATGGTAATTTGTCATCTAAGTCTTAGCAGAAAATCAAATGAGGCCATTTTCTGCAATTAACAACTATTCCATTTAACTGATCAGCAGTGTAGGCTTTCTGTGTTGTAACTGATCAGGAAAAAAAAAAGCATTTCTCATATTTGATCTATATTTGTGATCCAAAAATGGCAGTGGAACAATAAGAGCCAGGGCACCTGAGCGGCAATGACGCATTACCTTCCACAAGATGGTCAGGTTCATCTGGCCGTTTGCCCCCTGGCTCTCCAACTTCCTCCACACATTCAGCTGCTGAGCTGGACCTGAGGAGGGGGTGGACAGCAAGTTGTGGGCTTTGAATTATTGACAACAAACTCTCACATCATCACATTTAGAGTCCAGGTGTCACATGATAAGTAAAAACTGTGATCTTGCCTTTTCCGGGGCTTTTGTTCCTCACAGATGGGCTCCACTTGCTGCAAAGCAATGTGTTTCTGGCCGTGAGACTACTTGTGTCGGTAGGTGTTGGCTCAGATGCTGTGTTGCATATATTCATCTGGAACTCGTACTCAATCAGAAGTGTCAGATCATCCACTCTTATCAGACTCTCACTGAGTTCCACACCCTTTCTCATTTCCTAAAAACATTAAGAGGTTAGATCAACTTCACTCTGCCTGATAAGAGCTTTTATTGGAAGAAGAAGAAAAAAAAAGAGGTGCGTTAATAACACTTTACCCAAGAAGCGTTATTTGTGCGCAGCCTGACATGAGGTCTGAGATGCACCAAGGATTCACTGGTTTTCCATTGCAACATGGCTGCTATGGAATTGCCCTGAAACTCTATCTGCATAATATGAGGGGACTCAGGCATCACTGCAAGACAAAGAATACCAGACAAAAGCTCACAAAAACTGGTGATTGTGCAGTGCGACAGTTGATGAAACAGCAACACAGTCAGTAATGGCTCAGAGATTCTGGGCAATTAAAGTTTACGGCAATACTGACAGAGATGGGCTGAGGGCGTAAGCAAATTTTGCTCTTCAAAGAGACATTACGCAAACAGAAAAACAGTTTACTGATAGGAAGGTCAAACTAGTCAAACTGTGACCATAAAAAAAAACTTTCTAAACATGACACATCACAGGATGACACATTTCTAAAGAAACAAGATCATTTAAAAAAAAAAATTAACATTAATGCAAAAAGAACAGTGTAAGCACTACAAATGTTTACCTATATCCTTCACGCAGAGGATGAATGGATCAGACTGTGAGGCTCCAAAGTGGTTGCAAGCAGAGATAATTATCAAGTATTTGGTGTTTTCATCTAGCATTCCTCGTGGTACGGAGATTTCATCAACATCCTGGATTTGATATAGATGGATCTGGCTCCCATTTTCTCTAAAAAGCAAGCATACATTAAAAAAGAGGTTTGATCTTGTCAAAAGCACATATTGAGGTTTGGAAAAACAAACAAACAAAAAAAACCCCAAAAAACTTAACATCATACCTGTTTACAGAAATGTTGTAGACGGTAGGTAGACGTTTGCTGTCCCCTTGTCCATGAGCAGTTTATTAAGGCTGAGCTCCTTGTTGTTTCACATGTTATACTATCAGGTTTATCTGTAGGCACTTTGAAGGCAGATAATGGGGAAAAAAGAATGTTGTTTTCACACTTGCTGGAAAATGGAAACTAATAATCTGCTTTCTGAGGGTTTTTTTTGGAGGTGGCTACTCCTTCCATGGTTATTTTTAAAAACAAATGTCATCATTTTGTTGTGTAAAATATTAGTGAACCCATGTATTAAATACTATACTTTCTCCTCAAAAATGTATTTTAGCAGATAAAGTTTCACTTCTGCGTTCATTCTTGTTTCCAGTGGATTTGGCTGTCATGTTGCTTATTTTTTTGTGCTATTTGGTTGGTTTCTACTGAAAAAAAATTCCAATAAATAAGCCACTCCTGTTGTCTAACTGCTTAATTTAACTTGAGAGGTGTCTAAGTTCAATACATCTGCTTGTCGTGGAGTAACAGATCACCCAGACAGTATACCTGCAACCGCACTGCATTTTCTTAAATTATACCACTCTTACAGGCAATAAGCTGTAAATTTGCATGCTGCTCTCTCTATATATTTTTGTTGCATTTGCATAAAAATTTTCTTTGCCACCAGCTGTACATACGGCCAGCTTTAAGATCCAGTCCATTGACAAGCCTTGTCTTCTGAGCCCTCATTAGCCAGCAGACCACTGCAGACTCTGGGATCCATAAGCTGGGCAGATGGAATTTTGCTGTAGTGCAGTTGATTCTCTCCTGTTTATCCACACGCTTGCCATTCAGAGAGAGGAATATCTTGAAACTGGAACTACATGTCAGCAAAATTTTACATTATAATTTCCTAAGAATATATAAATCACATGTACATCAATGTAATGGATAGCTACAGACACAACAGGGTATAGATATTCATGCATGGCATTATGTCATGTTGCATTGGTGCAATTCCCACCTCTGTGGACACTTAGCGATGTGGCAGTACACTGTCAAATTTGAGCCCATGAGGACGGGTGGCGCTGGCTCTACTGTCAGGTACCCGCTGGTGATAGGACGATGGCAGCCAGCAGGGAGAAGAGGGCAGTCTGTCCAGAAAAGACAAGCGGATGAGGTTTTCCCCTATCTTCTGCACAATAAACACATTTACTATAAACACCAAGTGAATTAATACTTCCAGTGGCTGTATTGTGTGACTGTGAGACACAGACTGAGTGCCTTCTATGTATGCATTAAGTATCTGCTAAATGAATTAGTGAAACACTTGGGTAGGAGCTGCGGTAAGTGCTGCAGCAAAGGTTACAGCTTGAAACCACAAAAGCTACCAAACTGTGATAGTGTTCTCAGAAACAGGCTAATGGTGGTGCATTTTTAGATAGCTGGAGCCTCCAACACTCACAATTGATGGAAAAAGCAAGTAGACATCTCCAAACGGTTGAGGAGAGATTCATCTCAGCTCATTTTTCTTAATCTTGAAGAACCCATTCAGCAGCTGTAAAAAGAATTAAGTTTTTAAAATGAAAAAAATCAAAGATTTTTTATGTCCAAAGAACCACTTAATGGGAATTTCCTTTTGCAAAATTATCTTCAAAACCTAACCTACCTCAGCCATCTGCGTGCGGGAACACTTGCATGTGCTGGCTGACATGAGGAGGAGGAGCAATGTTTAGCTAAATGTCTCATTCTTTCCAGAGCAAAGCTGATAACATTTACAGCAGTACAAGCGTCATAACACCTTGGCAGATAAGAGAAAACACATTTCTGCTGACGTGACTGACATTAATTGAGATTAACATGCATTTCGCCAAACCGAGCGCATTAACTGTCATAGCTTTTATGTTTCCACGTGTGTTCTTGGCTATCGAAGACTGCGCATGCCATAAATTTGTGTGCGGAGCACCTGACTAAAGTGATCTTTTTCATGGGACTGAAATGCTTTAAAGAGGCCGGTGACCTAGTTTGGTGGTATTCTGACAAATGCAGTAACTTTGATCATTCTTTTGAGTAGTTTGCTGCCCTTCTTCTGTTGCCTTTTTTTTCATCACCACAAAGATTCAGTTGACTTGAAACATGAGTGTTTTCAGCACCTGCTCTCATTAAACATGCTGCTGTTGGCAGATCATCCAGTGGTCAACCCAGCAAGTAACACAGCTGACATCCGTTTTTACCCTGAAGAACACGCTGACAGCTCGGTTATTTTAATTTGTGCTCATCCTCACACTTCTGAGGCTTTTCTCCCCCCTTTACAGTGAGTCAAAATGTGCTGAAGCAGTGACTTACGTAACAAAGCTTATCAGGACTGAAAAAAAAAAACCCTAAATGTGATCAAAAACACTTAAACACATCATTTATTTTAGAAGGTTTTAAAGCAAACTTACACTTTAAATCTCACTTTACGCTGGAACATCTTTTCTCACTGAAGCCGTTTTCAGAATTAATACACTATAAAAAGTGCTACTTTTTATAAGTGACATGACAGAGAGTGCTTCTTTCTTTCTTTCTTTCTTTCTTTCTTTCTTTCTTTCTTTCTTTCTTTCTTTCTTTCTTTCTTTCTTTCTTTCTTTCTTACCAAAAATATAACACATACCAATACTCTGAAAACCTTTAAATTTATTAAATTCTTTATTGACATTTTCCTTCACACAAACTTTGTGCTCCACAGAACTTTGCTGAAGTATCCAGTTTTTTTTCTTTCAAACTACAATAATTTTAATAAACAGAAAGCAACAACAGAGAGAAACTCAGCTGAACTCTCTATTTTGAGTGTTTTTCTCACTTTCCAAAACCTCAGACTAAAACCACAGCGTGAAATTTAGAAAATAGCGGTGAGAATGAGAAGCATGAAATTTACTTACGCACCTCAAGTTGTGCAGAGGAAAAGCACAGATTTCCTTTAAGTACTTTGCTTTATTTATTTTTTCATATTTGAATGTTATAGATATAATACTTCCAAATTATGTTTTGCTCATGCTATAGGATAAAAATAATGTAGCTAATTTTGCTTATGCATTGCAAAATACATGCAGTGAAACACACTGATTTATCATGCTACTTTCTGCTTTATCACGGTACAGCGCAGAGACGATAAGGTTTGGGGGATCGAGATACTCCCAACTTGAACTCCAGACTGGGCTGCTCTCCTGCAGGTGCAGAGAATGAAAACCTCTGAAGGAGGGAGGTGAAGAACAGGAATAACTCCATCCTGGCCAGCTGTTCCCCGAGACACACACGCTTGCCTGAGAATACACCAGAACACACAGTTGAGTTGAGTTTCATTCACAAGGACGTTCACCTTGATCACAGATTATTACTGCAGCTGTGGAACAAACTAAAGATACAAAAAGCTGTTTTCATACACAAAGTCTGGAAAACATTGGGAGAATCAGGTCAGGACACTCTCTGTGGTTGCCCTGTCTCACATGCAGCACACAACAGGAAATGTGCTTCAGACACATTCGCACTACTGGAAATATACTGTTTGGTTTACATGAGGGGGGCTGCCTTGATAGAGAATGCAAGTGGCAGCACACAAGATGCACATGTGTTTCCTGCAAGATCTCCAGACTGTTTAATGTTTAATGCCAGGATTTGCACATGCACTCCAATCAGGAAATTTCTTGAAGAGATCAGGATTGCAGTGTTTTAGTATTTGTCCTGCTTTGTTTCTTGTGCAAGTTTGGAAAAAAAAACAAAATATAACTTGAAGTACTTTTCATCCATCTAAGTTTAGCTTTTATGCTGACGAAGTCAGTCCTCTCTTTAGTGAGCCATGGAGACTCTGACCATGGTCCGGTGGTTGATGATGTCATACAGTGGTGTAAGTCTTCCTTCCATGATATTAATGTCAGGAAAACGAAGGAGATTATTATAAATTTTGGTAAAAATCCAGTTATCATTTCTCCTGTAACCATCAACAACCAGTTAGTTGAGGTGGTTAATCAGTACAAGTACCTTGGCACACTGATTGATGATAAACTGATGTTTGAGCTGTGTGCAAGAAAGGACATCAGAGACTACAGAGACTATCTTTTTATCATAAGCTCTGAATTTTTAATGTTGACCATTATGAGAATGTTTTATTTTTGTTTTTTTAGAATCTGTTTTAACTTTTTCTTTTATGTGTTGTGTGGGCTTTTAAATTTGAGGAATAGAAATCATCTCCAGGGAACTGTTAAACTTTGGAGCAAGATTGAGGGGGTTTCCCTGAACAACCTGGGGGATGTGTACAAAGTCAGGATCTTAAGAAAAGCCTGCTGTGTCCTGGTTGATGCCACTTCAGGTTTCTTCCCTCAGGCTGCGGATATGTGGTGCCACGGTCAAGGACCAGGGCAATAGGTTTATTAAGTAACACAAGGTGATTTTTTTCATTATCCTTACATATGTGTGATTGCAGTTGTGTTATTTTAATGTCACTGCTAGCTGCTAAACTATTTGCCCCCCCCAGAGATAAGAAAGATTTCTTTGACCTTTGACCAGGTGCAGCTTGTCTAGCACAACAGTTTCCCATCTGTCTCCCATCAAAGAGCAGAGGTTTATCCACAGACACAAGAGTCCGCTGTTGCCACCAGCACTCTGTGTACTGGGTGGGGGGGGCAGGATAACTAACAGTGTTTTCCTATAATCACATTAGGAACTTTTTTTCTTGTGTCCCTTTGTTCCTCAAGACCTCACACAGGATGACTGTGAGGAAATGGAGGGTCTGGATGACCAGCAGCTCTGTATCCAGGAGGACCCAGAGCCTCCACAGATTAAACGGGATCAGGTGAAACTCTCCACCAATCAGGTGGGAAAGCAGCATGTACTGAATCAGTAGAATGAAGGCGTCATCATCCGGACTGAGGAATGGCAGCTCAGACTGCTGGAAACCATCTGGACTCCTGAACTAAACTTACACAAAGCAGGTATGGAAAACTGAAATGGTCCTTATAAAAATGATTAATAATAATACTAAATGTAATAATATTTTTTTACATTTGTTTTTAGTGGCACAGGAAGAAATTAAAGGTGGACTGCAATATGGAGGGTTAATGCATCTCTTTTCTAAACTTTGTATAAGTCAGAGGGGAAAATGACTGAAATTCTTACTGCTTAATATTTTAGTCTTAATACATTGCTTTGCTTATTTAACCGAAATCATTTAAAATGTCAATTTTTGCTGTTGAAAGTTAGCAAAAGTTTAAATGACTTTCAGTTGTGAAAACTAAAAGGATCCAGGTGATGCCTGTTGGTTGAGAAGACAGAAACAGTTTTGAGAGTCAAAGTAATGCTACAACCTGAAATTAGTTCAGAAAGAACTTAATTGGTCCTCAAAGAGATGTTTGTACTAAAGGTGCCCAGTAAACAATGTGAAAACATGTAAATACACTGCTCAAAAAACTTTGGAGCACTTTTTAATCAGACTATAACATCAAGGCACTTAAACTTCTTGGATAACTTCTGGCCTCATGTGAGAAATCCATTTGATACCCATGTGAACACAGTGGTAAGAGGTATTGTTCCAGTTTAGGTGGCTGTCAGAAATCAAGCTTCTTCTGTCTTGAAATGTTAATATATGCTTTTATTTTTTTATTAGCCAGGCCGCCATTGCTCACCTACAGCTGTTACAAAATGCTGCAACTCGATTTTTATCTGCATTTATATTTGCATTTAGCTACTGGTAGCATTTGATACCTGGACCATACATAGGTATCATAGGTAGTCCAGCTCCTCCAGGATGGCACATAAATACATGCCATTGCCAGAAGGTTTGCTGTCTCTCCGAGCATATTCTCAAAAACATGGAGGAGAGGAGACAGGCAGTAACTCTAGGAGAGCCGGACAGCACCGTAGAAAGTCCTCAACCCATCAGAAAGACCAGTATCATACTTCATGAGGGTGGCCTGAGAGCCTGATGTTCTCTAGTGGGCCCTGTGCTCACTGCCCGGCACCATGGAGTACCTAATTAGCATTTGCAAGGGAATACCAGAATTGGCAGGTATATCACTGGCATCCTGTGCTTTCCACAGGTGAGAACAGGTTCACCCTGAGCCTGTGACAGACATGGAACAATCTGCTGAGTATCATTTTCAGTTGCTGCAATGACATTTCGGCAAAATGGACTAGTCTGCCGCATAATTTGTTTCACTTTGATTTCCTGGGTGTTCTTGAATCCAGCCATCTGCAGGTTGATCATTTTCACTTGCATGAAACAACTTTTCATTCCTAATACATTACCCAGTCCATACCAGTGTATCCAGCATGACCCCACCATTGACATCTGATGTGTTTTCAAAGTGTTCCTTTAATTTCTTTGAGCAGTGTTGATATTCATGGCAGCAGATATCTCATTGTAATGAATATTGCACGTACTGGTGACTTTTGGCAGTCTTTACTTTCAAAAAGGTATTTTCTCCACATCCAGAAGGTCTTGATTCAGCAGAGAAACAGAGGTCTCAGGGGGCTGCAGGGGGCACATACCTCCAATGTTTACAAATCACAAGGGTCTGGATGACCAGCAGCTCTGCAGGAGGGGAACTCCCCTCTGGACCAGGAGGACCCAGAACCTCCACAGATTAAAGGACTGCATTTTCAGGTCATTGATATGTTTTCTATCCAGAACAGTAACAAATTGTAATGCTTATTTATTCAGTTTATTTGACTTCAGTATTTAGTTCTGTGTTGCCTGTTTAACTGTTTTTGAATGAGCCTCAGTCTGTATTATAGTTCCTGTTTGCCTGTCCCACCAGCAGGGCTTAAGATGCACACAAGCTGAACATATAGTGTAGCTCCAGGTTCAAAGTGCATGAAACAAAAGCAGTCTGGAACTTTTGAGTTTCTAAGCCTTGTCATTGTTTTTGCTTATCAATTCTGCCATTATTTATATTTAATAAATTTTCTTTCTCATTAGCATACTGTTTAAAGCTCTCTAGCCTGTACTGATTTAATGAAAGGGATGGTTTTAAGAAACCAACTTAAGTGATGTAAAATTCATATTTTTTTATGTAAACATGGACCTTTCTTCCAGAAAAATTTTATGTGAAGAATTTTTATCCTAACTCAGAATTTAAATTGTAATTTCTGATTAATGTGATTGTATTGTAATTCTCCCTATGATATTTTTAATTAAAAATAATTCTATTTTGCTCATTTCCAGCTCCATATTTTTTATTCTTGGATTCCTATAGAGTAGCTGTGCACAATTCACAATTCAAAGTAATCTTTTTGTTTTCTCGTACTGGGCTTTTCATTCAGATGTGGACTGAGATGGAGTACAGAAACAGAGAGGCACATGATCCTGCAGTGACACTTATTCTGCTTGAGAAGATGAAGAAGTCCATGTTATGTAAACTAAGCTTTGATAGTGTGCAAACTGAGGGATTGTCATTCAAGATGTGAAAGCTGTCTGCTAATTGAAGAAAAAAATAGAATATAAAAGTTGTTTGAATTTCTGCACATAAACAAAAAAACACTAAAGCCTTGTGGATGTAAATATGTTGTCATAATTGCCAGTTGTGTTGTGGTTCTGCTTATACATATTGGGAAAAGTTTTAGTGGCAGGGGCTTGAACCTGCAACCTTCCAGCTGCAAGGAGAGCACCTACTCACCACGCCAACACCAGCCTCTTTGCTGAAATCAGATTGTTCAAATGCATTTTCTCCTTGGACCACAAAACTTTTTTAAAACTTGGTACATAATTTACATGTGTGCATAACGCACTGAAAGAGTTTCTTTCGTGGTACTAAAGTACTAGTACTTTGACTGAAGGTTGGATGTTGATACAAATGTGCATTTTTCTACAGTACATTTTGTTAATGTCATGTGAAAGAATTACAAAGTCATAATATATGATACATGACTGTGTTGTTGTAGTTTTATTTGCAAGTTTTTGGCCCGTATGAATTCTGAATGAAGCTAACAAGTAATAGAGATCAAGTACATTTAATTGTGACCTGCTGGAGTGCCGGTGCTCCCGACTGCCTACTGCTTTTAAATGCTGCTAAAATTGCAACCACGATAGAGCAATAAGTCTTTTCGCATATAAAACCAGAGGATTCACAATTGCATATAATGCACTCAACGTGTGTCAGAGCGCTGTATCCTTCCTCTAACGGGTTCGCAAAAATCCCATACACTGTAAACTCGAATAAGTTGAATCTACTTAAAAAAACCAAGGTAACTTGTGCCTTAAATTTTTTAAGTAATGAAACAGTTCATTTAACTCAGCCTGTTAAGTAAGCACTACTCCATTTCCAATTGAACTAAATTGTATGTTCTAATTGACCAAACTTATCTTTTATAGTTCATGAAAAAATAAAATGTCTTTTGATCAATCAATTCCCCCTATCCTTTTCATGGTTGTGTGGGGGTGGTGGGGGCTGGAGCCTATCCCAGCTGACAAGGCAGTAAGATGCAGGGTACACCCCGTACAGGTCACCAGCCTGTTGCAGGGCAGACACAGACAACCATTCACACCTGTGGGCAATTTAGAGAGACCAATTAACCTAACCCCAGTAACTGCATGTCTTCAGATTGTGGGGGGAAACCCATACAGACACAGGGAGAACATCCACAGTAAGAGTCCCAGGCTGGGGTGGAATTGAACCCAGACTATCAGATAACTATTCTAGCTGTGAGGCAGCAGTGCTAACCACCACACCACTATGCTGCCCAGTAACACCAATATTTTTTACAGTGTTGAACTGCGTCTGTTTAAATTTGGTAAATAAACATGATCAAACTCGACCCTGCTGAATGCTGGTACATTAACATTTACAAATAACATTTGTCCATGGAACAATAAAAAAAACTATACGAGAGAGCGTTGTGAACAAAAACACCAAATATTCCAAACAGTGAGAGGCCTGGGCCAAGCCGGAATTGAACCCAGACCTTCTAGACGGCATTATACCTGTGAGGTAGCACTGCTAACCATCATGCCACCATGCAGCTGCGCATTAAGCCAGTCTGTTAAAACTGGTATAACTGGTATATTAAGCAAGTGCAAAACTTGATGATATTAAGTTGTTTGAACTCAAACACATGATTACAATAAGATAGATCATCAAAAAGTACAGTCTACTCAGCATTAACAAGTAATGTTCACATTCTAGGCAATTTTAAGTAATATGAACTCAATATTTTTAAGTGGAATCAAAATCTGGGTTCACAGTGTAGAAACCACTAAGAACAAAACGTACTCCATGCGCTTTATCGTGTGCATTAGCATGTACAGCTATGGCACACACACACACACACACTCACACACACAAACAAAATAACGCTTACTAATGCACTCGATCGAATGTTTTCATTTGAAAAATGTTACCACTTGAGGTCAGATAGTTACGTGACGTATATTAAAGGAAACAGAACGGACGATGGAGAAGGATCAAAATGTTGTTGGGAGGAGAAAAAGCTTTTCAAAATGGTTAAAGGACAATCGGTAAGTTATGCCAAAGCCTGTAAAAACTTTAATAGAAGTATTGTATTATCTAAGTCCATGAATAAGTGAGATCTGCACACATGAACACTGTAAACCTTGATAGGGTGCGTTGTGTGTGTTTGTGCACGTTGGTTTGAGGGACAGTGGGGCACTTGAAAATGTGTCCTAAACACCTCAGAAAGTATATTGCTGCGCCCCTGTTCATACATATTATTATAATTAGGGTTCTGAAAGTACTATTGATGTTTAGTGAGTTTAAATATTCCACACAGTGGTACTACAGCATGTGTAACTGTAACGATGTGGTCTGGCAGACTTGTTCTATTAAAGGTCTCTAAGGGCTACAGGGGGCCGGTAAGATTAAAGTCTTTAACAGCATTGAAGGCATGAAAACTTTTACTGATTTGCCGAATCTTTGTAATTTCTTATATTATAACTCAAGGCAAAAACAAGCCAGTGGTGTTTCAGAGGACAGGAGACATGAAGGTGCAGGATGAGGACAGACAAACCAGCAGAAAGATGGAGCAGAGTTCACTGTGTATGAAGAACCACAAACTGTGAGTACAGAAATACATAATACACTAATGTAGAGAGGCTCATCTACCATTAGAAACATCTTTCAGTAAGTACATTAACAAAGCTGAAACTACTGTGCTTATCAAAAAGGCATTACATTTACTTAGTTTGGGGTTTGGAGCTTCAGCTTTGTGGGAACAGTTGGTCGCAAAAGGGAGGAAAGACAAAAAAATATTCTAAGAACTTGTTGAAAAATTCTGATTGTGAGAAATGGAAAAAAGAAATTTATGTAAAAAATGAAAAACAAAACAAAACAAAAAAAACCTGATGGTTTTGTAGAGCTGGGTGTGTCACGCCCTTTACAGTAATGTGCAAACTTGTTCTAATCAGACTAGAAAGACAAAATGGGATGATCCACACACTAGTGTGTAAATGTGTTGTTTCTTTGATCACTACAGTTGTGTTGGTCTGTGCTAATGTGTTTGAAAAAAGTTTTCTGACTGATAAGCTGGACTTTAACAGGAAAAACTTGCATTAGGTACCACAATGTACCACTGGAACACAGGTGATATTGACTGAAACTGCTCTCAAAATCTGGATATTAGAATATAGTAGATATTCCATTCAATGTATATTAACAGTTCAGTTCATATGACTGGTTCTTACATATGGTCTGCTGTGTTTTACACAACATACATTCTGTTATGGTACTGAAAACTTAGAAATAATGTGCAATATAGTGAAGGTTTCCATGAAGCTGTATTGTAGCTGACCTGATCATGCTGAGCTCTTCACCTCCAAAATCAAACCCTTTGCTTACAGGTAGTGACACGGACTGAGTTGGTCGAACTGTAATTGGTATACTGGTCAAACACTTGATAGTTTAAAATCATGTTGAAGTTTTGGGGAGAAGACTGTCCTTGTGATGAGCTCCTTGGTGGGCAACTGCAGCAGTTCTCCAGATGCTCTCCAGAGTCTGCTAAAAACACAAACCTGTGAGGCAGATCCTCTTTATTCAGGCACTTAACTCTTAACATTTAAGTGCTGTTCACACAGAATGCAGCGAATGAAGAAAAGAAGAAAGGAGAAAGAAGAAAGAAGAAATGGTTACTAATAAAGTCACATGGGTTTAATATGCTCAGGCAACACAAATCTTACTGATGACGTTACTTTTCTGGCTTCTAAGGTCCCAAAAACTGCCATCAGTGCAGTTCAGTATTCAACAGCTTTGGTAAACATTAAAGTTATTAATGTAACCTTTAGAAGACAATTTATTGTTATTACTTTATACATTAACATATGTGCTCCCATCCACCCCTCAAACACCATCATTAAGTTTGCCTGATCATGGGGGGGTGATGAATCAGCCTACAGGGAGAAAATAGGGAGATGGCAGCGTGGTGCAGCAAAAACAACTTGGAGCTGAACACCACTAAGACCAAAGAAATGGTCGTTGACTTCAGGAGGCAGAGAGAGGACCATGCTCCACTTTACATCAGTTGAGTATGTGTGGAGAGAGTAGCTGCCTTTAAGTCCTTGGAGACCCACATATCTGAAGACTTCACCTGGACTGCCAACACAGCAGCACTGGAAAAAAAAAAAAGTCCAGAGTCCATTTTTTTGAGTTTCAGCTCAAACTCTTGTCTGTTCTCTACTTTTTCTACTTTCAGCAGAAAATGTATTTGCTGCAGAAATGAATTCATTCTCACATTACCCACAGCCAGAAACTGGAGGAGTGTACAAAAAATAAAAGAAAGAAAAAGAGATCCATTAATTACAGGTGAACTACTGTTTAACAAACATTTATTAGGTTTGTATTTTTTCTTTCCTTTCTTTATTCTCACAGACACTTCTGCTATAAATATCTCACAGACACAGGTACAAACATACAGCTTCAGTGTAACCAAAACTTCAACAGACTGAATAAAAACATCCTGTCCATGTCTCAATGGCACCATAGCAGTATAAGCTGGTGGTCATTGACATTAAAAATGTCTTCTCTTTTTTTTTTTTTTCTTTTTTTTAAAGAGAGAGATTTGGCCAAGAGGGCGGCAGAAACTGCAAATATGACATCACAATTCTATAACAATATTTTAAATGGCCAGAAGGGTCTGGATTGATTATAATATAGATACAATAAAAGAATCATGAAGATAAATACAAACAGGTAATTTTTTATTGTCATATATGAGCCCTTCATAAATCCTGTTGACTACATTCTATTTACATTATAAGCAAAGATATTACACATAAAAAGACACACTGAAACATTAGAAATCACTTTTGCACAACACCGACACAATTGCTTCAACCATTTCACAAAGCCTCCCTTTGCCCATCACTAGTTTGAGCAAAAGAGGAGGCTGAGGGTGGAGCCAGATTAAATGCAGAGGCCAACCACATGGACTGAACCATCTGCTGTGATGGAATGGGGAGTTTCCTTAAATTTATTGTCCCTGCAGTTTCCCCCATTGTATTTAAAATGGTTTACACCGCTAGTTTAAAGGTTGAGCTGTCTCTCATTTGGTTTGGCCAGTTTATTTTGTTGCATGATTTTTGAGTAGCATTCTGTTTAGTTGACCTCTTTTATAAAATAGCCTATTTTCATGATAATTTTTTTTTTCTCCTTTGGGTTATAATAAAACCCACATTTTGAAAATTATACCTGTGTCTGTACGTCCTTTGACTGCTTGGTCCCTTACATTGTCATTCATATTGACTCAGATGTAGTTCATCAGGGTCGGAGTACCTTATTCAGCAAAACAACCCTGTAAATGGATTTATGCTTTGTAACAGCAAATCTTGCTTAAAATTCTACAGAATACCACAGGGTTGGAGTTTATTTACCGATATGGTTATTTAACCAAAACAAACTTAGTGCCCAGTTATTTCTGCAGGAAGTCGTTTTCCTCCTTTCCTCCAAACACACAGAAATCAACACTAAAGTGAGTTTGAGTGATTTTTCTTTAGATGCTTAACAGGAAACAAGAGTTCAGTTCCCACTGAGGATGAAAGAGTAATTTTTAAATCAAAAAGCTATAAATATCATTAATTTCATCAGCTTTCTCTAACAAGTTTTTTTTTTAACTTATTTTTGCCACAGTGATTGCCTGCATAAAACTGTTCACTTATTAAAAAAAAAAAAAAAACTTACACTTTGATTAATAGAGAAGAGCAGCTTAAGTTGTACTGAAGCTATAAAGAGGGCAAAATAACAAATGAATGACAGAAAGATATACTCGCTCCCACACTGCCAACAGCCTACACGGACCAGAATGCAATGCAGCAAGAAAGCCCGCAGCAATCAGTTTAATCAACTAGAAAAACTTGCTGAGTGAAACCATCACTACACTCACATCTCGGTGCGTCAAACTCAAACATATTAGCCTGAGGAGGAAAAATTATTTTGGGGGTGTGCATAAAATCCCAGCTAAAATAAAATTATGCAGGAAAAGACAAAAAAATGTTTTTACACCTTGTCATTAAAATGTGCAGCCATGTTCATTTGGGTTGATGCCCTGCTCCACCAGTTTCGTCTTTGTTAGCTTGAACGTGCCTGTAGCATCCAGTGACACCTGCAATAAAAATCACAGTAAAACTAATTAAAAGTGGACGAAACAAATCATGTTGGCAACAAAAAGGCTAAAGCACAAATGCATTTGTAAAACTGGAGGAGGTTGGGGACAGACACTGTTGGTTCAGATGAGCTAATAAGCAAATCAGTGTACAAATCCACAAGATTTTCCATTTTTCCAGATTTTACACCGTGAATTCCTGGGTGGCTTATAACGACCCTTGTAGTGTAGTGTTTGTGTGGACAACTTCGCAGTCACAACAAAATGAAAGTACACCGATGTTTGGATGGGGGCTTCCTCCAATGAAAAAAACTTTTTCAGTACTTGGACCCAAGCAGACACGTGCATACTTGTGATGTGACAAGTACAATACTAATGTGAGTCTGCATCTGCATTTTTTCTGTCAGACCTGATGCCACAAAAGATAGTGGGCATGAGAAACATTTTGCTACTACAAACCATAGAGCAGATGTGGATGTGGTACATGGGACACAAGTTGCACAGCCAAGCAGAAATCACACAAGCATTTTTTTAAAAAAATTAGACTTTGAAAACAATAAACCAATAATTTTAAGTCTTTCCTACAAGGGTCTGAGAGGGGTTCTTCTATAGCAGGGGTCATCAACTACATTTATCCAAGGGCCAGAATCTTTCTTGGCACACTGTGAGGGCGAGATGCTCTTGTAAAGTTAAAATAAAATTAAAAGAATAAAAAAATAAAATTATCAAATTTTATCCTAAGTAATATATCTGATATATCAGTTTTCCTTTCAAATTTATACAAGTTTTACTGATGTGATGTGAGACACCGCAATTGTGTGCCGTTGTTTTCATTATAGATATGATGAGCACAGGAAACAATAAAATGTTACATGAGAGCAATGAGTTTATCTATGCACAATCTACTTTTCAGAAGGCGTTTTTGTTGTAGATTTTTTAAATGAATGTAGAAACATGAAGAGTCCAAATGCAAAACCCTCTAAATCTGCCTGGACACTTTTCTTTTAAAAGAGCATTTTTTTTTATCTGGATCTGGTAAATTTTAGTAAATTCACAGGTAATGGTGAGGTTCCCTTTTAAAAAAAAAAAAAATAGTAATTTACCTACTTTTTAATAAATAATATTTTGTTTTGAGGGAAACCAGCAAAATCTTCAGTCTGTCCTCTGCCCAGTGTGAATGAAGCTAAAAAGTGCAAATATCAGACTATGACAAAAAGATTTCTACATAGATTCACACAGTACAACTGCAATGGCACAAAATGGCAGCACATTTATTTTTCTTAGAGTAACATACAGTTCCATTTTTAGTAAAACACCTTCAAAACTTGTTACCCTCAATCCAATCAGCCTTTACAAAAAGTCTTTTGAATTAACGTGATTTAATTGTGCACATGGATCAGACATGATTGGAATGTGGTGAAATAATGTCATTTCTCCTTTTCCCCTCACTTAATTCTTACTAGCTTTTGGTCTCCAGGGTAAAATGAAGAAAATTTACAAATTGTTTGTTACTGATGCTATAGGATGAAAATAGTATGGCAGATATATATAATGCATTATATGACAAATGTGATGGAAGACAGTAATTCATTGTGCCGAGAAAAAGACATAATTAGGTTAAGGCAGCTGATGTATCAACATGTTACAGCACAGAGGCGGTAAGGTTTGGGACAACGAGTGCCTCCCAACCTAAACTCCAGACTGGGCTGCTCTCCAGCAGGTGGTGACAGAGAGAACCTTTGAAGGATGGAGGTGAAAAACAAAAATAACTCCATCCGGGCCAGCTGTTCTCCAAGACACACACGCTTACCTGAGAATACACAATAAGACACAAGTTTTATTCAAACAATTTACAAGATATCCACTTGTATCACAGATTTTACTGCATTTCTGCAACAAGCCAATGAACCATGATATTTTGTCTTAGCTAAAGCAGGGGTGTTAACATCCAACCAACCTGCAGAAAATGGAAGGAAGGCATCTCTCTTGCGAAATTTACCATCCCTGTCCAGAAAGTGTTGAGGGTTGAAAGAGTGTGGAGTTTCCCACATTGACTCATCATGTAGGACTGAGTCCAGGGTAGCCAGGATCATGGTGCCCTAAAAAATATCTCAAATTAATCTTAAGAACCGAGAAACAAAAACAGAAAAAAAATCTAAATTATTTCTGAAAATTGTGTGAATTTGCCAGGTGACAGAAGACCAGCTGATAGAGAAAGGTCGTGTAGCATTGTTAAAAGCTCCAAAAGAGCTATTTGGTGTGTCATTGTATCAAATTATGGAATGTAAAATGCCTGTTAATTAAGAACTAGGAGCACCACAGTGCAGTGGTTGTTTTAAATCTCCACCCAGCCATTTTCTTACACTTATCCAATTCAGGATTGCCGGGTGCCTGAGCCTATCCCAGCTGTCAAAGAGTAAGATGTGAGGTACACGCTGGGAAGGTCTGGATGTCGTTGGACTGTGGGAAGAAACTGGAGTACCCAGTGAGAACCCGCGCAGACATTGGGAGAACATGCAAACTCCATAGCCATTAATTGTAGGTGTTAATAAATTAATCTGTTTTCAAAAAGTTCAGAATTATCTCCTGTATATATTGTCTAGTGGCTTTTCCCAAATTAATTTTTCACTTTCAGTTACTGGTTTCAGTTCATATGAGCGCAGAAATAAACTTGCAGATCTTATCAATCCTTTTATTTGATTTTCTTAAAGTTACATTGTCCTCACATGCAGGATTTCAGAGAACCTAGTGTGAAACCATTGTTGATTCAGTCCCATTTTGATAAAATGGTGGATTTTGTAAGATTTGGAGCCTATCCTCGCTGTCATAGGACAAAAGACAGGGTACATCCTGAAAGTTTGTCAGTCTCCTGCAGGGCCATAAGTGTATCATTATCTGTATTGATGAATCATTGTAGAAAGAGCTCTTCATTCATGGGGAGTTGTTTTTTACTGGGCCTACCTACAGCAGCAAAGATCTGAGAAACCAAACATAGTGAGGGCATAACTTCAAAAACAGAGACTAAAAGATGGACACAGCCACTGTGAAGTCATCCTTTGGTTTTGGTCTCTGCATTTTGATGCTTCAACATTAGTGATTTGGCTGCTGCCATTTTCCTTTTCCGGAGTCAGAAGTTACCATATATGGAAGACAGCACACACATGGTTTAGAAGCCCAATTTGGTAATTCAAATTTGAGCAATAAGAACACTATCCTCAGATATCAGAACCATTTTTAATCCTGCCTTTAAATGTGTTTTAGTTGTTTAGTTGGGTATTTTAACATGAGAGTGTATGGGGGATCAACTTTTGGAGCCAGTCTGAAGTGGCTGGACTGGTGGACCAGAAATATTTTATTCAACAGTTATACTGCCAGAAATTCTTATACATTGTGTACCTTTGGGATTGTGTACTTATCCACTGTAGTGTCCTTGGTTGCCATACGAGCCACATTGAGGGGGACGATGATGGCCATTCTCTGTATCTCATGAATAACAGCATCAGTATAGGGCATGTTTTCTCTGTCAGTCAGAGAGGGCTGTCTGGATGAACTGACCACAGCATCGATCTCAGCCTGGACTCTCTCTGCACAGTGAACAGGAAACAATGAGAGTCTGTGTCAAGATTATTACAGTTAGCTAAGGCTGAGACAGTGAGTGAGTAAAACCACTCCAGGTCACTAAAGTTTTTACTTGATATATATATATATATATATATATATATATATATATATATATATATATATATATATATATATATATATATATATATATATATATATATATATATATATAGAGACAGACAACCATTCACACCTATGGACAATTTAGAATGATCAATTAACTTACGTTAATACCTGATACCTGAATGTCTTTGGACTGTGGGAGGAAACTGGAGTACTCGGAGAAAACCCACACAGACACAGGAGAACATGCAAACTCTACACAGCAAGAATCTAACCCAGACCTTCTAGATGTCATTCTAGCTGTGAGGCAACAGTGCTAACCACCACACCACCATGCTGCCCTAAATAGAAGACAGAAAAATATGCAGGAAATGTCTTTTGAGTTTTAGTATTTAATAATTTGTTAACTAAACTTAAAGAATCAGACATACTCTGGAAACTAACTGAATCCAAACTGAAACCTAAACATTAAAAAAAAATGATACAAATGCTATAAAAAATATATATATATATATATATATGTATATGACTATAATAAATTATTCTGAATTACATAAATGACTTACACAAACTACTTCTGATGCTTTTTCTCATAATATAACACTGATGTATGAGAGGCCCCCAGCCATATAAAGTCACGACAAGACAAAATACACAGTAATGTTGAAAATGTTACACACGTCGTACACACACCTTGTATGTCAGGGTAATAGATCATGAATAGCAGCCCCCAGTGTAAAGTAGTGGTTGTAGTTTCAGTTCCAGCAAAAAACAGGTCCATGCTGCAAGCACGTAAGTTGCTGAGAGCAAAACTTGAATCATTGTTCTCATCCTATCAGAGACACAAACAGCAGAAATTAAAATCTGTTGGTATATTTCATTACAAGACCAAACAGAACAAACACAATAGAATTCAAGCTCAAAGCTCAACTTTCCCATCTCTATCAGAAAGGCATCAATATAGTCTCTTGGTAATGCTGGGTTAAGGTTTTCTTTGTGTTCTCTGATCCTGATTTCTATGTAGTCATTTATCTGTTGTACCAGAGTGAACATCTTCTTATGAGGTCCAGGCAGCCAATTCATCAGCCAGGGCATTGCATTGTACATCTACAAAACAGGAGAACAGTTATTAAATCATTCCACACTTTGGAAATCTGATTAAATCATCTTTTAATGAATAAATAAACATTAACATTCAAAGAGAGATCCACGTCTGTGTGCACCACATAGAAAGAGACATTGTAGTTAAAGAATTGAAATCTAACAGAAAACAGCAGAGGTGGTGGTAGAAATATAACTTCCAAAGGGGAAAATATTTTGGGGAAAAGTCACCAAGGTTTGTTTGTTTGTTTCAATAAGATTTAACTTGTGATTGTTTAAATGCAGTTCATATTTCTCAGTGTCCATTACACACACACACATACACACAGTGTGACGGAGCGATGGAGAAGCTAGAAGGAAGGAAGAAGGACATAAAAGTACAGAAATGTTTTAACATGAGCAGAAATACTGCTGAAACACATCTGAGATGTTAAACTACATTTGGTGAAAATGTTCACCAGGATGCACGAAACCCTCCAACTTTCCTTAGGAGGACCCTGGCTCTCCTACATAAGGAAAAATAAGTGTAGTGATGATGATTCCAGCTCAAGAATACATGGACATGTTTTCTTTAAAAAAAATATTGAAAGAAGTGAGTCATGTGGTGGTTAGCACTGTTGCCTCGCAGCAAGAAGGTCCGGGGGTTCGGGTCCACCTTGGCCGGCACCTTTTCTGTGTGGAGTTTGCATGTTCTCCCCGTGTTTGCGTGGGTCTCCTGTGAGCACTCTGGTTTTGTCCCATGGTCCAAAGACATGTACTTTGCGGAGTTAAATTAAATGGTGATTCTAAATTGCCCACAGGTGTGAGTGTGAATGGTTGTGTGTCTCTGTGTGTTAGCCTTATGACCGGCTGGTGACTCGACCAGGGTGTAACCTGCCTCTCGCCTTGTGACAGCTGGGATGAGTTCCAGCCCCCTGCAACCCTTAAAAAGATATGCAGAAGGAAATGGATGAATGAAACAAACCCCAATAACATTTGTTTATTACTCGGGTGTCCATCAGTCAGTAACAGGTGTTGCTGCTAGGCAACAGTAGCACCTGAGAATACTGTTCTATGTGGGTGTGGCATGCTTCAAATTTCAAAAGAGACAGAATGTTCAATTGTTTAGTTTCAGCACTTTTCAAATTAGGAAAACAAAAGCTAGGCAACATCAGCAGCATCAGAAGCTACAGTAACACATATACAAAGTACTGCAGAAGACTTTGGTCGGACGCAGCATCAGCTCTGCTCTGAACATTTGACAGGTAGCTTCATTTCCTCTGTTACAAATTTCTTCCCCTGATTTAAGTTTTTCTCAATTGATTTGGCACATTTGTCACAGCAGAAAAGTGATTTTCACCACTCTTAATGCAGTTTTCCAAACAGTTAAAGCATTTTTTCATAACTCACACTCACCTGTGCAAAAGGCATCAGATTTATTTGTATTTGGAGCAAAACCTTACAAAGGAGTACTGCAAAAATGTGGGCCTAATGCAGAGTTTTTATGTGATTCTGTCCTTATCTGTAGCTTAATTCCCACGATGAACAATAAAATCTTCACAGCAAGACTTTTGAGCACCTCAGTCTTTGGAACTGTGTCCTTTAAAGCCATGAAGGCTGAAAATGCCTGTCTGAAAGAGGATCCTGAAGAAGAAAAGCTGCTGGCCAAAGAAAACCTAAAGGAGGAAGCAGAAAACGTGAAGAAAGAATTACTGGCAGTACAGCAAGCAATTGAACAAAAGATAGAAGGTTTGATAAAGATGGACATGGCAGAAAACGAAATGACGGACATAGAGGGAAAAAAAGGTATGAAAAGGCGAATAAAAGAAGCAAAAAAGAAGCTCAACCTGAAAGTGGATGAGGCAAAGAAGAAGTTCAGCCTGAAAGTGGACAAGGCCAAGAAGAAACTAAAATTGAAAGTAGACGAGGAAGAGCAGCCCCTTTTAAAGAACCTGGAAGAGGACAATGTGACGTGAAGTGTGTCCTAACAATGCAAAGGTTGAGGAGAGCGATGGTTTCTCTCAGACTGAGCAGCAGTTTCCTCTTCACTTTTTCATCATCTTCTCCACCTTCACCCCTCCACTTCCTCTTTCTCTTTCCCTCCTCTGTTCCTCCTCCCTCTCTTTCCTTCTCCCTCCCACCCCTTTTCTCTTTCTCTCCTCTGTTCCTCCTCCCTCTCTTTCCTTTTCCCTCCCATTCCCTTTTCTGTCTATTACCCCATCTCTTTCACACTCACCCCTTCTCACACCATGCCTCTTCCATCTCTCTTCACCCTCCTCTCCTCACCATGTTGTAACAACCTCACAGCATTGAATCAAAACTGTAAATATTTGCAAATGTACAAAGTTCTAAAGAAAAAAATAATAAATTTTTACTTTTAAAGCATAAAAGGTTGTACTTCATTTATAGTAATATAAGGCTTGAAAATAACTGCCCAGATAAGCTAAATAAGGAGTTTTAACATGGCTTAAAAATGTCAAGAATTGCTTCAAAAAGCACTACGGCTGCACTTACTTCCCTTTATGAGCTGATGGATTCTGATGTAAAAATTAGGATATTTGTAATCAGATACTCTACTCTCTACTCTACCAGGAGACTGTGCTCCTAAAAACATAACTCCCAGGATCACTGGGATTCACACTCCACTTAAACTGAGAAAGACCGAAGAAGGAAATCAATTCACAGTAGATATAAATGAATGTGACATGTATTTTGTAAAAATACTGATTTAATATGATCATTGCATCATGTGGCATGTTCAAAAGAGGTTTACCTGTGTTGACATGGTTCCCTGTAAGCGCAACATTTCACTGAATTTATGAATAATGGACTGGTACTGCTTGTCAGTGTACTCAGATCGATTCCCAAACACCAAACAGCAGATGATGTTTGACACAGCGTTGTTTATCAGTGGCTGGGCATTAAAGGGCTTTCCTGTAAATGAAAACAGAACATTTGGATATGACACATGAGATGTACCCCATATCAAATCAAAGTAAGCAAATGCTATTGACTTGTGCAAATCAGTCTCATAACTTCAGCTCTATCATAGAGGATGGTGATTTTCTTTTAACTCGGTTTCTTTCCCATGCACTAATTTGTTTAAATTTTGCAGGAAAAACTAAACAAGTCCATGTAATAAGCAGTGAAATATATCCTTCATATTGACAGCTGTTAGAACTGCTGTAGGTTATGAAAAGCCCCGGTGAACTGTGTCTTTGAACCTAGTGGAACTAGTGGAGCCCATAGTGGGTTGGTCAGTGATCAGGTTTCAGGGGATTACACTTTATGCAAATAGAGACTGGTCAAAGGCAAGTGGGTAGTGACCATCTTTAGGTTATAAAAATGATGCGCTTGCTCTTTGTTACTTGCTTTTCCCTTTCCTGTCCTCTTTTTCTTCTCTTCCTGTCTCTGCATCTTTCTCTGTCTTTGTTTCTCTCTTCTTTCTTCTCTCTCCCCCTTTGTGTGTGTATTTAGTCTTAGTGCTGTTACTATCTGTGTTTTGGTTTTTGCCTCTGTTTTGTGTAACCAATATGTTTAATAAACAGCCTGCACTGGAACCTGCACATCACAGTGATTTCTTTTTGGAAATTTTGGTTTTAATTTTTGGCCAAAAGGAACCTGGGGACCCCTGAAATTACGACCCAACAGCTGGACTTGTGGGCCAGAAATATTTTAATCAGCAGCTGTTCTGCCAGATGTTCATATGGACTGCATACCTTAGGGATCGTGTACTTATCCAGTCTAGTGTCCTTGTTTGCCATACGAGCTACGTTGAGGGGGATGATGTTGGCCATTCTCTGTATCTCATGAATAACAGCATCAGTATAGGGCATGTTTTCTCTGTCACTCATAGAGGGCTGTCTGGATGAACCAACCACAGCATCAATCTCAGCCTGGACTCTCTCTACTGAATTATTTCCAAACTATCACACATAAATGGAAAAATATACAGGAAATATGTTTTCAGTTTTTGTAGACTATATTGCCAAAAGTATTCACTCATCTGCCTTCACATATTTGAATTTGAGTGATACACCATTCTTAATTCATAGAGTTAAATATGCTATGGACTCAACCTTTGCAGCTGTAACAGCTTCAACTCTTCTGAGAAGGCTTTTCACAAGGTTTAGTAGTGTATATGGGATTTTTTTAACACTTTATTTATAGGATTTTTTGAACATTATATACAGGTTGCAAAAACATAATTGCTATCTGTGACTCTCTCTCTGTGCCGCACACAGATGTTGGTAGTTGTGTATGTTCTCAGCAAAAGAAACACAATTTGTAAAAGGAGACCATGTTCCACCTTGTTTGCACCCTTCCATTAATTAAAACTCAACATCAAAGAACTATAACAACGCTTAAAAAAAGTACAAAACTCTGTTTTGTGCATTACAGCGATGACTTTCACAACCTATTGTACAAATGTTTTTCTCACAGTTTAAGACTGTGTATATATAAGACCCCCAACAATAGAGACTTTTTTTTTTTTTTTTTACAAAATACACAGTAATGTTGGTAACACACACACACACACACACACACACACACACACACACACACACACACACACACACACACACACACACACACACACACACACTCTATCTAAGGTTTCTGTGTAGGAAATCTGGGGCAGGTATAACAGCATACATGTGTAGGCATGACCCAAACTCACTCCAACAGTGAGCCAGTGAATCCTGGCTGTAAAAGCCTTAATAAACATGAATATCATTTAAAGCGATCAGATACTATAGACAATGTAATGCTTTGATTTGTTTTGTTTGTTTTACTAAATATTCAATATAATTTTTTGCTTCATAATTAAAGACATAACTAAGATTTATTTTAATGGCATGTTCTGTATTTGTTGTGCTCTTTGATTTTCCTTATAAAAGAAGAATAAAGTGTTTCCTGTGGTTAATTGTTGAAGTGAAACATCATTCAGGTTTTGATTCGGGTAAACATTTCTGGACACAGTGCGGAAATTCAAAGCTCCCGTCACGCATGTTTTCAGCACCCACGTGCTTTGATTCCCGGTACAGATGAAGGAGACGTTCACACACATTCCTTTTAGTTTAGTTAAATACAGTTAGTTCAATATTTGTGTGTTTTGTTCATAATTACTTTTGTAAATACAACTTCAAATAAGTATAAAAAATTGGGTGTAATGTAAAAAAAAAAGAAAAAAAGATAGCAGTGAGTTCCAAATCTCAAACAGATTTTCTTCACAATAGAATTTAGAAAACAAAATGTTAAAACTAGAAAAGAGTAGCTTATTTTTTTATTTTATGGTAGCAACACATCTTTAAAAAGTTGTGACGGGGCAACAAAAGGCTGAAAAAGTGTTATTAAAAAGAAACATTTGGAGGAGCATTTTGCAATTATTAATTGGCAGCAGGTCACTGACATGATTGGGTATAAAAAGTGCAGAGAGAGGCAGAGTTTCTCAGCAGCAAAGATTGCCAGAGGTTCACCAGTTTGCAAGAACTGTCTACAAATTGTGCAGCAATTTAAAAATATTCCTCGTCATTGATCTACATCATCAATTTCTGAAAATCTGGAGAGGTCTCAGTGCACAAGAAAACAAATCGGTACTGGATGGCTGTGATCTTCAGGTTCTCTGGAAACACTGCAATAAAAACAGGCTCAGGAACCTCGTGGTGTACAACAATGTATTTAGGTAGTTCCTAGAGGATGAAGGATGCCGTTGACTTGCCACCAGTCTCACCTGACCTAAAGCCAGTAGAAACCCTATGGGACATTATTTTTCAGTCCATCTGACAGTGCCAGGTTTCACCTCAAACTGTCAGGAGCTCAGTGATGCCCTGGTCCAGATCTGGGAGGAGATCCTCCAAGACACCATCTTTTGTCTCATTATGAATATGCCCCGACATTATCAGACATGCATACAAGCATGTGTGTGTGTGTGTGTGTGTATGTGTGTGTGTGTGTGTGTGTGTGTGTGTGTGTGTGTGTGGGGGGGGGGGCATACAAACTACCGAGTACCATTTTCAATTGCTGCAATAACATTTTACAAAATGGACTAGCCAGTTCAGCTTAAAGTTTACTGCATTGACCTTAAATAACTTCTAAAAAGCTTTGATGAGCCCTGACACTTTTCAGAGGAAGACCATTTTTTGAAACTTAAATCTTTGACTTCATTCCATCAAAACCTTAAAACCCTTGTTTTGAGTTAAAGCCAACAGTAAAGAGGTTCAGCGCTGGCTTTTATATTCTAATATTACTTATCGTGTGCATTCTTTAGGTTTCATGTTTTTTTGTCTACAGATTAAGCATATTTTTTCAACATTACACATGTAGAGGCTGTGAGTGGAAACATTACTTTAAGAAAGAAACCATTTCTGTTATGTGGCGAAAAGGTGTAGGTTAGAAGCAAATTCTCGGCACTCATCTCCAAAAATATGCTTATGGGTCAACACAAACTCAGCCGGTACTGCCGATTCACTTGATGTCTTAACCTTTCATTGATGAAGGTAGCAATATAGCCAGGTACAGATAATTTTAACTGTTCCAGTACTATAAGGTCACTTAACTGCTCAAATGAAACCACATCTCATGCAGCACACCAACACCCAAAATGTGTAACCAATTCCCTCAAATTCCACGTGCATTTTAGATTTTTTTCCAGGTCCTAAAACACTGCTTATGTGCCTCAGGAACCATTTTATGGGCCTTCAACACTGCATCCTACACTGCTTTATAGACTTTAAACTGCTCTGATGATAAAGCTGCAAAAGCCTCCTGTGCTTTACCAATAAAAACAGATTGGAGTAGCAAAGTCCGTTCTTTAAACCAATTTCTTGAATCCATAAGATGCTCAAAGATCAAAAGGAGTCAAGACAACCCAAAACACACTGGAGTTTTCCCCAACCTAGTCTATCTAACAGACTAGGCTGGGGAACCTAGTCTTCAGGTCACTACTGGCAAGGGGTACTTACTAAAGCCCAGGAAGTCTGAATAGCCATTGCCATGCAGTTACCATTAGAACAAACTGGATGTGATCCCAAGCATGAAGCTCTACTCGCTTTCACCACCGCAATAAGTTTTTACACAATAAAGGCCCCCCAATAGACCCCATTGTCAAACCTACTGAGAAAACTCCAGAATCACCCAATCACATTCCTGGGCTATGGAGGAGCCCAGGCACAGATCACTCACCAAAATCACAGTTAATTGACTCAAATTGACCAAGTACTCCAACAATGGCTAAACAAGGAAACTGAATCAAAAGTCTTTCCCAAACCACTAATACATCAAGTGTGACACTCCTCTAGACACCATCAAGACAGCTTGCCTGCTTAGGTAGATACAATAAAACCTCACAAAACTCACCAGATTCTACATTCCCACCTAAATTGATGAGCCCCCACCTTTGTCACAGCCTGGCTCAAGGGAAGGACAAAACTGGAGGAGGCCACGCATGATAACAACAACAGTGTTTATTTAACTTAAAAGAACTAACATTACCAAAAATACGTCAATCAGTACTCACAAGGTGTCACAATAATATACACACACACACACACACACACACACACACACACACACAGCTCAAAAAATAAAGGGAACACTCAAACAACACATCCTAGATCTGAATGAATGAAATATTCTCATTGAATACTTTGTTCTGTACAAAGTCGAATGTGCTGACAACAAAATCACACAAAAATCATCAATGGAAATCAAATTTATTAACCAATGGAGGCCTGGTTTTGGAGTCACACACAAAATTAAAGTGGAAAAACACACTACAGGCTGATCCAACTTTGATGTAATGTCCTTAAAACAAGCATTGCCCTGCATTAGGAGGAACCCAGGGCCAACCGCACCAGCATATGATCTCACAAGGGGTCTGAGGATCTCATCTTGGTACCTAATGGCAGTCATGCTACCTCTGGCGAGCACATGGACGGCTGTGCGGCCCTCCAAAGAAATGGCACCCCACACCATTACTGACCCACTGCCATACTGGTCATGCTGAAGGATGTTGCAGGCAGCAGATCGCTCTCCACGGCGTGTCCAGACTCTGTCACGTCTGTCACATGTGCTCAGTGTGAACCTGCTTTCATCTGTGGAGAGCACAGGGCGCTAGTGGCGAATTTGCCAATCCTGGTGTTCTCTGGCAGATGCCAAGCGTCCTGCACGGTGTTGGGCTGTGAGCACAACCCCCATCTGTGGACGTTGTTGTCTATTCCATTTGCACAACAGCATGTGAAATTGATTGTCAATCAGTGTTGCTTCCTAAGTGGACAGTTTGATTTCACAGAAGTTTGATTTACTTGGAGTTTTATTGTGTTGTTTAAGTGTTCCCTTTATTTTTTTGTGCAGTGTAGTTCATATTCTAATATTACTTCCATTGTTTATTTTTTATTTCAGGTTTTATGTCTTTTGTATACTGTTGTAGAATGCCCAGCTCCAAAATAAACACATACATAGAACATCTGAAGTTGCTTACCTGTGGAAAACAGGAAGCTGTGGATAGAAACATTACTGTAAGAAAGAAACCACTTCTATATGTGGTGAAAAGTCAGCTGAGTTTGGAAATGTAACGAGGAGGAAGCGAGAGATAAAAATTCTGTTTCTTTGGTGATGTGCACTGCATTTTCTAAATAGAAAACTTTAACTCTGTTGAATTTTGTTTTGTTTGCTTTTAATAAATGACACAGAGACAACTTTGATTTGTTGTGAGACTTGAGCTCATCAGAGGATGCGGTGACACACTCAAACACAAGTCTGGACAAAAAGTGCACGTCACAGAATAGAATAAATGTTCATTCATGCACAGATTCAGAATGCCACTGATCCAGAAAATCACTTTTACAAGAACATCAAACATAACTATCAGTATCAGATTTTGACAGCACTGTGGAAATGAAAGGTGCTCTGTCAATCATATACTTCAATAGTAGAAGGCCTGAGAAACTGCACAAAAATCAAGGAATATTTGTATCAACTGAAAAAGCTCAACGTTATTGCTGTATCTGAGACACGGCTTGTTGTTTACAGTTAAAAGGATCAGTAGAGGATCAAGTAGAATAACATCCTACACTCATAGATAGCATTTTTATGAATAACACTGAGAGCAAAACAATAGTTGGCCTACTTATAAATGTTATAGGTGCTTCTTTTTCCAGTTTTTCCAAATTACTGTTTGTTGTTTGGTTCTGTGTTTGTTTATATTTTCCTTTTGACTCAAGTCATGAGTTCTTAGTTCGAGGTTCTGTTTGTTTTGGAGTTTTTTTTTTTTAATTCTTTGATTGGACTTTGTTTTATTCATTTAGTCCCTGGTATTATAGTTTATTATCCTGACCCCTTCCAGTATTTCTGTTTCTACTTCCTGTTTTACGTTGTTTCTGTCTCTCTTGTGCCTTAGTTTGACTTTAATTTCCTATGTCAGCTTGTCTGATTCTGTTCACCTGTGTCTCACATTTGTCCTGTTTGCATATATGGCCTCAGTCTGCTCACCAACTGTGTGTGTGTTACTGCTTCCTTGTCTCACACTTGTGTAAAGTTTTATTTGGACTGGATTTGCTACTTTCTGCCTGCAACCTTAATATAAGTGATATCAATATTATACTTATGTTTTCCCTACCTGTGTTTTATGTCCCGCATTTGAGTCCTCATTCTGCTGGCCCCTGACAGTTTACATTAATGGTGATACTACCAATGCCTATAAGTTTTGAGTTTATTAAAATGAAATAACTGGCATTGTTAATGTAAGAGCAAAAAAGTTTATTGACCTGACTGGAACTGATATGTGGATATTAAAATATATATTGTAGAATCTAAAGTGAAACTACTGAGACATGTCTGTAATCAGTCCTTCCAAACAGGTATATTTCTAAAAAGAAAAGAAAAGAAAAGAAAAGAAAAGAAAAGAAAAGAAAAGCCTTTCCAGTGTATACACGTACAGATTAACATCTGCATTCCAATTACAGACCAATTTCTCTGCTTTCATGGTTTTTGAAGATTTTAGAAAAGTTCTTTTTGCCTGATGTTCTTCAGCATCCTGTCAAGATGGTTAAAAATGTTTCTCCTGGTGGAATTTTCGGAACACCTGGTTGTCTGGAACACACAGTAGCAGTCACACAGCTCCTAAGAGAGGCAAAGGAGGGAAGGGGTGACTTGGTGGTCTTATTGCTGGACTTTGTAAATGTTGATGGTTCCATACCTCACAAGCTGGTGGAAGTGGCCCTTCAGCAACATCAACATTAATCAATGTAAAATCACCTAGGCAGACTTTTGGCAGTCTGCACTCTATTGCTTCTGTTTCCTTGTCCATGCAGTTTATGACACCTTACCAAGGCCATTAACATTTACACATGGGGTAGATCCGAATCCCCTTCCTGTCTCCAGTGTGGTGGGAGAGAAACAGCATCTCTTCAGTAGCTGTCCAAAGGACATACCCAATAGATGCTGTGATGGAAGCTTGGATCTGCTCAAACCCATCTGGGTCACCTAGGCAAGCAAGTATGTTGAAAGACCTGAAACTCCTGATGGATCCAGGCATACCACGGAAAATGTATCCCGGTACATCATTCCATTCCATTCAATTCAATTCAAGGCACTCAAGTTCCTCAAGGCACTTTATATTGTAAGGTAAAGAGCCTACAAATAGTACAGAGCAAACTCCAACAATCAGATGCCCCCCTATGAGCAAGCACTTGGTGACAATGGGAAGGAAAATTTCCCTTTTAACAGGAGGAAAGCTCTGTCTGTCACAGCCGGTGCAGGCAAGGCAGGGAGGACCCCAGTGCAGGATGCAAGGTGAGAGTTACAAATGGACTTAGCTTTATTGAAAAGTGTTTAAACGGAAAACTGGCTGGTCAGGAGCCAGTTACACCAAGAACTCGAAAACTGAAAACTCGAAACATGAAGACTCGAAACTTGAAAACACAAAACAGACAGCTGACGTCAACTTAGGCGTACAAACGACGAGGACCCGAACAAAGAACAGAGGAAAACTAAGGGCTTAAATACACACAAGGAAATCAGGGGGAGTGGAAACAACAGGGAACAGGTGAAACAAATCTAGGTAATGACACAGGGGAAGCAAACTGAACACAACACACAAGGAGCACGAGACTACCAAAATAAAACAGGAAGTGACCAACATAACACATACAGACCTCACACAGAAGAAATGACAAAGGAGATGATGCATTACAAAGAAATAAATTGGGAAAACTAAACATAACACAAAGAAACAACCCAAAAATTACAATACAACAGACTTAACCAAAAGAAACTCAAACACTGAGCCCAGGACCATGACACTGTCAGAACCAGGCTTGGAGAGGGGCAGCCATCTACTGCGACCAGTTATAGGTGAGGGGAGGGAGACAGGACAAAAGACATGGTGTAAATCAATAAGAAACCAGATAAAGTATATAATATTCAATAAGATTCTTACATCCCATTCTTAATCCATAGGGTTTAATATGATGTCAGCCTACCCTTTGTAGCCAAAAAAGCTTCAACTCTTCTGGGAAGGCTTTCCACAATGTTTAGAAGTATGTTTATATATATATATATATATATATATATATATATATATATATATATATATATATATATATATATATATATATATATATTGTTGACGATTCTTCCAGAAGACAGAGAAGCGTGAATCATCACTCCAGAGAAGGTCTCTACTGCCGACACTGGACTGCTCTAGAGTCCAGTGTCGGCATGCTTTACACCACTATATCTCACACTTTGCAGTGCATTTGGTGAAGTAGGGTTTGGATGCAGCTGTTTGGCCAGGGAAACCCATTCCATGAAGCTCTGTACACATGATTCTTGAGCTACTCTGAAGGCCACATGAAGTTCAGACGTCTGCAGCCATTGACTCTGCAGAAAGTTGGCAAGCCTGGAGCAGCCAGGAAACCACTGACCTTCTGATCAGTAGATGACCTACTCTACCTCCTGAGCTACAGCTACCCCTTATGCTGTATGGCAGCCACCCCACTGCCATAAAGCATACGAATCTGGTTAGACACCATGTTTATAAGATTTGTGGGGCAGAGTACAAGAACTTCAGTTTTATCTGAATTCAAAATCAGGAAATTAGAGGTCCATCCAACAATGAAAATGTATACAATTCTTTATAGTAATACTTTATAATAATACAGTAATGTTTCTATCCACATAATACAAAAAAAAAAATTGGTCCTAGCACAGAACCTTGTGGAACTCCATAATTAACCTTAGTGTCTGAAGAAGACTCCCCATTTACATGAACAAATTGGAGTCTATTAGACAAATATGATTCAAACCACTGCAGCACAGTACCTTTAATACCTATAGTATGCTCTAATCTCTATAATAAAATGTTATGGTCAACAGCATCAAAAGCTGCACTGAGGTCCAACAGTACAACAACAGAGATGAGTCCACTGTCAGAGGCTGTAAGAAGATCATTTGTAACCTTCACTAATGCTGTTTCTGTACTGTGGTGAATTCTGAAACCTGACTGAAACATTCCTCTGCAGATGATCAGTTACCTGTTTCACAACTAATCCCTTTTTGAGAGAAAAAGAAGGTTGGATATTGGCTTATACAGTAATTAGTTAAGGTAGCTGGGTCAAGTGATGGCTTTTTAAATAATGGTTTAATTACTGCCACCTTAAAAGTCTGTGGTACATAGGGAACTAAAAAAGATATATTGATCATATTTAAGACTGAAGCATCAATTAATGGTAGGACTCCTTTGAGCAGTCTAGGAATGGGGATAGACATATTGATGGTCTGGAGGAAGTAACTATTCATGTTTTAGAAAAGTAGCACAGAAAACATAAATGCCATGTCTAACCTTTGATCAACCCCCCCACCCCCAACACAGACACACACCCCTCTACTGTCTTAATGCAAACAGAACAAGGAAGGGGAACACTGTACTGTGCCTCTCGGAGTGTGCAGAAGTGTTCAGCTGTGAACTCAGAACAAGGCAAACAGGTAAAGCTCACATTCATTTGCTGTTCTAAAGAAATCATACATTCAGATTGATAAACTGCTTGAACTTGAATAGATCAGTCAATATGTTGGTCATGTTTTTATTCTCATAGAATCTAAATGTATGTGGGTCTGGCTTATCTTTTTTTAATTTTAGTTTTGTTTGCTTGTTGTTGTTATGCTCTCTCTCACCATCTCTTTGGTTAAAGTAGCACATTTTTTGACATAATGATAAATTCATTTTGGACATTTCTTCCTTTAAAATTCTTTGGATTTTCCAAATGATTTCCTGATTGGCTGAGAGACACTGAGAGAGAACTTGCAACCAGAGTGCTGCCAGAAGCATTTGCGTTACGCATAAATCATGCAAGAGATCCAATAAAGACAAACTGAATGGCTAAAGCTGTCAAAGCAATGCTTACGGGTAGACATTCTAATAGTCTAGTCACCAATACACTGTTTTTTTGGTGTTAAAAAGCTAATGCTGGGATTTACTAAAGTGGGGCAGTATCAGTTTTGTGACTGGAAGATATGCACGTTTTTACACATATCCTTATTGTTGCGCTGACACCCACCTGCATGATCAGTGCACTTTGGTATTTAAATAAACAGCACTAGACTTCTCCTTATAACTGTGTATTAACTTTTCAATAGAAGTCTAAAAGAGCTTGAAAAAGGCAACTAGACTTTTCTAATTTTTAGATCATTTCACCTCTCATCCAAGAGGTTCTTCACTTCTAAAACCAAGAGGTGGAGAGTCCCAGGTATTTAAACCCTAGTAGGGGTTGTCCCCTTCAGAGGTGGTCATTGACCCACTACTGTTCATGTGCTTCATCACATGAACCAAGGTGTGATATTGCTTAAGTTGTGTTTGCTAGTTTTGTCCTTGGGATGAACTACTGTATGTTCAACACAATACATGCTGTGCAGTGCAGCGAGGGGTGCTCGGACCTCTATACTGGAGAAACCAAACAGCCACTCCACAAATGCATGGCACAGCAAGGAAGAGCCGCATGACAAGACTCAGCTTCTGCACCTAAAGGATAAAGGACACTCTGTAAGGACAGTTATGAAGGACCATCACTGAACAGAGGTGGTGGCTTACAACATCAGCTGTCGGCAACCTTGTGTTCCCTTCCCAGGTGCCTCAGCCCCCAATCACATTTTACTTCATGTGACCTATTGAGGTCACATGATAGGGTGAAACAAGGTCTCACAGTGGTTTCATGTGAAACCCCTGGTGGTAACCAGTCACTCCTTTTTTCACACCTTGTCTCATGTGATGATCCACATGATCAATAGTGGGTCAACAAGTCTGGTAGATCTTTTCAACAAGCCGAAATGATGCTTTTCTCCATTCACTTTTTAAGCAAACCCAATATTGTTTTAGAAGTCTGGCAAAAGCATCTTTTTAACAAGTGTTTTCTTGTCAAAAATTGATCAGTCTAAGTTTTCATGTTGATTTCTCTCCAAATGGTTCTTTGATGGCCTTTCTTGGTCTACTGTTTTTCTGAAAAGAGGAATAAAAAAGTCACTAAACAACAAAGGTCATCAACATACATTAGTAACATATTCTCTGTTTTATGGATTTCCATTTGTACCAAAATTATGTTCATAACCTCTTGCATCCACTTAAACTTTAACACACAACTTTTGTCTTTTAAATGCTGACCTGCACTTCATTTGTCAAAAGCTTTTTACAAACAGATTGTCCATGTCTGTCAGTGTAACTTTACTCTTACTGTCTTGTTGCACTTCTCTTTCTTTCTCTGGTTTCTGCTGTGTCATTTTTCAGTTCTGCCTCCAGAGTTTTAAACAAGGTTTGTTTAGTTCATTATCATTGTTTTAGCTGTGGTGTACCAACTGTGAAACTACTCAGATCAAATTTCCTGTTCACTTTCACTCAAATAAAAGCAGAAGAAAAAGTCAAAGGCACAAATTCCAGGAAACCTATAATTCAAAAACAAATTTTGTTTCAATAATGTTTGTGCAAAAGTTGATTCTGATTGCAGAGATCAGTTTTAGCATGAAGTTTCTCAGTGAAAAATGAATTTCATATGGTAACAATAAGGGCCATGCTGAACAAGAGACTAATGAAGGAATGCTTTATGAATTATGAAAAAAAACTCTTTAACTTTAAAAATTATTTTTGCACTACAGCATCTTCTCACTGTGTAATAGTTTCTGGAGATCTGGGGACATGGTGTCAGGCAGTATTCATTATTAACTGCGTGTTCAAAGACAAACTGTATGTCACTTTGCTTTTGGATTATTTGTCTTTATAAGCAAGTTTGGGAAAACCTAAAATCATTTTTCCCTTCCCTCAGGTTCAGCCAGTCTGTGGTATTTTCAGCAGTGACATTATGGCAGCAGCAGCACCTGGTGAGTCCCACCAGACTTCATTTGTCTGTGTAACACACTGTCTAATCACACACATTTAAATGTGCAAAGGTCACACCATGCAAGACACCTGTTCAGGTACTGGAAGAGAAAATATAGAACAGCATACGAATAATTCTCTGTTTGGTAAAAATAAAAACAAATATGATGTGTTTTTCCATTTTCAGTTTAATTACATCAATTAAATTCAAATCAGTTGTATTTACTGTATAAAGCACAAATCAATTCAATTCAATTCAATTCAATTTTATTTATATAGCGCCAAATCACAACAAACAGTCGCCTCAAGGCGCTTTGTATTGTGGGTAAAGACCCTACAATAATACAGAGAAAACCCAACAGTCAAAACATCCCCCTATGAGCAGCACTTGGCGACAGTGGAAAGGAAAAACTCCCTTTTAACAGGAAAAAACCTCCAGCAGAACCAGGCTCAGGGAGGGGGGGGTCATCTGCTGTGACTGGTTGGGCTGAGGGGATAGAAAAGACATGCTGTGGAAGAGAGCCAGAGATTAATAACAATTAATGATTAAATGCAGAGTGGAGTATAAACAAAGTAAATAAGGTGAATGAGAAGAAACAGTGCATTATGTGAACCCCCCAGCAGATTAGGCCTATAGCAGCATAACTAAGGGATGGTTCAGGGTCACCTGATCCAGCCCTAACTATAAGCTTTATCAAAAAAGAAAGTTTTAAGCCTAATCTTAAAAATAGAGAGGGTGTCTGTCTCCCGAATCCAAGCTGGAAGCTGGTTCCACAGAAGAAGGCGCCTGAAAGCTGAAGGCTCTACCTCCCATTCTACTCTTAAGTATCCTAGGAACTACAAGTAAGCCAGCAGTCTGAGAGTGAAGTGCTCTGTTGGGGTGATATGGTACTATGAGGTCTTTGAGATAAGATGGGGCCTGATTATTCAAGACCTTGTATGTGAGGAGAAGAATTTTAAATTCTATTCTAGATTTAACAGGGAGCCAATGAAGAGAAGCCAATATGGGAGAAATCTGCTCTCTCTTTCTAGTCCCTGTCAGTACTCTAGCTGCAGCATTTTGGATCAGCTGAAGGCTTTTCAGGGAGCTTTTAGGACAGCCTGATAATAATGAATTACAATAGTCCAGCCTAGAAGTAATAAACGCATGAATTAGCTTTTCAGCATCACTCTGAGAAAGGATGTTTCTAATTTTAGAAATATTGCGCAAATGCAAAAAAGCGGTCCTACATATTTGTTTAATATGTGCATTGAAGGACAAAAATGACTCCAAGATTTCTCACAGTGTTACTGGAGGCCAAAGTAATGCACTGCAGAGTAAGTATCTGGTTAGACACCATGTTTCTAAGATTTGTGGGGCCGAGAACAAGAATTTCAGTTTTATCTGAATTTAGAAGCAGGAAATTAGAGGTCATCCAGGCCTCAATGTCTTTAAGACATTCCTGCAGTTTAATTAATTGATGTGTGTCATCTGGCTTCATAGATAGGTAAAGCTGAGTATCATCTGCATAACAATGAAAATTGATGCAGTGCTTTCTAATAATACTGCCTAAGGGAAGCATCAACTTCCCTTAGGCATCAAATCACAACAAACACTCACCACAAGGCACTTATTTCTTTCTTAAAACAAAATGTTCTTTTTTAAAAACTGAATGTTATATCTGTATTTCATACACCTCTGTGTCAAACCACTCTAGCTGTACTTTATACAACAGTAACTTCAAAACCAACACAGTCCTACAGGATGATAACAGTATTGCATTATGATAGACAGCAGCTGCACTGTGATCAAATCTTTCTACATGCTCCATATGCCACCTAGTGTGGAAAAACATGAACACTGTTTGACACAATGTTTGACGCACATGAAAGTGAACACAGTGGCACTGAAACCACATGACAGTAGAGCTGTAGTGGTGTAATGTAATGGTGTAATGAGTGCACAGTACAAATGCTGGCATCTACTTTTGTGCCAACCACTGCAAACCCCATTTGCTTCTATTTTCATCATGGCATATTTTAATCACTATAATGCAAATGCTGTTTTGCCAGATATAGAAAAAAAGTGATGAGAATGAGACTTTCCAAAGATTTATGAAAAACCCAAAGTCATTGCTTAACAACGCCTCTCTAATTCTGACCCCAGTGCTGTCTGAACAATAACAGCTATCAAAAAAGTCCTTCAGTGTTCAGTTAGTGTCGTAGTCTCAGGCAGTTTTCCTGCTGCATTACAGAGAAAAACAATTAAAAACTGATTGTTACAGGAGGACTGCAGCTTCACAATCCTCAGTAGGATACCATCCATCAATTCATCCAACCATCCATCCATCCATCCATCCATCCATCCATCCATCCATCCATCCATCCATCCATCCATTTTCTTACACTTGTCCAGTTCGTGGGGGCAGCAGCCCAAGCAAAGAATCCCAGACCTCCCTCTCCCCAACCACCTCCTCCAGGCCAATCGAGGAGATCCCAAGGCGTTCCCAGCCGAGAGATATAACGTATGATAGCATGTCCTGGGTCTGCCCAGGGACCTCCTCCCTGTAGGACATGCCTCGAACACCCCAACCAGGAGGAGCCCAGGAGACATCACAGTCAGATGCCCGAACTACCTCAACTGGCTCCTTTCGATGTGGAGGAGCAGCGGCTCTACTCTGAGCCCGTCCCAAATGGCCACACTCCTCACCCTATCTCTAAGGGAGAGTCCAGCCACCCTTCAGAGGAAGCTCATTTCTGCCACTTGTATTCGCAGGCCTATGTTATTTCAGTCACTACCCAAAGCTCGTGACCATAGGTGAGGGTGGGGAAGTAGATTGATCGGTAAATCGACAGCTTCGTTTTCATGCTCAGCTCTCTCTTCACCACGACAGACCGGTGCAGCGTCCGCATCACTGCAGACGCAGCCACGATCCATCTGTCGATCTGCTCCCTTCGCCCTGACAGACCGCTTTTTTTGGTAACAAAAAAAAAAAAAAAAAATCCACTGACAACTAATAACACCAAAATCTTTATTTTACCAAAATAAATTTTAATGTTTGAAACCATGGTCATCTGTTGGTTATCCTTTAATTTGCATACATACATAATTTCTTTTTTTTTAAACATAGTGGTAGCATTATTGTAGCATACAAGTGCTACAATAAGTGTTACTTATGATCACAAGAGGGGACCAACATACAATAAATGAAAACATTATAGCACACACAATGTTTGAACACTTTTATTAATAAAAAATTTTAAAGAAAATTACATCCATATGACCATCTGTCCACTAACAAAAAATAGAAGGGTGAAACATGGCAAACATCTCTTTCACTTCATTCTTTGCTCATTTTGTCAGAACTCAGACACAACAATTTAGTCCTACTAGCCTAGAAAATGGGATGGGGAAAAATAAAAACACACATAAAAACACACACAGCTTCTACATATTCTCTCCTGCAGTTGCATTGCTAAATCTGATGGGTGTTCTTTTACGTTCGGATAATCTGATTTAAAGAATTACAGGTATTCCAGAAACTGTGAGTTTCCAAGAAAACTTATGGACTTAATCTTGTAAGTTGTTGAAAGAGTTATCATGGAATAAATACAGAAGATGTGCTATTCCTTTTCCTTCACAATTTGTTGAATTAAATGCGGTTTTATTGATTATAAAGTCTGGGTTGTTCAGATTAAAACAAGGTGCTGCTTGGATACAATGAAAATAAATAACTGATTTTAGGAGGAACTAACATTTTGTTTACTGCTGTTCATTCACACAGGCTGATAGGGAGGTTGTTCCATTTATTTAAACCATCATGTACTGATTTATATCATGGAGTGAAATTAAGGCTGCACATCTCTGATAGCTTGGGTTAATTATTGATGTGTATATGTTTATAATTGTATGCTTTAAGGTCAGGGCAGCCAAGTTAACTACTTTTGCTAAATATTGATATTTTTTAAAATGTAAATACTCAATGAACTTCATTCATGCAGCATGTGTTTGCAGCTTGTCTTTCACACAGGCTCAGTTGCCAAAACTTATGTTTACAGAAACTGGGACAAAATCTGTTTATTACATGAAATCAGTGATTTTGATTTCAGAGCAGTGCTGACTTGTGTTTTTGTATTTTTGCAGATGATGATTTCAATATATCAGAATACAACAACTCTGACTCTGAGGACTGTAAGTTAATGTGATTTTTTTCTACAAGGACAAGAAATTGTGGCTAAAAAACACCATAGACCAATATATGAATATTAAAGCTACTACAAAAATTAATGAATAACAACATTTTTTTAAATTAAAACTGAACTCAGTGTTTCAATAATTGGATTTCTTTTTTCAGTGTCTGAGCTGAGGGTTGTTCTGCTGGGGAACAACTGGTCTAAGAGGAGTTCAGTGGGGAACTCCATACTGGGGGTGACTGTGTTCAACACAGAGGAAAAAGCAGACCTCTGTCTGAGAGTTAAAAGAGAACTGAAGGGAAAAGAAATAGATCTCATCAACACTCCAGATCTGCTGTCACCTAAAATCTCCCCAGAAGACCTGAAGAAACAAGTTGAAAATTGTGTGAGACTCTCTGCTCCTGGACCCCACGTGTTCCTGCTGGTCATCCAGCCTGCAGACTTCACTGAGGATCAGAAAAACAAGCTACAAATAGTCCTTGAATTCTTTGGTGATCCAAAATTTGATCATTCTCTGCTACTGATCACACCCAAAGACAAGAGTTTAAGTTCAGTTGAAAAGTACCTGCAACACCCACAGTTAGGAGACATAATCAGAAAATGTAGTGACAAATTGTTGTGGCAGAAGAACCTGGAACAAAAGCAGCTGTTGGCAGCCATAGATACAGTGGTGAAGAAGAACAAGGGTGAGGATGTTTCGAATGAGGATACATCTGTTTCTCACAGTGATTATCAAGAAGAAAAAATCGCTGACATCTTGGATCCTGTGAGGGGTGGTAAGTGCGGGAACAATAATTCTTGTATAGTATAATATGATGATCAGGTTTAAGTTCAGGGTTTCAGTCTGTGTATTACAAATCCAGGGGGGCAGTTGATCCTCAAACAAACATTTTTTATTAAATATCCCTCAGCTCAGGTTGAGTGGTTTCGAGACAAAGTAAGAGAGGCTGTTTTTTATGCAGCTGAAAACTGCCAGCCTTCATGATTACTAAACTGATTCTCAACTTGCAATCTAAGGTGCAGTCATGGTCACGCTTATGATCAAAAATGATTTTCATTATGGAAAAATTGTGTTTAGCACATGACTGCATGTTTGACACACTCCTGCATGAAGATGAGGGTGGAGTTACTGGAGCTGTCCTTGGTGCCAGTTTCAAGAAATTGGTTCCAAAACTCATGCCATGTGAGTTCAGCTATATCCAGCTGGTACTGTATCTCTCAAATTTCAGCACAAGCTCCGCCTTCTTATCAGAAAGATTTTGTTCCTTGGGCCTCCACCTTCTGTGGGTGGAGTATTAGAATATTCTAAATCACATGTAGTCTGGCCCCTCACCCAGAACCAATTTGCCTCAGGAGGCAACAAATTCCACCACAATAAAGTGGTGATTCATAGACGTGTGAGCTCGATTCAGATAATATTCAATTGATCACAGTTGTACAGTGTCAGTAGAGGCTACATCCGCAGCATTCTCTCAATCCTGAGTAATCTGGTGGTGGTGTGAAAATGAGTATTTTAACAACTATATAATGGAATGTAACCAAACTGTGGTGATTAAAATACTTTCTCCATAATGTTTTGAAAAACATTATCTAATTTAATTATATATTATTTTTTTTACAGCACATGAGCTCAGGATAATGCTGTTTGGAAAAAGTGAGGACAAAAAATCAGCTCTGGAAAACATCATCATTGGGAAAAAAAGGTCAATTGTGTCCAAAGTCTTTGCAGGAAAGCAATGTCGTGCTTCCTCTGGAGAGTGGAATGGGAAACCATTAACAGTAGTAAAAACTCCATACATCTTCAGCTTGCCTGTGGAAACACTGTTTGATGTGATCAAGAGCTGTGTGGGTCTCTGTCCTCCTGGACCAAACGTTCTGCTGCTGTTAGTGAAACCTTCTGATTTCACTGAGAAGAACAGAAAAACTCTGAATTTGGTCCTGAGCTTGTTTGGACAAGATGCCTTTAAACACTCCATGGTCATCATAACACATAATGAGAAAGGGAATGACTCAGTGGGAAAACTCATCCAAGAATGCAACCAAAAGCAGCACATCATCAGTTTTGACAAAAAGGATTCTTCTAAAAATGATTCAGAACTGATGCAAAAAATGAACAAAATAGTGAGTGACAACTGGGGAGAATATCTAATGCTAAAAGAAGAGGCCAAACCCTTGAATCTGAAATCCAATGTCAACCTGGTTCTGTGTGGGAGGAGAGGAGCAGGGAAGACTTCAGCAGTCAAGGCCATTTTAGGTCAGACTGAGCTTCATTCAGTCTCCAGCTCAGAGTGTGTTAAACATCAGGGAGAGGTGCGTGGACGCTGGGTTTCCCTGGTGGAGCTGCCTGCCTTGTATGGAAGACCTGAGGAGACAGTGATGGAGGAATCACTCAGGTGTATCTCCCTCTGTGATCCTGAGGGTGTCCATGCCTTCATCCTGGTACTACCTGTGGCTCCTCCCACTGATGAAGACAAGGAAGAGTTAGAGACCATCCAGAACACATTCAGCTCTCGAGTCAATGCCTTCACCATGATTCTGTTCACTGTGGACTCAGATCCTACAGATCCAGCTGTTGTTAAACTTCTTAATGAAAACAAGAACATCCAGGAGCTCCGTGGGAGCTGTGGAGGAAGATCTGTTGTTCTCAACATCAAGGACAAACAGCAGATCCCAGAGATGTTTGAGGTTCTGGACAAAATTATCCAGCCCATGGGCAAACCAAACTGTTATACAACTACAACATTTTTACATGCACAAATGGAGAAAGTCTTACAACTTGTCAGTGGTAAGTATTTTAGATTTTAATATTTCCAATGACCCAATGAATCTTGATCCAACAGTACACAAATGCAAACCTTTAATGTAAATGAAACTGTTTTCATGTTTCAGGCGATCAAGATGGAGACCAGGGCTCAGACTGTCTCAGGATTGTGCTCATTGGGAAGACTGGCTGTGGAAAGAGCTCTACAGGAAACACCATTATAGGAAGAGACGAGTTTAAAGCAGAATCCAGTCAAATGTCGGTCACTAAACGTTGTCAGAAAGCACACGGTGAGGTGGACGGTCGTCATGTTGCTGTGGTCGACACTCCTGGTCTGTTTGACACAACTTTGTCGAATGAAGAGGTTCATGAAGAGTTGGTGAAATGCGTCAGTCTTCTGGCTCCAGGACCACATGTCTTCCTGTTAGTGATGCACATTGGCAGGTTCACAGCAGAGGAGAAGGAAACACTGAAGCTCATTAAAAAATTCTTTGGGAAGAATTCTGAAAAGTTCACCATCATCCTGTTAACAGGAGGAGATACCCTGGAGTATGACAAAGTCTCCATAGAAGACTACATCAAGGAAAAATGTGATGCTTCCTTTAGGAGACTGATCACTGACTGTGGAGATAGGTACCACGTGTTCAACAACCATGACGGACAAAACCACAAACAGGTCAGTGAGCTGATAACAAAGATCGATGCCATGGTGAAGGAAAATGGAGGCTGCTGCTTCACCAATAAGATGCTGCAAGAGGCTGAAACTGCGATAAGGAAGGAGATGCAGAGGATTCTAAAGGAGAAGGAAGAAGAGATTGAGGAACAAAAGGCAGAATTTGAAAGAAAACATAAGGAAGAAATGGAAGCCATGAAGAAACGAATGGATGAAGAGAGAGAAAAGGAGAGGATACAGAGAGAAAAAGAACTCGACAAAATGAGAGATAAAATTAGGGAAGAAGAAGAGGAAAGAAAGAAAGAACAGGAAATCAGGGAAAAGGAGAAAAGGGAAAAAGAAACTGAAGAAGAAAGACGTCGACAAGAATTCAAAAGAGAACTTGAAATGTTGGACAGACAAATTCAGGAAGAAAAAGAGGCAAAGGAAAGTGTTGACAGAGAGCTGGAAGAGACCAGAGAAGAGATGAGGAGAAAACAAGAGGAGTGGGAGAAGGAACAGAGAGAATGGTGGGAGAAACAAAGACGAGAAGACGAAAAGAGACGAGATGAGGAGAAAGAAAAAATGAAAAAGCTGCAGGAAAATTACAATCAAGAAAAACAAAAATATGAAAAAAACAAAGAACAAGAGGATCAAAAAAGAAGAGAACAAGAAATAAAAGAGTTAGAAGAAAAGAACCAGAGAGCCCTGGAAGATCTAAGGAGAAAACATGAAGAGGAGGCCAGAAAGAGAGCCGAGGAGTTCAACAAATCCCAGAAGAAACACATGGAGGAGATAGCAGCTCAGAGGGAAGAACATGAGAAGGAAATGTATGACCTCGTGAATCGTGTGACCAGAAAGACTGAAAACTTGAGAAAGATCAAAATTTTAATGCAAAAACATGAAAAACAACTGAAGAATGTGAAAAATGAGGAGGAAAATGAAGACCTCCAGGAAATACATAAAGATGAATTAAGTGAGTTGATGCAAGAAATCTTGAATGAAGAGATCAGCGACACGTCAGCCTGCAGCATTTTATGAAGAGAAACTTTATCAGATTTGCTTTTTTTTCCTACCATTTGGAAACTTAAAGACACACAGATTTGTTGTTCTGCATGTTTTACACATCATGACCACAGAGCGTTCATCTGATTGGACATCATCTAAAACATCAGATCCACATAAACACAGTGACACACACAGAAGTCTCACCATTAGACCACAGGTCACCAAACCAGCTGCTGACTCAGACTGGTTAAACCAGGTCATCCCACTGAATAGTTATTAGTTATTACTAGTCCCACATGTGGAACCAGCAGTTGGCAGTTATCACCTCGTTAATGTCAGTAAATCCACCATTGCTTCTATCAGGCTGGTCAGTGTTTCTCAAGTTTCACATTTTCATGCATTCACATGGTTTGAATTCAAATGCACTCATCAACAACGTAAGAAGCACGTTCCAAATCTCATTTTGAATCTTACCACAACATTTACCACCAGTTTGTGTTCCTGAGTTGTAACAGTATTTTCTGCTTATAACCATCATTTTAATTTGCAATTTAATAAATTTAATAAATGATTTTCTTTTCTGTTTTTTTAATGTAATTTTAATAGAATCCGTATTTGACAGTAATTTTTTTTGTTTGTCTTTTAGATTGATGCTAAGTGCTATTTGATTTCTGATATATTGTTTTGTTCTGGTTTTGTTGGGATTGTATGTGTTACTAGTAATAAACCCATTTTATTATAAATAAAAACAAGGTCAAAAAAATTATACAGGATTTTGTTTTCCTTCAATTTAAGAAACTAAGAGAAAAAATGATGTGATTTTTTTTTTTTTTAAATCAGACATAACTTAAACTGTTCTCTCTGTAAAATCTAAATTACAAATATGACTGCATTTGCTCAATGTACAGAACGAGTCAAAAAATTTGGACACACCTTCTTCAATGTTTTTCTTTTTTTTCCCTACATTGTAAATTAATACCAAAGTCATCACTCTGAAGGAACACATAAGGAATCATGTAATAAACTTAAAAGTGGTAAAAAAAAAACTTCAAAGTCAGCACCTTTTGCTTTGCACACTCTTAACATTCTCTCAGTCAGCTTCGTGAGGTACAGTCATCACCTGGAGTTTTCCAGGTACTGAGCCCTTGTTGGCTGTTTTGCTTTCACTCTGTAGTCCAACTCATCCCAAATCACCTCATTTGGGTTTAGATCATATGATTGTGGAGGGCAGGTCATCTGGCACAGCACTCTATCACCCTTTTTTATGGTCAAATAGCCCTTACATAGCCTGGAGGTGTGTTTGGGGTCACACCTCCAGGACACCCAGGCTGTCCGCAACCCATCAAGAGGACTGAAGACCCATGGCCACGCATTCCAACAACAACTGCATGCCCACCCCAGCAGATGGGAGAGGGAGGTCCCAGAAGAAGCCCCTCCAGCTGAGGGGTCAAGACCCCAGAGAACCTGAGGCACAGGCTGGCAGCAGGACCCCAGGGCCCCAGGCACCCGAGAACCGCCCAACGCTCCGCCCCACACTCCGCCCCACACTCCGCAAGGTGTAGGGAATAGGGGTGTAGGATGACCGACACGCATGAGTTGTAATGACTATAATGCAATTAAAAAGGAGGGGCAAGTGGTCGTGCAGCTCCAGACGTGGCCTCTCCGAGACCCTGCATGCGTGAGTGATGTGTAGCGTGAATGTGTGTGTGTGTGTGGGGGGGGGTGCCACCCCACCTGGTGGCGTGCCCAGGACAGCAGAGACCACCTCAGGACAGGAAGGGACCCGACCAGGAGCCCAGACCCTGCACCCCGCACCCTGCACCCCGCACACACACCCCACACCCCACACCCCAAGACCACAAGGCAGCATCCACCCAAGGCCCCCCCACCACCATCAACCAGGACAAGCACACAGACATTGCAAGAAAGCAGCCACAGGACTCCAGCCCCAGGAAGCCACCGGACACACATAGGCCCTCAGAATATCTTTTGTTTTTACAGTGTAACAGGTTCAAGGTGCTAGGAAGGATGTTACCACCAACAACTGTCTGCTGTTGGAGCCGACCGGCAATAGAGTCAGCTGAGGCCAGATGAGGTCCCCGGGTGGTGCCGTTTCCAGTAGCCAGTGACAGTCCCCGGTACTCCACCTCGAGGCCAAGCAGCTCAGAGCCCATGAGACACGTACTGCAACTGACAACACTCTTTACTGGTGACCAGAGGTGGGAAGTAACGAAGTACAAATACTTCGTTACTGTACTTAAGTAGATTTTTCAGGTATCTGTACTTTACTTAAGTATTTATTTTTCTGACTACTTTTTACTTTTACTCCCTACATTTTTACACAAGTATCTGTACTTTCTACTTCTTACATTTTCAAACAGACTCGTTACTTTTTAACACGTCAGAGAGAAGTTTGCATTTCCGGTCAGTGAGCCGTCAATCATCAAACGATCTGAGCCTAAACGGAGGAATAATAACATATAAGAGACAATCGTACTGTGTATCCTCCATCACCGGGCTTATCTCGTACAAAGGGATTAAATACGCAAACCCATATAATTAATGTATCATTTATAGCGCTATAATCAGGGGTTACAGCGGGCCGGACCGAGTCCGTAAGTTGCGCTGCGGCACATAAACAGCTTAGCTAGCGCTACTGAAGAGGAGCGAGCATGAAGGGAGTAACCTGTGGCAGGTAAATGCAACGTTTCTAAATGCTCAACAAATATCAGCAAACACACAAAGTGTGTGCAGTTTGTCACACAGTGTGTCTGCTAGCTAAAAGAAGAGCTGCTGCATTTCAGGGAGAGCAAAGAGAGAGAAGTTCACTCAGAGATGGAGAAAGAGGAGAGGAGAGGAAGAAGAGAGGCTAGAATTAAAGGTAAGGAAAGTTTTTTTAAGGAAAATAAACTGAAGTATGCTGACGTGTAATTCAAAGATTCTATGAAAATACTGCAGTTTAGTGTTTAATAAATAGGTTAGCTTGTTGTACTGTATTTACAGTAAAGCTCTGTGTTGGTGCACAGTGTTTGTGTTCATGGTCACAGTTACAGGTTACATCAGTGCAGCAGAGATGAGTTTGAATCAAAGCTGCTGATGCTGAGATTCATTCACTGAATCCAACATTTATTCAGCCTGTATGCTGTCAGTGTAGGGGATGGAGATCAGCTCAGATAGCTGTGAAATACTGGGTTACATCTTTGTGAGTTCAGTTCATCCACACAGAGCAGTAAACCTCAGAGCAGCAGCAGCAGGTCAGCTGATCACAGCCTGCACACCAACATCATTTACTGGAGCTCACAATAGAAAGATGTGATTCTTCTCCCCATGCAGAGCCACTACAGCTGATCTTAGGGTTCCTCCACCTTCTGAATCCCACTGTAACCCCTGAGTATCCTCATGTTGGTGTTTAGGTGGAGGTACAGTCACCCTCTACTATGGAGGACACAGAGAACAGAGCTGTGTTTAAATTCCCTTTCACAGTTTGTGTCCTACATAACAGATTCAAGCTGAGTGCATCCATTAGAATTAAAATTTAGATTGGAATAACGTTTGTATTCTAATGTAATATTATTTTATATTATTACAATAATATAATGAGGTTCGGTTAGTTTTACACAAAAATAGCAGGTAGAAACATCCTCCAAAGAACTACTTTTACTTTCTTACTTTGAGTACATTTCAGAGCCTGTACTTTTTTACTTTTACTTAAGTAGAGAAGTTGAACCAGTACTTTGACTTTTACTAAAGTATTTTTTAACATAAGTACTTGTACTTCTACTTAAGTACAGAATGTCAGTACTTTTGCCACCTCTGCTGGTGACTCAGGAATTAGAAATGCTAAAACAAGCTCAGCCATAATCTGCTGTTTCTTGAGAGCCACTGTCAGAGACATATATTGAACAATTATTCTGCTCACTAAACAAACATGTGGAGCACATTTTCAGTTCCATCCCCTGTGGCCGTGGTGTTGGGCATTTCAGCAGGTTACTGTCACTGCACATATCAACCTGCACATCTTCGTCATTTTGGGAGCTAATTCACATATTCAGGTACGATGGCATGCATCCAAATGGACTTGTAGCTAAACTTCTTTCCTCCAACATCTCCTGTGTTGTTTTTACTCAGGTCCTCCCATCACAGCAGGAGAGATCAGTTCGTCATGATCCACTCAGTCTGACCATTCCCGCTACTAGTGATGTCATTTGAACTTCTCGTGGTCTACAATTACTAATACATCGCTATATAACATTGCCAAACCACTTTGTCACATTAATAATTAACAACAGACCAGTGACCAACAGAAAGCCAGGACACAGACCTCAAAGACCCTCTGCTCATGTTCACATTAAACCCACCCTGTCTCCATCCACTGATACTGCTGTCACAACCTGCAGTTTAAAAATCGCTCTTCTTAATGTCAGATCTTTAGAAAAAATACTTTTGTTATTAATAACATCATTACTAGCAATAAACTTCTCACTTGATGACACTGGTAACAGAGCTGATGGAAACATCACCCACTAACTATAGCTTTTTTCCAGAGGACTCAGTGTCACAGTCACAGATGTTCTAGATGTCGGTATCTCTGATTATTATTCCATTATTATTTATCTGTCAATACAAACCAATATATTAATGCACATCATGTCAATGCCAGCATGGCTGATACATTCATCAGTGAATTTTCAAAGCGCATATTAGGAATATTTTTGTCATGTGATGAAATGATGATCAATTCCTCTGATACCATTTCTCAAATTATTGACCATACTGCTCCTGTCAAAATGATTAATGTCTACCTGAAGCACCCTGGAGAAAATGTGAAAAGGAAACATGCGCACAAAGAATCTGCAGGAGAGATGAGAGAAAATATAAAAAATGTGCTGTAATCACAGCGCTACTCAAGAAAAATAACTTAAATCAGGAGTCTGTCATTAATCTTTAATCTTTACATGCTCCCGCTTGGTACTTTCATAAAGAATCATAATGAATCCTGCCATTCTTATGCAGGTGGTATACAGCTGTTCTAATTATTTTCCTCTAATCTAACCTCAGTTCACAAACTAATGAGCTTCATTGATGACATTAACTACTGCATGTCTCCAAACTGATCAGAGAGGATGCAGAAATATTTGCTGTTGGTCCAAAAATTCAGAGACAGAAAATGTTCACATTTATCATCCCTGTCTCTGAGACACAGCGAGTGACTCGGGAATCCTGGCATCATTCTGGACAGCTATCTCAGTTTTGATAACCATATTGATAAGCGCAACAAAACTGCTTTCTATCACTTAAAAATGTATCAAAAGTTGGAAAATTCTTAACTCAAACTGAGTCTTAGATCCATGTATTCATATCAAGCAGATTAATTCAACTTCAGGTCATTCAAAGGCAGAGCCTTCAGCTTTCAGGCCCCTCTTCTGTAGAACCAGCTCCTAGTTTGGATTCAGGAGACAGACACTGTCTCTATTTTTAAGATTAGGCTTAAAACTTTCCTTTTTGATCAAGCTTATAGTTAGGGCTGGATCAGGTGACCCTGAGCCATCCCTTAGTTATGCTGCTATAGGCCTAGGCTGCTGGGGGTTCACATAATGCACTGTTTTGTTTTCATTCACCTTATTTACTTTGTTTATACTCCACTCTGCATTTAATCAATTGTTATTAATCTCTGGCTCTCTTCCACAGCATGTCTTTTTTTCTCTCCCCTCAGCCCACCAGTCACAGCAGATGACCCCCCCTCCCTGAGCCTGGTTCTGCTGGAGGTTTCTTCCTGTTAAAAGGAAGTTTTCCCTTCCCACTGTTGCCAAGTGCTTGTTCATGGGGGTTGTTTTGACTGTTGGGTTTTCTCTGTATTATTGTTGGGTCTTTACCCACAATACAAAGCGCCTTGAGGTGACTCTTTGTTGTGATTTGGTGCTATATAAATAAAAATTGAATTGCATTGAATTGAATTCAGAATGGAGCAGTCCTTGAAGAGAAATTTGACCATATTAGCCCAGTTTTGAAGGGACTTCACTGGCTCCCAATTTAACATTATCACCTTTAAAATCCCTCTGTTAGTTCATAAAGCTCTCAGTTTGCCCCCCAGTATATCTCTGACTTGCTTATTGTCTACAACCCAGGGAGACCTCTCAGGTCATCAAGTGCAGATCTTTTAAATGTTCCTAGAATTAGATTTATTGCCTCTTTTCCATTAGTACCTATTTGGCTCAATTCAACTCTGATTGGTTTAGTTCGTTTTCCATTACACACAAAAAAATAAAGGTAATATTTTGTACTCAAAAGGTACTTCTATCAGGAAAGTTCCCTGTAAGTACAGAGATGGACCCTTGGGGTGATTTCTGTGGACCATCAGAGGTACAAAACTGTACCAGTAGAAGTCAGTGTTCGGTGGGGTGTTTCCTCCCAAACGACAAAAAAGGCACCAGAAGTGTAAAATGGCGGACTGTCCGGTTTTATGCAGCCTGTCCACCGAAGAACTTATTCAAAAAATATCAAAAGCTGGAATCAAAATGAATGAAGATGAGGCAAGAAGATTCAATGGTGAGTAATCTGACCTATTTATGTTCATGATCTAACTCAATCTCCATTAATTTAAATTTTAAGACTAATGTGCTAACAGTACCTAGCATGTTATGAGTACAGGACATTACCCAACTTCTCTGCAGTTTCAGTATATTAGTATTTTAGTGAATTAATGTCACAAGAGCTAAGTAAATTAATTTTTTTTGTGTTTAAGTACTTTGTTTGGGTTTGTATTTGCTGTGCTCTGTGCTCAGCTACACCGTCTATCCTAAAAAAAACAACAAAAAAACCCAGCTAAATTTACTTCAACTAGAAGCTGCATTTCTACCATTCAACATCTGCCTTCTGTCATCATTTCAAAGAAGGCTTTGCTGGTGTCTTGCCAAATGTGCTTAAGCTTGCACAGGGGAAGTCTGTGCTGGCCAAACAGTACAGTGATGCAAGAAAGGATGTTGTGGCTGAAGATCTACCAGGTAGTCACAGTCATCTTGCTGATAAATGTGGATCTGTAGATCTGCTGTAGTTACACTCTGTAATCTATGATCTTTTTTTCTTTTTTTTTTTTTTTTTTTTTTGCTGGAATCAACTTACTGTAAGGGCTGGACTCATCCTTCCTCCATCCATCATCAGAGAAACGACTGAACACTACATCACTGGGAGACGTAGTAAGATCTTGTTCAAATAAGTGAAGGGGAAAGGAAAAATGACTAGAGTAAGGAATTATTTTTACTATATTGATATTTTGCTCACCATTTAATATATTTAAAGTTGTATTACTTAATATTTTAAACTTGTCACACTAAGGTCTTTAAATTATTTTACATAAATTAATTGAAACAATGTCTTTTGCTGCTTGGTTATTTATTTTTGTAATTTATATAGAAGGATGGTGCTACACTCTATCCAACCATTCAACTGATGGATGACAGGTGGAAGATACCGATGACCAGTGCCGGGCCCAGTGTGGTGAAAGTAGAGTAGATGTGTGCCACTGCACGGGCCTGGGTGAAGCCTTTATAACAGCCTTCAGTATGTACTTTGTTTTCAACATTACATTCTTCTGTCTTCTATTCCGTTATCTATTGTTTAGGTTTTATGTTAAAGTTAAATAAAATACACCGAGAATGGACAGGTTCACATTTCGGTATTGATCTTGTTTTAAACTGAATGAACTGATTTTAAATTACACATTTCAATAATTAAAGAATATTTTTGTGAATGTAAGTGTTTGTTTTTGTCTCTCAAAGGTACCATTAGCCATGTCGCTCCAGATGTACCTCACTAGGTACATAATTTGTACCTTTGTAATGGGTACAGTTTTGTACCTGTACATAAAGGCACATCTTTGTCACCAGAGGTACAGAAATATTCTTTTAAAGGTACAGACAATAAGGTACAAAATTGTTCCTAGGTTCAGAGGTACAATGCTGTACTCCACTAGGGTACAGCTGGAGCAACAAAGCCTTTGTACCTTTTCAGGTCCATTCTCATCCCTCTATTTCTTAGTGTGTATAATTGAGTACTGTCTCAGCAAGGCAGCCCAAAAGTCCTGCGATGTCATTTGTATGCGACACTAACGCAAACAATCTCTGTGTTTAGTGCCGTCTGTGTTGGTTAGTGTGTAACCATTTCCCAAAAACAGCAGGTTTGAGTCTTGTGAAGGAGTCGCTCTCATGACTTTAGTGATGTCACTGCCTGGCCAATCAGTGGCGTGCATTCTGTTGATGTTGCATTTTCAGCTTGACTCGGGTTGCTTGAAACTCAGTGTCAGTTGCTGTGGTCCTGTTCTGTGGAACGAGCTGCCTGCTGACCTGAGATCAGGTTGCAGCTGTGCATACAATCGGTAACAGACTTAAAACCTTTTTGTTCACACAGGCATTCACTCAGTCAGAGCTGTTTTGTTTTAGGCACCTAGACAAATTTTTATGTTTTATCTTCTGTGTTAAGAATATTGAGTTTACATGTAATGAAATGTGCTTATAAATAAAATTGCCATTGCTACATTCACCAGGTAATCCAAGTGAAAAATTTCAGCTGCAAGACGCATCCACAGAATAAAAGTTTGGCGCTTTAAATATAATATAAAAGATGGCTGTAGCTACCCTGATGTCACTCATTGGTTTCTGAAGTCCAGTTTTCGTGCCTGAACATTAGCATTTTCACTGTCACCTTCTTGGTTTCAAAAACCTGATTATGAAGAGGAAGGGGCGGGTCTGACTGAACTCGAATGCTCACTGATTAACAACTTGTGAATGACAAATCATTAGCCAGTGATTGTGTGGTTTCATACCAAGGATAATCATCCGTTTTTAAACACAGTATGACCAAGATTTACAAAATCAACTTAACTGTTTATTCAGTGTGACCTAAAATGATGACTTCCCACTCTCAGCACCAGTCAGGAGAACATGGGTAAATAATGCAGGTGAACTTCACAGGGAGACTTTCTGCAGTTTCTAAACTATTCAGTGACATGTTTGGACTTTTTATCTTATAGTTCATAATCTCATCTACTCCTGTGTCTCCATGAGAATGGAAGCAGAAAAAAAAAATAGAAAAACACCCTCAAAAATGTTAATAGGGAAAATGCCATCATCTTAAAAACGTACATTGTACTATTTTTTACAGTTTTCTTTTTACAGTGTAATTATTACTCATTGCACAGAGTATGTTTGCAGTACATTGGTGTATTGTTTAAATCAAGCTGTTCTTGTTTATTTTTAATTAATGCCTGCACATTATTTCTCTAACAGTCACCACACAAGCTGAAAGAACAGTTAAGCTGAGCAGAATTCAACTTCCTGGACTGTGTTTGCAGTCATCTCCATCATTCCTGATCTCACAGGACAGCCTGTATACAAAATCATTCACTTATCACTGAGCTCACATTAGTTTCCAGTAAACTTAAACCTCCATTATAGACATTACTGCATGTAATCTTCCATCAGAGATGATGTGATTTAATTTAATATTGATGTAGAAATATTAACAAATAAAATTCCTTTGGTGTATCTATAGATCTCACTTATAATACAAAGATTTTCCTCTATTACCCATTTAAGTACATGATTGTTCTTTATCATCTAATGGGGACGTTTACAGTTTGAGACCCAAAAGGAAAAATTCCCAGGAGACAAACTTAGAAGAAAAAACTTGACTCAGGAAAACTTCATTACTTCACATTCATTATAGTATAACAGGCATAACATCCCAAAGTGTATTAATAATGAAGTAATTTATAAAATGGATACCAGGAAAAAATAATGGTGGGATTATTTTAGTTGTAAGGAAAACTTAGAATTCACTCAGAATTAATAAGGTATTGTTAAATTTACACTTGTGTGGTCATCACTAGTGACATTCATTCTTTTTCATACATTTAATATACATTTGCAGCTCAGATGGACAGATTTGTCTCCAAATTACAGATTAAAAGCTCAGTACAACTAATCACATCTGTGTTCAGATGATTCAGTGTTTATAGATGATCAAATAATAAATTAGGGAGCAGAGAATAAAGTCCTTTTGTGTGTAGTTTTACAGTGAACAGCAGAACAGGTTACTTGGAGCTGGTGTTTGAGAGGAAATAAATGAGTAACTTTGATATTAACATGCTGGTTCAAAGATCCAGAGAGCAGCAGAGGAAGAAAAGTTATTTTAATAACTTAAATAAACTAAAAACTAAAACTTAGTTTGTTGATATAAAAACAAAACTAGATTTTATAATAATAATTAAAAAAACTCACTGAAAATAAATTTGTAGTAGGAATGTCTGTAATTTGACAACTTAAAAACACTTCAACAATAAAACCTAAATATTTTTAAACAAAAATAATTTATTTGTGATATTTTAAACTCTAAAGTGAAACTTACTGAACTGAAAACAAAATGGAAATTAAAAAAAAAAAAAAAAAAAAAATGATAACTCTATAACTAGGATGTCCAGAGGTTTGCTAGAGTGAAAGTACAAAAGTCACATCAACTACACAAGTACTATTTCATGATAACAATAATGATTTTGCTGTTGCATCATATTTTGCGCAGCATTGGCGGGGTCTTTAAACGTGACCGAACCAGCGGCAGTTTAAGCGTTTAGCGCCAGTTTCTATCTCAGACCCGCACATGTCCCTCTATCAGTACAGGGACAGGCTGAGCTGCGTCACTGATAACAGCTGCACGCTTTTAATGACAATGACTGAAGTCAGAGGAATTCAGGCGGTTTCGATAAATAGTAAAAATGTCACAAAGACTTTGTTTCAGAGTAAAAGTCTGCAGCTTTACATGGAATTCACTAGAAGAAGTGATGACATTGAGTCGACTCTCTGAACCAATCAGGACACTCCGTTCACCTGTTAATGAACTCCACTGACTCTGAGCAGCTGGGTGACCCTCACAGACTTCCTGCAGTTTCTAAAATATGCAGTCGCCAATTTGGACTAAGTTTTTTTTTCTTCTCATGGTTCATGATCTCATAAACTTCTGCGCCTTCATGATAATGTAAGTATTTTGGTCATTCATTAGGGCCGTTAAAATCACGGTGGTGTCCGGTGGTCGTAGATGCTGCTCAGTGTTTGTCGGTAGCGCTCGAGTCTCTTTAACTACATGACATTTACCGGCTGCTGTTCATTGTGCTGCAGGTGATGCTCAGCTCAGCGGGGCTGTTTGCACTCAGTAGCTGAGTCGCAGAAGTTGATCATTTATTTCGGGCATTAAGGGATCGCCTGCGTTTATTCAGCCGCGCACTGCGTCAGTAGTGCAGGAAACACGTGGAAACCTACAGCAGGAGGCTGCTCTTTATCGACCCCCCCCGCGCACACACACACACACACTGATAAAACTGTATTCTCATGATTCTACATTGTACTTATTCCGTCTGCAGTGCATTGTTGTTATATTTCGTAATTAATGCAGCTCTCTTTATTTGTTATTTAATGTCTACATATGTTATTCCTATAATAGTCAGCACACACACACTGACAGAGGGGCTTACTGTAGAAATAAATGAGTGCTGAGAAGTTGTGATTTATTCCAGCCTGTGGAGATCATATTCCTGAAGAATCTGCAGCTTAAAGTTGATTCACTCCTCACTGAGCTCAGTCTGGAACACAGTAAACTAACAGCTCCTCTGCAGACATCGCTGCATGGAGGTTCCATCTGGGAACATCAGAACAAGAAGAACTTTATTTGTCACGTACATACACAAGCAGTGAAATTCAGTCTCTGCATTTAACCCATCACACATGCAATATGTAGCACACAGCACAACATGTGGAGCAGGGGCCAGGTAGAAAGCCCCTAGGGAGCAACCTGGGGGGGTTGAGGGCTTTGCTCAAGGGCCCACAGTGATGCCAGTCCAAGGATTCCAACCAGCATCCTCTCAGTGGTAAACATGTGATTGAATTTATTGTTATATAAATATGCCAGCAAACAAATCTCCAATTCATTTGTTTGTTTGTTTTTTTGAATGCCAAACCATTAAACAGGTCTAGGATCAGATTTCATGTCTTGTGAGTATATTAGATTCATATGGATATCAGTACTGACCTCCTTACCTTAATACACATGACTGCTCTGTAGATCTAACAGATCTGTAAGCAGTGATGTAGAAAATAAAAAACAATGAAAACATGTATAAGACAGAAGAGTTGTAAACTGGTGGAGAGCAGCTCTTAGCTGGATGGTGGGTGGCCCTGAAAAGGGCCTTTGTGTGTAGTTTCACAGTCAGCATCAGAGCAGGTTACTTGGAGCTGGTGTACTTGGTCACGGCCTTGGTGCCCTCAGACACGGCATGCTTGGCCAGCTCTCCGGGCAGCAGGAGCCTGACGGCGGTCTGGATCTCCCTGGAGCTGACGGTGGAGCGCTTGTTGTAGAGAGCAAGGCGGGAGGCCTCACCAGCGATCCGCCCAAAGGTATCATTCACGAAGGAGTTCATGATGCTCATGGCCCTGGAGGAGATGCCGATGTCAGGGTGGACCTGCTTCAGCACCTTGTACACGTAGATGCCATAACTCTCCTTCCTGCTCCTCCTCCTGTTCTTGCCGCTCTTAGCGACGGCTTTCTTGGAGCCCTTCTTGGATGTTTTCACTGGACCAGGCATGGTTGATCATCAAAGCTGTTGAATGAGCTCTTCTGGTCCTGAGAGCTCTGCTTATACCCGTGCTATGCAAATCTGAATGTGCTGTGGCTCGCACAGGATTGGTTATCTTCAGGCCCCAAGTAACCTCCCACAGCAGACGATTTTACAGACCATTTGTGAGGAAACAAATTAGTGTCTTTGATATAATCAAACATTCTGGTTCAAAGATCCAGACGTCAGCAGTGGAAAAAGAAGTTATTATAATTACTTAAAGTAAAAATTAAAACTAGGTGTAAAAAATAATTTTAGGAAAATGAAATACTAAACAGATTCTATATTTAAAAAGAAAACTAATGAAAACATGCTGTTGTAGTGTCCTTTTAAAAGGCGTGATTACTCTCAGTATTGTCAGTTTTGTCAAATATATCAGCACAACTGTGTCGAGGAGTTTTTGTTTGATTGTGACTGAACTGCTGTCACAAAGTCTGACATTCTGCATCCTCTAAACTTTTGAAACCTCTCCCATTAAAATGAAACCCCCAAAATAAAAAAAATATGAAAAAAAATGTCAAAACCAAGATAAGGAAAGATCAATTCAGAGTTCTAAAAACAAAGACAAACCCAGTGTAGAAAAATGCTAAAAATAAAGATTAAGTCACTCCAGAGTTAGAAACTAATGAAAGATACAAACTATAATAACGCTGAAATAGTCACAATTTTTAAATTGAAAAATAATCAATTTAAAATGCATAAAACTACATGATAAAATACATTAGATGATTACATCATGAGTTTTTGTACAGTATAGGCGGGATCTTCAAACATCACTGAGCAAGCAGCAGTTTAAGCATTTAGCGCCAGTTCATATCACAGACCCACACACGTCTGTAACTGTATGAGCTTCATTACTGACACTGATAACAGCTGTGTGCTTTGTAATGAGAATGACTGAAAGTCATAGACTGAATAAAGTCATCAACACAAGAACACGTCAGACTGTTAATCATAGAAATGTCTAATGTATTATTGTTTATCTTCCCACTGAAGAAGAAGCAGTTTCATTTATGATAAAAGATAGCAGCAGAAATCAGTGATTATTTTTTAATGGATGCTGTAACATGTTTTGACTGTCTGCAGTTTCACTCACATTGCACAGAATTTCCTGCATTACCGATCTCTGTTCTTTCTGTCTGACACGGAGACGTTTTAACATCAAGATTATCAAGAGAAACTTTCCAAGACCCAAAGCAACAAAATCTGTCATGAATAACACAAATATCTGCGTTTGGCTCTATACTTTGAGACCAACAACAGGAACAAATAAGAGAGTGAATTTAAAAGAAGCAACACAACATCTGTTTACTGTTAAAATTTCTTCTGTTCACACAGTTTTCTACAATTACTATCAAGGATTCTGGGATCAAATAAGAAACAAATGAAGCATGGCTTCAGGTTTTATTAAACTCCATTTTTATTGATTAACTTCTAAATTAAAGATAAAAAGCTTGACGGCTGACAGATTGATCAATCCTTTAGTGTTGATGTTTTTCTTTAATTAAATAATCAATAAAAACTCAATGTTTAAGTTGTAGAGAAGAAATTTCCTCATAATTTAACAAATGCAGTTTTATATTTAATGTTTTGCAGTTACATTCATGTGTACTAAACACCTTACTTTAATATACATGACTGCTGTGTAGCTCTATCTGATTTGTGTTTATTTTCAGATTTGTAAACAATAATTGAGTAAAAACTGAAATATGAATGAACAAAGTTGTATATTGTTGGAGTGCAGCTCTTAGCTGGATGGTGGGTGGCCCTGAAAAGGGCCTTTGTGTGCAGTTTCACAGTCAGCAGCAGAGCAGGTTACTTGGAGCTGGTGTACTTGGTGACGGCCTTGGTTCCCTCGGACACGGCGTGCTTGGCCACCTCACCGGGCAGCAGGAGCCTGACGGCGGTCTGGATCTCCCTGGAGCTGATGGTGGAGCGCTTGTTGTAGCGAGCCAGGCGGGAGGCCTCACCGGCAATCCGCTCGAAGATGTCATTCACAAAGGAGTTCATGATGCTCATGGCCTTGGAGGAGATGCCGATGCTGGGGTGGACCTGCTTCAGCACCTTGTACACGTAGATGGCGTAGCTCTCCTTCCTGCTCCTCCTCCTCTTCTTCCCACCTGCTGAGGTGCTCTTAGAGACGGCTTTCTTGGAGCCCTTCTTGGATGTTTTCACTGGACCAGGCATGGCTGATGGTTGAAGCTCTTCACTTGGTTGGATGAGGACTTCGAGTTCTGAGAGCTCTGTTTATACCCATGTTATGCAAATCTGAATGTGCTGTGGCTCACACAGGATTGGTTATCATCAGCCTGATCCTGCCACAAATAACCGCCCACAGCACACTTGTCGTAAGTCAAATTAATATAATTTTTAAAATAAACATCTAGTGTGCCACCTCATATTTGGATATGAAAATGTGACTTAAGTTTGTTATTTGCAAAATAAATAACAATGCAGTTTTTTAGTATTAAAAAAGTTTTTGACAGATTTCTCCAATGTTTTTATGACAGGGGGTCTAATACAAAATGTTTTTTTTTGGGTCAAATACATAAACAGGACTGTTGTGTGGCACGTTTGTTGTTTGTTTCCTGAGACTGACTGTGAGTGTGTTATAACTGTTTTGATATGGTTATGTATATTTCCTTAAATATACCATACATATTGTTAAAAAGAAAAAAAATCATGAAACTTGTGATAATTAAATATTATTATGTAGTTCTGAGCAACAACAAAAAATATGCCATTGAAAGGAGCAAACTCACTCTGGAAACAAACTGACAATAAAAAATAAAATCATTTAAATTACAAAATAACTAAGTTATAATGATCCAAACCATTGAGTGAAAGTACAAAAGCAGCCTTAGACACATACTGTATTTACAGTTTCATGATATGTATTTTATGTTGTTGTTGTGCTGGATTTGTGGGCTCTTTAAATGTTACTGAGCAAGTGACGGTTTGAATACTGAGCGCCGGTTCATATCACAGATCCACACACGTCCCTGTAACTGTACACTGAGCTGTGATACTGACACTGATAACAGCTGTGTGCTTTACAAAAAGTCATCAGTACAAGAATAATTCAGACTGTTAATCATAGAAAGGTCAAACATTTATTATTTGTAATCTTCTCACTTGAGCAGAAGTGGGTTTATTTGATTGTGACAAAAATATAGTAACAGACATCACTAATACTTTGATTTTTAGGAATTCTCTGATCAAATAAAGTGAGTAAGTATAGCTTCATTTTTAACTTGTTCCATTTTGTATTGACTAATATGCAAATTATAGATATAAAGCTTAACAGCTTAAGATGTTTTCATGTTCACAGATGATGAAATAATCAATAAATAAGACAGCAGAGAATTAAGTATTCAGTGTTTGTTTCCTCAGTTTGAAGAGTGCAATTTTAAATTTGATGCATTGTAGGTACATTTGCATTTGTTGACTGACCTCCTTTATACACCTGACTGCTCTAACAGATCTGTAAGCAGCGATGCATAAAATAAAAAAACAATGAAAACATGTATAAGACAGAAAAGAAAACTGGTGGAGAGCAGCTCTTAGCTGGATGGTGGGTGGCCCTGAAAAGGGCCTTTGTGTGCAGTTTCACAGTCAGCATCAGAGCAGGTTACTTGGAGCTGGTGTACTTGGTGACGGCCTTGGTTCCCTCGGACACGGCGTGCTTGGCCAGCTCACCGGGCAGCAGGAGCCTGACGGCGGTCTGGATCTCCCTGGAGCTGACGGTGGAGCGCTTGTTGTAGAGAGCCAGGCGGGAGGCCTCACCGGCAATCCGCTCAAAAAACATCATTCACAAAGGAGTTCATGATGCTCATGGCCTTGGAGGAGATGCCAATGTCAGGGTGGACCTGCTTCAGCACCTTGTACACGTAGATGGCGTAGCTCTCCTTCCTGCTCCTCCTCCTCTTACCGCCCTTGGAAGCACTCTTAGAGACGGCTTTCTTGGCACCCTTCTTGGATGTTTTCACTGGATCAGGCATGGCTGATGGTTGAAGCTCTTCACTTGGTTGGATGAGGACTTCAAGTTCTGAGAGCTCTGTTTAAACCCACGTTATGCAAATCTGAATGTGCTGTGGCTCGCACAGGATTGGTTATCATCAGGGTCAGACTGAGCATGTGCTGCATGAACAATCGCCCTGAAGACAGCATTGATGAGAAGTCTGATTTAATAGAGAAAATAAAATTAAACTCAAAAAATCTAACATTTGAAAAATATATTTTCAGTTGGCAGAAAACCTAAAACAAAAAATATGATTATCTCCCAAATAAAACCATATTCCTAGTTTTTGAACCATCTTTAGTGCATATTTTATTTTTAATGAAACTGAGAAATCTGTATGACTGTAAGCCAGCTCAGTTCACAAGATTCTGTTTGTTTTAGTTTAAATTAAATGGCAATAATTTGAAAAAAAAGTAATTTCAAGCAAATTAATATTGTAAGGACTCTATGTGCCATCTTTGACTTATAATACTGATTCTTCTCTTGCCTCTGATAATTACATCTCTGTAATATAATCCTATGAATGAAACTATAAAACTGGAACAATAAACTGTAATGAGCAAAGTTGTTCTGGAATGTAAACCTAGAAATAAAAAAACACAAACCTAATGATGCTAAAGTCTAAATTTTTTTAAAAATAAAGTTATAAACTCAAAGATTTGGGTGTCAAAAAGTATCCAAAATTAGCTTATAAAATAATAATAAAGTAATTATTTTGTTGGATTATATTGGCGGGATTTTTAACAGCGAATGAGCAATCAGCAGTTGTAACACTTCAACCGCCTGCCGCCCGTTCACAATCACAGATCCACACGTCTCTGTGACTGTGTGCTGACACTGATAACAGCTTCACGCTTCACACAGTAACAGCCACATTACAGACTGTACTCTTCCAGTTCTAATTTACTTATGATATAAATATGGTAACAAACATAAATCAAGCATACACTAGAATTTTTAGTTTTATTTGTTATGATTTTAATAAATTTTCTCATTTTTAATGTCACTGAGATAATTTTTGTTCTATTCCACTGAGTCCATTAAAGAATATACCTTAATTATTCAAATCTCATTTCATTTTAGATCCTTGAAAAACGATGATTACTAATTTTGGGACATTTATTCATTGCTAAATTCCACAGTAAATTTATTAATAATGAAAGGTAACACATTTTCTCACATCCATTCAATATTAAACAACATTTCCGTTATATTTCCAGAAAAAAATGATCATCCTGTACATTTGAGTTGATCTAGTTAAACCTTTAATTCAATTCAGTTTTATTGATACAGCATCAAATCACAACAGTCACCTAAAGGCACTTTATATTGTAAAGTAAAGACATCGTCATGTTCATCGTGGAAAAGGCTCATGTTACTCGTGTAGAAACAAGTGAATGAACAGATATTTGTATCACTGTCTGAGTATGAGTTCAAATACAAACTGATTTCCATTCCCTTCTAGCACATAAATATTTAATCAGTATGTATCAGTAAATATGTCAGGGGTGTCCAAACCTCTTATACACTAAACAAAAATTAAGCTTAGGTGTAGGTTCAGTAAGGAAGATCTGAAATCACTCATCCTCATGTGTTTGGCCATTTCTCTACCTGACATCACCTCCATTTTCCCTCGCTGTCAGACTCAGTGTTGACCTCATCTCTTCTACTCCAATCATCTTTCTGCCCGTCTTCCTTGAGCCAATCTGTTATTCTCCCTTCCAGATTCATTCGGCAACCCCCCACCTCATCTTCACCACCCAAGTGCTCCGTCCAAGCCTCCGTCTTGGTCTCCACTACCAGTGTTTAGACTTCTTTTTTTGTGTGTGTGTGTGTGTGTGTGTGTGTGTGTGTGTGTGTGTGTGTGTGTGTGTGTGTGTGCGTGGGGTGGGGGGCAGCTTCAATGGACCACTGGAGTCTAATCACCAAACAGCTATTTGTATCATCAATAAATCTTATTCAGTTTCTCCTAATGATCTCTCCTTATGAAATGAAGTAAGCAAAAGTGACCATTAAGATGAACTCAGAGCATACAAGCTATGAATTTCTAGCAGAAATCTAAAACCTACAGAAACTCTGTAAAGTACAAATCTGTGTAATTCTGATTATAGAGCTGCTGACACTGTGTGAAGGGTACATAAGGCTGAGAAAGTCTGTGCACACAAGTATGTGGAGCCGAACAAGCTTAACATGTTCTTTGCAAATGTTCACGTCTCTGGAAACTTGACCTTAACCAGCAGCTGGTAATAAGGCAGGAGAGATGCTGGAATCCTCATACTACAGATCCAGAAGCAGATGTGCAGGTTATGTCTGACACTGGGGCAACCTAATGTTTCATTTGTTTGCTGGGATGTCCTACATTACAATTTACGTTACAATTTAATATTGTGATTTCTGCCATAAATTTCTTTAAACTTTATTGTTGTGCAAAAGACTTGAACATTAATCATTATCACTCTATTGATCTAATAAGGCCTGGGTTAGTGTTCTGCGTTGGTCCTACGTAGATAACCGAAAATCCTCTCTGAACCTAACCTGACATGCACCTCGAGAAATGTAACTACAGGTTCACAATGATCACAATGACTGTGATTAGGCTTCAGAGGTGCTTTCTGGTTACATGTGCAGGCACCGTCACTCGATTAACAAGTGGGAGCAGCTTTTAGTGGCTGGCATTAGCTGGCTAATTAGCATTAGCCCCCTCTGCGCCTGGGGCGCCGGACTGATTAAAAAATTTCTGGCGAGAAGCCTGATATTTACATATGAATATTTATTTATTTATGAATACCACTGCTTATATCCTTCACTTTGACTACTGATTTTGTACACGTTTGTTGCTGCTCCTCTTTTTCCTTATTTATTTAGAAGGCACCTACAATCACATGACCCTTTTTAGATGTGGGCATGTATAAATAACGTGTTACCTGCATTGTTTGTCAAGTTTGAGGAAGGGCAGCTATAGCCTAAAACGTTACTCTCTTTAAAGGGTTTTTTTTTTTTTTATTAAATGTAATTATTATCCAGGAGCCTTGCTGTTTTGCGGACCTTTTTTCTTCCTTGTCAAAGTGATTGAAAACACCTGAAATAAAAGATCAAGAGATGGGAAAAAATTTTTTTGTGTGTCTATTTGTGTTTATGTGTGTGTAGGTCTGCTTCATGCAGGGGACTGGATCATAGAGGTCAACGGCTTTCCTGTGGATGGGATGGAGCCTGAGCAAGTCATCCAAGTTGTGGTGGGTCAGTTATTAAACTAATGTCATGTGCTTGTTATTGTTGTTTATTGTTTGCATCCACCTCTGATCCTATTGTTTTTTTTTTTGGTTGGTTTTTTTTTTACATCTAATCAGCCAGTTCGGTCACACGGCACCATCATGTTTAAAGGCCGATCCACAATGAGACCATGGTAAGTCTTCCTCCAAAATTCCCTTATTATTTGCCTCTTTTAGCATAGAAAGTATACACACTCTATAAACATGCTGTTTTGTTTGCTTGTTAGTTGTATGTGTGGGCCATGACCGACTACAGCCCTCAGCAGGACCTGACCATCCCCTGTGCCGATGCCGGCATGAGCTTCAGAAGAGGTGACACCCTGGAGATCGTGGATCAGACAGACACCCTGTGGTAGCAGGCAAAGAAACTCCTAAGCAACACGGCATGTGCCGGCCTCATTTCCTCCACCAGCCTGCTCAAACGGTCAGATGTGGTGCTTTTAAAGATGCCCATCCAGCCTTAGACTGCATGTAAGAGGTCAACCACTGGTTTTGAACTAATATTTTGAAATTGTAGACCAGTGGTCACTCCACACAACCAGTGAGGCACATCCATCCGTCCATTTTCTTCCACGTATCCTGTGCAGGGTTGCAGGGGGCTGAAGCCTTTCTCAGCTCTCATAGGGTGAGAGGCAGGATACACCCTGGACAGCTTTGACAGCATGTCGCAGCACCAACACAAAGAGACAACTAATGGCACTTTTAATTTCGTTGTTCTTGTAATAATGACAATAAAGAGATCTATCGATCTATCTATCTATCTACAACCACTCGCACTCACATTCACACCTATGGACAATTTAGAATAATAATTAACCTAATCACACTAAGTGCACGTCTTATAAAATAGCTGTAGTTTGTGCAAAAGCTAATTCAGGTTTTTTATGAAACTGTTTCTCTAACACACTTTTTCAAAATAGTGACACATTTTAACTGTTTAAACTGTAATTATCTTATGATGCTAACAGCTACAAAAAAATCATCTTAGCAACTTCTGTCCCAAAAACTAAGTCAATCTTTACTGTTTCCACTGGAATTTAAGAGGGTAATCAAACGCACTTGATTAACTGATCATCAATGAGTGTGAGCACCTCTATAAAAGTATAAGCTTTGGCAGTTTGCTGCTCTGGAGCTTTCAGCTCTGTCAACACAATGCCACAATCTTCCCAGGAGTGGATGTCCCAACAGATTCACTCTAAGCTCAGACTGTGCAATGCTCATAGAAACCTCAGAAAACCCAAGAGCTACATCTCAAACTCTACAGGCCTCAGTTAGCATGTTAGATGTTGATGTTCGTGACAGCACAACTACAGAATGACTAACAAGAATGACTGCTTTGGAATGTTTGCCAGGAGAAACCAAATGACTTCTGGAACAATGTCCTTTAGAGAGAGGAGCGGCAAGCGCAGATGTTTGGCCATAATGCACAGCACCACATATGGTGAAACCAAACACAGCATATCAGCACAAACACCTTTGCAGCCACAGGACCTGGGCACCGTGCAGTCAGTAAAGTGGAGTTGGCTGAATATTATTTGATCAGTAATTCTATTGAAATACTCCAAAAGGCATCAACAAAACAAATGCAGTGAAAACCGTCCACAGGGAAAAAAAAAAACAAAAAGATTTTTAACCAGTCTGTAAACATAGTTATTTCTGCTGTTAAGCTTCTGTAATTTGACATTTGAAATGCTTTAAGTCTTCACAATTCAGATTTTTTTGTTTTAAAGCCAATTATTTTATTTTGTTATTTGTTGGTCAGATTTATGGGTAAGATGTTAGAATTCCCTGATTCAGTGAATTTTATTCAATTCAATCTCCTAAAAATCATCTTTAATTCAATTCAGTTTCATGTACAGTAGCAGTCAAAGGTTTAGACACACTCACCCTTTTATATGAATGGGTGAGTGTGTCCATATGGGTGGCTGGTACTGTACATGAAACTGAATTGAATTAAAGAGAAACCCCCAACAATCAGACGATCACCTGTGAGCAAGCTCTTGGCGACAGTGGGAAGGAAAAACTCCCTTTAAAGCTGAGGACAGTGAATCAGTCCCTGCAGGAAAATCCCAAATTTTGACGGGTGGCTCTTGTTGACAGGATTCCCAGAGCTGGAAGTTTCTCCATGATGGGAATGTAATACACAGCAAGTTTCAGCTCATTCTCAGGTGCTGGCAAGTTTCATGGATTTGTCATGGAGGATTAAAGGCAGTAAGACTTTGATCAGTTCAATTCACTTTTATTTATATAGCGCCAAATCACAACAAACAGTTGTGTCAAGGCGCTTTGTATTGTAGGTAAAGACCCTACAATACAATAATACAGCGAAAACCCAACTGTCAAAAACGACCCCCTATGAGCAGCACTTGGTGACAGTGGGAAGGAAAAACTCAACTTTAACAGGAAGAAACCTCCAGCAGAACCAGGCTCAGGGAGGGACAGTCATCTGCTGAGGGGAGAGAGACAGGACAAAAGACACACTGTGGAAGAGAGCCAGAGATTAATAATTCATGATTAAATGCAGAGTGGAGTATAAACAAAGTAAATAAGGTGAATGAAAAGAAACAGTGCATTATGGGAACCCCCAGCAGCCTATAGCAGCATAACTAAAGGGTGGTTCAGGATCACCTGATCCAGCCCTAACTATAAGCTTGATCAAAAAGGAAAGTTTTAAGCCTAATCTTAAAAATAGAGAGGGTGTCTGTCTCCTGAATCCAAACTGGGAGCTGGTTCCACAGAAGAGGGGCCTGAAAGCTAGAGGCTCTGCTTCCCATTCTACTCTTAAGTATCCGAGGAGCCACAAGTAAGCCAGTAGTCTGAAGTATAAACAGACTGCGGTTTGTTTATACGGTGAATATGAGAAACTTGCTAATATAAGGTTTATTTAAGGTGAATATAAAGAAATTATGGGAACCCCCTCAGCAGTCTAGGCCTATAGCAGCATAAGGCTTCAGGGTCACCTGATCCAGCAACTTTGTTCAGACCAGTATCGTTTTATTTTACATTGTGATAACCCTGGGTCAGTTCAATGCAGCTTAAATGAAGCACTGTATTCGCAGATATTGAATATGGATGCACTGAAGCTCATCGGGATATTTATTTGGAATCTGTGGCTGAAAATAATCATTTTACTTAACTAGTAAGTCCAGAAGCTCATACTTCTGTCATAACATTGTTTAAATAGTGAACGCTTTCCTACGATATCCGCTAACGTATGCACAGAAACTTTAAGCTAGCGCCTCAAAGACGGCAAAACCCGCAATAAACTCTACAAATGCGTCTCAGAGTTGGGATATCAGCGCTCTCTTACACCACATTAATCTAATTTCAAGTGCTTATTGACACTCGTGGTCTTAATAATATCACTATCACTATCACTATCACTACTGCTACTTTCCCACCGCCGGTGCCTTTAAATGCTGTCCATTGAAATCCTCGTACCTGAACGCTGCTGCATCCACCGGAAGTCAGCGAGCATGGATTCTGTAGTCCTTCATATCTCTGTCAGTGATCCTCCGTTAGAACGATAACTACCTTCTCGACTGACTACGAGGTGGAGCCGGCCCTTATCTACGGGCCTGAAAACCGCTAATAAAGTCAGTAATGACCTGATAACATCCGAAGCGGGTCAACTGGCAGTCATGCAATTTACCTGGACAGCAACCGGAATACGCGTCACCATGGTCACGGCCGATGGGGGTCATGGGTACTGTAGTTTATTTATTTATTCAACGTTAGTTCATGGATTTAACACAGAGTTAAAAAACGGCTTCAGACCACGGAACTCATAGAACAATTGGACACCGAATATAGCACTAAAACAATTCCATATGGATGTTGTTGTTTCCATGTTTAGAATGCTGTGAGCTAAAATGTACATTCTAGAATGCTTTGATCCTTTGATCGTAGCAACAACAGTTTCTCACAGTAAAAGGTGCTGAGCAGAGTTGCTTTGAGGTAGAAAGACATCATCAAAGCGCTGGACAGGGACACTGAAGGGTGTACGTGGTGTTTTTGAAAATCAGGAAAAGAAAACAGAAAACAGTAGAAGTCTTCAGTATTGAAGTCATTGAGCCAACAAAACAATGTCACAGAAGAAACCGATGAAAGACGAATCACTGCATAAGTCAGTGAGGAGAGAAATAACTGAGCCTGTGGAGCTTCAGGCTGACGATGAGAAATGTGCGACTGCTGCTGACAGCCAGGTGAACAATGCACCTGCGGAGCAATGCAGGAAATGTTTGGAAAATCCAGCTGAGACATTTCAGGAGCAAGAGCAAGCGTTTCTAAGGAAGAAGGTGACCGAGACTGAATCTCAGTTAAGACAAAAAGAAGTAGATAATGAAGATTTCTGGGCAGGGAGTCGCACTCTAGAGGAAAATGAGAAAATCTTAATACAAAAAAACAGGAGTCTCACTGCTGAAGTCGCTCATCTCCAGCGCCTTACTCATGTAAAACATAAAGAGATTAGACATTTGGAACAAAAAATCACTGCTTTTGAGACCGAAATGAAATTTATGAGAGCAAGCAAGCGGAAAGAGATTGACATACTTCAGATGGACCTTTGTCAAAAAGAAAAATGTTTCCTTAATGAAAACAACTGCATTGCTGCTGAGCTGTTGGAGGTGGAGAGGCAGAAAGACAAAATAAACGAAGAGCATTTAGAGCTCAGGAAAACTGTAGAAGAACTTAAGGATCAGCTGATTTTGCTCCAGGAGGAACAGTCTTCTAACAGGGGTTCCTGGTTTTCCAAATGCCTACTTGTAGGTTTGGGTGTTGCTGTGGGGGGCCTTATGGTTTTTTTGGTTTCCTAGGTTGCCTCAGCGTTTTAAAGCTGCAATGCATGAATCATTGTAAGCTTTTCTTCATGGGACTGGGCCTGCAGTCTCCTACAACACTACCGACACTTTCAGCAAGGTCCAGTTCCATTTAAATGATGGACCATCTGTGGGCCCAAACCCCTCAAACTGTCTGCTGCTTCCTCTGGGATTAAAGAAAGTTGGAGAAAATCACATATAGAGGTTATACTACTAAAGATTAGAGCTCAAAGTTTAGATACACTGTTAAAAAAGTGACTGTAGAATTTACAGTAAACTACTGGCAGCAGGGTTGCCAGCCCGTTACTGTAATTTTTTCAGTAACCTTACTGTAATTTAATTACAGTTTTACCGTAATTTTTTACAATTTGGCTGTAATTTATTTACAATTTTACTGTAATTCTCTTACAATTTTACTGTAATTTTTTTTACAATTTGGCTGTAATTTATTTACAATTTTACTGTAATTCTCTTACAGTTTTACTGTAATTTTTTTTTACAATTTGGCTGTAATTTATTTACAATTTTACTGTAATTCTCTTACAGTTTTACTGTAATTTTTTTTTACAATTTGTCTGTAATTTATTTACAATTTTACTGTAATTCTCTTACAGTTTTACTGTAAATTTTTTTTTTACAATTTTACTGTGATTTTATCACAATTTTACAGTAATTATATTACATGGTTACTGTTACTTCATTTTTTCCTGTGATAGAATTACAGTAAAAGTTATTTCATTTTGCAGTAGTTTAAGAGGCACCCTAAATTGTAATTTCAACAGGAATTGAACTCTGCATACTTTGGCTATTGCTAGCTGTTAAAAGTTAAAATGTCAACTTGTAACTTAATTTACCAAAGTCTCAATAAATGTTAGCAATTTTTCTAATTTCAAGCAAATAAAAAACAATATATTTTAAAATTACTTTATTTCATTGTCAATTTAAATCCGACAAACTGAAACATAACAAAACATGACATGCTTTGCAAAGGCAACATTTGCTTTTTACATACAAGTCAAAAAGTATAGAAACCAAAGTGTAAAAATACACTGACATGAAGTGACCAAGAAACTTTATGAATTGATACATTTTTAAATGCATAACCCCCATGGTAATATTACATTATATACAAGTTAAATAACCTTTAAAATAAAAAGTTCCAAAGGGTCAAAATTTCTAAAAGAAAAAAAAAAAAAATGTCAAACAAAGGCATAACAATGTAAGTTTTTCCATGTAAACCCTCCACTATCAAAACTCTAAATGTCTTTGTCCTTTTCCCCTTTTGAAAGGAAGGAATCCAGCACTGTCAAATATTGAAGTTACATATTTTTGAACACTTTATAGGAACCCTAACAGTAACATCTTTAACATTTGAGCTAGTTTAAAACTTGGTGAACAGCCAAACCAAACCAACATGAATGAGTGCTGAGTGAAGCTTAGTCCTGAACGCCTCCTGAAATCATCAAAGGGTGGCTGGAAGATAAAGAAAGGAAAAATGTTTCATTTAACACATGAAATATACACATTTCACATTAAACTACATTTATGTCAGTTAAAGACAGACAGGAAGAGGAGGACAGATTTGGTGGACAGACACTCTTTCTCTGACCTTACCTCATTGTAGCTGTCCTCCTGTCTGTCAGTTAGAAATGGATAGGACAGATACAGAGAGACAGAGGCAGAGACAGAGGCAGAGAAAGAGACAGCCAGAGAGACAGGGAAAGAGAGGGAGAGACAGACACGTCCATGGACAGGAGGACAGATAAAGAAAAAAAGTAAAGAGCACATACAGAGAACAGTATATGTGTAATCTTACCATTTTAGAAGTTCCTCTGGTAGTCCATGAACTTGCAGAGGAGAGTGGAGACATGTGGGTTCACTGCTGTCTTTTTCTTTTGCACGAGTCGTCCTGTCGTTATTGATGTTACTTTTCCTTTTGCAGCTTTTGTTCCCCTTTCAGGGTTGAGGCCTGTGAATCACCTAAAACAGATGGAGACATATAGCTCAGTGTTCAAAACTACCCTTTTCTTTACTTTAAGTTACATATTGCCTTTTTAGATTAGATGCTTATGAACTACCAAATATGTTTAACAAAGGCATTACTGAATTAGATCTCACCTTTGAAAAAACTCCAGTGTGCATGCTGCCTCCTCTGGATACTCAAGGTTAAAAACGTAGAAGGTGGCAAAAAGTCCTGCGAGACCAGCCTGGAACGTAGGTTGAACACCCTCACAAACAATTTCACCCTCGATGCTTATCAACCACTGATGAAGGGTAATGTTGTCTCCTGAAAAAATAACAATATTAACTGATATTAGTTTTCATTTTAATTTAATGTTCAGGTACAGAGACAGATTTCTATAGACAGAGGGGAGGCAGATACATCCAAGTCTCAGTGACAGAGGGATGTATCTCCCTCCCCTCTGTCTATAGGGATGCAGATACAGTAAGATAGCAATATCCCACTGTATCTTCCACCCATTTGTCTATAGACAGGGGGATGGGAGATACAGTGAGACACCCTGAAGACTACATTGTGCATATGTTGTACTTACTGAGGGCAATGAGTTGTGGACTTGGCGGCAGGTTGTGTGTTCCTTCAAGATCTGCAGCTGTAGCACACCTCTGTAGCACATCACAACATAAGATTACCTAAGAAAAACGTACAACAGTTGGATTTTATTTTTCATTCTTCCTCATTTGGTTGCTGAAGGACCTCCAGCTGTTTCCCAGTAAAGGTTTTAAGCTGGTTACAGGTAAAAGCGCTGCTGCTTTGGACACTAGAACAACGTCTCCTTTCTCTCCACCTGAGCTCAGGTCTCAGTAACGGCTCCGCCTTTTTATGCTTTCTGCGCAGTGTGCAGACAGACTGCATGTAAAACAGCTGCTGTTGTGTTTTTGTTGAAAAACTGGGGGCTGCATGAGTTTAATGCTGTAACGCTTTTTATTCACAAGCATCCTCCAAATTACGTTTCTACTGCAGCTCTGTTTTTAGTCGCTAATCAGGGTTTAAAGTATAAAAACCTTTTGACGAGCCCCTCGGTACTGAAGGGCGGGTGTTCGGCACCAAACGATCGCTAGTGCTAATAGCAAACTGGTTATAGCAGCCGTCCTGGTGGCTACAGCTGAAGTAAAGACTGACATTCTCTGCACAGCACGCACGCACACGCGCACGCGCACGCACACACACACACACACACACACACACACACACACACACAGAGCAGTGGGGGCGTGGAAAAACTTGCCAGCGATGATCCACTCGTGTAAAGAGTCGTTTTTTCCAAATGACGGAAACCCGCCACAGCGACAGAGTACTTTAATGTCGCTAATGTGGATGAAATGATCCGCATGGAGACACCTGAGCTGCAGAGTTAAAAACATCGAAGCAACAAATTTGTGTCGAGGATTTTTAATAAAAGAACTATTTGAGTTATTCGTTGCAGCCCTAAAATTTGTATTCAATTTTCAATTTGTGTATCAAAATACATGAAGGTTGTTATCTACCTTTCATGTTGGGACTTTTTTTGTTAAATCAGAAGCCTGAAATTTTCATTTGATCTTCATTTCTCCTCTTACTTCTCCTCCGTTCATGCCGGCTGTCATTTCCATTTCTGTAGCCGCGAAATCAAGAGCAGCACGACCATAGTGAGAACAAATGTGCACATTGTTAACGAAACGGCCCCTGCTCTGTGGTAGATTGTAAACTGCGGTGAAATAATACAGGTGCAAGCGGCGATAACAGCAGCCTCAGCAAGGCGCAGCGCCCGGCGATCAACCGCTAGCTAGAAGACTGTGACAGAAGCGAGTAGCTCACCACATAAAATATTTTTTTTGCCCACTAACAGACACAAAACTGCAACAAAAGTGTTAAATCCTAAGAAAGTACTTACCCGGTGAAAATCCTTGTTGGTCCCGCTCTCTAGCCCGCGAACATTCACCTCCAGCCGGTAAATATCCCACAATGCAACTGTACATTTAAAATTTACAGCACAGCTATGCACGTGATCCAGCGGTCCAATTAAATTCGATATTCTTTTCAGACGCATTTCAGTTTACAGTAAAGAGCTGTATTTTCAAAATACAGCCGCCTTACCGTATTATCATGCTGTAGTTTTTACAGCCATTCGTTACTGTGTAACTTTAGACCTTTATTTCAACAGTAGAACAAACAGACAGGAGATCAGAGGCCAGGTGGCAGCATTTCATAATCATGGACAGTGAGATGTTGGGTGGTGTAGCAGCTCCTGATTCTGAATGAATACAGTATGATATCATTTTCTCCACCTCCCACTTTTCACTCATCATGAATCTATACCCACTGCTACCCAGCATTCACTGTGTTTGTCCCGTCTCCTGATGCTTGGTTTTCCCTGTTTTCCTGTAGATGTTTTTGTACAGATTGCTCAAGCAGTAACTCATAATATTTTTCCAAGAATTGTCTCTACTGTAGTTTATGATACTTTGAATATTAAAAATAGTAATACTCTCACTAAGCTATGAACCTAATTACCTATATTCATGACTTATGAATATGCTACAGATGTTACAAGGATAAAAGCTTTTGCAGATTTTTTTGCCATTCCAAGTATTTTTTTTTTATGTGGGAACAATCAATTAGGAGCATAATTATTCTTGTGGAACTGTGGCCAAATTCACATTTGTCATTACTTTATTGAGCTCTTCTTGGCTGATGGTGACAAACATCAAGGTAGTTTTGTTCTCCTGTTTCTGTGAGCTCGGCATGTTGAAGTTACTTAAGATTAAAATCTTTTCCATCTGTCTAATCGAACACTTTATACCTCAGTTATTGCACTCGTTATTGTGTTCTACAATTATGACTAACCTGAGCAGGCTTGGAGCTGAAAGAACAGGACTGCAGGGATTCCTGGGGTGGCTGTAGCTCAGTAGGTGGAGCAGGTCACCTACTGATCGGAAGGTCAGTGGTTCAATTCCTGGCTACTGCTTACTGCATGCCAATGTATCCTTGGGCAAGATACTTAACCCCAAGTTGCTCTCCGACCGTTCCGTCGGAGTATGAATGTGAGTGAATGTTACACAATTAAAAAAGCACTTAGCTTAATTAATTAATCATGGAAGTGCTTGTATGAATGGGTGTGCATGGATAAATGCAAAAACGTGTTGTGTAAGCGCTTTGAGTGCTCATATCTGAGTAGAAAAGCGCTATATAAGAACTAGTCCATTTACCATTCCTTCTTCCTGAGCCTTGCTTCCTCACAATCCTATCACCACACACCTGAGAAAGAAACATGTACAGTCATCGTGGTTTTGTTTTCTGACGCTGCAAAAAGGGGTTCGAAAAGTCCAGAGAACATAGACTTGCAGGGTCCAGCATTTATACTCCAGTATTAATTCTTCATAAATGACGAGCACCAGGTTGACACATGGAGCCGCCACTGTTTAAAATGTATAAAGAAAGCAATTCCAAGAGTCCATTAGAAGGTGTATTAATTCTACATGTCATGGCAGAGAAGAATTGTGCAGCTCCTTCCCATATTGATTCACTTTCCGCTGTGATTTTTTATTTTTATTTGTGCGGTGAATATATAACAGCATCAAAGACAGACCAAAGCACACCAAGGGTGCGGTGGTCGGGGCTTGGGCTGCTGTGCAGAACAGCTGAAGGTGATGAAACAGCACTGAAACAGCTTTATGAAATAAACACATCGCACACTCAGATGTGACAAAGGACTTCTCACTCTTCCCCTCCGACACCTCATAAAATATTTAGATATTTATAAAAACTTAAAAAAACAACAACAATATGGATGTTAATGACATGTCTGTATTTTCTTTTTTTTAGTTCTAGCATTATTTTTATTTGTATGTTGGTACACATTAGCACCTGGGTGCTAGTAGCAGTAAGGCTGTACCTTTCCTTGTCACATGTCCGGAAAAGCTTCCTGCCCATCACCAGGCAAAATAGTTGGGAGCTTTTGAATGTTGTGAAGCATGTTAGGAGTCATGTTTACAATAATCAGGGAGTCAGAAAAAAAATCTTTATCTTCCTCATCTCCACCTGCTCCCTGTGGGTGTTTCACAGAGATCGAAGAGAGCTTCACCCCGCAGACCAAGTCTAATTAACATTTTATTTTTTTTAACTTAGGGGAACACGGTGCATTTTTATGCGTGTGTGTTTTTCTGTCCGTTTAAACCCTTGAGTCCATGAGTTTAATTCTATATTAAAGCTCCTTTTCTGTGTCATTACCTCCAAATATAGACTATGTTTAGAAAAGAAACAGGATTTGCCTCAAGCTGCTTATTTGACACATCACCCCAGGAAGCTATGAACACATACAGCCTCTGGTTAGTGCAGCGGGGAGCCAAAAGCCACAGAAATAGGATTTACATAAAAGGAAGGTTGCTATTTTGCGCCCCCAAATGATTGGAGGAATGTTAAAATAGTGAGTTTAATGGATAAATCTTTGTTACCTTTTTAGAAAGCAAAATCTCTCTAGCATTTTTCTTTTCTTTACTGTGCTACGGAATCAATAAAACAACCTTAAATTCAACAGATAATTTTATATGTAAAAATGTTTACAACACTTTGGGGCCGCTTAAGGCACAAAACCTGAGACAATATTATGAAAAAGACAAAATTACATACTTGAGAAAAAATTATAAGAAAAAAAACTAGGTGCTCACTGATTTTGGGTTGTATTATACATTTGATTTTACATTGCACTGTGAGAGAGGCTCAAGTCCTGCCTTTGAATGGTCATATGAACAAAGCTGGCCTGGAACAAAATTCTGCAAAGGGCACTGTCGACCTCCATCTATCAATCAGCCAAAAGGAATCCAGCATGAAATGATGCAGCGATCACTGCCACACTGGTGCTCTCTGATTGGAAAATAGTTGGACAGTATGAAATCTAGCTAATTTTCAGCACCAGAGGTTTGTTTGTCTGGTATGTCCTCCAGGTTTATTATGACAGAGCCAAGGAGCACCTAGCATTGAACTGACACTGCTTAGAGGAAGTATGCAGAGCAGCCTGCGATTCACTATATGTATTAGTATCATTGCACAGTCGACTTGTGTATATCTTGATGTCACACCCAAGTTTGTTAAATCCATGTTGCACAGTGTGGTTTACTCCCCCAAAGGCTTTGCGTTCCTCATAAAACTTTCCAGACCATTGTCTTTCCCAATTAGTTTAACTATTACGTGGCTAACCATCTGCCTTCACACCAGGTGGATAGTCCGCTTTATTCTGTCATTAAGTGCAACTTTATCCCTAACCTCCATGCTTGCTATTTCCAGAGCATCTGCTTTTTATATAGGATTTCAACCACAGTTCAGTACGAGCTACCGCTGTTTTATTAAAACCTGCTTGTCTGTGACTGTCATCCCCTGTTCTCTGAATTGTTTGTCTGATTCTGTCTCAGAGTTGCAGCCTGTCGCCCTACTTATTGATCACAGTGCCTTTGATTCAACCTGCTCTCAATGACTGTTTGCATTTTGTTCCTCTTCCCTGTTATCAGGTAGTTGCAACAAGGTACTGACTGATAATATAATTTCATCAGGTTTTGTCTTTAATGTAAAGGCAACATCATTGTTTCACAAAAAACCCAGAAACTTTGAAAAGACACAAGATTCGCATCACACAAAGAACTGCGCCTGGAATAGGGCAGTCTGTCTAAACACCAGACCACCCTCTGCTACTGTCACCCCACCCCCGGTCCCTGCAGCAATAAATGCAGGGACCGCTTGTGCTGTATGTTGAAGATTAACGGCAATCAATCATACTTCCTCATCAAGCCACACACATACACGCTGTAGACACTGTAATCGGCTCGGGCATTTTCCTTGCAGACGAACACTCGTTTTTCTTTTCCTTTGGGTTATTCTGTGAGTGAAATGAACTGGCACTGCTTAAAGCCACAAGAGTAATTATTTATTGTCAGGCTCTGCTACTTCCATCTTAGGACTTGTGGATTTTCTTTTCCTCTATAGAAGAATATGTACAATAGTGGGAAGTTTCTTTGAGTTTAGTTAAGGTGGTTTATTTGATGTAATCAAGAGTCACAGAGACCTGAACCACAAAGACAAATGATGTTGAATATGTTAAGTCTTAGTTTACACCTGACATCGCTCATCAGCTTAGAATAGCATTGGTATCATTAAGAAATTGTAAACTGACAGTTAATTATTCTTTAGGTAATTTTACTGTGAGAAATTAATAATGTTAACTTATTAGTAGCAATGCTAATTTATTTTACTTTGTGTAATTTATAGATAATTTATTTCACTTTCTGTATTGTATTTATTGACTGCATTATGCCTTTAATATACATAATGTTCACCAATGGATTACAAACCTTATGAACCAATTAATAAGTTTAATGTCTCTGCTTGTTAACAATAAATATGCAATACCTGTAGTTTAATTAACAATCAGATTATCATTCATGAAAGATGGTTAAAAGTGGCATCAATCCATGTGTGTGAAACTGAGCAATGATCTGAATTTATGAAGGTGAACATGTTAATCTAGTATTAACCTCCTGAGACCTGAGCTCCTGTCTGTGATGGATTTTTAATTTCTCCTAGATATTTGTGAGTAGATGGACCTGATATGTATATAAACTAAGCTTCCAAAATACAACAGGAAGTTGTATTTTGCCACATGGTTGTTACATACTTTTATGGGAAAAATGTCCTCAGATGTGTACAATGGGATTATTTTGTAGCATAACACAACAAAAACAACATGACTTAACAAAGTATAAAACACTATTGAACAGAATGAAGTATAAGGTGCAGCAAAAAAAAAAATGTAATGTTCTCATATGTGGACGCAGGGTCTCAGGAGGTTAAGTGGATTTTCAAAGCAGCAGATTTATTAGTGGCACTGACGATGAATTGCAGTGGCACAAGTGCGCTAACATGAGCCATGACTGCAGATGGGTGTGAGGCAGTCCCGTCGCCAGATCTCAGTCTTAAGGGGGGCTTATGAAATCCAACAGGGGGGCACCACTATTATTAGCTTGATTAGTGATCTGGCTTGGGTGGGCGGGCCCAAGAGTATCAGTGGGCGGGTACAGCCCCCTAGGGCCCGCCCATAGCGACGGGTCTGTGCAGAGGGTTGGTGTAACAGAGGAGAATGCTCGGTGGATGGTGGCAGATGATTTGCTGCGGTGACCCCTAAAGGGAGCAGCTGAAAAAAGAATGAAAAGATGATGAATAAAAATTCTGACAGACCTACTTATCTGTTTCCAGGATTGCTGGCAAAGTTATGCACAGGTTTCCATGAAGATCTTATGTGATGTGGGGCCAGGCTGGACTTGGACCTTCTGAATTCAATTCTGATCCTGCTATGGATAAAGAAATTCAGCATCTTTACCATTGTCTTTACTATTGTGAGATTGGAAATTCACACTAGTGTTGGAATTTGATCAGAAACAGCTATAGGTATTAGTTTTTATTAAAATGTAATAACATGATCACAGTGAATTATCTGGTGATGAGGAACACCCTTTAATGAACAAAGCAACAACTTCAGTCACTCTTACATAAATATAAACATGTAAATATATGCAGTCAAATGTAGGATTACCTTCTAATGATTTTCAAAACTTGATCTCAGAAATCAGAGATAACATTATTAACCAATCACTGTGGAGCTGCAGACTTTTAAGTGTATGCAAAATAACCAACAAGAGAATCATTGGAATTTGTTGTAGTTTTAATATTCCTTTAAAATGCATTTGATTAGATTTAAAATACAATGTGACAGCAGCAAGAGAAACCAGCCAAAGATGTTAAATATTTGATAGAACTTGCAGTTGCTTTTAATGAACGAATTCAAGTCAGAACACACATGATTTAAAACAGTATTTTCCCTCACAAGTGTTGCACAGTGGGAGCATGACAGTTCATGTAAATGTGATAAGGTATTCTGGGTACGCCTGGATATCATTGAAGACAACAAACATGGATGGGTTAGCAGTGTTATCTGTGACGCTGTCATACAGGTCTGACGCAGTCCCAGATTTGGCAGGAGGGGTGATCATGCCACTTTGTCCTTGGATGTAGTCTCCAACTAGAACCTTGGTCTGGTACATACGCTTGTGTCGATTATGATCGGGCTGGGCGTAGCCCTGTGCTGAATAGTTCGGGTTCACAGCGAAGTAAGAACCTTTGCCGATTGCTGCACCTACTGAAAGAATGAATAAATACAAGTTTTAGCCAAGAATAGTGGAGAAAAGCTGTTTGACACTCATGCTGCTCCACTGCTCTGGTCTCTCTCAGACAGTTAAACACTTTGTAGCAGTAAGTGGATGGTGGAGGAGCAGTGCACTGTTTGTGGTAGCTCAGATGCAGCCAGGAACATAAGTCATAAATGTTGGTAAAAGTTTTTCTAATAAATATTTAGAAGAATCTGACTGAACGAGTTTGGAAAATCTCAGTTACAGGATGTTGTGAATATCAATATATCTGTCTGCACCACAGTGGACCAACCAACTAAAGACAAGACAGTAGAAAATATCTGACACAGGTTGTTGGTAATAATAATATAGATTACCAATCTTGTGTTTTTCTTAGGGCTGGGACTCAATTAAAAAAATTAATCTAATTAATTAGAAGCTTTGTAATTAATTAATCGCAATTAATTGCATTTTAATCGCATTTTAATCGCATTTCAGTATTTAACATGAGAAACATTGATTTACGTTTGTTGATGAATGAATCACTATACATAAGCTTACACTTCAAAATCTTGTTTATTTTCCCACCAGTATACTACACAGACCAACGAAGGGCGGAAGTGCTCGTGTGATAAGCAAACTCAGCATTTTTTTTTGTACTTCCATCTGGAAGTTTCTTGTATATAAATTTCCCATCCACCAGCTTAGTCTCTTCCGTCATCTCCATAGCTGTGTCCAAATTCAGGGGCGGCATCCTTCGAAGGACCCAGCCCACGTAGACCGCAAAGGCCGGTGAGTGAGCATCTGTGAAATTGGACGGTCTAGCCTTCATATCAGCATCACCTGCCCTCACCTGAGCGTAGCTCATGTCGCCTAGCAATCGTGACAGTGCGAAGCACAGCTGTGGAAAAGCAGCTGGTTAAACGGAGAACGAACTTTTGCTCCTTTTTGTGGTTTGATTTTAAATCTAATTCAAAATAAGCTGTTAAAACAAGCATAACACATTTCAACATCAAGGAATACAGCTGAGCGAATGATTAATTTCCAACCAGGGGTGGGCTGGGGTTAAAATTCAGCCCAGGAGCTTGGTTTGGAGAGGCAAACGGACAAACCATAATTTTAAGACAAGAGAACTTTATTTGCAGGTGTGGACTGCAGGTGTGGACTGCACCTGTGGCCACGAGAGCTGCAGCTACTGTGCTTAATTGGGTAAAAAAAAACAAAAAAAACTGGCCGTTCCGGAAACCTCCCGATGGCCACCACGCCCCCGTCTGAATGAGTTATATATGTGTTTAACTTCCACTCAGTGGCGAAAACCAGCAGGAGGTTGAAAATGATGTGACAGCAGTCGGACGTTCTCTCCGGCTAAAGCGAACCTCGATAGCCCGGTCAGCTCATCACGCTCATCACATTGTGCGTCGATATAACCTGCCTGGACTCCTGCAGTGAGAAATGTTCCACGGTGCAAAGTGCGATTAAAATGCGTTAAATTTTTTAATTCGTTATTTTCCCTGTAACTAATTAATCATAATTAACGTGTTAAAGTCCCACCCCTAGTTTTTCTCTTAGCATCATCAGTCTCTAACTTATTATCACACATCACACTCTCTTTCTTCCTGCTCTTGTCGGAGACGGTCGCACTATCTCTCTCTCCCTGCCCTCCCTATCTATCCTGCTTGCTGCTTGCTGTGAGAGCGTCTCTTACACACGGCTCGAATAAGTATACGATTGAGAGCAACATGGATCTGGCAAACTGGGCCTTCACCACCATTGATCGAATTTTTTCCACTATGAGATCGGGGAAAGGGGAGCCCGCGTGTCCGAGTGGAACAGACCCGGTTGGATACGTCATCGATTCTTGGAGCTCGTGGAGACCTGTGTGCTTCTCGGCCCTCGGGGTCGAAGACGTGGAAGACGCCTACATATTTGGCTATGTGGTAGCGGTATCTCTTCTGTTTGGGCTCGGAGGATACCTGATTTACCGTGAAATTAAGAAAATCTGGGCGGTGGTTCGACATCTGCAGAAGCTGCTGACCCAGGTGGAGGGGCTGTCTAGAACCGTACAGACTCAGACTCAAAGCCTGTTGAACCTGAGCCGTAGACTTGGGGAGTAGCAGGCGAGAGGGGTTCGATCTGGAGATAAGGTTCGGTTCTGCACAGTGAGGACGGTAATTAATGAATTTGGAATATTGGATTACTGAATGGTTCCCAGTGAGACTGAAGGCTGTTGGAAAAACAAGCAGCCTGTTCCAAAACAACATCTGCACTATCAGGTATTCGGCTCCCTAGCCGGCCTTGGCTGGCAATCATATCTCTCCAGGGCTATGTGTGACAGCTGCTCTCCCCCTCAGCCCTCTTTGTGATTTGTGAAGCTGGATCTGGTGTACCACGGCCGCTGATGAATCTCCATCGCTATCAGCGAACTGTTTTGGCTAGGAGCTGGCATCTGGCTCCACAATGCCCCCACCCTCTCGTCTCCGTATGCATCCCCTCCTGACCTGACCTCACCTACCGCTGCTATCCTGGCTTTAAATGTGCATAATGCTTTGCTAAGGTGGTTTTTTGGACCCTGGTATGGTGCTCATTTTGAGCACTGTACCAGATGACTTTTTTTTAACCTAACTACCCCATGATGTGTTGTTTCTTCTCCTGTTAAAGGTAGCGCTGCGTGTCAGCTGCATGACCTCAGGACACCTGTCCCCCCTGTTGTTTCTGTCTTTGTATTTCTTGGATGACTGTTCTGGAACGCCAAATTTCATTATATGTTTTCATTGTATGTTTGCATATATATGACAATAAAGGATCTTGAATCTTGAAAATCTGTTGGTGTTATAAGAGAGCAGACTGTGAGTGCTGAAAACATGAAATCAGTTTGTTCACAAGAGACCTTTGACATCCTGTTGCCTAGCAACCACTTATCAACATAACTGTCATGGTCTGGGGTCCGTTTGACCCTATGCGCTTTGTTTTGGCTTTATTTTGTCTGTTCTGGGGTTTTTCTTGTGTTCTGGGGTTTGGTTATGTTTTGATTTTCTAGTTCCTAGTGTTCGGTGTCAGGTCTGCGTCTTTGTTCCCTTGAGCCACTTCCAGTTTTATTTATTGTTTGCGTCTATTGTCGAGTGAACGGGCGTCTCGTGTTGAGCAGGCCACCCTCTGGAGGTGGTGGCGCCTGTTTCAGGTGCTGCGGTGCTCCGTGATGCTGTCACCACAGCCCCGGGCCCACCTCCCCCTGCCCTGCGCTGGAATGTGGGAGGTCGGGTGCCTATTGAGCCAGTGGACAGCTGGCTCTCTTCTTCCAGGTTGCCCCTTTTCTTTTCTTCATGGTCATATGCCCCGCCATACACACACACATGCACACAGACTACATATCACTCACAAATGTAGGGTCTAGGAGAGGCCACGTGCAGAGCCGCGTGGCCACTTGCCTCTCCTTTTTAATTGCATTATACTCGTTATAATTCACAACACATCCTGATACACACAGGACCTTTGAGGCAGGCATGTTACTCAGAGGTTGATGAGACGGGGCTGCTGAGGTGGACCCACTCAGATCCCTGCTACTGTCTGTCCCCAAATTGTATTTGCACTTTAGACATGGAGGGTTTTGGGGGGGCAGTGTGGGTAAGCACTGACGCTCAGCAGTTGGGTGCTTGTGGCACAATTGTCCCCTCAATTTTTATCTGGATCCTATGGTAACTTTTAGTAATTTCATTTCACAGGCAAAGGTGAGGTGCCCTTTTTTAATTTTTTTTTTAAATGTAAATATAGTAATTTACCTACTTTTTAATAAATATTTTGTTTTCAGGTAAAACGAGCAAAATCTTAAGTCTGTCCTCTGCCCAGTGTGAATGAAGGCAAAAGACGCAAATATCGACATGATAAAAGATTCTTTATGAGTCATTAATGTGCTGCGTGTGAGGGTTTAGTTACCATTCGATCCTGCGTAGCTCCGATTGAAGCCTTTGTTGTTGATGAGATCGATGGATGTGGCCTTGGTGCCATGATAAAGAAGCTTTTCATTGTTGGTATGTTTATTCTTCACCTCCATTTGCTTCTTCAGGATCTGGTAGTTCTGCCACAGTGTTGGATTTTGGACCCTTTCGATCTGCCAACACAATCCAAACACAATTCATTCATTCTCATAGTTCTTCTCTTCTTAGCTGTTTCCTTTCTCTGATGACCTTCATTTTTTCATGAAAACACTTCCTCCTTCCTCCTTTTACTGGCAGACACCACCACCTCAATCTAAAGATTGCCTCTTTGTACATCCATGAAATCAAGAGCATGGCTGAAGCTTGCTGCAGCAGTGAGTCTGTCATAGACTCCCATGTTTTTTGTTTTTTAGACATTCTTGGCGATGTCTCGCCTGTCTCTCAAAAAGCATCTTAAGCTGTGAACAGAAGGGCTTTGACTCCAGCCTGTTAGCACACCACAGCCTGGATGACTGCAAACCTGCACAGACATTAATTAGCAGGTATCCTGTCTGTGCGATGTACCTGTAACTAAGCTAACTAACCTCAGCTCCAAAAAGAAGTTCAGTTATAGATAGTTGTAGCTCCAAAAACACCAGATGGTGACAGCCAGAATGCTACAATCAAAGCTTCAACATTGGACTTCAGCCCAGTGGGTGATTTCATGGTGACCACATCCATCTTTCATTTACAGTCTATGAGAAACAATCCAAACTCAAAGCTGAGACTTGGCACTTTAATTTGCTAACTAGTTATTTTTAACTGTCCAAATCATACAGTCTGCTCTGTGTATTTATGAGTAAACATACACTGATGATGTTAACATGAAGTCCGGCATTTGTCAGTTCACTCTCCACGTCTTTGTATTCCTTAGATCCTGGAGTCAGAGCAAACAGCTTCACAAGGTCGCCCTTCATGTCCTCCCAAAACGAAGGCAGAGGCAGAGCATTGTCATCTGTAACAATCATTGGAAGAGTTCAGTTTAAATAATATTCTACACTAACAGAGGACATGTGCACCAGGCTGTGGCTGGAGTTTCAGTGGAAAATGTAAAATCTGTTAGTGTAGGACTGAGATTACTTGTTCTCAGGGTTTTTATAAGTGACAGCTTTTTTCAGCTTGGTTTTCTTACACATTATAACATTTTAAGCAAATACAGCCAATCAAAAGTCACCACTCAGCCTTTCATAGAGGTTTTACTTTTGAAAATGCAACAGGTTAAAAGAGCACTAAGTGCACATAAGTGACTCACCTTTCAGTTCTTTCCGAACGAGCTCCACATTCTTCCTGTTCCTGTTTGCTGAAACTGCTTTTTTAAGCTGTGGATCAGCGGTGTGCGTTTCATTGTTGATTTTGATCTTCACCTTTTGTTTTTTCTCCAGAGCCTCCTCAAGTTTGAGGTTGGTGTAGATATCAAAGGGCATCATTGACCCATCACGGTCCTGAAACTGCCATTCTACCGGCCCACTCACGAGCAAAGCCTGTCTCTTCAAGTTCTCCGTCCTTTCCACCTTCCGGATGATGTCCCTGATGGTCATCAAATAAAAAAGCAAAAGAAAACAACAGTAACAACAACAAAAAAAGTCAAAACAAATACAAAACACTTATATTTGGCAATTTTTTTGTGTGTCAGTAATTTGCTGACCTAACTGCAGACTCCGCAGTGAAGACATCTCTGGTCAGACCCTCCAGGTGGATCTCGGGGTCCTGGTCTTCTGCTCCTTTGTCCAGACGGATGCTGACCGTCAGCTTCCTCTGCAGAGCGTTCAGCTCCTCCATGTCAGCCTGTGACAGCTGGTTAATGTACGGGTCAGAGATGGTTTTCTGTGCCTGCTCAGCCAGAATCAGCTCATTAATCCTCTTCTTGGTCTGACTCAAAGCCTGCAGTGTTGGAGAAATGGTTTTAAATCTTTGTTACAAACAGGCAGTCACACATTGGGAAAAACTCACAGAAAGACCAGAGATTAATTCTGTGTTCTGGAACTATTTATGGTGTATTAATCTGCCCCATAATTCTAAACAGGGTCTCTGACAGGTTTCCAGATTTGTCATTGAGCACACGTTTTGGTTTTGGTGCATGATAGTAACACACTCAGCAACCCGACTGTGAGGAAAACACAGCAGCGTTTCACCAAGAAGCAGCTGAAGCACTTCGGCATTTGGTTGATGTGGATGACCTCATTGGGATGGCAGGTGTGTTTAGTTTTTTGCTTGTTTCTGTTTGTATAAAATTAAACTATTCCTGAAAAAAAACAAGATGGATAAATGTATGCATACCTTGTTGTTGTCAGCACACAGCTGAAACACTGTGGGTTCAAACTCCTCCCTCTCCAGCACTAAGTCAACAGCGCTGGACTGATCTGACCCAAATCCCAAAACTGAAGCAACTTGATGAAATTTTTCTGAAAGAACATTAAAACAAACACCATGAATGCATCTGAATGCATGGTCACATATCTAATCTGCTGAGGAGTAACTGTGACAATATCGGGAATAATATCGTTGTCGCTTTCCTTCGCATTCTGCTGCTTTAGTGAAGGGGGCAACTTCTCAGATGATAAAACATAGGTATGATTCTTCATAGCTTGAGTCTGAAGGTGCAGACACACATTAAAACATTCCTGTATGACACACGAACTCCTACGACTTCTCCTCCACCTTTGGTGAACTATGTATGCGGCTGGTCTTTAATCCATATGTAAAACACGATTGAGCTGCACAGAGATTTCCATCTCAGTGGGGCAACATGATGGCTTCCTCAACCCGGCATCCGAGAAGGCATCAATTTGTTGTGATATGTAATTACACAATAATCAATGTATATTCATCAGTTAAACATTTTTCTATTAAATAAACTCAAAAAAATTATTCATTGTACCTTTTAAGAAAAAAAATTACAAATAAATTTTCTGAGCAATCCTGATCAAAATAAAGAGAAAACAACTTCCTGTCAAGTTTCCCTACGAAAACACAATGAATGAAATACCTTTTATTTTGCCAAAAACAGTCTTCTCCTCTGCCTCTCCCTGCCTCTTCTTCATGCTCGTGTGGAACTCCTTCATCATGGCCGTCTGGAAGATCAGGATCTTGACACTTTGAACGAACCTCGGCTGTTTCTTCCTCACAAACTCCACCACTGCATCGACCATGGCATCAGCCACAGCTGATGGGTTGGCCCCTCCCTGACCTAATAGGCAGACAATTACCAAGCCATGATGATGATGATGACTCAATCAGGGCTGGACTGGGACAAAAAATTGGCCCTGGCATTTTTGGCTTAGACCAGCCCGCAACTATGTCTTCGAAGCATTTGACACTGTTTTACTCTTATTCAGTGTGGGCATACCTTTTGCTAATAATACTTTTATACTTTTTTTTTTAAACTTACTTTAGTAATGCTTAAATTGCAAAGCTTTGACGTATCATTTAGTTTTTTTAAAATCTGTTATTTCACCTGCTTGTGGGCTTTTTAAAACCTGTTTAACCAGCATAGAGGCTACAAATTCAAACTACTGTGCAGCCTTTCAACACACCTTTAACCTAAATATCTAAAATGCTATGATGCAGCCTAAAATGGACACTTGCTGCTCATCCAACACTTCTCGGCCTTGACCGTTTGCTATTTTATCAGATTAAGGTGCCGTGGCTGCCAGATTTGGGGAAGTATGCAAATGTAAATAAATATTGATATTAATCAATCGCCATTGCTCATCACACTGCTGCTGTCTTCACCTACAGCAGGGCCTGCCCAAGCCTTGAAGGGGACCTAAGCAATATTTGATTTGGGGCCCCCTTCATACCACTTCATTGTCCCCTGAACTTAATTGTTATTAATGCTGGAGGGTTAAAGTTGATTTTTTTTTTTTTTTTTTAGGACATATTACAGTTTCAGCCTTTTCAATTCAATTACATTTTATTTATACAGTACCAACTCACAACAAACAGACATCTCAAGGCACTTTATAGTGTAAGGTAAAGACCCCACAATAATTACAAAGAAAACCCATTGTTCATCCTAATCTTAAAAATAGAGAGGGTGTCTGTCTCCTGAATCCAAACTAGGAGCTGGTTCCACAGAAGAGGGGCCTGAAAGCTGAAGGCTCTGCCTCCCATTCTACTCTTAAGTATCCTAGGAACCACAAGTAAGCCAGCAGTCTGAGAGCAAAGTGCTCTATTGGGGTGATACGGTACTATGAGCCAATGAAGAGAAGCCAATATGGGAGAAATCTGCTCTCTCTTTCTAGTCCCTCTCAGTACTCTAGCTGCAGCATTTTGGATCAGCTGAAGGCTTTTCATGGAGCTTTTAAGACAGCCTGATAATAATGAATTACAATAGTCCAGCCAAGAAGTAACAGATGCATGAATTAGCTTTTCAGCATCACTCTGAGACAGAAATATTAGAGTGTAGCCTGCTCATTAAATTAGTGTTGCTACAGGTGTACAAATCTGCACAGTTAGAATAGTCTCTTCTTTCTTTTAGGAAATTGGCATTTGTAAAAACTTAAAACAAACCAAAAAAGTTTCATGACAAATGTGGGCGAGCTTTGGGGGCCCCTGGTGGTCAGCGGGCCCTATGCAGCCGCATATGTCGCCTATGCCTCTGGCCGGCTCTGCCTACAGCTGCTGTTGCTGCAGCATTACTGTTACAGAGGACGTGGAGGCTGCAGCGAACATGTCTGTGATCTTTACACATTTTGTAGCATCTACAGCGACACTCTTCAATTTCTTCGCACGTAACTTCTCCGCACCTCCTTTCTGCCGCTTCGGTTTCTCCATATTGCCTCTCCTTTAACACACGCGCTCAACACTGAAACTACTAGCGGGAGTAGTTTCAGTGTTCTGCACCACGCAGAGAAAGGGTGGGGCCGCTTTCATCCTATATCCTGATTCGTTCTGTCCACTGTCTATATTGAAGATGGGCCAATGGGCTGCCCCCTCTAAATTGTGGGCCGGTCTCTTAGGAAAAAAAAAGGGAAGAAAAAAAAAAAATCCAACGGCATCGGCCCTTGAGGACTGTCGGCCCACCGGGCAAATTCCCGGTACGCCCGATTGCCAGTCCACCCCTGGACTCAATGATGAAAAGAGGATGAACAGTACTGACAGAAATACTCGAGTTAAGCATCTTCAGACGTGGATGGTCGTGTCATGGTCCTGGGCAAGTGGCCCAGTGTTTTGAGTTTCCTTTTGTATAGTTCTGTTTTGTTGTATTCTTCGGGTTGTGTTTCTTAGTTTTTCTCACTGTTTGTGTTTTCAGTTGGTTATTGCTTTGCGCTCTGTTGTCCTTGGCCCTGGTCTTCCTGTGTCTCTGTGTGTGAGCTTGTCTTCTCTGTGTCCTGACCCTTTTTGTTTTTAGTCTCCCTTCAGGTGACTCCTTGTGTGGTGTTTAGGTTCCCTCTTTGTTTTCTTGTCCTTGTGTTCTGTTAAGTCTGCGTGTGCTTCGTGGTGTGACTTCCTGTTTTATTTTGACATTCTCGTGTTCCCTGTGCTTTGCGTTTAGTTTTGCTTCCCCTTTGTTATTAGGTTCATTTATTTCACCTGTTGTTTCCACTCTCCCTGATTTCCTTGTGTGTATTTAAAGCCTTCAGTTTTTCTCTGTTCTTTGTTGCGGCGTTGTCTGTGTTTCCCCCTAGCTGTGTGTTCCCTGTCTAGTGTTTTGTCCCGTTAGTTTTTCTCCCAGGCTTTGTGTTTGATTTTGCCATGGTAGAGATTTCGGGGTTTTTGTGTTTTGTGTTTTTGTATTATTAAGTCACCTGCAAATAAAGCAGTTTAAGTTTCGTTCTGTCTCCTGCATCCTGCGTCTGGGTCTATCCCTTCCACCACACAGCCCCAACTGTGACAATTTGACTTTATTAAGTTTTAAAAAAGCATAAACTGCGTTGCAACAAGCTCTGCTTTCCTCCAGAGGATCTTTTTTGAGAATTTTAAAAAGCTGAATCTACAAAGACAAAGTTTATCATTTTGGCTCCAGATTTTTTGATCTGAGAAAGTCACCAAAGTAACAATCTCACATCTGGCTGGTGTTGCTGCAGGACTGCAACATTCATAACAGCTCCAACGTGAAAGAGTTGGACAAAACAAACACACTAAAGTGTCTACATGTGTGATATATTTCCTGCCCACTGACACTAAGGTCGCGCTGTGTTTCATCAGAGATGAAATTTGGGGAATATCAGACACTTTCAGTAGAAGCTGGTTGGGATATTTTCCACAGATGCTCATTGTCACATCTAACACACAGCAGGACACAGCCCACTCCAGAGTTGTTAGCACTGCTGGTAAAATCATTAATGTGATTTAGGTGAGGGAGTGTGGAGGAGGTAGTACAGATGACGACCACTAGCTGGCCTTGAATCCAAGGTACAGTTATCTGCTCTGATCACACATCAGTGTGATCTGACAACACGTAGACTCTGTACACAGGAGCTGGTTAGTTAGTATGTTTCAGCTTTGTATTAAAGACGTTTGTGACACAAACTCTGTTCAAACTTTAGGTTTGTCAGAGTTTCCTGTGGAGTAAAGACCTGTGTAGCCTGCTGCACAGTGAATCAGTGAACTGCATATGCAGTCTGTACAGACCTGTTCCCAGGGCGGGGAAGGCGACGGAGGTGAACTTGTTCTCCTCACAGACCTTCAGCACTGAGTAAACCACGTCTTTAATGTTTGTAGGGTCGTTCTGGCCGACGATGTGGATGATGTTTCTGCTGGGCAGCTGCCCGGCTGAAGTCAGGATCAGTGCTTGAGGCTGACGTATGGAACGCACTGCAGAGAGGAAATACATGAGGCTTATAACACAGTGTGTGTGTGTGTATGTGTATATATATATATATATATATATATATATATATATATATATATATATATATATATATATATATATATATTTATTTCATGGCAATGCCTTTCTGCTTCATCTCTAGATTTGCTTCTGTAAATTTTATAATCTCATATTTATGTGCATAAGTGCGAGTTTACAGCCTACGCTTGCCTCCTGCACTTGCCATGATTGTTTCTGATAAAATGAAGTGATTCGCTCAGTTCAGCCAATCCAGGCATCACATGACTGTATAGACACTCAAGCGATCTCCAGACATTGTTACTTTGTTTAGGTGTAATGGGAACTGAATAGGGCTTTAGCGCTAAACTCATCCAACTTATGCGATCACATTTAATTGGAAATGCATTACAACGGGTCCAGATTTTTCATCCTAAGTAGATTTAGGTGATGCTCTTTTACTGGAATGAACTTAAGAAAAATCGGGACCTGCAGAAGCCATCGACTAGAGCGAAAATCCAATTTGTGTGGATTTAACTTCTACTGAACAGATCCCAGCTCGCCCTGCTGGCCAGCTACCAGAGGCTGGGAGTTTGAGGGTCCGGCGCAGTATCTTAGCTGTTCCAAGGACTGTGATCTTGGATGCCATTCCTGGAATCTGCTGGAGCCACTCACCCAGTTTGGGGGTCACTGTTCCGATTACTACACTGACCACTGTTGCCTTCACCTTCCCCATCCTTTCTATCTCTTCTTTGAGCCCTTGGTATTTATTGGGCTTCTCGTGTTCCTTCTTCTTGATGTTGCCAACACTGCAACGTCTATCACTACAGCTTTCTTATATTTGTCCACCACTACTATGTACAACCGTATATTAGTCATTATCAGTTTGTCTGTCTGTATCTGGAAGTCCCACAGGATCTTGGGTCTGTCACTCTCAACTTCAGTTATAATAGTGCACAGCTGTATGAATGTGGAGCATATTGAGTCCAATAAAAAGTAGCAAAAAGTCTGTAATTCCATGTACCCACCCATCTGTGCACACTCCTGCTCAACTGTCATTCCAGCACCGTCTAAGATTGCCTTGGACACTCCTGAGAAACAAGAACAGCAACAGGACAGTTAAGGCACATGTTAATGTTGTGTTTCACAACATGTTTTGTTTTGTTTTTTCACAAAATTAAAAATGTAAATAAAAACAGAATGCAGTCAATGCAAATCTCATAAAATCTCAAGTCGTATGTTATTCATGAGCAACAAAAGATTGGAAAGGTAAGTAGCACTAGTAACATGATTGGGAATGAAAAGTGTTTCTCAGAAATGAATCTTTGTCTACCAATTGTAGAAGAATTTCAGAATATTGTTCCTCAACATGAAAGTATGAAGACTATAAGGCTATCTCATCATCTGCAGTATACAGTATATCATCTCTGTGTGCAGGGACAAGGCTGAAAATCAGTACTGGATCGCTGTGATCTTCAGGCCCCCAAACAGCACTGCAGTAAAAAAATGGACTGAGGCAAAGTGGGAACTGTTCTGACATCAGACTGATGGTATTCTGAAATTCTTTTTTGGAAAACATGGAGGCTGGATCCAGACTCAAAAAGAGAGAGACCATCCAGCTGTTATCAGTGCTCAGTTCAAAGCCTGCATCTCTGCTCTGCTGGCACATCTGGAACGGCTCCATCAGTGCTTAAAGTTATATATAGGTTTCAGAGCAACATGTGCTCCTATCCAGATGATGTCCTCCTCAGGGAAGGCCTTCATATTTCAGCAGGATGATGCTATATGATGATGCTGCATCTATTCCAGCAGCACGGCTTTGTAGTAGAAGACTCTGGATGCTGAACCAGTCTGCCTGCAGTTCAGACCTTTCACCAGCTGAGAACATTTGGAGCATCATGAACCCAAAAACAGGACAAAGCAGACTGAGGACTGCTGAGTAGCTGGAATCCTCTATCACAGGGGTCTCCAAACTTGCGGCCACTTCCGGTCTGCGAATTGATGTCAAAAATAACATACAATTTGGCCCTTTAAGTTACTTTTTTGACATTTCACATTCCCCTCCAATTAAGACGGTTAAGCGAAAGTTTGGAGGCCCCTGCTCTATCAGACAGAACGGGACAACATTTATCTCCCAAAAGTCCAGCAGCTGTTCTCCTCAGTTCCCAGACATTTATGGACTGTTGTTACAGCAGAGGAGATGCTGCACAGAGGGAAACTTTTCTATCGAAAACTTTGAACAGTAAACCTTTCTATGTTCAATTGTTAATAAAATACAGGTTTGAGATGTTCTAATCCTTATGTTCTGTTTTATTTACATTTCACACAGTGGCCCAACTTTTTCTGGACTGTTTTAAGATATTTGTGTAAACATACATATATTAATTATATATTTTCAAATACTATCAGCACATGCTGCCATGGTGACTCCAGTCTTGACAGTATTTCTCCTTCTATTTTAGTTTAAGGAGCTCTACAGGAACACTCACCTGCTTTAAGGTTAAAGGTCTGATTGGAGGAATTGACAATGACATCAGTAGCCTCCTTGGTTATGTCACCTGATGACACCTCCAGGGTGAGTTGACCCATCTGCATCTGGTACACACCGAGGGAGGTGGACAAAACTGGGCCGAAGGAGCCTGACACACACAAAGATATGCATATTTAAGTTTAAGGAGGAAGGCAGAGTCTCTGGAGAGAACTGAAGGTTTGAACCCAGGACCTTCTTGCTGTGAGGCAGCAGTGCTAGACACTGCAGCACCATGCTGCTTCTTGATTCTTAAACTATTCTAAATGTATTAAAACTATAAAAGTTAAAAACTGCCCACCAAGTAACATTCTTATGGAGTGAGGATCAATAAAACTGTTTAGCCTCTTATGTCTAAAATATTTACTGTTAAACATAAAGTTCAGAGGTGACACCTGGTGGACAAACAAAGACACAACGTCACTGAAGGGTCTCATCAGGACTGCAAGGTGAAAATAAAACATCAGTTTTAATCAGCTAAACGCAGCAGATTAAGACTAAACAACTACTAAGTGTCACATTAAAGAGGGCGTCTGCTGGAGCTGTGTTGTGTTCGTAGTAGTGCTGAAAGTTCTTACGTGAGGAGTGCTGTGATTGGTTGACAGGCTGCTGAATTGATTGGTCATTAAAACCGCGTTCTTCATGTTGGATGTTCCTCTCAGCCGGCTGACCGGTGAACTCCCTGGTGAAACACTGACCAACAATACTCATCAACACAGATGTTACTGCTGTAACTGTGGCTCAGTGAAGCAAAAACAGCAAAAACATTTACTGTTAGGCTTCTATATACATTTCATCATTTCAAAAATTACAGTAGTTTTAATGACATGTTAAAGTAAGTACATTTTACATGAAGCACTTGTTTCATATCTTGCTGAGGTTAAAAAATAATACTTGACTAAAAAGCTATGTACCTGGGCCACGATCCTAAACCTACGTGTTGTTCCTCCTCCCACAGAGCACTGATCTGTCCTCTTTATTTGATTCAACAATAGATTAAAAGCTGAACTAGCATTTTAATACAAGCATTTTAATTAAGTTATTGAAGTAATTTACTGGCACACTTGTCTATTAGCTCAGTGTGAATGTGTCTGCTGTGTTTTACCGTCCCATCATTTTCTCCTCAGTTTTCACTGTAAGCCTCTCCCTGTGAGAGGAAGAAGGTGAACTACAGATAAATTTGCTTGACTTTAAGTCAAATGTTTCCATTCCTGTGAGCACAAAGTTTTAAAGGTGTTAAACTGAATTAAATGAAAAAGAGCTAAAAAAAAACCCAAAACACCCATAATTGTCTCATTTTCATCAATGTGACTAATTTATTCTTTGTTTGCTATTAAAGCTGGTTTCCACAGACTGGTCAGTGTCTCACATCCAAGTGTGTGAATCAACATTAAGCTGATATTAGTGATCTATAAGAGGATATAATCCTAATCAGCTCCAGTACTGGCAGTGTGCAGCACTATTTGAATGTGGATTATTTTAGTTTCCCTTGTTTCAGTTTCTATGCTAAGAGAGCTGCTGGCTATGATTTGGATTATACCTGCATCATGTGACTGACAGGTAAACTTTGGAATAAATCTCTCCACCTGACAGTGTAGGTCAGGTCTCACCATGTGACAGATCAGTGTCTGTCTGCAGAGTGTGTACTGTGTGTGACTCTGTGGTTTCACTCCCTCAGAGGTTGTGGTCTGTTTGTCTCTTGTGGTCACTGTCAGAACACGATAAACACTTAAACACAGCCAGCTCCTATCAGAGCGTCAGAAACTCACATCCACAGTTTGGCCGTCACTGGGGTGAACCACGATGACCACCGTTCTCAGAGAGCGAGGATTTCTCCTGCTGCTGTACGAGTGGATCTCCCTCAGCAGGAGTTTGGACACCAAAGCTCTGGGGAAGCTCAGGTTTCCCGTACCAATGGCTGGAAGAGACAACGATGCCATCTGATGCTTCTCAGCCTCCTCCAGACAGGATCTGATGATGGATGTTAACTCCTGACAAATAGAAATAAGACAGAGAAAGTGAAGCTGGACTGCAGTGACTGGGCAATAAACAGTAAGTCGTATAGTTTTTGAGATTCTTTATTTATTTTTTGGCCTGTCATGTCTGCAGTTTTCGCAATCAGAACGATGAACCGAATGCACTACTGTACCAAACAAATTGGCTTTTACAAGAAGAGCTCTATAAGTTTTCTATAGGCTATTCTTGTTAATTGTAATTTTATTTATTGTTGCCAGATCTGACAGGCAGGAAGAGATGAAGAGAGATAGAAGAATGGGGGGGGGGGGGGGGGGGGGGATATATGAGGTAATTAGCTACACATATAAGATAAGATAAGATAAGATAAAACTTTAATGATCCCACGACGGGGAAATTTGCGCATTACAGCAGCTCAGTACAGAAAACTAAAAATAGAATAGAATAAAATAAAATAAAATAAAATAGAAAAACACTATACACATATACATAAGCACTATATACAGAAAATATATAGTCAATACACACATGTACATATACACATATACACACACATCAAAACACTATATACAGATATCAAAATATTATATACATTTGTAGCCGGTAAGGTACACAGCATACACGGTATGCATTATATGGGTGAGTGTAATAAATAAAATGTATCTGGACTGTATGGATAAAGTGATGGCAGAGGAGGTAAAGTGTCCAAGTGACTCAAGACATTATGAAGTGTTGTACAGTCTAACTGCTGTTGGGATGAATGACCTGCGAAAGCGCTCCTTCCTGCAGCGAGGATGTTTCAGTCTCTGACTGAAGGAGCTGCTCAGCTCACCCACGGTCTCATGCAGAGGGTGATGGGGGTTGTTCATGATGGATGTCAGCTTTGCTAACATCCTCCTCTCACCCATCACCATCACAGACTCCAGAGGACATCCCAACACAGAGCTAGACCTCCGCACCAGTTTGTCGATCCTGCTCCTGTCCCTTTCGGTGCATCCACCCCCCCCCCCCCCCCCCCCCCAGCAGGCCACTGCATAGAAAAGGGCTACCACTGTGTCATAAAAGGTCTTTAACAGAGGACCTCAGTCTCCTCAGCAGGTGGAGTCGACTCTGGCCCTTCTTATACAGGACGTCTGTGTTTGTAGTCCAGTCCAACTTGTTATTGAGATGAACACCCAGGTACTTGTAGGAGACCACTGTCTCAATGTCCTTTCCCTGGATGTTCACCAGTGCTGTAGGGGGTGACTTCCTCCTGAAGTCTATGATCATCTCCTTCGTCTTGCTGGCGTTGATTTGGAGTGTGTTGTTCTCACACCAGCCGACAAAGTCACTGATGACACCCCTGTATTCCTGGTGGTTCCCATCTGATACACATCCAATGATGGCTGTATCATCTGAGAACTTCTGTGTGTATATATATACATACATATATATATATACACATATATATATATACACACATATATATATACACACATATATATATACACACATATATATATACACACATATATATATATATACACATATATATATATACACACACACACACACACACACACACACACACACACACACACACACACACACACACACACACGCATGTACTTGGAGTAATGTGTGTGTGCCTCTGTCATGGAACGTACTCAATAATGATGGCAAGAAGCCCCAACCACCCCCATCCGGATCCAGAGGCAAGCAGGAAAGACTCTGTGGACCTGGGCCATCCACGGCCCACCAGGAGCTCAGAAGACCCACAGCCACACATCCTGATGGCAACTGTGCAACTGGCAACCCCAGAGGAGGAAGGAGGGACACCCCAGACAGAGCCCCCACGGTCAATGGGCAGGAGCCCAGAAAGCCAGAGGCAATGAGCAGCCCCACCCCCCGGTAGCGCCTCCCCCCAGCACAAGGCGAGAATGCAGCCCCGAGGCCCCAACAGAGAAAGCAATTCAAGGAACATGTTCTCCATCATGTGCTCCTGCAGCTGTAAATTCTCAGAGGCAGCTGCCAATGTGGGTTTTAGTGGTGCATCTAAAACTCTCCAATCAAAGTGCTGCAGATACTGTGGGATTTCTCTAAAGTCACTGAGTGTGTTTAACTGAGAATTTTAACTGAAGCAAAACTAAAGACACTGCTTTACAAAAGCTAAATGTGCTGTATTCACACAGAAATAATTTCAGACACAATGAAGGCAGAGGAGAAGTGGACTGTGGTGCAGGACAGGAGTGATTGAAGGCCTTCGTATGAATTTCTGAACATATACGAGTCCTCACTTCTGTAATAATCTGTTATTGAGCATAGCTTTATTCTATCTGAAGCACCGTGGTTACTGTCTGCTGTGATATTTATCAAAAAAAGTCTGTAGTTTATGGGAATAACAGGAAAGTGAAATATTGAGATAAAAAGAAAAACTGTCTTCAAACACCAAAACATATCAAATAAACCACATGACGAGTGTTCAGTAAGAGTTTTCTTTTTTGTTGTAAAGGCTCAATGACCCACATTTATTCCATATTTATATATACAGCCATCTCTTTTACCCACTTTAGGAGTCTAACCTTTGAATAAGAAGCCTCACCTCCTCTGCCTGGCCACGTCCATTATCCCAAACAGGACAAACAGCATGAAAGACTTTCTGACATCTGAGCCTGTAGCCATCAGTGATGACGACATCACCGTATTGCAGTTTGGACCCTCTGGCTTCAGAGTAAATGGCATCCTGCAGTCTGTCTCCAGCTGCTGACAGGATGGCTTTGGAAACAGCTCCCTGCTTCAGGTTCATGTCCTCTGAGATGGTGTTGACGATGACGTCAGTCTGTGGAACAAACGCAAAATCACACAAGTTTACAAACTGGCAATTAAGTGTTCAAGTAAAAATATAGAAACATTGTATGATTTTTGTTGTTCAGACACAAAGGCTGCAGAGGAAACGACATTATATAAATTATAAAAGACTGTTTACTAATTGCAGCAAAGCAGACCAAAATCAATTTTCACAGTTACAACAGCAAATAATACTGAGCCAAATCCAACCCCCACATTTATATTTGGCACCACAACAAAAGTTTTTCCTTTCACAGTTTTTTAAATGATAACCAATTCTTCACCAGTCTATGGCTGAAATTAAGAGATGCAGACTAACAGTGTTAACACACAGACAGAACTATAAAGTAGATTTTTGAAAAACATCATAAAACAATTTTAATTTAAAATTCAGGCTGCTGTAAACATGTGAATCCAACATAAACCTTAAACCAATTGAGTCAGACTCGAGGCCCGTGGGCCGGTGTTGTGCCAAAAAGTGATCGTCTGCCAGAAAGTGATTTTTGATGTTTCTATGTGCTTTTATGTGTAATGTCTTTGCTTATATTGGTGAATAGAGTGTAGTCAATAGGATTTATGAAGGGGTTAGATATAAAATGAAGAAATGACCTGTTATTCAAGTATCTTTATGACTCTGTATTATTGCACGTACATTATAATAAATCCAGTCTTCTTTGGTCACTTAAAATATCTTTATAGAGCATAATGTCATATTTGTTCTGATTTCTGCTGCCCTCTTGACCAGATCTCTCTTTAAAATCTGGGCAATCACAGTTTTTACCCAGATAAATAAAGAATATATAAAAGTCGCTGCCAAAAACTGATTGCAGCTTCTAATTTGTAACAGAAATGTTGCTTCTTACTCAAAATGACTTGATATCATTCACGAGAGATACGTTTGACAAATTTTTCACAGATTATAGGTCAGCAAGTCATTTACAACAGTTTAAATATGGGCAATCATTTTCTGGCAATCACTTTTTGGCAGACGATCACTTTTTGGCACAACACCGGATTTGGCCCGCGATGTAATTTCATACAGCCCGCGAGATGATTTCATATAGCTATCATTAATGGCCAACGGTAAACAGCGTTCCCACGACTTATACTACAAATCCCATAATGCACTGCAACAGTTGCTGCAGGCCAAGACCTGTGCACTAACCCATTTGTGTTGCCAATGACTCATTGATCAGTGATCAGCAGACAGCACTTTTACAATAACATATAAGCAGCCTGATCCCCAAAAATGGCCAAATGAAAAGTGGAAAATGTGCGGGGAAAAGGACAGTTGAGGGAGAAGATGCAGAGGGAGACCTGCACAGGTGAGCTGACAGCGCATCACTGCGTCCCACAGAAGGAAGCGCTGTGCAGCAAAGTCCTGAAGACACAACGCGACACAGACAGTGCCGGCGATCGTCGCTGAGCCACCCGTTACGTGCCCTTACCTGGTGTGAACAGCTGTTTAACACTGAGTGTATCATCCCTGAGCCGGGTGACCAATGGAATTTTGAATTACCGTAATTTCGTGACCGTTTGTCCTATCAGAAAAATTCAAACAGTTTCTGAAAGCTGAGAAATTGCACTTCACATCCAATATAGGGTTTATTACAGTAACAGTTTGCAAATGGCGGCACCTTTGTGCCTGCAGCTTCAGGGATGGAAATCAGAGCAGGTCTCCACCGCTGTGTTTGCAGCTGCACTTTCTGCTGATAAACTGGACACGCTGCTCAGTTTATGCAGCGTTTTTCCGCATGTGAAGCAAAAAATTCGCATCACAATTTTTACCTGAAAAATTAGCAAATCTTCATCAGCTTGAAATATTCTCATTTTTCCTGATGACATTTTTGAAGAAAAGTTTTATATTTTATTTAATGTGTTGAGGAAAAAGTTGCTGTGTTCTGACCATTCAAATCATATTGCTGATTAAAATGATTTTTAATTCTGACTGTGTCTTCAGTTTTGGTCCTTCATATGATTGAGTTTGACACTCCTGCCATACTACTTAGACCAATAAAGATTCTTTCCATACCATTTTGTACAGGAATTTAGATCTAAACTTAATGCTCCTTTTTTTCACTTCACGCAATCTTCTCCTCCTTTTGCCTTTTTTTGGCACACTCTTACCCTCACAAGACAGAAACATGCACACCTTGCTCATGTTTTTCGGTAATTTTGTGCTTTATATCCATGGTCATCATCCTTTTCAGCACCGATCTTGGCATTCGATTTCTTTGGTGCCATGGTTTAAAAAAAAGGAAATGTTCCAAAATAAATGCAAAAAATAATCAAAACATTAACAACCATCGACAAAAACAAGTGCACAGCGAGAGGATAAAAAAATACAAATGGAATGTGCGGATGGTGTATTTTCGCTCGCATGTAACTCAGATAAGCAAAAATTCGACCAAGCGACTGATTGTATCTCAAAAAACCCGTTAGTTGGGACACTCCTAAATCAAGGTACCGCTGTAGTTCCTTTGACTAGATAGAACCATAGAAGCATTGACCAAGACATGAAAAGGGCCAGCAAACTGAGAAAAACTTTGTATAAACCTCCTGTAGTAACTGCAGAAACCCAAAAATGAACTAAGATCTTTCACAGATTTTGGCGTAGGTCACTGTTGTATTGCAGCTACTTTATCAGGATCTGCACCTATGCCTTCAGCAGAGACCTGATGCCCAGGGAAACGCTCACTGGACTGAAGAAACTGACACTTTTCCACTTTAACCTTTAAACTTGTCTTTGTAAATCACTGAAATACTTTCTAGAGGTGACCTAAAAGCTCTTCAAATGTGTGAGAATAAAACAAGATGTGTTACGTAGTGAAGGCTTCTGCAATCATGACGGACGCTCCGATGTCTTTTTCTGAACGGTTAAAGTTCAGTTTTTATTTTTTTTTTACGAACAAGGTAACAGCGGTCCAACGGAACAGATGATCGTATCCTAGCAACACCAAACAACAGCAGACAAGATAACGACACAGACAAAAAAACCCAATCCTGTTGGGAACCTTTCAAAATAAAACTCTTCCTTTTTCCAAAATAATTATACTTGACATTTCACTTTACCTTATGTAATAATGTACAATCATGTTAAATTCAGTGAATATTAATAATCAAGTAAATTATATTTAACAACATACAACTGTAAATAATTCTCAACAAGATGTCATCCAAGTAGACATGCATAATATGAAATACCAGCTCACTCATAGTGGCCTGCATGAGCTTCTGAAATATTGCTGTGCCGTTACAAACACCAAATGGCGGCCTGGTGTACTCAAACAACCCAGAAGGAGTGGTGAAGGCTGTCTAATGCCTGTCCTATTCATGAACTGCTACTTGATGTGTGTAGCACCATGCAAATTCAATTCAATTCAATTCAATATTATTTATATAGCGCCAAATCTCAACAGTCGCCTCAAGGTGCTTTGTATTGCGGGTCAAGACCCTACAATAATACAGAGAAAACCCAACAGTCAAAACGACCCCCTATGAGCAAGAACTTGGTGACAGTGGGAAGGAAAAACTCCCTTTTAACAGGAAAAAACCTCCAGCAGAACCAGGCTCAGGGAGGGGCAGTCATCTGCTGTGACTGGTTGGGCTGAGGGGAGAGAAAAGACATGCTGTGGAAGAGAGCCAGAGATTAATAACAATTAATGATTAAATGCAGAGTGGAGTATAAACAAAGTAAATAAGGTGAATGAAAAGAAACAGTGCATTATGGGAACCCCCAGCAGACTAGGCCTATAGCAGCATAACTAAGGGAGGGTTCAGGGTCACCTGATCCAGCCCTAACTATAAGCTTGATCAAAAAGGAAAGTTTTAAGCCTAATCTTAAAAATAGAGAGGGTGTCTGTCTCCCGAATCCAAGCTGGGAGCTGGTTCCACAGAAGAGGGGCCTGAAAGCTGAAGGCTCTGCCTCCCATTCTACTCTTAAGTATCCTAGGAACCACAAGTAAGCCAGCAGTCTGAGAGCGAAGTGCTCTGTTGGGGTGATATGGGAGTATGAGGTCTTTGAGATAAGATGGGGCCTGATTATTCAAGATCTTGTATGTGAGGAGAAGGATTTTAAACTCTATTCTAGATTTAACAGGGAGCCAATGAAGAGAAGCCAGTATGGGAGAAATCTGCTCTCTCTTTCTAGTCCCTGTCAGTACTCTAGCTGCAGCATTTTGGATCAGCTGAAGGCTTTTCAGGGAGCTTTTAGGACAGCCTGATAATAATGAATTACAATAGTCCACCCTAGAAGTAATAAATGCATGAATTAGCTTTTCAGCATCACTCTGAGAAAGGATGTTTCTAATTTTAGAAATATTGCGCATATACAAAAAAGTGGTCCTACATATTTGTTTAATATGTGCATTGAAGGACAAAAATGACTCCAAGATTTCTCACAGTGTTACTGGAGGCCAAAGTAATGCCATCCAGAGTAAGTATCTGGTTTGACACCATGTTTCTAAGATTTGTGGGGCCGAGTACAAGAACTTCAGGTTTATCTGAATTTAGAAGCAGGAAATTAGAGGTCATCCAGGCCTTAATGTCTTTAAGACATTCCTGCAGTTTAAATAATTAACTAATGGGTGTCATGGCAATTTAAACTTAAACTCCTGGTGCAGACCCAGACCACCCACTGCACCAGGAGTTTAAGTTGATTCCCTCTGGATGCAGATATCAAGTGTCAAGATGCAGGACAAATAGAATCTTTTGTCCCATTAGCAGTTAGAATCACAACAAATCATTTAAAAAACCTATCTATGTTTTATAGTATAAATTAAATGTTATCTGTATCGTACTACTGGCTGTGGAAATAATTGCCCCCTTGGGGATAATAAAGATCTCAGAAGTGAACTGAAGTGCTATAATGCACACTTTTTGTCCTACTGTGACTGCCTTTATTTGATGAATCAAGCAGAGTATGCCTAATAATCTGGGTGATTTTCAAAAAAATGATTCCTTTTTCCTACCATAAGTTACACATTTTATCAGGCTATGTTTCTTCCTCTGCCAAAATCTGTGCCCCCTGCTATATTGCACACTTATTGTCCTACCATGACTGCTTTATTTGGTGAATAAGGTAGAGTATGCCTAATAATCTGGGGGATTTTGGAGATCATGTTATTTGCAACACATTAATTATACATGATAGACCTAAACTTATTTTATTTTATGTTTTCTACTGTGTGTGTATTTCTATTTGTCCTGCATCTTGGCACCTGATATCTGCATCCAGAGGGAAGCAACTTAAACTCCCGGCGCAGTGGGTGGTCTGGGTCTGCTGGGATCAGTCTGGCCTTTTTTCACTGACCTCACGTTTTCTAAGTCAGGGAGGTTGCTTAAGGCTGTGCCAGCAATTTTTCAAAAAGAATAAAAGTCAAAAACTACTGGACCGCGGTTGGGTGCAGTTGTTTTTGACAGTCCACTTGACTAGCGACAACGAAACCCTCACTTCGACTCCACCCTCCAACCCCGAACCTCACTTAAACACCGAGCCTGCCTACCCGCTCCCATCCCCGGGCATCGCTTCGGCTTTTATCAACCTTTGAGACAGCCGACAGCGAGTTTTCTTACACAAGTTGGCAACAATGGCCCAGATAAAGGAGGAGGGCTGAATGTAGCTAGCAGTCGCACCCCACAGTGTTTTCGTTAAATTTGATATTCAAACATTAAACAATACGGGACAAAATTGATCTATGTAATGTGGGTCTAGGCAAAGCATTAAGATCATTAAGTTACTTCAAAGTTCATTTGTAGTTCTAAACACATTTAGGGTGTTTTTATCCTTCACTTTTTGTCTCTCCAAAGATGTTTTTCCTCTCTCCTACAGCCTGGACTGCAACTACATGCAAATAACCGATTATGCAAATTAGGTGATGACCTCATATAGCGACTTCGTTTTTCAGTGGCGGAAAATTTCCCGTATTTTTAAATACAAAACTTGACAGGCATGGCATGCCACTGAGGAGGTTGGGACCACACACACATACACCGCATTGAGCGGGGCGGCCTGTTGTTGTGACTCCTCAGCGCGTCCGCCATATTGGATGTGGCAGATCTGCGCTGTAACCCAATAGTGAACGGACTGGACTTCATAAAGCGCCTTTCTATAAAGTTAGTCAAGTTAATACGTTCATTTACACATTCAAATATACACTAATATACTCTGGGAAACGTTTAGGCACAAAAATAATTCTGTTTTCAAAATGTTAGAATGGCCAAATACAGTCAAAAACAATTCCTCAGTCTTACCTGTGAAAGGTAATCCCATGTGATCCCGTTTTGACAGTAAAATGGTTCGAACAACTCCATTCAGCACAAGAGTGCAGCACCTCTCTCATGTTGTCCGCTTTTGCCCCCTCCAATATAACGGCGACGGTGACTACGAGTCAGCGCTCAATACGGCGTCTACGTATATATGTCTATGGTTGGGACAATATCAGCTTTCACGCGCATACGTGCGCGCATACGTGCTGCGTGAAGCTGACACGCGCATACGTGCGCGGGCGCCCGCTTACCTATGCATTCTAGAATGCTGAAAACTTTTGTTCCTTTGAAGTCATGAAACCTTCGAACAGGCGCTATAAATAGGACCCACATTCGGAACTTTGCTCCAGTGCGTATCAGACTTGACATGAGTGCAACGAAACAATTTTGAATTCTTAACAATTTCCTAACAGCAAACAAAAAACTTTTGAAAAAACTTTTAAACATGTCTGGTGATCTTGACATTTTTAAAGGAACCATGCTGGGGAAATGCCACAAAGTGACGGCTTTGCTTGGAAAGGGTGGTTTTGGTTTTGTAACCAAATGTATCAATACCAAAACCAACAAAACTGAGGCTATCAAAGTGAACAGGAACCAGCCCGAATATTTGCAACAGGCAAAAAAGGAAGTGTTCATCCTAAACAAGCTGCGATGCCTGGATCCAGATAGCTGCAATATTGTCAAATGGAATGGCTTTTTCCTTGACAGGGAGCGTATGTGTCTAAATTTTGAACTCCTTGATCAAAGCCTATTTGCTTACATTCAGGACCGCAACCACCAAGGCCTTCCCATAAGTGAGCTGAGGCCAATTTTATATCAGCTGGTCAATGCCGTGTCTCACCTGAGTTCCATGGGAATAATACATGCTGACCTGAAGCCAGAAAACGTGATGGTTGTGGACCGCCATCAGTCTCCCATCAAAGTCAAAGTTATTGATTTTGGATTGGCATGTCCTGTGTCTGCAGTGCTTCTAGGTGACTGGGCGCAGACAGTTTCCTACAGGGCACCAGAGGTAATGCTCGAAGCTCCATACAATCAAGCTATTGATATGTGGTCCCTGGGCCTGATAGCTGCGGAGCTGGCCGTAGGGCGGCCACTCTACCCTGGTGATATGGAATATGATGTGTTCAGACTCATAATACAAATTCAGGGCCAGCCACCAGACTATATCTTAAATCGTGGATTTGGTACAGATTATTACTTCATTCAAGAAAACTGCGGCAATTCACACTGGAGATTTAAGTCTGAAGAACAATTTCAATATGAGACAGGATATCAAGCAAAAGAAACACAATATATAAAGCTCAAGTGTCTTGATGATCTTGAACAATTAATGGAAATGAAAACAGGACACCAGAGTGGTCAGGATTTGTTGATGAGCCTGATTAAAAAGATGCTGCATTTAGATGCTGACCTGCGCATCACGCCCTTCGAGGCTCTTCGCCATCCCTTCTTTGACTCCGGTCTCTCACAGAGTTCCTCCAGAAACCCTCGTATTGACACCGAGAACACAGAAGCCCAAATCCCTCCTTCTGATTGCCAACTTTCCTGTTGGCAATCAGAAAGGCCACACAGCACTGACTGGAGCACAGAAGACCAAATCCACAGTCTCTCTCAGCAGCCTTCCAGTTGGCAATCAGAAAGGCCACACAGCACTGACTGGAGCACAGAAGACCAAATCCACAGTCTCTCTCAGCAGCCTTCCAGTTGGCAATCAGAAAGGCCACACAGCACTGACTGGAGCACAGAAGACCAAATCCACAGTCTCTCTCAGCAGCCTTCCAGTTGGCAATCAGAAAGGCCACACAGCACTGACTGGAGCACAGAAGACCAAATCCACAGTCTCTCTCAGCAGCCTTCCAGTTGGCAATCAGAAAGGCCACACAGCACTGACTGGAGCACAGAAGACCAAATCCACAGTCTCTCTCAGCAGCCTTCCAGTTGGCAATCAGAAAGGCCACACAGCACTGACTGGAGCACAGAAGACCAAATCCACAGTCTCTCTCAGCAGCCTTCCAGTTGGCAATCAGAAAGGCCACACAGCACTGACTGGAGCACAGAAGACCAAATCCACAGTCTCTCTCAGCAGCCTTCCAGTTGGCAATACGAAAGCTCAGCTGAATCACCTGAACAAACATCTTGCACCCTGTCAGTGAACAAACCATCCTTCCTCCCTAGTGATGGTGACATTTTTGAAGGAACCATGCTGGGAAAATGCCACAAAGTGACGGCTTTGCTTGGAAAGGGTGGTTTTGGTTTTGTAACCAAATGTATCAATACCAAAACCAACAAAACCGAGGCTATCAAAGTGAACAGGAACCAGCCCGAATATTTGCAACAGGCAAAAAAGGAAGTGTTCATCCTAAACAAGCTGCGATGCCTGGATCCAGATAGCTGCAATATTGTCAAATGGAATGGCTTTTTCCTTGACAGGGAGCGTATGTGTCTAAATTTTGAACTCCTTGATCAAAGCCTATTTGCTTACATTCAGGACCGCAACCACCAAGGCCTTCCCATAAGTGAGCTGAGGCCAATTTTATATCAGCTGGTCAATGCCGTGTCTCACCTGAGTTCCATGGGAATAATACATGCTGACCTGAAGCCAGAAAACGTGATGGTTGTGGACCGCCATCAGTCTCCCATCAAAGTCAAAGTTATTGATTTTGGATTGGCATGTCCTGTGTCTGCAGTGCTTCTAGGTGACTGGGCGCAGACAGTTTCCTACAGGGCACCAGAGGTAATGCTCGAAGCTCCATACAATCAAGCTATTGATATGTGGTCCCTGGGCCTGATAGCTGCGGAGCTGGCCGTAGGGCGGCCACTCTACCCTGGTGATATGGAATATGATGTGTTCAGACTCATAATACAAATTCAGGGCCAGCCACCAGACTACATCTTAAATCGTGGATTTGGTACAGATTATTACTTCATTCAAGAAAACTGCAGCAATTCACGCTGGAGATTTAAGTCTGAAGAACAATTTCAATATGAGACAGGATATCAAGCAAAAGAAACACAATATATAAAGCTCAAGTGTCTTGATGATCTTGAACAATTAATGGAAATGAAAACAGGACACCAGAGTGGTCAGGATTTGTTGATGAGCCTGATTAAAAAGATGCTGCATTTAGATGCTGACCTGCGCATCACGCCCTTCGAGGCTCTTCGCCATCCCTTCTTTGACTCCGGTCTCTCACAGAGTTCCTCCAGAAACCCTCGTATTGACACCGAGAACACAGAAGCCCAAATCCCTCCTTCTGATTGCCAACAGGAAAGTTGGCAATCAGAAAGGCCACACAGCACTGACTGGAGCACAGAAGACCAAATCCACAGTCTCTCTCAGCAGCCTTCCAGTTGGCAATCAGAAAGGCCACACAGCACTGACTGGAGCACAGAAGACCAAATCCACAGTCTCTCTCAGCAGCCTTCCAGTTGGCAATCAGAAAGGCCACACAGCACTGACTGGAGTGTGCAAAATATATACCAAAATTCTACATTGGCAGCAACCTCTCCAACTTCTGAATTTCACACTGGAAAACCCCAAACTCCTTTAATCATCAGCCCACTACTTTGTTGAAAAACTAATTATTAAGTTGCTTCAAAAGTATCATTTTGGGGTTTTTTGTTGGTTTTTTTTAGTTTTCACTTTCCCCTCACCCACCAGTCGGTCGCAGCAGATGGCCGTCCCTCCCTGAGCCTGGTTCTGCTGAAGGTTTCTTCCTGTCAACAGGGAGTTTTTCCTTCCCACTGTTGCCAAGTGCTTGCTCATAGGGAATCATCTGATTCTTAGGGTGGGGATTCTTATGGAAATTTATTTAAAAAAATGAAAAACAGATACTATTTTGACTTTGAACAAATTACCATCATATTCAAGTGTCACTGAGGAGCAACAATTCTTTTGAAAATGGGCTGGGGTTTTTTTTTTTTGCTTACTGTTTTAACATCTTGTAACAGTTTTAAATCTTATTAAATAAAAAAAAAAAAGAAACATAAACATGCTGTTTTCCTGTATCTTCTATATATTGTATGGTATAGTGTTTAAAACTGCAGACACTGTTCTTGATGTTCCACAGACTGTCAGGCTGTGATCAGCTGACCTGCTGCTGCAGCTCTGAGGTTTACTTCTCTGTGTGAATGAACTGAACTCACAAAGATGTAACCCAGTATTTCACAGCTATCTGAGCTGATCTCCATCCCCTACACTGACAGCATACAGGCTGTAGAAATGTTGGATTCAGTGAATGAATCTCAGCATCAGCAGCTTTGATTCAAACTCATCTCTGCTACACTGATGTCACCTGTAACTCTGACCATGAACACAGAGCTTTACTGTAAATACAGTACAACAAGCTGATCTGTTTCACACACTAAACTGCAGTATTTTCATACAATCTTTCAATTACACAGAGTTAGCATACTTCAGTTTGTTTTGCAGTCCTTAACTTTAAATCTAACCTCTCTTCTTCCTCTCCTGTCCTTCTCTCTCTTTGCTCTCCACAGCAGCTCTTCTTTTAGCTCGCAGACACACTTTGTGTGTTTGCTGATATTTGTTGAGCATTTAGAAACGTTGCATTTACCTGCCACACGTTACTCCCTTTATTTTAGCTCCTCTTCAGTAGCGCTAGCTAAGCTGTTTATGTCCCGCGAGCACAACTTACGGACTCGGTCCAGCCCGCTGTGACCCCTGATTATAGCACTATAAATGATACATTAATTATATGGGTTTGCGTATTTAATCCCTTTGTACGTGATAAGCCCGGTGATGGAGGATACGCTGTAGGATTGTCTCTTATATGTTATTATTCCTCCATTTAGGCTCAGATTGTTTGATGTTTGATGGAAATGCAAACTTTTCTCAGACGTGTTAAACCTAAAGTAACGAGTCTGTTCAGAAAATGTAAGAAGTAGAAAGTACAGATACCTGAAAAATGTACTTAAGTACAGTAACGAAGTATTTGTACTTCGTTACTTTCCACCTCTACTTTTATGGTACGTGCAGATAGGAGGCAGACACACACACACACACACACACACACACACACACACACACACACACACACACACACACACACACACACACACACACACCAGCGTGCTGAGTGCTTTATGTTTTTGGGTCAGTGAGGTGGGGATATGACCTATGTGTGTGTTTGTGGCCTTTGAAGAGTTGCTGGAGTAAGCACTATCTTACTTGACACTTGTACCCTATCGTCATATTTCAGTCGAGATTTACAGCAGGTGCACTCCCAAAAAAAGGGAGTTCTGTGGGTCCCTCGCGGTTTTATAGCAGAAAAGGGGGGAAGGAATAAAACCTGGCTAAGTGGGGGGGACTGGTGATCTTATCTTCACAGATGTTTGAGTAGAAAAGGTCATCATTGGTGACATCTGTTTGAGCTGTTATAAGCTATGAGCTAGACCTGCGAGGTGCAGCCTTAAGCATGTGTCCTAAAATGGGTGAAGGGTGCCCGAAAAGTTGGTGTGGTGAGGATTAAATATCAAAGGCTGGAGACTTATGCATATTGATTTGGGCTGTCCATTTAGGGGCATCTGGACCCGGAAACGACGTCGGACTTAAAAATGGGATTGCTTTGGTGGAGTGAAGGATTGACTGTATTATGTTAAAAATCACTGTAGCCTGTTGATAAAATATTCTTTTCCCATTATACTTTTTATTTCTCACCTTAAAATAATTTGACTTTAGTGTATACAGCAGGGTATATTTATTTTTATTATAACTTTCAGTTTCTCTCAGTTTATGTTATCAAAATAGGACAATCAACAAATATTCTACATCTACATAATACAATTTAAAAATAAGCTGTTAAAATGATAATTATAATAATACAAAACTAAGTTGTGGAACAAAACAACATTAATGGCAGTTGTCTGCCTCCTGAATAACACAGAATACAAAGCTGTATTTCCACCACACCAACCTGTAATCCAGTAAAGTAAGTAAGTCATGTTTTCACAGCAAGTCACAAAGCGCTGTACGGAAAAGAAAATAAATACAGGAATTAAGCGCCATAATAGCCAATAAAACGACGCAGTAGAACCCTACAGAATGAACAGGCAGTTCAGAAATAAATAATAATGCCATAAAATTCTCAACAGAAAACCTGTTCAAAGTTTTTACTGCTTTTATAAAAGAATGAACAGATGGAATGGATGGAGCAATATCCACTTGCATTCCTGCATAGTGTGTGGCAGCTTTATGGTGTAGGTGCAGGAATCAGATGCGCTGTTGCTGGTTGCAACAGATGGCTGCCCCTCCCTGACCCTGGATCTGTTGAAGGGTTCTTCCTGTTGATGAAGTGATGAATAGTACGATGTCCTAGTTTTACGGAGGGCTCCTTTTTTTTCTTTTGTTTATAAGTGTAACAACTTGTTTTTCCAGGCTAGATGAATTTCTTTTAAATTAGCTTATGGGTTATCTGCTCTAAACTGCGCCTTTGAGAGTTATATCTGGGAGTCATGCACTTCTGTCAGAACAAGTATGATTAAAGTGGTGGATGGGCTCATTTACATTTTGAGAGAAACTAATTGAATCTAATAATAGATTAAATGCAGTGTTAAAATCACCCATTATAATTATTTTATCTGAACTGAGCACTAAATCAGATAAAAAGTCTGAGAAATCAGACAGAAACTCTGATTAAGGAGCAGGTGGACGATAGACAACAAAACTGGATTTTTTGAAAGATGAAATGGAAAATTACTGCTAATCCTCCTCGACCTGTTTTTGAGCATTCTGACAGCTAGTGTGACCCGGGGGTGTTGATTCATTTAAACTGACACATTCATCCTGCTGTAACCAGGTTTCTGTAAGGCAGAATAAATCTATGCTGATCAATTATTAAATCATTTACTAATAGGGACTTGGAAGAGAGAGACCTAATGTTTAATCATCCATATTTAACTGTTTAACTGATTGGTGCAGATGAATTTTTATGCTTAAATAGTTTTTTGCTGATTTTAGCTTTGTTTTTTGGTGGTCTGGGAGCAGGCACCGACTCTGTGGGGATGGGGTTTGGGGGGATGGCAGGAGGAGAGAAGCTGCAGAGAGGCGTGTAAGACTGCAACTCTGCTTCCTGGTCTCAACCCTGGGTAGTCAGGTTTTAGGGTTAATAAATTTGGATAGATTTCTAGAAATGAGAGCTGCTCCATCCAAAGTGGGATGGATGCCGTCGCTCCTAACAAGACCAGGTTTTCCTCAGAAGCTTTCCCAATTATCTATGAAGCCCACGTCGTTTTTTGGACACCACTCAGACAGCCAGCGATTCAAGGAGAACATGCGGCTAAACATGTCGCTCCTGGTCTGATTGGGGAGGGGCCCAGAGAAAACTACAGAGTCCGACATTGTTTTTGCAAAGCTACACAGCGAGTCAATATTAATTTTAGTGACCTCCGATTGGCGTAACCGGGTGTCATTACTGCCGACGTGAATTATGATCTTACCAAATCTACGATTAGCCTTAGCCAGCAGTTTCAAATTTCATTGAATGTTGTCTGCTCTGGCCCCTGGAAGACATTTGACTATGGTCGCCGGTGTCACTTGCTGAAAAACTTGAAAAACGGTTAGAGACGTGAACGGGTTGGTGGTGTACCCGGTCCTACTGTTTAGGACTACGCTTCCTTCTCACAGTCACCCAGCCGGCCTGATTCCCTGCTGCTCGGGATCTTCTGGGGGAGCACTAACCAATAGCTAAGCTACCATGGCCTGCTCCGGCTACAGGGTTCTGGCTAGCTACACGATTTTCCAGGGAACGGAGCTGAGTCTCCAATTCACTAAGCCTGATCTCTAAAGCTACAAACAAGCTACATTTGTTACAAGTACCATTACTGCTAAAGGAGGCCGAGGAGTAACTAAACTTCTGACAAACAGAGCAGAAAAGTGTAGGAGAGACAGGAGAAGCAGCCATGCTGTTAGTGAGTCAGCAGGGAGTGTGCTTTGGATAAAGCACGTAAAGATTGGGGGTGGCTGACGCTCAGGAGGTAGAGCAGGTCACCTACTAATTGGAAGGTTGACGGTTTGATTCCTGGCTGCTCCGGGCTGCATGCCAAAATATCCTTGGGTAAGACACTGAACCCCAAGTTGCTCTCCGACACAAGCAGTGGAGTATGAATGTGTGTGAATGTTAGACAATAAAAGCACTTAGCTTAGTTACACATAGTGCTTGTGTGAATGGATGTAAATGTGTTGTATAAGCGCTCTGAGTGCTCAGAGTAGAAAAGCGCTATATAAGAACGAGTCCATTTACCATTACAGTATTAAATAAGTTATCTAGAGATTTATAATTAACTGAGCTACACAAAAACACCACTGTATGCTGTAACAGGAAATGACAAGATACCGCAGTGAGAGCGCCACCCAGAGGACAACACAAACATCTCATACAGATCACAAAAACAGAACCAGCAATGACTGAAAAATATGACAGTTTCTGATTTTAAGCCGGCAGCAACTGAAAGTGGACCACCATGATATGTACAACTTAAAACAAATAACAGTTTAAAACTCAGATAATGTGAGATATCAACAACAACAAAAGAAAACCAGGAGATAAAGAATGAACAGAGTAAATAAATCAATAAATATGCAACTCACATGAAGCCATTTACTGTGTGAGCTGCTCAAAGATCACTATGAAAGAGTGTTATAATCATAAACCATATTAAAGATGGAAAACCTCCATTTACACTTTAATGGGGACCTAATTTTACTGCATGAACATACTGCTTTGTTCAATAAAACTTCAAAACAGTCTTTGGTTTTGAGTCAGAGTGCACGTACCTTTAACCACAGTCGGAGGAAGACTCTCCACTCGGATATTCGTTGCTACCTCCAGAGGCCGAGCAGTCAGTCCAAGTTTCTTCATCGTTGTGTTGGTCTGACTTACAGAGAGGAATCTCTCCACATCTGCAAAATAACCCCGGTTAGTCCTTTGAGACTGAAACAGGTTTGAGGATGAGAGAAGAGCTGGACTACAAAGTGTGATCTAGTTGTTAGAAATGAATGAAGCTCCAAAGTCTGTATTAAAATGGCGCCTTATTTTAAAATTTATCAGTTACTTTCTTGGATGTATTTATTGTAGACAGATCTGACACATTTCAAAAATATGGGAGATGAGCAGATCTGGGTTTCAATCCAGTGTGAAGCTCGGTAATGAAATCTGAGCTCAGAGGTGGAGCGAAGGTTTATGACTCCTGACGGGAGACACTGCAGGCTGATGGTGCCATTTTTTTTAAAATTATATTTTGTTAATATTTTAAAAATAATTTAATATTTAACTGTCATCTTATTATATTAGAATTTGCATAAAGTGAGTTTTAAAGTTAGTTTAATATTAGAATCAAAGGTTTTAAAATAGAGATTTGGGATGTTTCTCTTGTTGTGTTCATGTTTAAGGAAAAGTCCAGGTGGTTCCTGCCTGCAGGGCTGCTGAAGGTGATCACAGCACTGTTGGATTCCCACATGATCTCCATGCCATAGCCATTCTGGTCCAGCCCAGAGATGTTCTCCACCAGCATGGAGAGCAGATCTGTGGACATGTCTGCGATGTTTTCCAAAACCACCGAGCAGCTCTGAGACGACTCTGAGTCTGAGAGAAACATGATTCTTAAAAAGTCTGCCAGTACTGGGGGAAATAATTTGTTTTTCCAGGCTGTTATTTCCTAAGACGTTCTTTGAGACAACCAGATAATTTGAGACTAATAAGATCTGAGTTTGTTCAGTTAAGACTGAATAAATCCATTTCCATAATAATAGCAAGCACGTATTTATTATTTGATTGAAAAACTCACCCAAAAATGTACATGTAGTCATTTAAAGCTGTTTTCACACATGCACTGCAGGTGTGAACTTTTCTAGACTCTACCAGACTGAGGTACAACACAAACGTCCAACAGTGTCTTTAACCTGCTCCCCGCACAAAGTCAGGTGAGCCCAACTGAGAATAGCACGAGTCATTGTCCGATTCAGGGTGGGCATGTGTGCAGTATTTCTGTTCAGTTCAGTTCACTTCAATTTTATTTATATAGCGCCAAATCACAACAGTCGCCTCAAGGCGCTTTGCATTGTGGGTAAAGTCCCTACAATAATACAGAGAAAACCCAACAGTCAAAACATCCCCCTATGAGCAGCACTTGGTGACAGTGGGAAGGAAAAACTCCCTTTTAACAGGAAGAAACCTCCAGCAGAACCAGGCTCAGGGAGGGGGGGGTCATCTGCTGCGACCGGTTGGGGCCGAGGGGAGAGAGACAGAGATTAATTATAACTAATGATTAAATGCAGAATGAAGTATAAACAAAGTAAATAAGCTAAATGAAAAGAATGCGCTAACAGTGCATTATGGGAACCCCCAGCAGCCTAGGCCAATAGCAGCATAACTAAGGGATGGTTCAGGGTCACCTGATCCAGCCCTAACTATAAGCTTGATCAAAAAGGAAAGTTTTAAGCCTAATCTTAAAAATAGAGAGGGTGTCTGTCCCTTGAATCCAAGCTGGGAGCTGGTTCCACAGAAGAGGGGCCTGAAAGCTGAAGGCTCTGTCTCCCATTCTACTCTTAAGTATCCGAGGAAGCCAGCAGTCTGACAGCAAAGTGCTCAGTTGCAAAAAAGCAGTTCTACGTATTTGTTTAAAATGTGCATTGAGGCACATAAGTGGGTGGCAGTGGCGCAATGGAGAGTTGCTGGTTCGTGTCCCCGTCTGAGTGCATGCTGTCATTGTGTCCCTGGGCAAGACACTTAATCCACATTGCCTAAGTCTGAATGTGGTTGTGTGTTTGGTGGTGGTTGGAGGGGCCATGGGCACGAATTGGCAGCCACCAAGTATGATTGAGGTGCAAATGGAAGTGTCTTTGACTACCTTGACATATCGTGGTCAAAAATGACTCCAACAACAACAAACGAAAAAAAAAATGACTCCAAGATTTCTCACAGTGTTACTGGAGGCCAAAGTAATGCCATCCCAAATACGTATCTGGTTTGACACCATGTTTCTAAGCTTGTAGTAGTAAGCTGACCATTTCCTATCTGTCCAGTGAACTCAGGATCATCAGGAGGCCACATGAACAGGTTCTTCCATCTCCAGCTGGCCTTATCAACAAGGCGTCATGGATTTGACACATTATAATAAAATGAAGTCCCCCAATTATCTTTTTGCATCACATTTATGGATTTTTTCCTGTTACAGCTCAAGTGCACATTTCCTTAATATTGTGAACATCTGCAGTCTTAATGCCCTGACACTCACTCACTCACTCACTCACACACACACACACACACACACACACACACACACACACACACACACACACACACACACACACACACCATTGTTTTGATAATGTCAGAACATTTATTTCTATCTGTTTGTTTTTACCCTCTTTGCTGGCAGCAGAAGCTTCATTTTCAGGTTCAGGTTGTAGCTTCTTTGAGTCTGTCGATGAGTCTGAGAACCAAGACAAGCAAGTTTGTCCAGTTTAGACTAATTACGTGCACAAACAAACAGTGAACCACTGGAAAGCTCTGACATTCAGCAAAAAGCTCAAGTGAAGCTCGAATAAGGTCATTTCCAAAACACTCATCAATCTGTTCAATTTTACAAATTTAGTTGATTTAATTCTTTTTCTTTATTAAAAAAAGAGGAATAATCAGTCAACTCAAAAATGTTTGACAAATTTACATTAAAATCATGACAGAAGAATTTATGACATGACTGTGTTTCAACTTAATTGAATTCTTGTGACATCTTCCTTCATTACCACAAACACACAGACTTATTTAGCTTATTATGAAACTTATTTTACATCAAGATGTTAAAAAAAGGAAAATCTGTGTTGATAAAAACTAAAGAGAGCAGCAGAGAGGAGGTTTCACCTGAGACACCTTTGCTGTTCGTTGGGCTCTGAAAAGAAAAGAATAAGGATTTAATCAAACTGAATAACAAAAGGAAGAAACATGTCTGCAGTCAGCTTTACAAGCAAATGTTCAAACCTTAAAATTTTAAGATTTTTGCACAGTGGGAAAACAGTAGCAGCAAAAAGAACAACTTTATCATAAGGCATCAATGTAGGTTTACATTCATTTGGATTGTGCGATATATCCAACATTAGAAACGGTCTCAGAGTGATGCTGAAAAGCTAATTCATGCATTTATTACTTCTAGGCTGGACTATTGTAATTCATTATTATCAGGCTGCCCTAAAAGCTCCCTGAAAAGCCTTCAGCTGATCCAAAATGCTGCAGCTAGAGTACCGACAGGGACTAGAAAGAGAGAGCAGATTTCTCCCACATTGGCTTCTCTTCATTGGCTCCCTGTTAAATCTAGAATTGAATTTAAAATCCTTCTCCTCACATACAAGGTCTTGAATAATCAGGCCCCATCTTATCTCAAAGACCTTATAGTCCCGTATCACCCCAACAGAGCACTTCGCTCTCAGACTGCTGGCTTACTTGTGGTTCCTCGGATACTTAAGAGTAGAATGGGAGGCAGAGCCTTCAGCTTTCAGGCCCCTCTTCTGTGGAACCAGCTCCCAGCTTGGATTCAGGAGACAGACACCCTCTCTATTTTTAAGATTAGGCTTAAAACCTTTGATCTTATAGTTAGGGCTGGGTGTTACTTTTCACTCTGTTTATACCCCACTCTTCATTTAATCATTAGTTATGGTCCTGGGCTGTGCCCAGTGTTTTTATGTTTTAAGGTTTGTCAAGTTCTTGTGTCTTAATCTTGATGTTTGTTTCCACTTCCTGTCTTATTTTGGTAGTGTCTTGTTTCTTGTGCAATGTGATTAGTTTTACTTCCCTTTGTCTCATCTGTGTAATTTGGTTCACCTGTGTTACCTGCTGTTTCCACTTTCCCTTGTAATCCCCTGGTGTATTTACCTCCTGTGTTTTCTCTGCTTGTTGTCGCGTCGTTGAAGATGTTATGTTGGAGTGCTTGTTTTTCGTTTTTTGCTCTGCGTCTGACTCCCAGAAGGATTTTGGTATTTGTTCAACTCATTAAACACCTTTTAGTTGATTCTGTCTCCGGAGTCCTGCATCTGGGTCCATCTCAGCCTGTCATACCGCCCAACATGACAGTCTCTGGCTCTCTTCTTTTGTCCTGTCTCTCTCCCTTCAGCCCCAACCGGTTGTGGCAGATGACTGCCCCTCCCTGAGTAGTTTTTCCTGTTAAAGGGAGTTTTTCCTTCCCACTGTCATTTTGATTGTTGAGTTTTCTCTGTAATTATGGTAGGGTCTTTAAAACATAGAGTGCCTTGAGGCAACTGTTTGTTGTGACTTGGTGCTATATAAATAAAATTTAATTGATTTAAAGTGAATTGAATTGGACAGAAAAATAAGAATAACTGTGATGTATGAACCAACAGCTTAGGTAGCATAGGTGGCATGGTGGTTACTGTTGCTTCACAGCTAGAAGGTCTGGGTTTGAATCCGCTTTGGCCCGGGCCTTTCTGTGTGGAGTTTGTATGTTTTGCTCATGTTTGCATGGGTTTTCTTCGGGTACTCCGGTTTCCTCCCTCAGTCCAAAGACATGCAGTTACTGGGGTTAGGTTAAGTGGTCATTCTAAACTGCCCATAGGTGTGAAGAGTTGTCTGCCTCTCTGTGTTAGCCCTGCAACAGGCTTGCAAAGTATCCAGTTTTAGACTTTAAACTGAGAAGACAAATGGTCTGAAAGAGGAGTAAAAGTGTCATGGAGTGGGTGTGAGGATGATTTAGGGAAGAGGGGACAGCCAGGGAGAACGAGACACAGAGGATCTAAATTATGGGAGATAAGAAGGAAGCAAAAACTAAAAATAAAGCATAGGGAACATAAAACTCTTACAGTGAAACAGGAAGAATGATAAAACTAAACAGGGAAGACAAAGACACAGGAATGATCTAAAGACAAGAAAGATACTTGACACAAGAGAGGGACACAGAGGGAAAACTACACTCTAAAGGTACTGGAAACTAAGAAGAAACTAAGTACACTCAAGAGAAAACACATGAAATACTGTAAACACTAAACAACCCAGGAATCAATGGAATAATTAAACAAGTAACTTAAAAACTCAAAAATGCTGGGACACTAAACCAGGACCAAGACAAAAAGACCCCTGCTGCTGGATACAAACATTTGAACCCGTGAGAAGCGTACATGAATTCAGGCTGACTGTGTGATATCAGAGCACACTGAAAGTCTTACTGCTGTTCACTGTGTGAATCTTTAACTCATCACTAAACTCACTTTCAGAGCTGAATCCTGTTTACCAGCTGATGTTACTCAAGCTTTGTTTTCTTGACAGGTTCAGGTTGTAGGTAGAATTTTAAACACAGTGGAGCATCCAAATTAAAATCTCCTCTGGTGAGGTGGCACTGCGTTTTAATACAACCACCCAACCAGCTGTGTGAGTGCCTAACTCAGTGTTGAAGTGATATTTTTCATAACCTGCATCTACACAGTATCTAAGATTTTGAGGTTTATATTTGAGACGTTTTTTTCAACACGGCAGATCATGGTTCTCTTTTCCTCAGGTTTCATGAATTCACCACATCGTTCCTTCAGCTCATCACTTTCCATAAAGGTCGAGGAAAGTGATTAGGAAAAGATATCAGGATATAACTGACTATTTTTCTAAATAGTCCAGATTTAACATTATAGCTTTGATTAACTATTAGTGACACAATAAGAAAGAGTTTTATGAAACTTAGAAATTTAAATTGAGATGTTTAGAGGTTAAGATGTGATTTTACTACCTAATAAACCTGAATAGAACATGACATCATCATGCTGAGCCATCTCTCTGCAGCAGGTTGCTGTGCATGTCAGTCAGGTTGGTTATTACTGGAGCTCAGAGGAGCCACACCTGCCGTCACACACTCAGGAATTTATTTACACCCATGAAGAGCACTCCTTTAAAACCTGCCATGCAGACTGAAGGTATTCTGGTCATTAAAAGAGATGATCTGAAATTTTGCTGTATAGAAAAACCTTTTTCTTTCCTTTCTGCACTTTCACATCTGAAGTGAATCTGCTGCACTTGCCCTTACTAAAAGGATTAACCTTCCATTAATGTCCCCACAATCATCCTCTTGTGTATAACATTTGTGTTAAACTTTTATTTTGTTGGAGAAATTAAACTCTGAGCTGAAGAATGTGTTTGTGTCCTGAGCAAAGATTTCCATACTCTCCTGACTCTCCTGGCTCAGCAGCAATAAAACTCCTCAGTGATGATTTTACAGTCAGTATCTGATGGTAAATGGACTCGTTCTTATTTAGCGCTTATACAACATGTTTACATTTACCCCATTCACACCCATTCATACAAGCACTTCCATGATTAACTAAGCTAAGTGCTTTTATTGTTTATTACATTCACACTCCAGTGCTTGTGGCAACTTGGGGTTCAGTATGTCCAAGGATACTTTGGCATACAGCCTGGAGCAGCCAGGAATTGAACCACTGACCTTTGCGATCAGTAGGTGACCTGCACTACCTCCTGAGCTACACCCACCTGTAAACACATCCAACTGTGATGTCATTGCATGCTGGCACACCCCAGTGTGCACATCTGCGTCACTGCAGCCAGATGTTGAACCTGGTGTTAAAATGTGCTTAAACGAGTGTCTCTACTTAAGCTGTTGGTTCATACATCACAGTTATTCTTATTTTTCTGTCCTTAAACAATTAAACATGTATTTGTCTAAAAGGAGGCACTAAATGAGAGTTTATGGAGTCATAAAAACCTAAAGGGTCGTACTCCAAAGAGCTGATACCAGACCAGTGATAATGAACTGTTTGCAGTCATGATGTCAACACTGAGGGAAAAACCATGTCAAAGATCTCAAACTGGACTTACTGGTTCTGAACTCAGCCGTAACTTGATGGTTTTATTGTCCAGGATGATCTCATGATTCTTCCTCGCGAGGACTCGCGCTCTCACTGTAATCACACCAAACAATATTCACACACAGCTGGACACACTCCACTTTACTGCAAAGATTTACATCATTCATTCATCATGCTGAATTATTCTTGTAGGGTCTTTATCTTACAAAATAAAACATCTTAAGGCAACTGTTTGTTGTAATTTGGCCTATTATAAATAAAACTGAATTAAATTGAATATTAAAGTTTAATCCTTGTGTGCAGTTATTTTCATTTGCTTGCTTCGCTGCTTCCTCACCCTCCTCTGAGCTGAAGTAGACGGCTGCCCTCGGGGCTCCTTCCTCCGCCTCCACCCGGCACTCTCCTCCACCTGACTTCTTCTTGCTCATAAAGTAAATCTGCAGTTTGTTCTTCAGGGTTCTGGTCTGAGCTGGACTCCAGTCCCCCTCCACGGTCACTGGGGGACACTTGGGTCCCTCCATCCTGCTGTCCAGTTCACACACACTGATACACACTGACCCACACACTGATAGGCACTGATACACACTGACACAGCTAAACAGATGGTGCAGACTTCAGGCTAAACTTTAGTTTCATTTTTGTTTCTTCACAAACAGAAAAACTGGAACGCTGACTCAGCTCATTCCTTTATACATGCAGACTTTAACTGTAAAAAACAAGTTTAAGTCCTTTATACTTACTTTATACTAATTTTTTTTTTTGCTGGTTTAGGATATTTTACAAATCTTCACCGTTATGTAAACTCCTTTGTAATTTATTTAACATGATAAACACGCAGAGAAACTTTACATGAACTCAGTGGGACATTTAGGAAGCTGGGACTGAAAAGAGTTCAGCCGAAGATTTGATTCGATTCAATTCAATTCAATTCAATTCAATTTCATTATATAGTGCCAAATCACAACAAAAATCACAGATCTGTAGGGATTAACTGAGTAACTGCTGCAGCATAAAAGAAGACTATTTAAATTTAAAAAAGGCCATGTTTCACCTGATAATTAAAAAATTTTTAAGTATAATATGCATTCAAATACAACAGTATATATAGTAATAATAATAATAATAACAATATTTTTTGAAGTGACCATATCAAAACTGATCATCAGAAGTTTTAATGCAAACCAACATTTTAGTTATAAATTATAGTGAATTATTTTACATTATTTTTAAATAGGATGCAGAAAGAAGTTTACATGTATATTTAATGGATCCTGTTAGGGCGGGGAACGTCGCCCCCTGCTGGAGACTGCGGTGGGTTTGGGAAAGAAGACCTTTTGTCTCATGACCTTTTTTTCTTTCAGTCAGCAACCAGCTGATTCATTTTCTGTCAGATAACAAAGAGATCACATATTTGAGTTTAGTAGAAACAAAATGATACAAAAAATACAGGAAGTTCCCCATTTAACTAATTAAACAGCAAACAACAGCAACATGCAACTGAACTCTATAACAGGAGATCACATGATTTTAAGAGTAAACAAAATCTAAAATCATCTCACAAAATGAACGATGTTGCTGGAAAACTTCTTGTATTGACTTCAAGCAGACGTGACAAAAGTACAGACCTTCTGTACTTAAGTAGACGTACACATACGTCTGTAAAGAAATACTGTGGTAAAGGTTTAGGTGCTGATTCAACCTCTTCACTCAAGTAAAAGTGAAAAAGTACAGGCTCTGAAATTTACTCAAAGTAAGAAAGTAAAAGCTCTTTGGAGGATGTTTCTTCCAGCTAGTTTTGTGCAAAGATAATTGTACAAAGCTGCTATATTAATGTAATAATAAAACAATATTATATGAGAATACAAACTTTAAATCTAGATTCTAATTCTAATGAATGAACTCAGTTGTTTGAACACTGTTATGTAGGACATGAGCAGAGAAAAAGAAAGAGAATCTTTAAAAACCTCAATCTGCTGTTACCTACACTGTAGAGGGTAACACTGCCTCACCTAAACAGGAAACGGGTACAGTCAGGGGTTACAGTGGGATTCAGCAGGTGGGGGAACCTTATTATCGGTTGTAGCGACTCAGCATGAGGTAAAGAATCACAGCTCACAACAGAAATGATTGTGAGCTGTTCTTTGTGTGAGGCTGTGATCAGCTGCTGCTGCTCTGTGAGGATTTACACAACTGAATTCAACAAGATGTAACCCAGTATTTCAGCAGCTATCCTGGCTGATTACCACCCTGTACACAGACAGTACACTGCTTATACTGTATTTATACTAACAGTATGCAGTTGGTATAAAAGTTGAATTCAGTGAATAAATCTGAGCTTCATCGGCTTAAATTCAAACTCATCCTTGCTGCACTTGATGTAACCTGTAACTCTGACCATGAACACAACCACTGTGCACCAGTCCAGCGCAGAGCTTTACTGTAAAGACAGTACAACAAGCTGACCTATTTATCCTGCATTAAACTGCAGTATTTTGAATGACACAAAGTTAGTATACCTCAATTTGTTTTGCAAAACATTTCACAATATGAGAAAACATAACTTCACATCAGATCCGATATCTGATTTTAAAATGTAGGTTTTAAATGTCCAGTTTATCAGGTAAATAGACTAGTTCTTATACAGCACTTTTCTACTCAGTCAGAGCACTCAAAGTGCTTATACAACACGTTTTACATTTACCCATGCACACCCATTCATACAAGCACTTCCATATTAACTAAGGTAAGTGCTTTAATTATCGAACATTCACACACATTCACACACATTCACACTCCGACGGGTGCGTCGGAGAGCAACTTGGGGTGAAGTATCTTGCCCAAGGATACATTGGCATGCAGCCTGGAGTAGCCAGGAAGCCTGACCTTCAGATCAGTAGGTGACCTGCTCTACCTACTGAGCTACAGCCACCCAGGTGTCCCTGAGCAGTTCATACCTCTCTTCCTCTCCTTCGTTCTTACCTCTTCATCATATTTATCTAATAGACTCCAATTTGTTCATGTAAATGGGGAGTCTTCTTCAGACACTAAGGTTAATTATGGAGTTCCACAGGGTTCTGTGCTAGGACCAATTCTATTTACATTATACATGCTTCCCTGCGGTATTGTATCACTTCCTGTTCCGGAGCACAGTCGTGTTTTGCTGTCTGTTAGCTGTTAAGTCTGTATAGCTCGATCTATCTGGATAACAACATATTTTAGTGTAATCTTCACCTCCTTTATCTAGAGCACACTCTTTGCTGAATCACCTGTATTCACATTATTTGTTTTTAGAAATTAGCTAGCTTAGCGCAGCTAGTAGCTTAGCTCTTAGCCGACTCACTAGCAGCATGGTTTCTTCTCCTGTCCCTCCTGCACTTACCTGATCTGGGTGTCACATGTTTAGTTACTCCTCGGCCTCCTTTAGCAGTAACGGTACTTGTAATAAATGTAGTCTGTTTGTAGCTCTGGAGGCCAGGCTTTCTGAAGTGGAGACTCGGCTCCGCACCCTGGAAAATCCTGCATCTCGCCAGGCCCCTGTAGCGGGTGCGGACCATGGTAGCTTAGCCGCCGTTAGCTCCCCCCCAGCAGATCCCGAGCAGCAGGGAAAACAGGCCGGCTGGGTGACGGTGAGGAGGAAGCGTAGTCCTAAGCAGAAGCCCCGGGTACACCACCAACCTGTTCACGTCTCTAACCGTTTTTCTCCACTCGGCGACACACCCGCCGAGGAACAAACTCTGGTTATTGGCGACTCTGTTTTGAGAAACGTGAAGCTAGAGACACCGGCGACCATAGTCAAATGTCTTCCAGGGGCCAGAGCAGGCGACATTCATGGCAATTTGAAACTGCTGGCTAAGGCTAATCGTAGATTTGGTAAGATCGTTATTCACGTCGGCAGTAATGACACCCGGTTACGCCAATCGGAGGTCACTAAAATTAATATTGACTCGCTGTGTAACTTTGCAAAAACAATGTCGGACTCTGTAGTTTTCTCTGGGCCCCTCCCCAATCAGACCAGGAGCGACATGTTTAGCCGCATGTTCTCCTTGAATCGCTGGCTGTCTGAGTGGTGTCCAAAAAACGACGTGGGCTTCATAGATAATTGGCAAAGTTTCTGGGGAAAACCTGGTCTTGTTAGGAGAGACGGCATCCATCCCACTTTTGATGGAGCAGCTCTCATTTCTAGAAATCTGGCCAAATTTATTAACCCTAAAACCTGACTACCCAGGGTTGAGACCAGGAAGCAGAGTTGCAGTCTTACACGCCTCTCTGCAGCTTCTCTCCTGCCATCCCCCCAAACCCCATCCTCATAGAGTTGGTGCCTGCTCCCAGACCACCAAAAAACAAAGCTAAAATCAGCAAAAAGCTATTTAAGCATAAAAATTCAAAAACAATACATAATATAGCTTCTTCAACTGCACCAAAGAATAAAACAATTAAATGTGGACTATTAAACATTAGGTCTCTCTCTTCCAAGTCCCTATTAGTAAATGATTTAATAATTGATCAACATATTGATTTATTCTGCCTCACAGAAACCTGGTTACAGCAGGATGAATATGTTAGTTTAAATGAATCAACACCCCCGAGTCACAGTAACTGTCAGAATGCTCGAAGCACAGGTCGAGGAGGAGGATTAGCTGCAATCTTCAATTCCAGCTTATTAATTAATCAAAGACCCAGACAAAGCTTTAATTCTTTTGAAAGCCTGAATCTTAGTCTTGTCCATCCTAATTGGGAAAATCAAAAACCTGTTTTATTTGTTATTATCTATCGTCCACCTGGTCCTTACTCAGAGTTTCTGTCTGATTTCTCAGACTTTTGATCTGATTTAGTGCTCAGTTCAGATAAAATCATTATAGTGGGTGATTTTAACATCCATGTAGATGCTGAGAATGACAGCCTCAACACTGCATTTAATCTATTGTTAGATTCAATTGGCTTCTCTCAAAATGTAAAGGAGCCCACCCACCACTTTAACCATACTCTGGATCTGGTCCTGACACATGGCATAGAAACTGAAGACTTAACAGTATTCCCTGAAAGCCCCCTCCTGTCTGATCATTTCTTAGTAACATTTACATTTACTTTAATGGATTACACAGCAGTGGGGAATAAGTTTTATTACAGTAGAAGTCTTTCTGAAAGTGCTGTAACTAAGTTTAAGGATCTAATTCCTTCATTATTATGCTCTTCAGTGCCAACACAGTGCAGAGCAGCTACCTAAACTCTGATCCCAGTGAGGTCGATTATCTCGTCAATAGTTTTACATCCTCACTGCGTATAACTTTGGATACTGTGGCTCCTCTGAAAAGGAAAGCTTCAAATCAGAAGTGCCTGACTCCGTGGTATAATTCACAAACGCACAGCTTAAAGCAGATAACCCGAAAGCTGGAGAGGGAATGGTGTCTCACTAAATTAGAAGATGCTCATTTAGCCTGGAAAAAGAGTTTGTTGCTCTATAAAAAAGCCCTCCGTAAAGCTAGGACATCTTACTATTCATCATTAATTGAAGAAAATAAGAACAACCCCAGGTTTGTTTTCAGCACTGTAGCCAGGCTGACAAAGAGTCAGAGCTCTGTAGAGCCGAGTATTCCTTTCACTTTAACTAGTAGTGACTTCATGGATTTCTTTACAAATAAAATTTTAGACATTAGAGAAAAAATTATTCATAACCATCTCAAAGATTTATCTTCATGTTCGGCTGCTTTCAGCACTGCTGGTATTTGTTTAGACTCTTTCGCTCCAGTTGATCTTTCTGAGTTAACTTCAATAGTTACTTCCTCCAAACCAGCAACATGTTTATTAGATCCCATTCCTACTAGACTGTTCAAAGAAGTCTTTCCAATTATTGATGCTTTAATCTTAAAAATGATCAATCAGTCTTTATTAGTTGGCTATGTACCACAGGCCTTCAAGGTGGCTGTAATTAAACCTCTACTTAAAAAGCCATCACTGACCCAGCTGTCTTAGCTAATTATAGGCCAATCTCCAACCTTCCTTTTCTCTCAAAGATTCTTGAAAGAGTAGTTGTAAAACAGCTAACTGATCATCTGCAGAGGAACGGTTTATTTGAAGAGTTTCAGTCAGGTTTCAGAATTCATCACAGTACAGAAACAGCATTAGTGAAGGTTACAAATGATCTTCTTACAGCCTCTGACAGTGGACTCATCTCTGTTCTTGTCCTGTTGGACCTCAGTGCAGCTTTTGATACTGTTGACCATAACATTTTATTACAGAGATTAGAGCATACTATAGGTATTAAGGCAGAGCCTTCAGCTTTCAGGCCCCTCTTCTGTGGAACCAGCTTCCAGCTTGAATTCGGGAGACAGACACCCTCTCTATTTTTAAGATTAGGCTTAAAACTTTCCTTTATGATCAAGATTATAGTTGGGGCTGGATCAGGTGACCCTGAACCATCCCTTAGTTATGCTGCTATAGGCCTAGGCTGCTGGGGGGGGGTTCCCATAATGCACTGTTTCTTTTCATTCACCTTATTTACTTTGTTTATACTCCACTCTGCATTTAATCATTAATTGTTATTAATCTCTGGCTCTCTTCCACAGCATGTCTTTTTTCTCCCCTCAGCCCAGCCGGTCACAGCAGATGACCCCCCCTCCCTGAGCCTGGTTCTGCTGGAGGTTTCTTCCTGTTAAAAGGGAGTTTTTCCTTCCCACTGTCACCAAGTGCTGCTCATAGGGGGTCGTTTTTGACTGTTGGGTTTTCTCTGTATTATTGTAGGGTCTTTACCCACAATACAAAGGGCCTTGAGGCGACTGTTTGTTGTGATTTGGCGCTATATAAATAATATTGAATTGAGTTGAATTCCCTTAGGCAGTATTATTAGAAAACACTGCATCAGTTTTCATTGTTATGCAGATGATACTCAGCTTTACCTATCCATGAAGCCAGATGACGCACATCAATTAGTTAAACTGCAAACAGCAAACAGTCAGAGTAGCTGTTTGGGGGCAGTGCAGTTAACCTCCTGAGATCCTGCATCCACATTTGGGAAAATTACAGTTTGGCTTTGCTGCACCTTATACTTCATTCTGCTCAATAGTGTTTTATACTTTGTTAAGTCATGTTGTTTTTGTTGTGTTATGCTATAAAATAATCCCAGTGTCCACATATGAGGACATTTTTTTTTCATAAAAGTATGTAACAACCATGTAACAAAATACAACTTCCTGTTCAAAGAGTCAGCTCAGTTTATATACATATCAGGTCCATCTAATCAGAAATATCTAGGAGAAATTAAAAATCCATCGCAAACAGGAGCTCAGGTCTCAGGAGGTTAAGTCAGATTGTTGAGTTAAGTTAGCAGGATTGACTTTGTCATTGTTTGGAGGCTGGTTTCACTGCGGGAATTCACAGTATTTTCCACAACACCAGCAAATTCTGTTTTCAAAATGTTATAATGGCCAAATATGATTTTAAAAAATGTGATCCAGTTTTGACTGTAAAATGATCTGAGTCCTAATCAAATAACTGAATTAAAAAAAATAAAAGTAGCCCTATTTAGAGATAGAGCTGATTGAATTTAAACGTTTAAAAGAATAGGTAAGATAAATTAGACAATGGGATCATTAACATGAAATAAAGTTGAAAATATCTGGGAGAATAAGAAGCAGTAGAGGATTAAGTAAAATTGTTATAATAACAACAGTAGTATAAGAAACAAATAGTAACAAATGGTGATAATAACAAAATAGCTTGGAAATAAACTGAGCCTATAATAAATAAGATTGAACCAAAAACACAAATAAAATAGATGGTCAGTAAGATAAAGGTGTGATGTGTGGTGAATATAAGTTTTAAGAGACTGTGGACACTCAGCTATCAACCCGAAGCTTTGATATTTCATAAGAGTTTTATATTTTAAGTTATTATAAGTTTTATTTTAAATTGGTCTGTGGGAGGAACAAAAATGAGGTGTAAGTTGGTTCCCTGGAAATGTTGTTTTGGTGTGGAGCAGATTGTGTGACACTCTCAGTGCTGCCTCTGTGGGGTAAAATCCACTGCTGTGTGCTGCCACTGTTCTCATAATTACTGAACAGGAAAGCAAGTGAACTTGTTAAACTAAGAAGAACAGAATGCTGGACAGAGCTGAGGGACTAGTTTATGACCTGTCACAAAAGACAAGATGGAAGGGAAGGAGTAGGCTTTGAGGAGGCAGTATCCTCATGATGGAGACCCTGAAAGAGGAGCAGTGTCCGACAAAGTGGTTGCATATCTTTCAGCGTAAGTGGAAAGATGAGACTGGGAGCGCATGGAATACCAATAAGTCCACAGGAGCGTTATTTCAGAACACGATGAGGATTGCCTCCTCGAGTGAAGAAGTGGCTGGAGCAGGTGGTCAAACTGAATAAAATAGATTGCTCTTTGTTTGTTGAACTGTGGTGCAGTGGGTAGGTGCTTGCCTTGCAACCAGAGGGTTGCTGGTTCGAGTCCCTGTCTGAGCACATGTTGTTGTTGTGTCCCTGGGCAAGACACTTAACCCACATTGTGTGAATGTGGTTCTGTGGGCCGCAGGCGCAAACTGCGAGGGCAGCTGTGGCTACATTAGTAGCTTACCACCACCAAGTATGATTGAGTTGTGAATGATTAGCAGACTACAATAGTGCTTTGAGTACCTTGAAAATATAAGTCTAAGGTATTATTATTAACATGTTGTCCAATATGTGAACTATTACAGAGAGAGGAGGAAACCAACAAACAGCTGGCCAACAAGTTAACACAGCTGCAGCCGTAAGAACTGACCAAACAAAGGGAGAAAGCTACGACTCAAGCACCATCTATGACTACACACATTGAGGCTCGGCTCCAGTGTTAGCTGCTAACGCTGCTCAGTTATGCACCTCCTCCTACACACACACACACACACACACACACAGTCTGCTCCAGTCACTCCACAGGTTGCAGGTAGATTTCCTGCTCCAACTGTTCCAAATGCTTAAACTGGGTCTGTTCTGCCTACTATATATATGTGCATGTTAATCAAGGTGAGATGTTATATCCTCAAGCTCGTGGAAGGCACAGATGAGAGGTGGAGAGGAGGATTAACACAGCTGTATGGGCTTACCTAATCTAATCAACAGGTGAATAATTTGCCATAGGGTGATATCACATGCTGGGGGTGCAATCAGTCAGGACACCTGCAAAGAGATGGTCCTGTTAACCCATGGACAGGGTCAGCAGCATGCTGGCCATAGGCATGTCCAGAAAAGCATGAGACATGACTCTCATGAGCTGGGCCTTATGATTAAGGCGGCGCTGCATATTTCAGAGTGGAGCCCAACAGATAACAAATTACAGTAATACACATTTCAAAAGATAAACATTTATTAGGATTTTGAAGAAAAGCAGTGATGAAAGTATTGCAACTAAAGTGTTGGTAAATGAAAGAGTCAAATGGTGTTATCAGCAGGACATGAAACAGGTTTCTGTTCAGTTGCAAATGTCATAACAGTCACTGAATAGTTGTTAAGAGGAAAAATCCTGAATGTTAACATGACAGTAGCTCTCAGGAGAAATCAGAGACTCTCCAGCTGGAATATGAATAACTCTCTGGTGAAGCAGAACGTCCTTTCACAACCAAAGACCAGGGACCAGGGAACGAGATGATTTTTTTTTTTTTTCTGAACCTACCTATCCCTGTTTATCTCTTTCTGATTTCATGCTAAAGGTAGCGCCAGTAAAACAGCTGCATGGCCGCAGACACCTGTCCCCCCTGTTTGTGTTTGTATTTCTTGGATGGGTATTCTGTTAACTGTAATTTCCCCATTGTGGGACTAATAAAGGTATTCGTATTCGTAAAGTGACACCTCAAGTCACTATTACAGGAATATATTCTCATGTGAGTAATTAAATTCATAACTCGATTTCAAAGATAACATTAGAAACACATCACCGTACAGCCCACTGGCACAAACCTTTAAGTGTGTGCAAAATAACTGACATGAGAATCACTGGAATTGTTGCAGCATTACTTTAATGTTCTTTACATTGAACATAACAACCGGAAGTGACGTCACCTCCCGGGAAATCTGTTTACCTGTAGTCGCGCTCTCGCTGTCGCTCAAAGTTGGATTCTCGCTTGCAAAAAACACAGACACACATAGATCGCACACATTACAAACTTGCCACAAACACACTACTCACTGCCGCACACAAAATCATGGTACCGCGAAAACCCGGACCCGCGAAACGGTACTCTGTGCATGAAGCTTTCGCGCGAATCACCGCGGCGCATGAAGATGGGGCTTCGGGTCCGCTCCTCTGGTCCGGATTCGGCTGATAGTGGCGATGAAGATGATTTCCATGAAGGCGTGGATCCGTGCCATGACATGTATGTATATATTCATGAAATATTGGGGGGTTTTTTTGGATAGAGAAAAGTAAGGAAAATATACAGCTGTAAGAATTTCGCGCCAAATACGCACTATTACTTTATTACTCTCATGCTAAACGAGGGAAGCGAGTGTGTGCTCCACCCTGCACACTGCCTTTTCAGGGGACACTGTCAAGAGAGCATGCAAGGTTGGTGGAAAACAGAACAATTGAGGTGCAGTTGCCAACAGCTGTAAAGGACTACAACCACTTTATGGGTGGGGTTGACCTTTCAGACCAGCTAATTGGCTCCTATTCCTCATGGAGAGAGCAGGAAATGGTACATCACAGTGCTGCATCATTTTATTGACATTGCTGTAACAAACAGCTATTTGCTCAGCAAGCAGCTGTGTAGCAGACTGAAGCAGCAACCAATGACACACCAGGCCTTCCAGGAACTGCTGACAGCTGAGCTCTGTGGGGTCCCCTCACAACCAGTCCTGGAGAGCTATCACCATTTTCCTCTTGCCATTTTTGAAGGGGCATCTGACCAGAAAAAGTGCAGGCTGTGTGGAAAGTGCACTCCCTTCATGTGTGAGGCATGTAAAGTACCTCTGTGTGTCATTGTGGACAGGAACTTTCACAAGACCTATCACAGCTCCACTCGTGGTACTGAGAAGTGACACCAGTGGAGCTGTGATAGGTCTTGTGACAGTGGTGGTACTGAGAAGTGACATTTTACTATGCCTCTCTGTATTTTAGTTCTTGGGACACTTGGATCTTGATTGTACTATTGTAAATAATAGTACTAAGGTAAATGCTGTATTTTTTGCAAATTGTGCCAATACAATTTTTTATGCGAATTTCTGCTACACTAAAAATGAGCGTTTCTCAATAATCTCAATAATCTATCACAGCTCCACTGGTGCTAATGAAATGGAAAGTTTTAACAATGCCTTTCTTTTTATGAATTCCTGAGACAGTTAAAAATTTGATTGCACTTTTGTAAATAGTTTATTTTTGATATACATGCTGTCTTTTTGCAAATTGTTCATAATATTGCATTTTTCGTTTTTGCTACAGTTTATAAAAATGAGTGTATCTCCAAAACAAAGTTATGGATGCACTCCAAATAAATTTTCTGTAGTTTGAAAGACCTCTGTAAGAATTTGATTAGATTTAAAATGCAATGTGACAACAGCAAGAGAAAAATAGAACAGCAAAAGCCCCTTCAAAGACACGTTTTAGATTAGGAAATGTTTTCTAATGAAATGTTTTTTGCTCAGTAAATTTAAACATGTGACAAGTATTTTTTTTTTCCAGAAGTGTTGCACAGTGGGGGCATGACAGTTCACTTAAATGTGATAAGGTATTCTGGGTACGCCTGGATATCATTGAAGACAACAAACATGGATGGGTTAGCAGTTTTATCTGTGACGCTGTCATACAGGTCTGAAGCATTCCAGGATTTGGCAGGAGGGGTGATCATGCCACTTCGTCCTTGGGTGTAGTCTCCAACTAGAACCTTGGTCTGGTACATGCACTTGTGCCCAAAGATATTAGGCCTGGCATACCTTCCTGCTGAATAGTTTGGGTCCACAGCAAAGTAAGAGCCGTTGCCGTACATCGCACCTATAGACAAAGAGAATGAATGAACTGAATGCTGTGGTTCAGTGGATCGATAATTTGAAGTTGAATTAGACTGCTGCTCCTCCTCTGTGCTCTCTCTTACTATTTTAACTTGACTGCACACTTGGTCTTTGGCACAAAGTCACTTTACTGACTCAACTGGACTTTGAAGTCAAAGTCCAGCAAGTGTACCGAACACCTTTACTGACTGAGAGCGACATTCTGAAATGCGGCCTCATTACAAAAAATGCGTTGGTCCAGTAATAAAGTTATTCTAAATACAACAAGTTGTCCATTTAGAATTATAAGGTTCTGACATTTTTGATGTAATTTCACTTACTGTCATATTCTTATTCATTGATGCTAATCAACAACATGTAAGAGATGTTTTAAAATTATATACAACTGTTGCCATTTTATTCACAAACCAAAAAAGGTTCCATCTGCAAAATCAAGCTTTACTTGGTATTATTAGGTTCTATTATTTAATATCTCAAAACTGGTCAAAATGCAGATAGAACCTTATAATCCTGAGTGGCTGAAGTGTTACTGGAAGTTTAGTCTCTTCATTATCATCCTCCTCATGCACCTTGGAATTGATAATGTTGTTAGAGAAACCTCTTCTCTGACTTGGATAATAGTCAAGTCAGATCTCTGTGTGTGTAAAAATATGTTGTTGGATTCATTAGAGAAAAGAAAAAAATATTTTATTTATTTATTAAAATTAAACCTGCGCTCAGTGTTAAATTTTGTACATTGTGAAAAAACTAATGCATATTCGCCCAAGGTTTGTTTAGAATAATCACTTTAGACCGCAGACAAAACAATATGAATGAGCGACTGATATTTTTAAGATGGGTACTGATATTTTATGACCTAAACCCCCGATATATCAGCCAATAATTTTTTAAAAATTTCTTATGTATAGCTATTTAAGAGTCCTAAGATAATATGACCATACAGCTTAAAAATAATGTTTTATTGTGACAACAACTCTTGGATTATTCATTTACACCCTGCTCCACTCTGCTTAGATCAGATGATTATGCTGCTTCATCAATCTATTCAATTAATTTTAAGCAGTTTGTCATTACACAAATTTCAATTTATTGTACCTGGAACTCTCTCTCTCCGTGTGTGTGTGTGTGTGTGTGTGTGTGTGTGTGTGTGTGTGTGTGTGTGTGTGTGTGTGTGTGTGTGTGTGTGTGTGTGTGTTTGGTTACCATTTTTTCCTGCATAGCTCCGGTTGAAGCCTTTGCTGTTGATGAGATCGGTGGAGTCGGCACTGGTGCCGTGAAACAGAAGCCGTTCATTGTTGGTGTGTTTGTTCTTTGCCTCCATTTGCTTCCTCAGGATCTGGTAGCTCTGCCACAGTGCTGGATTTTGCACACGTTCAATCTGCCAACACAGTCCAAAAAGAAAATTAATTATTTTTTAAAAATTCTTCCATTCTTCCCTCTATTTCTCATTAGTGGTGCATTTCTTGCTTGTCATGAAAACACTTCATACATGAACTTTGAACTAACACATCTCTCCAAGAGTTCCACTAAGGCTTGCTCCAGCATTAATTGGTAGGTGTCTGTGTGATGCACCTGTAATCAGGCTAGCTAGCATTAGCTTAAAAAGCAGTCCAGATGACCATATTTAGTGATAGAAACACCAGCTGAATGCCAAAGTGCTAAAGTCAAAGCTTCAAAATTGAGCTTCACACCAGTGGGTGACATAATGGTGGCTATGTCCATCTTTCATTTACAGTCTATGAGAAACAATCCAAACTCAAAGCTGAGACTTGGCACTTTAATTTACTAACTAGTTATTTTTAACTGTACAAATTATACAGTCTGCTCTGTGTATTTATGAGTGAACATACACTGATGATGTTAACATGAAGTCCGGCCTTTGTCAGTTCACTCTCCACGTCTTTGTATTCCTTAGATCCTGGAGTCAGAGCAAACAGCTTCACAAGGTCGCCCTTCATGTCCTCCCAAAATGAAGGCAGAGGCAGAGCATTGTCATCTGTAACAATCATTGGAAGAGTTCAGTTTAAATAATATTCTACACTAACAGAGGACATGTGCACCAAGCTGGAGTTTCAGTGGGAAATGTAAAATCTGTTAGTTTAGGACTGGGATTACTTGTTCTCAGGGTTTTTATAAGTGACAGCTTTTTTTCAGCTTGGTTTTCTTACACATTATAACATTTTAAGCAAATACAGCCAATCAGAACTCACCACTTAGCCTTTCATAGAGGTTTTACTTTGGAAAATGCAACAGGTTAAAAGTGCACATAAATGACTCACCTTTCAGTTCTTTCCGAATGAGCTCCACATTCTTCCTGTTTGCTGAAATTGCTTTTTTAAGCTGTGGATCAGCGGTGTGCATTTCATTGTTGATTTTGATCTTCACCTTTTGTTTTTTCTCCAGAGCCTCCTCAAGTTTGAGGTTGGTGAAGATATCAAAGGGCACCATTGACCCATCACGGTCCTGAAACTGCCACTCTACCAGCCCACTCACGAGCAAAGCCTGTCTCTTCGAGTTCTCCGTCCTTTCCACCTTCCGGATGATGTCCCTGATGGTCATCAAATAAAAAAGTTTATTTATTTATTTTTTTAATAGATAGCACTCTGCACTGAAAATTCTTGAAATATGTTTTTTGTGTGTGTGTCAGTAATTTGCTGACCTAACTGCAGACTCTGCAGTGAAGACGTCTCTGGTCAGACCCTCCAGGTGGATTTTGGGGTCCTGGTCTTCTGCTCCTTTGTCCAGACGGATGCTGACCGTCAGCTTCCTCTGCAGAGCGTTCAGCTCCTCCATGTCAGCCTGTGACAGCTGGTTAATGTACGGGTCAGAGATGGTTTTCTGTGCCTGCTCAGCCAAAATCAGCTCCTTAATCCTCTGCTTGGCCTGACTCAAAGCCTGCAGTATTGGAGAAATGGTTTTAAATCTTTGTTACAAACAGTGACACATTTGGAAAAACTCACAGAAAGACAACAAATAAATTCTGTGTTCTGGAACTATTTATGGTGTATTAATCTTCCCAGTAACTCTACACAGGGCACACTCAGCTACCTAAAAGTGAGAAAATTTTTACATTTCAGTTCTAGAAGTTTTAAACAAGCAGAATATTGTGGTGGCCACCTACAAAGAAATGCTGTGGGTTTTCTGATAAGTACTGCTGAAATACTGTGAAAATTTTTATCAGCAATCTTCTGGGTTTTGTGATGGTGACCTCCAGCAAGATGAAGAGGGGGGAAAAAAACAATGAAGCAGTCAAAACTAATATTTTGGTACCAGAAGCCCAAAAAGAAACCTTGATATTACAGAATTAGATGGTGGCCCAGAGCCATTAAGAGTTTTTCTCTTAACCCGTGTGAATGAAAGCAGTCGCTGCAGAAACTAAGAAGAAGATAAAGGACTGTACTGTGTTACAAACTGACATATGAATATCAGCAATTGAGAATATTTTAGTCAAAGTAAAATGGACGGATGAGCTGTTCAAAATGCATACAACCCATCTGTGTTATAAAGATATTTATACTGTGTACCGCACTTTTTAAATATTTAGTATCACAAAAAAAGCCAAATCCTAACACTTCAGGAGGGAGTCCAGACAGCGTGCAGCAAGATGGAGAAAAGACATTAAGCACAGGAGAGACGGGGAGAACAAAAATATAAAATGGTTTTAGTGTGGTCTGTGTGTCTTGTTGATGTATTGCTGAATTGCTCATTAAAATTGTCTGTTGTGCAATTTGGTTGATGTGGCTTGCCTCATTTAGATTCAGAAGGTGTTTAATTTTTGCTTGTTTTTTGTTTCTGCTCATCCATCCATCCATCCATCCATCCATCCATCCATCCATCCATCCATCCATCATCTTTATGTTGTGCAAAAATTTAAATATTATTTGAAAAAAGCATAAAAGAAAAAAAAAGGATGTGTACATCTTTGTTGTCGGCACATAGCTGAAACACTGTGGATTCAAACTCCTCCCTCTGCAGAACCAAGTCAACACTGCTGGGCTGCTCCGTCCCAAATCCTAGAACTGAAGCGATTTGACGAACTGTTGCTGAAACGACAATAAAACAAAGTCCATGTGCAACACTGACTGTATCTAATGACATGCAGCCTCATATATCCTAAACTTCAGAACAGTCTTCCTTAGCCCATCAGGTCAGCTGAATCAGTGGTTTACTTTAACTAGCTGTTAATATTAATTTTATAGGTTAGCTTTTCTTTAATCTTTCACCTATTACTTTTGGTTATAGTTCATATCTAATGTGTATGTAACTATCTACAACCCCAGTTCTAAAAAAAAATCATTGCAATGATTGAAAATCTCATAAACACAAATTTTATTAACAACACAACATAGAAAACACATCAAGTGTTTAAAGTGAGAAAATTTACTATTTTAAGAAAAATGAGCTCATCTGGATTTTTATGGCAGCATCACATCTCAAAAAAGTTGGGAAAGTGCAACAAAGGCTGGAAAACTAAGTGATACTAAAAAGAACATTTTGTAACTAATCAGGTTCACTGGCAGCAGGTCAGTAACATGACTGGGTATAAAAAGAGCATCTTAGAGAGTTTCTCAGAAGTAAAGATGAGCAGAGGTTCCCCCATCTGTAAATATTATGGAACACTTTCTGAATAACATTCCTCAACTTTTGAGACACGCTGCTGCCATACATTTTTTTCCCTTAAGATGGTAAATTTTCTCAGTTTAAACATTTGAAATATGTTCTATGGTGCAGCTCATTGTATTCTGTTTTAAATATACATATTATAGAGCATCCTACCTTTTTTGGAGCAGGTACACTCATATTTAATGAATATGATTTTCCAAACTGTGAAGCAACTGTGTTGTAAAAAGTGGTGTACAAATAAAGTTATTATTTTATTTATTTTTTTCAATATACATATATCTAATTCCTTTGAGCTACAGAAGTCTAATCTTGCACCACAAAGACATCAGTGAGCAATCCTGTCACAGTGGGTGACATTTTCCTTCATCACTCATTCCCACAAACTTTGTCCTGCTGCAGGAAAAAAAGACACTAAAGCTCCAAATGTAATAAGACTAATGCATACCTAAAAGAAAAAAAATCCCTATTAAATGCACCAATGCCTTCATCACAGTGACCAGGAACAAATACACAAACCCTTTTAGATATTTGTGATGATTTTTTAAAGACCTGGATCTTCGGTATGGAGCAACGGAGATGGACGGCCAGTTGAGATTATTGTGACATGTTTGTTTTTGATTTTTGTCAAAAAGGAACAAAGACTTATCTTTTAAGAGGAAAAATAGAGTCGAGCTTCCCAAGGAAAAAAATAAATAAATGAAATACCTTTGACTTTGTCAAAGACACTCTTCTCCTCCACTGTCTCTCCCTGTTGTTTCTTCATGCTCGTGTGGAACTCTGTCAACATGCCCGTCTGGAAGATCAGGATCTTTACACTCTGAACGAACCCCGGCTGCTTCTTCCTCACAAACTTCACCACTGCATCAACCATGGCGTCGGCCACTGCTGATGGGTTGACCCCTCCCTGACCTAGCAGGCAGACAAGTATCAAGCAATGATGACAATGATGATGATGATGATGCAAGGATGGAAAAGGGTTGAAGAATACAAGTTGTGAAACTCAACAGAGTAACATTCTCACATCTAGCTGCGTTCCCTACAGGCTCCAACATTCATTGAGACTCTAAGGTGACAGGTTTCATCAGAGATCACACTCTGGGAATAATTATGTGTCCATTTGACACCTTCAGCTGAGCAACTTTCCACATTAGCTAACAGGATCAGCTGTAAAGTCCTATTACACAAAGGTGAGAGACACACAGAGCTGAGGATATGCTGTCCCAGAACCACGCAGGAAAACTGGTTTCAGTCTCATTACATGTTTCTTAAAATCTTCATATTTATAGCATCAGATTGGCAATGTTTATGACTGCAATAGTTGTTCGATTTATCAATTTGGATAATCGTTTGCTGAAGTTAACATTCACACTAACTGGCAAGCTGTGAATTGCAGGTGGCAGTACTGTGTGTTATTCACAAATGAGTTTTAGGCAATTTCAGGAGAATCTGGTTGGGAGATTTTCTATAGATGACATTCTCTCTCACACAGCATATTGTCAAAAGTATTCGCTTGTCTGCCTTCACACACATATGAAGTTAAGTGACATCCCATTCCTAATCCATAGTTTAATATGACGTCAGCCCACTCTTTGCAGCTATAACAGCTTCAACTCTTCTGGGAAGTCTTTCCACAAGGTTTAGGAACGTTTATGGGAATTTTTGACCATTCTTCCAGAAGCACATTTGTGAGGTCAGACACTGATGTTGAATGAGAAGGCTGGCTCACAGTCTCCACCCTAATTCATCCCAAAGGTTGAGGTCAGGACTCTGTGCAGGCCAGTCAAGTTCGTCCACACCAAACTCACTCATCCATGTCTTTATGGAGGTGTGCTCTGGTGTGCAATCATGTTGGGACAGGGAGAGGCCATCCCCAAACTGTTCCCATAAAGTTGGGGGAATGTAATTGTCCCAAATGTCTTGGTATGCTGAAGCATTAAGAGTTCTTTTCACTGGAACTAAGGGGCCGAGTCCAATTCCTGAAAAACACCCCCACCCCATAATCCCCCCTCCACCAAACTTTACACAATGTCCAATGCTGTCAGACAGGTATCGTTTTCCTGGCAACCATCAAACCCAGACTCATCCACCAGATTGCCAGATAGAGAAATGTGATTCATCACTCCAACGTCTCCATTGCTCTTGAGTCCAGTGAAATTTCACAACTGGACCTGTTGCACAGGTATCATCCTATCACGGTACCAGGCTGGAATTCACTGAACTCCTGAGAGCGACCCATTCTCTCACTAATGTTTGTAGCAGCAGTCTGCATGCCGAGGTGCTTGGTTTATACACCTGTGGCCATGGAAGTGACTGGAACATCTGAATTTAATGATTTGTATGAATGAGTACTTTTGGCAATATAGTATATACTACACAGCAGGAAGCAGTCAACCTCGAGTTGTTAGCACTATTGGGCACTAATATGATTTAGGCAGGTCAGCATGATGGTTAGCACTGCTGCCTCACAGTCAAAATAACATCTAGAAGGTCTGGGTTCAATTCCACCTCGGCCTGCACACCTCTCACTGTGTGGAGTTTGTATGTTCTCCCCTTGTCTGTGTGGCTTTCCTTCCACAGTCCAAAGATATGCAGTGGGGGTTAGGTTAATAGGTCACTCTAAATTGCCCATAGGTGTGAATGGTTCTCTGCCTCTCTGTGTTAGCCCTGCAAGCTGGTGGCCTGTACAGGGTGTACCCTGCCTCTCGGCCTGCGTCAACTGGGATAGGCTCCAGCCCCCCGCCCCCCCTTCGACCCTGAACAGGATAAGCGAATGGACGGATGATTCAGGCATGGAGGAACCAGCAGAGATGGCAGCTACTCCCTAGCAACAAATCCATGATCCAGTTAGATGCTCAATGCACACATTGATATAATCTGACATCAAGGAGGCTCTGTAGAAGAGAGCTGGTTCATTAGTGTGTTTCAGCTTTATATTAAATCCATCTGACATGACACAAATGTTCAGAATCAGTGAATTGAATATACTGTCTGAACAAACCTGTTCCCAGGGCTGGGAAGGCGACAGATGTGAACTTTTTCTCCTCACAGACCTTCAGCACTGAGTAAACCGTGTCTTTAATGCTTGCAGGGTCGTTCTGGCCAATGATGTGGATGATGTTCTTGCTGGGCAGCTGCCCGGCTGTGGTCAGGATCATTGCACGAGGCTGACCCATGGAACGCACTGCAGAACGGAAACACACAACACTCATAATACAGAAGAAATTTTATTTTGTACTCCCAAGTTTTCCAGATTTGAATATTTGTAAAATTATTCAAATCTGATCCATAATATTGTTGTTGCATTTTTCACACTGTATTTGAACCTGAACCTTCCTGAGATCCAGACTGGTTCAGGAAAATGTGGTGAAAGGTAGTCACACACAGATTGTACAGAAAAGATGGGTGTAGCCACCCTCTGCTTAGTTATGGTCCTTCTCAAAACCGCGAGCTGAGCATTTTGTTCTCCTCCACCTCAGCTTTTTGAAATTCAGTGTAATGAGCGAAGGGTGGAAAACTGGGAGTCAATCAGAAGGTAGCAACTGCCTAAATCATGTCTTGCTTTATCATCTTTTTAACTTTAATTTTACTTTAATTTACAAAATTAACATCTTGTTGAGATGTTCAGGGAGACTTGAAACTAACAACTGAGATCATAAACTCATCGGGAAAGTGTTTACTGAGCTTGAAGATTAACTCATTCTCTTCACAATCAGAGGTCTTTTTGCAGCAAGAGGAGTCGCCCCCTGCTGGCTGTTTGAAAGAATATAGGATTAAAGCACTTTACATTGGCTTCACTTTTCAGATTCAGAATCGACATCCACCTATTATACAGCTATATACAGGTGTGCGTGTTGCTGTCTTGGTGAGGGTAAGCGTGTGCCAAAAAAGGCAAAAGAAGGAGGAGAAGATTATGTGACGTGAAAAAAAGGAGCATTAAGTTTAGCGATCTCCTCCACTTCCATCTCCACCAACATCTTTGTCTTTCACTTAAAACCAGTTACAGTATACAGTATTATTTTTTTTCTACATTATTTGTTTATAAAGGCATTTTCTTATTAATAAACGTAAAAAAAATTGCAGTGGTTTTTTTGGGGGGGGGGGGGCAGATTAATGACGTTTCAATTCATTTCTATGGGAAAATTTGATTTGATATACAATCAAATTAAGTTACGAGCTAAGTCACAGAACGAATTAAACTCGTATGTCAAGGTACCTCTGTATATGCATGATTCTGACCAAACTGTCACAAAGACTCCATGAGGGTTACATGAGGTCTTGACATCCTTTAGTGGGACCTGTGTTCACAGCCTGGCACTGAGTAGTGTTTCGTCCTGTCTCTCTCCCCTCAGTCCTAGTCACAGCAGATGACCCCCCCTCCCTGAGCCTGGTTCTGCTGGAGGTTTCTTCCTGTTAAAAGGGAGTTTTTCCTTCCCACTGTTGCCAAGTGCTGCTCATAGTTTTGACTGTTGGGTTTTCTCTGTAATTATTGTAGGGTCTTTACCTTATAATATAAAGGGCCTTGAGACCACTGTTTGTTGTGACTTGGTGTTATATAAATAAAATTGAACTGAATTGAATGTACACACTGATCTGTGCACACTCCTGCTCAACTGCTATTCCACCGCCTTCCAAGATCGCCCTCGATACTCCTGCGAAATGATAAGAGCAGATCAACATGTCTAGTAAGTCAGATGTTACACTAACATGAAACTTTCAAAATGTGTTTTCTTCACAGCGTTAAATACAGATCAGAAAAATACAGTTTCAAAATACTATCAATACATGCAGCTGTGTGAACCAGTTTTAGACATAAATATACAGATAAACATAAACAAGGATCTCTCTTTGTGTTTTTAGCTTCGTCACTTTAATAAGAACACCTACCTGCTTTAAGGTCGAAGGTTTTATTGGAGGAGTTGATGATCACATCACTGGTCTCCTTGGTGATGTCACCCGATGACACCTCAAGGGTGAGCTGACCCAACTGCATCTGATACATACCGATGGAGGCTGACACACACACACACACACACACACACACACACACACACACACACACACACACACACACACACACACACACACACACACACACACACACACACTCAGATCATTTCCTCCACTCTACTAGAGTCTCTCGGCATGATTCAAAGTTCAAAATAATCCTTAATGATCTGGTATTAAATAAAACACTTACGTTACTTTTTTTAATGAAGATTCCTTTTTTCTTATTAAGAAAGGAAAGAACAAGCGACAACAAAAATAAAAGAATCTACTGTAACTGAATGATTTGCATGCAGCTCTGAATCATGACAAAGCCTCCACTGTGTCTTACAGATGCCTGTAGACACTTACTGTTGTTCCTCTCTCCTGACCTCCTCTGCACGTAATGATGGCAGTTTGAACCAAAAATGTCAAATCTGGATTCATCACTCCATCAGACCTGTAGCCACTGATTTTCAGTCCAGTTCATTTATCTCATTGTTTCCCTTCTTTAAGAATGGCTTCCTGAGAGCCACCCTTCCACAGTGACCATTTCTGATGAGGCTTCAGTGAACAGTAAATGGATCAGCTGAAGGTCCAGATGCATCTCTCAGGTCCTGTGTCTTTGCTGGATTTTTTTTTTTTCCTGCCTGACACTTCGTTTGTTCTCCAGTTTCCTCAAATGTTTTAAGGACACACTGCACACCATGCTGAGACATTCCAGGCTTTCAGCTAATATCTTTTTGGGAATCATGTTGTTAGTGCAAGAAAAGGCCTCAAACAATTCATAGATCAGTGTTAAGCAGCTTAACAAACAAACAAAAATCATGGCTCTAATCATGGTCAGAAGAATTGGACTGAAAATGAGTGAAGAAGAACTATTGCTCAGGATGACTTTAAAAAATTACCAGAAAGTCTGGCACTTTGAAATTAAAATATAAGGAAAGACTTTTGAACAGTAGATCTTTATAAAACAGTGCGTACCATCAGTTTGTTCTCGGCAAACTTAAAATTAGTTAAATTTAGTGCTTTAAGCTGAAACAATCACTAAATCTCAAGTTAAAGGAGGCTTCTCTTGGAGCTGTTTGGTGTTCTCGTAGTACTTCTGAAGGTTCTTACCTGAGGAGCGTTGTGATTGGCTGGTAGATTGTCGAGTTGGTAACTTGACTGGAAACTCACTAAAATCACATGCTTCATGTTTGGTGTTCCTTGGAGCATCCTGACCATTGAACTCCCTGAAGAAACACTAACAAAGAATATTTCATATGTTATGTTCATACTGGTGAGTTTTCCAACAGCGTAAATATTACTGCTGGAACTGTGTCAAACCTTTGGGTAGTTTTAACTGCCTGCACTTTGTTCACAATGTAATGTACTTAGTTTTAATCTGTGTTTTAATCTAGCTCTTATTATTTTCTGTTGATAGTTTTGCATGGTGGGCTAAGAGAAACAGAGTAAATAATAATAATACCTACATTCACTGTCAATTAACTAAATACTAAAAATGATGCACCTGTATTAACTGTGTTTCCATTCACAGTTATATTCAGATGATTCTGTAGGTAACACATCAAGCTGAACTGATACCACCAACCTTTAAAAACAGAATGTTTTTTTGAAATCAGAAACTCACATCCACAGTTTGGACGTCACTGGGGTGAACGACGATGACCACCGTTCTCAGAGAGCGAGGATTTCTCCTGCTGCTGTACGAGTGGATCTCCCTCAGCAGGAGTTTGGACACCAAAGCTCTGGGGAAGCTCAGGTTTCCTGTACCGATGGCTGGAAGAGACAACGATGCCATCTGATGCTTCTCAGCCTCCTCCAGACAGTAACTGATGATGGATGTTAACTCCTGACAAATGGAGATAAAACGGATTATCTTGACTGTGAGGTAAATAAAAAGACCACAGTGGCCTTTTCACTGTAAACTTGATGAGACTAAATTAATCTGAACAATCAAATGCATCTCCTGAAGTACTGCATTTTAATACACGTTTGAGGTATTTGTAAATGATTACATTTCAGATAGAAAATTACAAATTTTGCTTGTCTGTATTTGGTTACTTGTCATTATATTTAAGATTTTAAAAACAAAAACATTAAAACTCCCCTTACAACATTAAACCTAAATAATAATGGTCTTTTTTCAGTATATCTTTATTGTTTATATTATTATCTTTTTTAACACCCTGTGTCTGTTTACTAGAAGCTGTAGTTACTGTTGTTGCCACAAGGTGTCTCATTACTGTTTTCTCTTGACAATTTTACAGAATTATAAAAGTTCAGCTACATTATCAATGTAAAAGGCAAATTTGGCCATTCAAATGAAAGGATAAAAGTCAACTGTGTGGGTTTTTTTTAATGGCTCATCTAAATCTCTCTAATCAAAGAGCTGCACATTCTTTGTGATTTCTCAAACACTGGGAGAAAATGCTAAAAAAAAAGTTTTTCATTGAGGAAGTAACTAAAATAAAATGCTAAATAAGCAGTATTCACACTGAAATAGTATCACATACACTATGAATGTGGAGGAGAAGGGACTGTGGTGCAGAAGTAATTTGAGGTCTTCGTATGGATTGCTGGACATACATGAATGCTCACTTCCCTAATAATCTGCTATTCAGTTTATATTTAGACTATCTGAAGCACCGTGGTTATTGTCTGTGCCAAGCTATGATATTTATCCAAAAAAGTCTGGGGTTATGAGAATAACAGAAAAGTTAAAAGAAAAACTGTCTTCAAATACCAAAACTGTTCAGTTAAAATTTTCTTTTTTAAAGGCTCAATAATCCACATTTATTCCATCTCTTTTACCCACTTTAGGAGTCTAACCTTTGAATAAGAAGCCTCACCTGCTCTGCCTGGCCACCTCCATTGTCCCAAAAAGGACAAACAGCATGAAAGACTTTCTGACATCTGAGCCTGTAGCCATCAGTGATGACAACATCACCGTATTGCAGTGTGGACCTTCTGGCTTCAGAGTAAATGGCATCCTGCAGACTGCTTCCAGCTGCTGACAGGATGGCTTTGGAAACAGCTCCCTGGTTCAGGTTCATGTCCTCTGAGATGGTGTTGACAATGACATCAGTCTGTGGAGCAAAAGAAAAATCACACAACATATGATAACTGACAATCAATTGTTCAAGTAAAAATTTAAAAAAACATTAGATTTTTATTGTTAAGACAAAAAGGCAGAGGCACAAAATGCCTGCACAGGAAACTACAGTTTAATACACAAGCAGAAAATATCAAACTGCAACGAAGCAGGCATCTGAGGTAGCAGCGCTAACCACCACTCCACCTCACTGATGGCAAATCAGAAATATTAAGTTCAACATTCAGTGACAAAGGATAGATTGTTTTCACCAAGTCCACATATGACATTTGTGTCTGGAGAAAAATAAATCAAATTAAACAAATTAATATTCAATTGAATTTATTTATTCAGTTTTATTTATATAGTGCCAAAGTGAAGTATACCAGAGTGGCGTGAAGACCGAGTAAAAAGAGGTGAATAAAAAGAAACAGTGCATTATGGACCCCCCGCCCCCAGGAGCCTAGGCCTATAGCAGCATATGTAAGGGAGGGTTCACGGTCACCTGATCCAGCCCTAACTATAAGCTTTATCAAAAAGGAAAGTTTTAAGCCTAATCTTAAAAATAGAGAGGGTGTCTGTCTCCTGAATCCAAGCTGGGAGCTGGTTCCACAGAAGAGGCGCCTGAAAGCTGAAGGCTCTGCCTCCCATTCTACTCTTAAGTATCTGAGGAACCACAAGTAAGCCAGCAGTCTGAGAGCCAAGTGCTCTACTGGGGTGATCCGGGTCTCTAAGGTCTTTGAGATAAGATGGGGCCTGATTATTCAAGACCTTGTATGTGAGGAGAAGGATTTTAAATTCAATTCTGGATTTAACAGGGAGCCAATGAAGAGAAGCCAATATGGGAGAAATCTGCTCTCTCTTTCTAGTCCCTGTCAGTACTCTAGCTGCAGCATTTTGGATCAGCTGAAGGCTTTTCAGGGAGCTTTTAGGACAGCCTGATAATAATGAATTACAATAGTCCAGCCTAGAAATAATAAATGCATGAATTAGCTTTTCAGCATCACTCTGAGAAAGGATGTTTCTAATTTTAGAAATATTGCGCAAATGCAAAAAAGCGGTCCTACATATTTGTTTAATATGTGTATTGAAGGACAAATCCTGCTCAAAAATGACTCCAAGATTTCCCACAGTGTTACTGGAGGCCAAAGTAATGCCATCCACAGTAAGTATCTGGTTAGACACCATGTTTCTAAGATTTATGGGGCTGAATAGAAGAACTTCAGTTTTCTCTTAATTTATAAGCAGCAAATTCTGAAACCTGACTGAAACTGTTGAAATAAACCGTTCCTCTGCAGATGATCAGTTAGCTGTTTTACAACTACTCTGTCAAGAATTTTTGAGAGAAAAGGAAAGTTGCAGATTGGCCTATAATTAGCTAAGACAGATGGGTCAGTGATGGCTTTTTAAGTAGCGGTTTAATTACTGCCACCTTAAAAGTCTGTGGTACATAACCAACTAATAAAGACAGATTGATCATATTCAAGATTGAAGCATCGATTAATGGAAGGACTTCTTTGAGCAGTATAGTAGGAATGGGGTCTGATAAACACGTTGATGGTTTGGAGGAAGTAACTATTGAAGTTAACTCTGAAAGATCAATTAGAGCGAAAGAGTCTAAACAAATACCAGCAGTGCTGAAAACAGCCGAACATGAAGATAAGTCTTTGAGATGGTTATGAATCATTTTTTCTCTAATGGATAAAATTTTATTTGTGAAGAAATTCATGAAGTCACTACTAGTTAAAGCAAAAGGAATACTCGGCTCAACAGCGCTCCGACCCTTTGTCAGGCTGTTCAAATCAAACTGATTTGAACAGCTGCAGAACACACTGATCAATGATCAATCATTTGTTGTTTTGTAAAAGGTCACACTGATGGAAAAATGTCTGGATCCTGGAGACAATGTGAATATTGGAGTGAACATGAGAGTGAAATAGTTTTAAGGCTAAATGTGTTTGAAGTGGCTTAAATGTTGTCATCATTTTGAAAGTTGTGGTGTCTGAAATTGAGAACATTAATCACAACATAATTTCCACTGAAAATGACTTAAATCTGTGATTTTGGTGCTTTGCTGGATCCATCCGATGGGATCATCAGCTCCGTAACAGATCAGCAAAACATGTCCGAGTCCAGCTCCACAGAAGGAAGGATCCAAAGCAGACAAGGGTCATGCATTCAGACCGGATAAGTCCTAGATCCACTTCAGGCTCCAGCCATTTCCCAGCTCATCCCATCTGGATCCATTCATAATGGCTTAATTTTTCCTGACACGCTCTGCATTTGTTATTTTAAATGGCTCGTCCTCCCAAAACTGTACTGAAATATTTAAAACCTATAAAGCTGAGACATTTCTGATGTTTGACTTTTATTGATTTACCTTTACATTCTGTGCATTGTATAAAGCGCTTTGAGTGCTTAGGTGGAGTGGGAAAGCGCTATAAGAACCAGTCAATTGACCATCACTATTACAGATTTGGAAAGCTGCTCTACAAGTTTTCAGTTAAATATGAAACTGTGACTGAACTCTGACCTTTAACTCAGTGAAATATCTCCACTGTGGTTGTCAGACAGCCATCATGAATCAGTGAAGCTGAGATTAGATCAGTTGAGAAATGCTTATACTGAGGAATATTAAAGCAGTTTTTCTCAGCATTTTTATCCAGTAAGCATTTTTATCTAATGCTAGAAATAATGACAGATGTTTAAGAAAAATTTTAAAAAGTGAGCTTGCTATTCCATTAATAAATGAAATTTCTACTGAATAATGATTCAAACAAAGGAATTGTCATAAACAGGAAGAAAAACTGAAAAAAATCTAATGTAAAATAGGATTCAGCTTCATCTGGTGAAAATTCAAGTTGGGTAAATGATGACAACAGACATTGTAAAAGAAATTATATATTTGACATCAAACTTTTATGCTATGATGGTGACAGAGTGGACCAAGCTGATCAAAGTGACTGGCTATAATCATAGACATATATACGTAGACGCCGCATTGAGCGTTAACTTTGCCGCCATATTTGATGTGGCAAACATAAAAATAGAGGAGCATTATTCAGGTGCTGCGTGGAGTTGTTCAAACCGTTTTACAGTCCAAACTGGATCACATGCTTACCTTTCACAGGTAAGAATGAACAACAACAACAACGACAAAATATTGTCTTTGGCCATTAAAATATTTTGAAAACAGAATTTGCAGACGTTGCAGTAATCTTGTAGTCCCGCGTGAAACCAGCCTCCAAACAATGAAGTCAGTCTTACTTAACTACATTGCCCCGAACAACTACTACTAAGATTTTGGAGTGAGAAATCATAAATAATGAGTAGAAACAATCCCAAGGACAAAGGAGGTGCCATTTTGATGCAACTGACATCTGTGTGAACCATGTTTGTGTGTTTTATGGAGCTTAAACAGAAGCTCCACTTCTATGGCAGTTTCATTAAAGTGATCTAAGGCCACTGAAATGCAGATTGTTTTATCCATAGAAGCACACTGTGAAAGGCAGACTCTTATTTTTGCCTGATGTATACATTTTTTTCCTTGTGACAAATCATTTATCATCCAAAGTAACTTTATCACTGATATCTTTTCTACAGGCAGCTGAAAGGTCAGAAGTGCTGCGTCATCCTCATAATTCCCAAAAGGGTGTCTTCCTTTTTAACAACCCTACAGCCTCAAAGTACACTTGCTGTTTTACCAGGTTACAAGAGATTATTATTATTACCCAGTCCTAACACTAATACTGGTTTCCAGTTTATAGACAAACAGGCTTTACAGTTGCAGTTCTGCAGAAAAGAAGACGAGTTCAGAAAAAATTTGATTTTTTTTTATGCTTATTTATTGAATGGTTAATATATACAATTGGTGGACAGAGAAGGGTTTCTGTGAGGCTGATGACTGAGCCTCCATGCTGCCCGTAAAGGGAGCGAGAAGAGAAGTGAAGAGAGAAAGAAAGAGGAAAGGGAGAGGGATCAGAGAGGGAGAGAGAAGAAAGGAAAGGGGTAGAGGAAAGGAGGAGTGAAGGTGGAGGTGGAGGGAGGATCACAGTGGAAACTACTGTCCTCCAGCCTGAGCAGAGCCACCAGCAGCTTCTTCCACACTTCTGTCATGTGAATGTTTCTTGTATCTGGTGAACCAGCGCCAGCCACCTCCTTTCTTCTTGTCTGCTTCTTCTTCCTGATCCACTTTTTCTTTAGCTTTCATGGCTTTTTTCTTGCCCTCTGCATCGCCTGACTTGGACCAGAAGAATTTGGAGCGTTTTTTCTTTTTCTTTTGTTGCTCCTCGAGCTCCCTGTTCTTCTCCTCCAAATTTGCCACTTCAAGCACAAATTTGACATTTTCCTCCTCAATGTTTTGACATTTCTCCCTGAATTTGTTGAACTCTTCAACCACTGCCTGGAATTTTTCTTCAAGCTTGCTGTATTTCTGCCTGTTTTCTTTGGTCTCCTCCTGCAGTGCTGCTTTTCTTCTCTCCAGTCCCTTATGCTCTGTTTCAAGTTGAGTATATTTTTCCTCCCATTCCATGTTTTTCTCCTGGATTTCTGCATGTTTGGCCTCCAGTTCTTGGTGCTTCCTCACCAGTTCCTCATAATCCTCCACTTCTTGCCTCTGCTTGATTTCTTGATTTCTTTTCTCCCCTTCTTGCTTCTGCTGGCGCTTCACAAAGTTCTGCTTTAACATTTCATGCATTTTTTCCGCATCTTTCTTATTCACAAATTCTTTGTCCTTCTTTGCTGGATTTCTTTTCTCCCATTCTTGCTTCTGCTGCCGCTTCACAAAGTTTTGCTTTAGCATTTCATGCATTTTTTCTGCATATTTCTTAATCACAAATTCCTTGTCCATCTGTTCTGGACTTCTGCTTTGGACGAGAGCCTCTTTCAGTTTTGCTATGTCCCATGTCTCTTCCACATTCACGTTTTGTTCCTTCATACTTTTGTTTTCCTCTTCCAGCTTTTTGTTCCTTTCCTGAAGTTGCTTCATTTTTTTTGTGACTGAGTCAACTTCATTTAAGTGGACCAATTCTCTCCTTTCTGCTAGGAGCCCATAGATGCGTCCTTTCAGCTTGTGAGTGCTCTCTCGGAGGTTGCGGTTTTCCGTCCGGAGGCGGTCAATTTCATTAAGCGGAGGACGCTGTTCTCGTGTGCTCCACTGAGGAGGAGCCTCACCATTTCTCGGAAAGCTGGTTCCTCTGGACATGGCAGCAATCTGAGGCTCTGTCTTGGCGAAATGTAATCGCAAACCAATGTTACGGCGTTATTGCAGTCAACTGCTTTTATTTTGTCAGGCACAAACCCCGGAAGTAGGACCTGTCAGAAATCGTTTTGCTGAATACACTTTCAAACTGGAAACTCACGGTGAGTGTCTGTGTTTACTGAATGCTGCATCCGAACAACCAAGTTTAGTGAAAACGTGTCAGATACAAAGTTACTACTACAGCTCCAACCTTAACTGCCTTTGATATTTGATCCGTCGTCTAAGGGCGCCACAGAACGTTGGAATCTTTTTTTACACAAAGTAGTTTAAATGGTGCGTTCCATTGCTACCACTTGATATTAATGATTAAAATGTATTCATTCACAGTATTTGCATGGCGGAGGTACCAATAACGTTTCAGTCTCTGGAAAGTGAAATATGAAGTAGATCAGTGTCTATTGCTGTGTCTTAATTTAATTTAATTTTTTTTTTTTTTTAAATGACTGAAAATAAAAATGCGTTTTCAAATTCCTAAAAGCTGCGGATGTTATATCTACATGTCAGGATCTGGTTATTGTAGACATGATAACAGTAACAGTGTCACAACATTGGTAACAGAAAAACATTAGAAATACATAGGCTGGTCTGATGCCTGCACCCTAACATACGTGGAGTATTTAACATTTATAATGATCAGAGAAAGTTACGTTATTTTTGGTGCCTCTCACTTTCCCAGAATATCATCGTGCACGTATGAATGAGACGCATTAACTTAAAGAACTTTGTAGAAAGGCGCTTTTTTTTTTTTTTTTAATTTTATTTTGATCTCCATTAGCTGTAACAATTACAGCTACTCTTCCTGGAGTCAGTCAAACATAGTGCTCCTAAAACAATGTCTTTACAAGCCGTCACCATACCACCAACACAGTGACATCATTTTACCAAAAAAAAAAAAATAAATTAATAAATAAAGTTCAGTCCATTTACTTGTGTTAGTTTACAGCGCAGATCTGGCGGACGCGCTGACGTCCCGCTCAATGCGGAGTAAAATCCTCGATCCACTGGATTAAAATAGAGGATGCTCGTTGCCACGGTGAATCCTTGTATCGGAGCTCCATTGATGATGGCTTTCTTTCCTTATATCGTGCACGCGCATACTCAGAGTTGATTGAACTGACTTTAATCAGCGATTCTGGGAAACTCCGTTATCGATTTCAGAGTTGATCAACTCAGAGTTTATTTTCAACTCAGAATTTGCTGAACATGCTTCCTGGAATAGGGCCCAGATGTGTTGTGTTCAGTCGCACGCAGAATGCTTATTCGGGCATAATTTTCAGAATTTGCTGCTTATAAATTAAGAGAAAACTGAAGTTCTTCTATTCAGCCCCATAAATCTTAGAAACATGGTGTCTAACCAGATATTTACTCTGGATGGCATTACTTTGGCCTCCAGTAACACTGTGGGAAATCTTGGAGTCATTTTTGACCAGGATATGTCCTTCAATGCACATATTAAACAAATATGTAGGACCGCTTTTTTGCATTTGCGCAATATTTCTAAAATTAGAAACATCCTGTCTCAGAGTGATGCTGAAAAGCTAATTCATTCATTTATTACTTCTAGGCTGGACTATTGTAATTATTATTATCAGGCTGTCCTAAAAGCTCCCTGAAAAGCCTTCAGCTGATCCAAAATGCTGCAGCTAGAGTACTGACAGGGACTAGAAAGAGAGAGCAGATTTCTCCCATATTGGCTTCTCTTCATTGGCTCCCTGTTAAATCCAGAATTGAATTTAAAATCCTTCTCCTCACCTACAAGGTCTTGAATAATCAGGCCCCATCTTATCTCAAAGACCTTAGAGTCCCGTATCACCCCAATAGAGCACTTGGCTCTCAGACTGCTGGCTTACTTGTGGTTCCTCGGATACTTAAGAGTAGAATGGGAGGCAGAGCCTTCAGCTTTCAGACCCCTCTTCTGTGGAACCAGCTCCCAGCTTGGATTTGGGAGACAGACACCCTCTCTATTTTTAAGATTAGGCTTAAAACTTTCCTTTTTGATAAAGCTTATAGTTAGGGCTGGATCAGGTGACCCTGAGCCATCCCTTACATATGCTGCGATAGGCCTAGAGGCTGCTGGGGGGGTTCCTATGATGCACTGAGTATTTCTTTTCATTCACCTCTTTTTCTCTGTTTATACTCCACTCTGCATTTAATCATTTGTTATTATTAATCTCTGTCTCTCTCCCCTCAGTCCCAACCGGTCGCAGCAGATGACTGCCCCTCCCTGAGCCTGGTTCTGCTGGAGGTTTCTTCCTGTTAAAAGGGAGTTTTTCCTTCCCACTGTTGCCAAGTGCTTGTTCATAGGGGGATGTTTTGACTGTTGGGTTTTCTCTGTAATTATTGTAAGTCTTTACCTTACAATATAAAGTGCCTTGAGGCGACTGTTTGTTGTGATTTGGCGTTATGTAAATAAAATTGAACTGAAATTGAACTGTGATGCTGCAGTAAAATACACTATATATTTTAGAGGCACTGACTAACAGTCTGACAGCTGCAGCTGGGCTGATTATAAATCTGTGATGTAATCGCTGTCTCTGCCCTATTGACAATGACTATAAAAGCTCTCATGTTACATACAAAAAATAAACTAATGTCTAACTGGGATTTCAGTGCTTCTAAAAACATAAATGTCTGCAAAGTAAGTTGCTCCTATGATCGCTTTGACAGCGACTTTATGAATGAGGAAATGAATTGGAACATTAAACAGGTGCTTCAGGTGCAGCAGGAGGGGAGGAGTCAGAGAGACACTCAGTGTGTTAGATAAAACATGCCAGTGAGATGGTTACCAGCTAGCAGGTTAGGTTCACAGAGTCTGGAGCCCCACAAACTGACCCAGAGTTGAAGTTAATGCTCTTTCTGAAAGTGAAAACCTGAGTTTTCCTCATTTTAGGGTTAGCAAACCCAGAGTTGGTAGCTAAACCAGCTTCCTGAAATAGGGCCCCATTGCAGTCAAATGTAGAGGTTTACAAATGAAACTAAAGAGGCGTCACTTTTCATTGACATAAATAGGTGCATTAAACCTTGCCTTACCTTATTCTGGCTGTTGGGTCAACTTCATGTTTCACTGTGGGGTCCAGTGGGCCCAGCTGTTATGCTATTTCAAATATGAAGTTAGCGCAGTTTGCTGCAGTTGTTGGTCTCACTCATTGTTCTTCTCTTCCTGTCTGTTTTCAGTCTCTGTATTATGTTGGTTTTTGATGTCTGCTGCTGCTGTTTATGACAGCTGCTGAATTATTCTTGTAGGGTCTTTATCTTCCACTATAAAGCATCTTAAGGCAACTGTTTGTTGTGAGCTGTCCTATATAAATAAAACCGAATTAAATTGAATACTAAAGTTTAATCCTTGTGTGGAGTCATTTTTATGTGCTTGCTTCGCTGCTTCTTCACCCTCCTCTGAGCTGAAGTAAACAGCCGCCCTCGGTGCTCCTTCCTCCGCCTCCACCCGGCACTCTCCTCCGCTCGACTTCTTCTTGCTCTGGAAGTAAAGCTGCAGTTTGTTCTTCAGGGTTTTGGTCTGAGCTGGACTCCAGTCCCCCTCCACGGTCACTGGCGGACACTTGGGTCCCTCCATCCTGCTGTCCGGATCACACACACTGATAGGCACTGACACAAACACTGATAGGCACTGACACACACACTGATAGGCACTAATACACACTGACACAGCTAAACAGATGGCGCAGACTTCATAGTTAAACTTTCATTTTTGTTTCTTCACAACAGAAAAACTGGAACTCTGACTCAGCTTATTTTTTATACATTCAGACTTTAACTGTACAAACAAGTTTAAGCCTTTATACTTATTTTTTGCTGGTTTGGGATATTTTACAAATCTTCACTGGTATGTAAACTCTTTTGTAATTTCTTTACCATGATAAACATGCATAGAAACTTCACATGAACTCAGTGGGACATTTAGGAAGCTGGGACTGAAAAGAGTATTATACCATGGAGCCAGGCCCTTCTGAATCAAGGCTTTCCTCTTCAGATGAGCCAAAGTTGTACGAGTTGTGCAGTGAGGACATAAACTTACTGACAAGATAATCTTCCTCAGTTTAGATGGCTACTCTGCACTGTGTTGGCATATGTCATTGAAGAGCATAAAAATGAAGAAATTATATCCTTAAACTTAGTTACAGCTAGGGCTGCAATGATTCCCTAAATAACTCAAATAATTGGATTATAAAAATCCTCGACACAAATTTGTTGCTTTGATTCTTCGTTTAAACTCTGCGGCGCTCAGGCGTCTCTGTGTAAGTGGACCATTTCACAACATTAGCAGTAGTAAAGTTCTCATCACTGCAATGGATTCCTTTTAACACTGAGTGGATCATCACTCACACATATTTCCACGCCTATACTGCTCTCTGCCGTGTGTGTGTTGTACTGGTTGTGCTGAGAATTTCAGCTATCTTTTTCTTTACTTCAGTTGTTAGCTCCCAGAACAGATCAGTATAATGACAGTTTGCTAGTGGGCTGCAACCACTGTTAAATCTTTACTGGTACACAGCTGGAGGTTCTTCATCAATCATCTGATCAGGAAGTGTTAACGTGAACAAAAGAGAACTTTGTAGCTGCTCCATCCACCGCTGTTTGCTTCACACAGTGAAAAATTGCAGTACAGAAGTTAAAATATGCAGATGAAGTGTTAGTATGAAAAAAATATTTCTTATGAGATTACTCTATTAATTGAAGGAATAATCGATATAATGCGTGATTACACTTTCAGACAGATTTCTACTGTAATAAAACTGCTTACACTGCTGTGTAATTAAAGTAAATGTTAATAAGAAATGATCAGCCATAAGGGGGCGTTCAGGGAATACTGTTCAGTCTTCAGTTTCTTTGCCATATGTCAGCACAAGATTCAGATTCATCATCAAATCCAGAGCCAGAAATTTTTGGAAGGATTTGTTGTTGCCATTGTGAAACTGGACATCCACGTTTGTACTGGAATCCAATAAAAAAAACTAAACAAAACATATTTTAATAGTTATTTTAATTTTGTTTTAGGTCTGGAGAACATGAAAATATGAACAAAAACCAATGAATAACTTGCATTTCTTGGAAAAAAAAACCTGAATGTTAACATCACAGTAGTGCTGAAGGCAAATCATCAGCACATCATCAGCAGGAATGCAGTTTGTTCTCTGATGAAGCAGAATGCCCTTTCACTACCAAAGCAACATCTTAAGTCACTATTACAGGAATATATTCAGTCAGAGCTCATGTGACTAATTAAATTCATTACTTGCTCTTAGATTGCAAACTCAAACATAATATTCTCAACACTGTTCAGCCCACTGGCACAGAGCATTAAGTGTGCACAAAATAAATGATGAGAATTGTAAGAATAGTTTCAGTGTTACTTTATTGTTCATTTGAACAGCATTTGATTACATCTATGACAAATAGAAGAGTAAAAATCAAAACGACAAAAGCCTATTCAAAGACGTTCAATATTTGATTTAAATTAGACTAAATTAAAACAAATATAACAGCGCTATATCTGTCTCAAAAGTGTTGCACAGTGGGAACATGGCAGCTCATGTAAATGTGATAAGGTATTCTGGGTATGCCTGTATATCATTGAAGATGACAAACATGGTTGGATTAGAGCCGTTATCAGTGACGCTGTCATACAGGTCTGAAGTATTCCCAGATTTTGGGGGTGGGGTGATCATACCGCCTCGTCCTTGTGTGTAGTCTCCAACTAGAACTCTGGCCTGGTACATGCGCTTATGCCTCTTGGCATCAGGCTTGGCGTAGCCTTGTGCTGAATAGGAAGGGTTCACAGCAAAGTAAGAGCCGTTGCCGTACATTGCACCTGCAGACAGAATGAACGAATTAGCTGAATGCTGTGGTTCGGTGTATCGATTTATTGGATTTAAAGCAGAATTAGAGTGCTGCACCACCACTGAACTGACTGTTAGCAGTTGTAACTGAATTTCACACTTTCACAATTGTCACAAAACAGCGTTACTGACTGATTGTAAACACATCAAAAACTGGTTTTCAGTCTGTTACACCAGCACTGTAACAGAAATTCAGTGTGAAATTACTTACATATTTATATAAATGTATATATTTATCTAATAAGTAAATTCAAACTGGTAATGGGAGGTGGTTATTTTGTGATAGTACTCATTACTCTGACCTAAATTTACTGCTCTTGTACTGAATGGGTCACATATTGACTTTAGCACATTACATATGACTGGGTAGTATTAGCAATTCATAGCCAACAGCCTGTGTTAATGTTTTTTTTTTAATGTGATTTTCGAGGAAATATATCACTTTCTCTTATATTTGATTAAAGTGAAGACAGGCTTCTAGCACCCATGAGATTTTCTGGTTTTTAAGGGGGCCGAACCTCTGTGTTACACTAACATGAATAGTAATGCAGTGAGAGAGTTATTGTGAATATGATTAAACCAGAGATATCTCCAAGTGTAAGTGCATATTGCACTTACACTATGCCATACTTTTTTCAGATCCCCAACACATGTAGACTGTAATTATTCATCTTGCTTCTTAAAATTAATAATAATTTAATGTTAATTTGTTGCAACACTAATTCTAAAATATTCTACCTTTAGATGTGTATTGTGTGTGAGGCTTTGGTTACCATGTGCTCCTGCATAGCTGCGGTTGAAGCCTTGTTTGTTGATGAGATCGATGGAGTTGGCACCAGTGCCGTGAAACAGAAGCCGTTCATTGTTGGTATGTTTATTCTTCGCCTCCATTTGTTTCTTCAGGATCTGATAGTTCTGCCACAGCGCCGGATTTTGCACACGTTCAATCTGCCAACGTAATCAAAACACATCATGCTGGTGATTCCCACAGAAGTACAGCTCTCTTTATTAGGGTTTTGTCTATCTGTGCTTTAGTGTTTGAATTAGTATTTGGTTGTTACTGAGCACTTATTAGCTGATATCTGTCTGAGTGATGCACCCATACAGTGTGTGTAGTTTTCCAGCTACTTCTGGCACAACAAATATAAAACTCCAAAATGATGGCAAAGTCTTAAAAATGTGAGTTTACTACAAGAATGGCTACATTCATCTTTCATATACAGTCTATGACATTTTTACACATTATTACATTTCCTTTTCAAAATCATAACATTTTTCTCAGCCAAACTCATATATTCTGGTCTGTGTATTTAAAATTGAACATACAGTGATGATGTTTGGGTTCAGTCCCGTCTTTGTCAGTTCTTTCTTCACATCATTGTATTCCTTAGATCCTGGAGCCACAGCAAACAACTTCACAAGGCTGCTCTTCATGTCCTCCCAGCATGAAGGCAAAGGCAGAGCACTGTTACCTGCAACAACTATTAGAAGAGTTCACATAATTGAATTCCACACTAACTGTATCTGTGCCACAGGTTGTGCCTAGAGTTTCATTTTAGCAAACAACAGCTTTTCAGTTTTCTTATGTATCATAACATTTGAACTGAATACAAAAAACACACCAAACCTTTTCTTGAGGCTTTACTTCTGCAAAATGCAACACCTTGGCTGTATAGCATATAATGTTTCCCCCCCCTTAACAGGTTAAATGAGGAGCAAGTGCACATAAATGACTCACCTTTCAGGTCTTTTCGATGGAGCTCCATATAATTATTCCTGTTTGCTGAAACTGCTTTTTGACGCTCTGGATCAGCGTTGTAGACCTCATTGTTGATCTTGATCTTTGTTTTTTGTTTTGTCTTGAAAGCCTCCTCAAGGGTGAGGTTGGTGCACATGTCAAAGAGCACCATTGATCCATTATGGTCCTTAAATTGCCATTCTACCAGTTCACTCATCACTAAGGCCTTTTTCATCAAGGCCTCTTCCCTCTCCACCTTACGGATGATATCCCTGATGGTTATTAAATTAAACAAAGAAATTCTTTATTAGAACTCATTATAAAAGATTCATTATATAGCACTGGGTTTGTGTGTTTTTGCATTTGCCTGAGTGTTTAGCCTCTGTTTGCTGACCTGATTGTAGACTCGGCAGTGTAGACATCTCTGGTCAGACCTTCTAGGTGGATCTTGGGGTCCTGATCCTCTGCTCCTTTGTCCAGATGGATGCTGACAGTCAGTTCCCTCTGCAGTGCTTTCAGCTGCTCCATGTCAGCCTGTGACAGCTGACTAATGCAGGGGTCAGAGATGGTTTTTTGTGCCTGCTCAGCTACAATCAGCTCATTAATCCGCTTCTTGGCCTGACTCACAGCCTGCAGATTCAGACAGATGTGTGTTAATAACAGAGACTGATGCTGTTTGAGAATGCCACTGTAAGGCATCACTTTTAATTTTAGTGTTTGTAACATATGTGATAGTAAACCTGGCAACTTTACAGTGACGAAAAAGACTTATGGAAACTGAACAGCAGTGTTTTCTGAACTTTAGACCAAAGCAGGCAACTGATTTCCCTGCCGCTTTTGTTATTTATGCTAAACTAGCCTAACCACATCTCTAGCTCTGGATCACATGGTTATTGAGATCAGAAATTAATTTCAATAAACTAAAGAGACTGTGTGTAATAATACATACTATGATTTATGGAGGGTTGCAACTGCTGTTTTGTAACTTGTAAAGACACTATTTAAAGAAAGCTTTTAATGCAAAATCCTTAAACATAAAGTGAATGAATTTGTACCTTGTGATCGTCAGCACACAACTGAAACACTGTGGGCTCAAACTCCTCCCTTTCCAGGACTAAATCAGCAGCACGGGAATGCTCTGCCCCGAGCCGAAAAAGTGAAGTCAAAGAGTCTGAAAAAACATAAAATTATACTGTGTTGCATTATAGCAAAGAGATTTGTGATTGCTAAAAAAAAAAATGTGATGGAACATGTAAAACATTAATAAAAACACAATATTTTTCAAATTATATATATATATATATATATATATATATATATATATATATATATATATATATATATATATATATATATATATATATATTTCAGTAAGATGTTGCCAAACTGCATTCTGTATATGTTCCAGCAGCAGGGATTCACAATATCACAATAAGGGATACACAATAAGCATCTGGGTGCTAAACTAATCTGTCTGCAGGTCAGATACAAACATCTGGAGCTTTATGAAACAAAAACAAACAAAAAAAAAAAGACAATTGGTTTCAAAACTGTAGCAGTTTCTGTCCTTAGTTCTCAGTCAGTGTTGTTCAAAGAAGAACTAATGTTCTTGTACATGTTCCTGTGCCAGTTTTCTAGGATTCCAAATGTGGATTTATTCCTACTAAAAAAAAAATACCTTTAATTTTGCCAAAGACACTCTTCTCCTCCACTGTCTCTCCTTGTCGTTTCTTCATGCTCGTGTGGAACTCTGTCAACATGCCCGTCTGGAAGATCAGGATCTTTACACTCTGAACGAACCTCGGCTGCTTCTTCCTCACAAACTCCACCACTGCATCAACCATGGTGTCGGCCACTGCTGATGGGTTGACCCCTCCCTGACCTAACAGGCAGACAAAAACCAAATGATGATGATCATGATACAAGGGTTGGAAGGGAATCAACATTTTGTAAATGGTAAATGGCCCGGTTCCTATATAGCGCTTTTCTACTCTAGCTGAGCACTCAATGCACTTTATACAAAATGTTTGCATTTACCCATTCACACAAGCACTGTTTTCTATTTCAAAGTGCTTTCTATCTAGCATTCACACACATTCATACTTCGACAGTTACATCAGAGAGCAACTTGGGGTTCATTATCTTGCCCATGGATACTTTGGCATCCAGACTGGAGCAGCCAGGAATTGAAACACCAACCTTCCGATTAGTAGATGACCTGATCTACCTCCTGAGCTACAGCCGCCCCATTTATTTGTGAAATTCAAATGACTAAAATTCTGGCTGGCATTCACTACAACATTCAGTATGGTAAAATAAATACACTGATGGTTTAGGGACTCTCCAAAAAAACATAAGAATAAGTAAATGCCTACTTGTGTGACATGCAGGATTTCCTGTCGAATTACACAAACATTATTTCATCAGTGTGATTAACAATGAGACTAACTGGCATCTTTAGCTGACCAGCTTTCCAAACAATTAGAAAATATACTGCTGTGCAAAAGTCATGAAATAAACCCAATTTCTTTTTATTTTTTTTAGGAAAATGGGAAATAGGTGCAGCCATTTAATGAGAAATCTGCAAAGTTACATGGAAATAGAGAATTACATTCCCTGTGTGTTTATACCCCACTCTGCATGTAATCGTTAGTTATTATTATTCTCTGTCTCTCTTCCACAGTCTGTCTTCTGTCCTGTCTCTCTCCCCCCTCAGCAGATGACTGCCCCTCCCTGAGCCTGGTTCTGCTGGTGGTTTCTTCCTGTTAAAAGGGAGTTTTTCCTTCCACTGTTGCCAAGTGCTGCTCATAGGGGGTGATCTGATTCTTGTTTCAACTTCATATTTACAGTATCAGATTTACAATGTTTATGACAGCTTGATTTATTCATTTGGTTTAATCTCTCTTTTTATTTTTATTTTTTTTGAGACACATGTTGACTACCTGGGAATCTGTTAGGTGATAGTACCGTGTATAATTTACAAATGATTTTTAGACAATTTCAGTAGAATCTTTTAGGGGTATTTTCCACAGATGCCCTCTCTCACCTATAACTCACAGCAGGAAACAGTAAACTTCAGAGTTGTTATCACAATATACAGTTTGTACAGACCTGTTCCCAGGGCGGGGAAGGCGACAGAGATGAACTTCTTCTCCTCGCAGACCTTCAGCACTAAGTAAACCATGTCTTTAATTTTTATAGGGTCGGTCTGGCCAATGATGTGGATGATGTTTTTGCTGGGAAGCTGCCCGGCTGAAGTCAGGATCATTGTTTGAGGCTGACCTATGGAACTCACTACAGAGAGGAAACATACATCACCCATAACACACAGTGTAGCACAAATAGAAAAAAGTATTCAAACTGTATTCATGCTGACAAATTAAACTTTCCAAATGGTATTGCATGTTGGATAAAAATCTGACAGTACTCCTCTGTGTTCATAATTCCATCAGTTTTTACAAGACCACCATCACCACTTACTGACATGCAACCCAAACCATGACCGAGCCTCCACTGTGTTTAATAGATGGCTGTAGACATTCACTGTTGCACCTCTCTCCTGACAGCCACCGTACACACACACACACACACACACACACACACACACACACACACACACACACACACACACACACACACACACACACACACACACACACACACACACACACACACACACACACACACACAAAGACTACATGAAGTATCCCCTGAAAGTCTACTAGAACTTGTGAATACAGCATTCCAGGCAATCCCTAGTTTGACCATCACTGAAACCAGCCACTTGATCTATACGATGGCAGCAGTGATCCTTGAGATGCTTGTCTATAAGATGAACAGCCACAAGGAGCAGTATCCTCCATGGAAGAGACAACTAGAGGCTAAAATCAAGGTAGCACGGAGGGAAGTTAGCCAGCTATCAGAGCTGCAGAAAGGTGTGATGAAGAGAGGGTTGCCTAAGAAGTGCAACAGGCTGTCCATACCTGGGGCCTTAAAAAGTGCCAAGCAAAGACTTACAATCTTGGGTAACCACTTGAAGAGGTATACCAGAGAGATAGAAGCCAGGAAAAAAAAACCCCCAAAAAAACCAGATGTTCTCTACTGAACGATCCAAGGTGCATTCTTAGTGGCAGGGGAACAATCTTACAATAGCACCTCCACCAAGGCTGGAGATGGCGCAATACTGGAAGAGCATATGGGAAAAGGATGCAACACACAGTGGCTAGAGGATCTAAGAGCAGATTACCGCAACCTACCTGAGCAGGCTCCCATAACCATCACAGTGGCAGACATCCAGGAGGAGCAAAACATCAGCTACCAGTAGAGTAGTCAACTGCAACTGTAAGACCAGACAGACCAACCTGTGGACCACCAGGCTTGATTACAAGAAAGCCCTAGAGTCAATGGATCCCAAAATGCCTAGAACTGTGCAAGACCAACCAGACCCTAAGAGTCTTCACTGAGAACTCAATGGGGATGTGGAGAACAACACTCGAGGCCAACTTCAAGCCAAACGCTCAAGTCACAGCAAGTGTGGGATTTACCAAGGAGATGCTCTGTCACCACTGCTGTTCTGCATAGGCCTGAATCCCCTCAGCCAGATCATTAAGACTGGCTATGGGTACCGACGACAGAATGGAGCAAACATCAGCCACCTACTCTACATGGATGACATTGAGTTGTATGCCAGGATTGAACAAGACATGAATTCACTGAACTACACCACTAGCAATGACACTGAATGTCATTCGGACTGGAGAAGTGTAGTTAGACGGTAACAAAGAGAGAGAAGGTAGTCAGAACTGAGTGGATTGTACTCCATTGAGACATTTAGGACAGCTATAGTACCTTGGCATCCCACAGGCAAATGGGCACCATGAAGAAGCTGCTAGGAAAGCTGCACCCGCCAAGTATCTGCAGAAAGTAAGGCAAGTCCTGAAGAGTCAGCTGAATGGAAAGAACAAGATCAGAGCAATCAGAACCTACGCCCTGCCAGTCATCCCTGCTGGGATAATAAGCTGGCCAAAGGAGGAGAAAGAAGCCATCAAGACATCAAGACAAGAAAGCTCCACACCATGAGTGGAGGGTTTCACCCCAAATCCAGCACCCTGAGACTGTACGCTAAGCAGAAGGAAGGAGGCCGAGGACTAGTGAGTGTCAGAACCACTATCCTATGTGGAACAACAAAGATGCATGAGTAAATCAGGAAAATACTAATCAATGCTGCACAGGAACAAGCACCTGATTAATAGAGGCTGGGGTCTACCACACCAGGCAAGACCCCAGGTGCAGGTTGTGCAAAGATGCCTCTAAGACAGCACATAACAGGAGGGTGCAAGGTGCTAGCAGGCAAGGTATACATGGAGGACAAAGACCACCCACAGACTCAGACTATTCATCTTTTATATACATGTCTGTGGTAATATACCATCATAGGACTCCTTTATGGTCACAACTAATGGTTATTTTTACCATCAACCCAGCTGATTCTTTAATTATCAATTCAGGGCAAAACGACTGAAGAAATATATCATACTTTCTAATCTTCACGTCCATTTTAGAGCTGTTGGGGAATAATGATGTCAGTTTGACTACTTTTTTCGGTAACAAGTGATCAAACACGTTACTATTTGCAATCCAGTAATCAGATTAAAGTAACTGATCCAAGTCACTGTGCGTTACTATTTTTGCCATTTTCCTCAATAAAAAGATACATTTTTGCTTTCTTCTTGCATCTCGGGGAGTGACGTCTGGCCAATTAATAACAGCACGAACATAAACTAACAAACAATGGAGGGAGGAGAGAGATGCACATTTTCTAGCTGGAAATAAAGGCATGAGTTTGTGTCAGCTAAAGGTGACAATGTCAGGGTTGGTAGCGCACCCTGTGCTGGCAACAAAGTGCTATCTAGCTTAAAAAACACTACGTCAAATTAGAAGAAACATTTGAAGTCGCAGCACGGCACAGTCACACTTACAGAGTGAGTCCAGGACACCCCCCCCAGCACCCAAACAACAAAAGCTGGACTTCAGTGTAAAACCAGTCAGTGGGGAGAGTTGAAGAGTTGCCGGTGTTGTGCCAAAAAGTGATTCCGATGTTTCTGTGTGCTTTTATGTGTAATGTCTTTGCTCATATTGGTAAATAGAGTGCAGTCAACATGATTTATGAAGGGCTTTTATATAAAATGAAGAAATCATCTGTTTTTCAACAATCTTTAGGAGTCTGTGTCATTGTACCTACATTATAATCAATCCAGAGCTTTTTGGCCACTTCAAATATCTTTATAGAACTGTGATGTTATATTTGTTGCAATTTTTGTAGCTTTTTGAGCTATATTTCTGTTTAAAAATACATTTTTAATGTCAATGACAGTTTTTACCTTGATAAAAAACAAATATATAAAAGTCACTTTGCCAAAACCTGAGTGCAGCTTCTACCTTGTGATAGAAATGCTGTTTCTCACTCAAAATGACCTGATATCACTCATGAGAGATATGTTTGACACATGTTTCACAGATTATAGGTCAATAAGTCATTCACAGCAATTTAAATACAGGGAATCATTTTCTGGCAAATACCGATAATTACTTTTTTGCACAACACCGGCAGCTGTTGAATGTAACTAATAAAGTAACTTGTAATCTAACTTAGTTACTTCTAAAATTAAGTAATCAGTAAAGTAACTAAGTTAGCTTTTAAAGGAGTAATCAGGAATCAGATTACTTTTTCAAGGTAACTATGCCATCACCATAGGGAAATACATTTTATTATATTGTCAGTTATAAATGAACTCAGCTGTATGTACATACCGGTCTGTGCACACTCCTGCTCGACGGTTATTCCAGCACCGTCTAAGATCGCCTTGGACACTCCTGAGAAACAAGAGGACACAAAATTCTCAAAATACCATCAATATGTGCTGCTGTGATAAATCAACTGTTGACAGAAGACTACTTTGTGTTTTAGCTTTAATACCTGTAGAAAACCTGCAAAGGAACACTCACCTGCTTTAAGGTTAAAGGTCTGATTGGAAGAGTTGACAATGGCATCACTGGCCTCCTTGGTTATATCACCAGATGACACCTCAAGGGTGAGTGGACCCATCTGCATCTGGTACACACCAAGGGAGGTGGACAAAACTGGGCCAAAGGAGGCTGTGACACACGCACGCACGCACGCACGCACGCACGCACGCACGCACGCACACACACACACACACACACACACACTTTTTATGAGGATAAAATTGAACCAACAAGCATTCACACCTACAGCAAATTTAGGTTCACCAATTGACCTGACAATGTCTGTCTTCGGACTGTGAGATTACCTGGACAAAACTGAAGATCTGAACTCAAGACTTTCTTGCTCTGAGGCAGCAGTGCTAACTATGGCACCACCATGCTCCCTATCAACGCTTTTGTTTCTTAAATTATCCTAAATGTATTAAAACAATGTAATACTCACATGGTGTGGAGATTAAAAAAAACAAAACAAAAACAAGCTTTTAGACTGCATCACCATTTTAAAATTCATTCAGATGAGTCAGTGTGGATTTGTAATAGCACAAGTAGGTGAAAATAGGAAATATCCGCAAACTGGTATTTTTAATTATACAACTTCTATAACTGCAAAATGAAAGATTCTTTGTACACAGACCTATTGTTTGCCCTCTTTGGTCTTATTAACACTTACTAATAATGTCACCTTTGAATTTAACATAAAGCTTGAAGGTGACATCTGCTGAGCAAACTAAAATACACCTTAAGACATTGCCATCAATGGTAATATTAATGCTGTTAAGTCTTTATAAAACAGTAATTAGCAACATTTCTGTTCTGGCAGAACTTTAAATTAGCTACATCCAGTGGTTTAAGACTAAATGATCATTTAATAGCTAGTTAAAGGGGGCTACTGTTGGAGCTGTTTTGTGTTCTCTTAGTAGTTTTTACCTGAGGAGTGCTGTGATTGGCTGACAGCCTGCCGTGCTGGTACGTCATTAAAACCACGTGCTTCATGTGGGACGTACCTCTGAGCGGGCTGACCAGTGAACTCCCTGGTGAAACACTGATAAAATATTTCATGTGTTATGTTCATACTTCAACACAGATACCACTGCTATAATTGTGGCCCAGTGAATTGGGAAGTTAAACAAAGAGCAGAAATTTACCCTTAGGTTTATAAAAACAAACAACAACAACAAAAATCAGCTTTACTGACATTTTGATGTGAGTACATTCTAAGTGTAATTATGTAATATAGTTTGATTTAATCTGTCTTGTTTTTGATTTCTTGACCTTATTGTTTTCTGTTGCTAAATTTACATGGTGGTTTAATTCATTAAAGCAGTATCAAATACAGCTTCATATATAGCTTTAAATAAATCAAATAAAATCAAATAAAAGTTAATTCTACAACACATAAACATTAAACACAGCCAGCTCCTATAAGAGTGTCAGAAACTCACATCCACAGTTTGGCCGTCACTGGGGTGAACGACGATGACCACCTTTCTCAGAGAGCGAGGATTTCTCCTGCTGCTGTACGAGTGGATCTCCCTCAGCAGGAGTTTGGACACCAAAGCTCTGGGAAAGCTCAGGTTTCCTGTACCGATGGCTGGAAGAGACAACGATGCCATCTGATGCTTCTCAGCCTCCTCCAGACAGGATCTGATGATGGATGTTAACTCCTGACAAATGGAGATAAAACGGATTATCTTGACTGTGAGGTAAATAAAAAGACCACAGTGGCCTTTTCACTGTAAACTTGATGAGACTAAATTAATCTGAACAATCAAATGCATCTCCTGAAGTACTGCATTTTAATACACGTTTGAGGTATTTGTAAATGATTACATTTCAGATAGAAAATTACATATTTTGCTTGCCTGTATTTGGTTACTTGTCATTATATTTAAGATTTTAAAAACAAAAACATTAAAACTCCCCTTACAACATTAAACCTAAATAATAATGGTCTTTTTTCAGAATATCTTTATTGTTTATATTATTATCTTTTTTAACACCCTGTGTCTGTTTACTAGTAGCTGTAGTTACTGTTGTTGCCACAAGGTGTCTCATTACTGTTTTCTCTTGACAATTTTACAGAATTATAAAAGTTCAGCTACATTATCAATGTAAAAGGCAAATTTGGCCATTCAAATGAAAGGAGAAAAGTCAACTGTGTGGGTTTTTTTTAATGGCTCATCTAAATCTCTCTAATCAAAGAGCTGCACATTCTTTGTGATTTCTCAAACACTGGGAGAAAATGCTAAAAAAAAAGTTTTTCATTGAGGCAGTAACTAAAATAAAATGCTAAATAAGCAGTATTCACACTGAAATAGTATCACATACACTATGAATGTGGAGGAGAAGGGACTGTGGTGCAGAAGTAATTTGAGGTCTTCGTATGGATTGCTGGACATACATGAATGCTCACTTCCCTAATAATCTGCTATTCAGTTTATATTTAGACTATCTGAAGCACCGTGGTTATTGTCTGTGCCAAGCTATGATATTTATCCAAAAAAGTCTGGGGTTATGAGAATAACAGAAAAGTTAAAAGAAAAACTGTCTTCAAATACCAAAACTGTTCAGTTAAAATTTTCTTTTTTAAAGGCTCAATAATCCACATTTATTCCATCTCTTTTACCCACTTTAGGAGTCTAACCTTTGAATAAGAAGCCTCACCTGCTCTGCCTGGCCACCTCCATTGTCCCAAAAAGGACAAACAGCATGAAAGACTTTCTGACATCTGAGCCTGTAGCCATCAGTGATGACGACATCACCGTATTGCAGTGTGGACCTTCTGGCTTCAGAGTAAATGGCATCCTGCAGACTGCTTCCAGCTGCTGACAGGATGGCTTTGGAAACAGCTCCCTGGTTCAGGTTCATGTCCTCTGAGATGGTGTTGACAATGACATCAGTCTGTGGAACAAAAGAAAAATCACACAACATATGATAACTGACAATCAATTGTTCAAGTACTCTTTTCCCATTCTACTCTTAAGTATCCTAGGAACCACAAGTAAGCCAGCAGTCTGAGAGCGAAGTGCTCTATTGGGGTGATATGGGACTATGACGTCTTTAAAATAAGATGGAGCCTGATTATTCAAGACCTTGTATGTGAGGAGAAGGATTTTAAATTCAATTCTGGATTTAACAGGGAGCCAATGAAGAGAAGCCAATATGGGAGAAATCTGCTCTCTCTTTCTAGTCCCTGTCAGTACTCTAGCTGCAGCATTTTGGATCAGCTGAAGGCTTTTCAGGGAGCTTTTAGGACAGCCTGATAGTAATTACAATGGTGTAGCCTAGAAGTAATAAATGCACGAATTAGCTTTTCAGCATCACTCTGAGACAGGATGTTTCTAATTTTAGAAATATTGTGCAAATGCAAAAAAAGCAGCAGAAGGGACAATAATTACCTGGCCACTAGGATTGGGAGGCCGTAGTATAAAAGGTGGCATCTGCCTGAGCATTCTGATCTTGCTTCTGGTGACCCACACTTTCGGGTTCTCATTCATGCTTTTTCCCCTAGCTGTAGCAGGTAAGGGCTGTGTTTACATTGTCGCTGCTTGGGGTTTTCTTGCCCTGGTGCTGACTGATACTTCATGTTACAGAGCGCGCTGGTGGTTACCTTGTTAGAAGCCCTCCGGCCATAAGATTCCGGTAGAATATATATCACTCCTCTTATTGTGTATGTTATAGCTGGGGAAGCCCCGCACTGGCCATTTTGGTTCAAGCGGGCAATTGCCGTGACTGGTATGTAGCTTTGTGGATTTTCGTTTATGCCGGTCACTATTTTAATACTTTTATTGCCTATTATAGGGTGTTTGTGTCATGGTGAGCTGTGTGGCTGGAGCGGGTAGACCTCAAAACGCAGGACTCAGGAGAGGGTGAACTTAAAGTGATTTATTGTGAAATAACAGAACATCAAAACAAACCTATACTGGGAAGAAGCTAAACCAAAAACTGGGGAGGAGCAGGGAGACACATAGCGAGGGAACACTGGAGGCAGTAACATCAACGACGCGACAAGGAACAGATGAACACTGAGGGCTTAAATACACAGCAGGTAATCAGGGCAAGAGGAAACAGCAGGGAGCAACAGGTGAAGCAAATGAAACTAATAACAGGGGAAGCAAAACTAGACACAAAGCACAGGGAACACAAGACTGTCAAAATAATACAGGAAGTGACTAACCAAGGTGCACGCAGACTACATACGGGGGACTGGCACACAGACACGGGGTAGAGACAGACTAATCACAACACTAGGAATAAACTCAACATGAAACACAGGAGGTAAGGGTTAAGACAAAATGACAAAACAGACAAGACCAAGGAAGCAGGGACAAAGGGAACAAGAGTATCAAAATAAACTGAAAATAATAAAACTCAGGGAAAGTAAAGCTAAACACAAAACGCTGGGCAGACGGCCCAGGACCATGACAGTTTGGGCCTGGGTCAGGGGCCGCCATGAAACTACAGACTACACTATAGGGTGTTGCTTCTTTGCCTCCCCCCCTTTTTTTTTTTACAAAAATGTTTTACTCATGGTTTTCCATGCTTGCTGCATTACATCGTTTTATTTCTTATATATATATATATATATATATATATATATATATATATATATATATATATATATATATATATATATATATATATATACATATAATATATATATATATATCTTATATATATGAACAGCGGTAATGGGGATTTAACCTGGGAACCTGGTTTTAGAATTTGGTTGTGTAAGTGGTGAATCCTCTCACACACAAACTGTTTTATTATTTTAAGACAACTTTTGGTTTACCCACTGTGTGAATTATTTTATTGGAATATATTTGATTGTAATTTGTTTTATTGTTTTCTTTTATTTAGGCGCTGACAGCTTGCAGTGGATGTGTCTAGGTGCCCCTGGTGGTGAGATCTGCTTTTATGTGCCGTGACTAACTGCTTATCACTTCGTATGGCACTTTAGTGGTTTTCTGTGTGAGTGTAGGTGAAGGGAACATCCACGTGTGAGTTGGTGATTTTTGTTCAGACCTTCTTCAAGGACTTGACTCGTCACTGGTAAGCCACAGCTCTGAGTTAATTTTTTTTTTTTTTTTTACATATATGCGATAATATTTTTTAGTGAACCAAATAGTGAAGTTAAATCTAGAGTCTCTGGGGCGCCCGAGTGGCTTAGTGGTGAAGCCGGCGACCACATACATATGCCGCGTCGCGGTGCGGTGCGGGCGGCGCGGTTTCGAGTCCCGGCCCATCACCAATTTGCCTGCGTGTCTTCCCCTGTATCTTTCCCCCATTTTCTGTCTCTCTCCACTGCCAATAAAAGCTGCTGTGGCCAAAAATGCAAAAAAAATAAATAAAAATCTCTGTACTCTGGGCAGGTACAGAGGATTTCTAGATCAATCTTATAGGACACTTCTCATCCTCTGCACTGTGAGTTCCAGCTTCTCCTGTCAAGATGCAGATATAAAATGCCCAAATGTAAAACCAAGCATCATAAAAGCAGTGTTGTTCCTACGGCCATAAGTTTTAATAAATGCTGTGTTGTTCTGCTCTTATGTTTTTTTATTTATTTATTCCATTTGTTCTTATTTGTTTTTATATGTGGTGTTTGTTATTAACAGGAAGTGTCCTAGCTTTTTTTAGTCATGTCTATATTTTTATGAGCACATGGATGCAAGGGTGTAGGAATGAGTTTACTATTGGGGGGACACATATCGGAAACCTGGTCAAAAACATTTAATACTGGTCAAAAATGCATTTATGTAGGTTGACTGTCAATAGAACTGGTTCTTTAATTAAAAATGTTCTGACATGAACAAACCCTCACAAATATGTAATGAATGTATTCACTTTTTAATATCAATTTAAGTAAAAAAAAAAAAAACAGCTATTAAAATATGGCTATTCAGTTTGAAACTCTGTTTGTTTGGCAGAAAAAAATAAAATCTAATAAATATCAATAAAAATAATAACCAAAGAAAATCAACAAGCTGTGTGCCTCACTGACAACAAAGTGTGCTGTTGCACTTTTCAGCCCTGCATTTAATAATTAGCCAAGCAGGTGCCAGAGCACACAAAAGGTTAAAAAAAAACATTGGCCTAGGCAAAAGAGCCAAAATGTTTTTTCCGCCTTTCATTTGCAGGCCAGCCGCAAACTGCTCGCAAATTGACTTCCTGTCCAGTAAATATTGGACAGTGACCATCCCAGGAGTAGGACGACTGAAAAAGATTTGGTTTCTATATATGAAAGTAAACTGACAACAAGACGTTGTAAACAAGCCATATTCATGGTAACATTCCCGACAGACCGTTTTACCTCATTCAAAATAGTTTCTGACTCATGCCGCTGTCTCCACCTCCCAAACACTCAGAGACGTTCAGAGGGGGGCGGGGGGAGCGCAGTGACATGACTCTTGCACCTTCAAAATAAAAGTATGCGATTTCAAAATCAAGTATTTTTTTCCTCCGCGGTGTACTTTTTGGGTAGGACAGATGTGCCTGTCTCCAATACTGGGGGGACACGTCCCCCCCCGTCCTCCCCCCCGGTTCCTACGCCTATGCCAGGATGTACAGCAGTACTCACAGGAGGAAGCACTTTCCAGTGAAGTAGACTTCACCAGAGTGGCTTTTTAAAGAACAAGTCAGCCTTTTGCTCTTTTTGTTCTGTATCTTTTCTATTTACATTTTAATAACACAGCTGTGAGTCTTTTTATAGAGGACAAAAAACATTAATGTATTTGAGGAGATTATTTAAATATGCCAATAGTTGATTTTTGAGCATGTATAGACCCTTTTACAGCCTACGTCATCAAAGGATGCACGCACATTCTAGCAACGGAAGTGAACTGCTACTCCATTCAAATCAATAAGAACAACGAGACCGCGCAGCGGTTAAACGTGATTTAATATTTAATTGATATCAGCATCAAAATGTCTGGCTGTTACGTGTTTGGCTGTCAGAATTTCTATTCTACCAAAAGCGGACTGAAGTTGTACCAAATTCCCACGGGATCACAGCTGTTTTAGAGAGAGTGGAGGCACCATGTGGTTGCAAGCCATCAAATGTGTTGATAAAAACTGGACTGAGGACATGATCAGAAATGCTCAAGTTTGAAGTGCCCATTTTTTATCAGGTAAAGTTATTTATCTACTCTGGTTATACCGGGATGTCAGGTTTAGATAAATACTAATATCTAACGTAAACAGCATTAGCTGGTAGGCTATTTGGCTTTTAAACTGTAGTGTGGCTGGCTGTTTACAGGTGAGGCATCGCTGGACTCAGAGTCCTGATATTTAAATTAATATTTAATCGCACAATAGATTCCAATATGCAGTGCCCATCAAAGATTTGAGCAGACTCACATATGAATGGCTGAGTGTGTCAAAACTGACTGGAACAGTATATATTTTTTCCTTTGTAAATCAATATCTGCAGCTGGAAAACACTGAGCAAGCTAGAAAATGGCAGCGACTCTATATGGCTGCAAGGCTGCATACACTTATCTCTTGGATGGGTGTTCCAGAACTTCTTACATGTCTGGCTTGTAATGACAATAAATTGATTCTGATTCTGAAAAGCAATTTGACAAAGCACTCAGGCCACCAGGCAGGTACAATTCGCTGTGAGGACGTAGTTCTCTGACTTGTTTACAATGGCCCGAGCCTCATACACAGTGGTCGTGTTTCCTTGCCTTTTACTTGGAAGAACTTCTGCCTTCAAGACACAAAACTCAGAGTCTGTATCATGATATTTGATGTTCGGTACACGGCCACAGGCAACATAATTGTAAGCATCCAGTGACTTGTACCTGTATGTGTGTAGCTTCTCTCTGGTCTATATGCTGGGTTTTTCTACCAAATACATGTATATATCCAACCACTGGATACTGGGCCACTTGCTAGCACAGGGATCGGGAAGTTGGTTGTCGGTAGTCAAAGTTAATTATTGCAGGTAATTTTCAAGAGCTTTCGCTTTTTAATCCCCGTAGAATGAAACACTATTGAACTCCACCATATTTCTGTTTCCAAAATGCGCGCGCATCACTACCTACGTCATCACTGTTTACAAACAGTGAAAGGGTCTATGTTAATAAAAATGTCTGTGTGACATTTGGGACACGTAGCTTTCAGAAAATATATTGAGATATATATCGTATATCACCATTCAGCTAAAAAATACCAAGATATTACTTTTGGTCCATATCGCCCAGCCCTAGGTTGCGCCCATGAAAAACTTGCCAAATCTTGGCAATTTGGCAAGACCTTTTCCTTTGTGCTATGATGTAGATAAATACATATAGATACTGTAAATCTGCATTTGTTTGAGCAATAAAGAATAACTAAATTTCTCATCATCCTTTTTATCTGTAATAACAACACTTGAGCAAAGAAATTGGAATGGCCAGACCACAAGGAACCAAACTATAAAGATATGACACAAATTGTAATAAACCAGAATTAACCTTTAATCTTAGTTTCTAGGTGTATGTTATCTAAATCTATACTACGATATTGTAATTCGTTCTAAACAGATGACAGTTACAGAATCCTCTAAATTATGATCCAAATGGCATCAGAGGTACTCACAGTCTGGTCCTGAATGTTTCCCTTACACAGAATGATCTTCAGTCCCTCAGCTGTGGTCTGTTCCAGCCTATGTCAGATCACACAAAAGGACTGATAAAACCACATACCATGTTTCCACCGCCGAGGTGCCAGTGTTCGTGCTTGTGCTGGTTCCAATGAACTGGCGAAACGCTTAAGAACGGGCCTGTATTTCCACCGTGCTTTGTGAACTGATCCTTTACGTATGAGTGTGGGCAGGTCCTCATCTGGACACGGAAGCCAAAGGGCACAAATGTGGGAGAACATACTATTGTGCTGCAAACATATTTTACAGTCCAAACAAAACTACTGCAGCATCCGTGTGCAGCACAGAGGTAAACACAGACAACGATTACGAGCAAGACGACAAGTACGCACTTTATGTCCTTTTATCTGTGATATGAACTGATACAAAGCAGCAAGTTCAGCCTCAGGGCCGAACATAATTTGCAGCCATGAAAATCGCATCGCTTTTCTCGTGTAATACACACCATGCCGTGAAATAGCCATAGAAAACTTTATGTTGGGATGGCAGTCACTCCCTTCTCCCACTTTCATCACACGTTCTTGGTTCCAGACCACCTAGCTTGCGGTGCCGGAGTGGAACCCGTTTTTTTGCCGAGCACCGACTGCGTTTGCGGTGGAAGAAACGCTGAACAGTTCAAACACTGGCACCGGCACCCGGCCAGTGGAAAAAGGGCCACAGAGAACCTCATCAACTTAATAGCATCAAGAGTTTGATGAAAGCAAATAAGAAGAAATAGAAGAACTTTACCCTCTGTTCTCTCCATGTCTGGTGTGTTGCTTGGGGCTCTGGCCTCCCCTGTTAACCTGATGATTTCCCCCAAATCCGCCTCCTTTTCCTCTTTCTCCTTTTTCATTAAACCAACCAGCACCATGTGATTGGCTCTGACCTCTACCTTTGCTTCGGCCCCTCTGATATCTACTGAAAAAAAAGTTTTAAATATCTTCCATTTGACCTTCAACTTACATTGTGCATCTTTGTGTCATAAGCAGTCATTAACCTTAAATTTGACCAAAAACTGGATTTAAGTTTTCTTATCTGGCTCGGCATCAACAGTGATCAACAAGGTTTACTGAAAAGATTTAAAGAAATAGTTTTATTTCTAAGTTATTTTTTTCTTGTGGAGAGAAATTATCACTACTACTACTACACACAACTGACAGTTATACAGAATGCTAAAGCTAAAAACACATCATGAGAACTGGAAACAAACAGTTTAAGAATATGTCCACGTACATGGAGGCTGATGTTACCTGTGATCATGATGCATGATGTTTGCCCTTAAATTTTTGATAAACTAATCTAACTGGGTGGTGGCTGTAGCTTTTATTTTGTTTTGTTTTTTATTGTTGATGGGTATCAGTGTTAAGTTGTACATAATAAAAGTTTATTATGAAAACAGTTTTAAACTTACCCTGAAGCCTCTGTGTGTTTGCTGCCTGCGTGCTGTGGGATGGTCATGGTAGGTCCGAGGTCAGAGAACTCCTTGTTCACAGCTGTGGCCATGGCTCTGACAGTCGTATCATTGTTGTCCACCAGGTTAATCTCAGTTAATGACCTCAGACCTTGTGGGCTGTCACAGTACTCTCTAACTGCCTGGGCTATGGTCTCAACACAGAGGTCAAGAGGGAAACCAAAGATGCCCGAGCTGATAGCTGGCAGTGCAATGCTGGAGCAGTTAGCCATCTCTGCTTGTCTCAGGCTCTCTTTAACTGCAGTCTTCAGGTGTGGCACGTCAGTCTTCTTGTCAAAGTCAGAGAACCGTGGACCGACTGCATGTATGACGTGCTTGCAAGGCAGGTTATATGCATCTGTTATGATGGCATCACCTGGGCGCAGGCGTCCATTTTTAGCGACGTAGTCATTGCTTTCTTTCTGCAGTTGTGGTCCTGCAGCATTTAGCAGTGCCAAAGCCAGACCGCCAATGTGTTTTAAGTCCTCATTAGCTGCATTGACCACAGCATCCACAGTAAGGCTACAGATGTCCACCTTGCTGACAGAAATCAGAGCTCCACTGATGGTCTGCACTTTGCAATAACAAAAGGTAGTTTCTTCTTCATAATTCTCTACTTCTTCATCTTCATCTTCAATCTCTGTTCGAAGGAGCACCACACATTTGACCTCTGTCATTATTGAAGACAGGAAAATGCTTCCTTGAGTCTGGAAATATTTTTTAGCTCCAGGCTTGTCCACAGTTAAGCTGTCAGTGAAAAGAGTGCTGACCAGTTCCATAAAGCAGGATTTGGCTTTCTGGACATGAAGATGAGCTCCAGCATTGCTGATCCTCGGCCTCTCTGCATCAAAATTTACTGACACATCATAATTTTTTGCAATACTGGACCATTCCTCTGTTTTCTTCCTTTCAATGAACTGAACAACAGCACAGGACTCAACACGAAGGGTTTCTTGAACTTTTGAGTAGTTTTCAATGAACTCCCTCAGACTGCGGCTGACCTCTTTCACTGGATTCACAAAACCAGTGACTGCTATTTTATCTCTTCTCTCTGGATGCACCTGAATGGCCACAGTTTTCTTCTTTGATAGGTTGTAGGTGTCCAGCAGCTGTTGCTTCAAATCCACCCAGTTAGGAAGATTTAGAACTTCCTGGTCTTTTACATCCACAGTTTGGTGGGCTAAAACAGCCTTCATCTTACTTTCTGCATCAGCGAGGGCTCTGTCAGAACTCCCCAAGAGGAGAAGCCCTTTGCTGTCAATGGTGTAGATTGCACTGATGCCTTGAGATGTGAAGAGATCCTGGGACATGTCCATGGGATCCAATGTTCTGAGAAAGTCTAGAAGACATGGGGGGACATTCTGGGTTTTTTTACTCATCTTTCCATTTCTCTCCAAGATCCATGCCTTAGCTTTGAAAACCTCTGCAGGGAGTCCTGTAATGGTTAACTTCTGGGTGCCTTCATCATAAGAAAGTTTCATCTCAGGTGAAATGTCCACAGTAGCTCTCTGGAGCCCTTCTTGTTTCAGGATGTAGAACCATGCAGGGGACAAATCCATTTCATCAAAGATGCTGTTTTTCTGCCGTTCAATGTGACTCATGGCTTTTAGAAGAATGTTCTCCACAGGAGCCCTGATTCTTTTTATATCATCAGCTCGGCCAGCAACAGTCAGAACCCCTTTGGATACATCCCACACCACAACGGCATCTTCCTTCACAACCAAACTGACATCTTTCTCTGCAGCTTTCGATCCTGGTTGATTTGCTGGACATTCAAATGCTGTGTAGTGAGACATCAGGCGGCGGAAAGCCTCTTGAGCTTTACACATCCAGTTATCTACATGTTCTGCTGTCAGATTTTGCTGCCTCAAAAACTCCGGCAAAGGGCTGAGTTTCACTTCAGGGTCATTCAGGTCCACTCTGCAGAAATGTGGAAGCATCTGATCATTGATGTTCTTTGACAGCTTCTTCTCCACAAGGAATTTCCAGATAACGTGGTGAACACGGTCTGTGAAGGCCTCAGGCATCTTCCATGTTGGTCGTTCTTTGCCGTACAAGGCGTTTCCCAGAGACTCATAGTATGGATACACCTTCACACTGATAGACTTCATCTCATGGTCTAATTTCATACAAATCTTTTCCACAACTGCAGAAATACAAGAAGCAGACAAGTAAAGGTCAGGTAAGTGTTACTCTACTTGTAGCTGTAGGGATTTATCCAAGTCATGAGTGGTTCTGAACCTCTCATTTGACAAAACCCTGCAGACAAAAACCCTTCCTCTAGAATGCATATAAATTATTAAATTAGCTCAACCAAGATCCAGACAGCTGTTAGCTTACCATTTCTCAATTACTGTTAGCTCACTCTTTCAACCATAAGGCTACAAGTTCAACCATTTTCACAGTACTTTTAGCTACTTCTAAATACAACAGGTATTTATTTCAACACACTTAGTGATAGCTTTCACCTGTTTATCTGTTATGTAAACATAAAAAGTTTGTATTGTTATCTAGCAGTTTAAACTAGTTATAGTCATCCCTTACATTTAGCTAAAGTGATCTGCGAATAATTTTAAACTTCAACCATTTTTGGTATTTAGTTATGAATTTGAATCAATTATGCATGCCCTTTGGATGCTTTTTTTGTTTTTAACTGTAACTAAATTTTTTTAACAAATAGTTTTTTGTTTGTTTGTTTTTTTGGTCAAACTTAAGAGTCTCTTTTAAAAATATTTTAATTTACTCCAGCTACCGCAAAAGTTATGACAGATATCACAAAAATTTCCCCTCCTGGGAATTAATACATTACAAAACTAAAAGTATGAGAATAACTTTGCTCTAACTTAGTGGTGAGTTCAGCAAAGGGAAATATTAATTGTACACCATACATTTCTACATTTTAGACACTAGCATGCTACCAAATTCTGGAAAATAATTAGTATTTAAAGATGTGGAAGAACTTTGTCCTGGGCTTTGCTATATGATCTCAACCCCAGCCAACACCTCTATAATAATGTAAAACTCTGTTGGAGCTCACTATCACACTACGTTAATCTACTTAGACATCAGCAGTAAAGCTTTATTTAAAAAAAAAAAATTAAAACCTTTAGGGTCACTGAAAGTGATGATGGCAGCCTGTTCAGTTGGGATCATGATGATATTGTCAGGCAGAGTCCAGGTCTTCTCAAAATACATCTCCAGGATGTCTAGAAATAAGCCAGAAATGTTACAGTTGCAAAAAGGATAAAAATCACTTTCCAAAGGTTGGTCTCCTGCTCACTCCATGTGCTGTGTGTCAGGTGCCAGATTTTAGCAAACAGCTTTGTCAATAGAAGAAACCATGGAAGCTACACTGTCCAAATTTAATGATGAATGAGCTCATCAGCAGGAGAACTTACTCAGGACATGCAGGTTTCATTCTATACAGCACAGTTTAATTATTGTTTATTTCATAACATGTAGGTATGCATATGTAGAATTTACCTGTACAGGTAATTATTCCTCTTGTTGTGTTTGTTTACCCTTTTTTGTATTTAATGTGTTATTTTGAGTGGAAAACAAAAGACACAAAGCTCAAACTGACATTTGAGATTTTCCACAACAACTAAAATACCAACATCAAAATCTAAAAATGTGAAATCTACCATTGTACTTCAAACAGCATACTTCAAATTTCCTGCTATTTGTGGACTTCTGGCAACTATTACTGTAATAACCCTATGTTAGGCGTGAAGAGTAATTTCTCAGCTTTTAGAAACGGTTTTAATGTTTCCAAAAGGACAAATGGTCACGTAATTACAGTAATTCAAAGTGCGTTTGATCAGACTTCTCAGCGGTGATACGCTTGGCGTTAACCAGGTGTTCATAGCAGGTAAGGGCACGTAAGGCAAGGGCAGGTGTTATAGGGTTGATTCTAGCATTAACCCCATTTCTTGAAAAACATAATGTGTTCAAACAGAAGACAAAACAAAACAAAAAATAAAACAAAAAAGAACACAAAACAAAACAAAACCATCGTTGTTTTTGGCAACCATTTTAGTTTTAGCTTTAGTCTTTTGGATGAAAATGCTTCTTAGTCTTAGTCAGTTTTAGTCATTTCTAAATGTGATAGTTCTACTCCAGTTTTAGTGGGAAAAAAAGAAAGTATCAGTCTTTATAAATTAATTTGAATAATTAGTGGTAACAGTGGAATCAATTACTCCGAAAATGCAGTAAACAAAAACATTCTCACTTTGGCAATTGGGGTTTATTTCTCAGAATTTGCCAAAGTGCATTGAACATACATATGCCCAGTATATATAACTTTAAGTCACCGGCAGTTTCGGAGGAAATAGCTTCTGAATTTGATAAGGTGCCTTATACACAAGTGCAATGAGCTACCTGAGGAAATCTGTCAACTTCATGAAAAGTAAAGTAAAAGTCTGAGCAGGGCTCCAGGAGTAAAAGGTGGCTGTGTGAGAAGCATCCATATATCCGTGGAGCTTCAGGGATGGGACCGCATGATTACACGTGTGATTGCCAAAAAAAAAAAAATTAAATCAGAGCAGGTCTGCACCGTTGTGTTTGCAGCTGTGCTTTTTGCTGGGAAACTGGACACATGGCGCAGTTTACGCAGCGTTTTTCTGACGGTGAAGCACAGAAATTCAGTTTTTACCTGAAAATTTAGCAAATTTTCATCAGCTTGAAATACAGTATATGAATTTTCACTGATGTTATTTTTGAAGAAAAATATAATTTTATATTTTATTTAATGTGTTGAGGAAAAAGTCGCTGTATTCTGGCCATTCAAATTTATATTGCTGATTAAAATCATTATTTTTAATCCTGTTCAGCCCACGTCTCCAACTGTGTCTTCAACTTTGGCCCATCCTACTGTATGACTTTTCACAGCCCTGGATTAAAGTAATGGAGGTGGTGGGTGTGACCAAAAATAGATGGGATGCAGCAGCAGCATTACTGATAGGTTTTAGCTTTTGACTGACAGATTACAAACACATTAGGCAGACATCTCATGCATTTTGGATGACTGACGGAACATCCACTAACCTTCTCGTCTAGTTTCATCTTCTCAACAAAAAATCACTGTCATGTCTCGTCATGTTTTAGTCATCAAACAGCCACATTTATCACGTCCTTATCTCGTTATCGTCATGAAAAAAAGGGTTGTCAACGAAATAATTTCGTCATCATCATTGTTAACGAAAACAACACTGGACAAAACAAAACAAAAAACAAACAAACGTATTAAGAAAAAACTGATGGAAATGTGCCAGGTCGTTTATAGTTTTTAGCAGGCAGCAAGTGAAAAGTGGGTCATTATAAACTTATGGTTTAAATGAAATAAAATAAATAATTAAAGAAAAGAAATGTTTTATGTGGCTATTCCTGCTCTAATACAACTGATCAGCGACGGGAGCATAAGCAGGATAAGTTCTAAGTCATTGTGCAGTTCATATAAACATAGCTGATTACTTTATGTGCTTACGTTTTTTCTATGCCTAATTTGAACTGTTTTGGAATTAATGCTAAAAATTAAGCCTTAAATAAGTTATTACTGTTCTATCAAGGGCTAATGGTATTGTTTTATTTTTATAGTTAGCAGACACTGTCTACTGTGGGGAGATTTGGTGAGGTCACGTTGACTAGTTGCTCCTCAGTAGTGTGGATCAACGCTCTCCAGATATTTGGTTTAAAGGGAGGGGAAGGCATTTCTGACAAAGAAATGCAAAAGTTCAGTTGGGGATTGTTCACGACTAGTACTGTTTACTGTATGGGTGAATGTGTGAATGTATGTGCAAACCTGCATTTTCAGTACTATCTTTACTTACGTTATTTTAGTGTAACAATAAATTAAATAATCTGATATGGAGAAGACCGTGGTGCTTGGCCGGGTGCAGCCCGAAGAGGTTATATGGGCCCGCCCTCCTGCAGGCCCACCACCCGCAGGAGGTGTCGTAGGGGTCGGGTGCAGTGTGTGTCGGGCGGTGGCCGAGGGCGGAGGCCCTGGCGGACTGATCCCCGGCTATCGAAACTGGCTATTGGGACATGGAATGTCACCTCTCTGGTGGGGAAGGAGCCTGAGCTAGTGCGTGAGGTTGAGAGATACCAGCTAGATATAGTTGGGCTCACCTCAACGCATGGCCTGGGCTCTGGAACCAGTCTCCTGGAGAAGGGCTGGACTCTGTTCCAGTCTGGAGTTGCCCTCGGTGAGAGGCGGCGAGCTGGGGTGGGTATTCTTGTATCCCCCCGGCTTGCTGCCTGTACGTCGGAGTTTTCACCGGTGGACGAGAGGGTAGTTTCCCTGCGCCTTCGGGCTGGGGAATGGGTCCTGACTGTTGTTTGCGCTTATGCGCCGAATGACAGTTCAGGGTACCCACCCTTTTTGGAGTCGCTGGGTGGGGTGCTGGAGAGTGCTCCATCTGGTGACTCCATAGTCTTGCTGGGAGACTTCAACGCTCACGTGGGCAATGACAGTGAGACCTGGAGGGGCGTGATTGGGAGGAACGGCCTGCCCGATCTGAACCCGAATGGTGTTTTGTTATTGGACTTCTGTGCAAACCACAGTTTGTCCATAACGAACACCGTGTTCGAACATAAGGATGTCCATAAGTGCACATGGCACCAGGACACCCTAGGTCGCAGGTCGATGATCGATTTTGTAATCGTATCATCAGATCTGCGGCCGTATGTTCTGGACACTCGGGTGAAGAGAGGAGCTGAGCTGTCAACTGATCACCACCTGGTGGTGAGTTGGATCAGGTGGCGGGGGAAGATGCTGGACAGACCTGGCGCACCTAAACGTATTGTGAGGGTGCGCTGGGAACGCCTGGCAGAAGCCCCCGTCCGGGAGATCTTCAACTCCCACCTCCGGCAGAACTTCGACAGCATTCCGAGGGAGGCTGAGGACATTGAGTCCGAATGGACCATGTTCCGCACCTCCATTGTTGAGGCTGCTGCTCAGAGCTGTGGCTGCAAGGTGGTTGGTGCCTGTCGTGGTGGTAACCCCCGAACCAGATGGTGGTCACCAGAGGTGAAGGGAGCCATCAAGCTGAAGAAAGAGTCCTATCGGGCTTGGTTAGCCTGTGGCACTCCGGAGGCAGCTGACAGGTATCGACAGGCCAAGCGGAATGCGGCTCGGGCAGTGGCCGAAGCAAAAACTCGGGTGTGGGAGGAGTTCGGTGAGGCTATGGAAAAAGACTTTCGGACGGCATCGAAGCGATTCTGGCAAACCGTCAGGCGACTCAGGAGGGGAAAGCAGTGCTTCACTCACACTGTTTATAGTGCGGGGGGGGGGGGGGGGGGGGGTGCTGCTGACTTCAACTGAGGCTATAGTCGGACGGTGGAAGGAATACTTCGAGGACCTCCTGAATCCCACTGACACGCCTTCTGTAGTGGAAGCAGAGTCTGGGGATGAGGGGGATGACTTGACCATCACTGGGGGTGAGGTCACTGAGGTAGTTAAACAACTCCTTGGTGGCAGAGCCCCTGGGGTGGACGAGATTCGCCCTGAGTTCCTGAAGGCTCTGGATGTTGTAGGGCTGTCTTGGTTGACACGCCTCTGCAACATCGCGTGGAGATCTGGGGCAGTGCCATTGGATTGGCAGACCGGGGTGGTGGTCCCCATCTTTAAGAAGGGAGACCGGAGGGTGTGCTCCAACTTTCGGGGGATCACACTACTCAGCCTCCCCGGTAAGGTCTATGCCAGGGTGCTGGAAAGGAGGGTGCGTCCGTTAGTCGAACCTCGGATTCAGGAGGAACAATGCGGTTTTCGTCCTGGTCGTGGAACGCTGGACCAGCTCTTTATCCTCTCAAGGATATTCGAGTGTGCGTGGGAGTTTGCCCAACCAGTCTACATGTGCTTTGTGGACTTGGAGAAGGCATTCGACCGTGTCCCTCGGGGTGTCCTTTGGGAGGTTCTGCGGGAGTATGGGGTGTCTGGCCCGTTGTTGTGGGCCATTCAGTCCTTGTACAACCACAGTAAGAGCTTGGTCCGTATAGCCGGTAATAAGTCGGATTCGTTTCCTGTGGGTGTTGGACTCCGTCAGGGCTGCCCTTTGTCACCGATTCTGTTCATAATTTTTATGGACAGAATTTCTAGGCGTAGCCAGGTGGTGGAAGGCTTCTTCCTTGGTGGTCTTAGAGTCTCATCTCTGCTTTTTGCAGATGATGCGGTTCTGTTGGCTTCATCAGGGGGGGGCCTCCAGCTCGCAGTGGAACGGTTCGCAGCCGAGTGTGAAGCGGCTGGCATGAGAATCAGCACCTCTAAGTCTGAGGCCATGGTCCTCAGCCGGAAAAGGGTGGAGTGCCCTCTCCGGCTCAGGAACGAGTTCTTGCCCCAAGTGGAGGAGTTCAAGTATCTCGGGGTCTTGTTCACGAGTGATGGGAGAAGGGAACGGGAGATCGACAGGCGGATCAGGGCTGCTTCTGCAGTGATGCGGACGCTGCACCGGTCCGTCGTGGTGAAGAGGGAGCTTAGCGTAAAAGCGAGGCTCTCGATTTACCGGTCGATCTACGTTCCTACCCTCACCTATGGTCACGAGCTTTGGGTAGTGACCGAAAGAATAAGATCGCGAATACAAGCGGCAGAAATGAGTTTCCTTCGAAGGGTGGCTGGCCTCTCCCTTAGAGATAGGGTGAGGAGTGCGGCCATCCGGGAGGGGCTCAGAGTAGAGCCGCTGCTCCTCCACATCGAAAGGAGCCAGTTGAGGTGGCTCGGGCATCTGATTAGGATGCCTCCTGGCCGCCTCCTGGGTGAGATGTTCCAGGCATGTCCCACCGGGAAGAGGCCCCGTGGTAGACCCAGGACACGCTGGAGAGATTATGTATCTCGGCTGGCCTGGGAACGCCTTGGGGTCCCTCCGGATGAGCTGGAGGAGGTGGCTGGGGAGAGGGAAGCCTGGGCTTCTCTGCTTAGGCTTCTGCCCCCGTGACCCGGCCCCGGATAAGCGGAAGAAAATGGATGGATGGATGGATGGATGGATGGATATGGAGAAGACAACCAAAGGAAATATTTTGAACGTCAGAATTACAAGCTGGAATGTCAGAGGAATAAGAAAGCTAACTAAATTGAAACAAGTATTAGACCGACTAAAATACTTGGAATCTAAAATAGTTTTTCTACAAGAATCTCATTTGATTGAACCAGAAATACATCAGATAACCAAAAGATGGCAGGGCCAGGTGTATCACTCTTCCTTTACCAGCCACGCCAGAGGAGTTATTATTCTTATACATAAGTCAATACCATTTCAAACTATAAAGTCAATCAAAGACCCATATGGGAGATATATCATTGTACAGGGACATATTTCAACATTAAAATTAAATTTGATAAATATTTATGGGCCTAACAACGATAACCCATCCTTTTATGAAAATTTATTCTTAACTTTGTCAACCCTGGAGGGACTTTATATTATAGGAGGGGACTTTAATTGCACCCTGTACCCAAGTCTGGATAAATCTACTCAAATCAACACCAGTCATACACAAACCAGGAAAATACTTAACTTAACTATATAAAAGATTTAAGAATAAATGAAGTGTGGAGAACAAGGAACCCAAGTAACAAGGAATTTTCATGTTATTCAAGCTCACAGCAATCCCATTCGCGTATTGATTACTTCCTCATCTCCGTGGAGATATCGCCTCACGTGGTAAACTGCTGTATAATAGTATTGTAATTAGTGATCACGCAGCAGTGTCCTTGGAAATTAAAGTAAATAAGATGGATCGAGGGGTGAAACGATGGAGGATGCAGACACTTCTGCTAAAGGACTCAAAATTTGTTACATTTATAGAAACTTGCATTGACAAATACTTTGAAATGAATAAAGATGAAACTACAGCTAGTATTAGATGGGAAGCTTTTAAAGCTTATATTAGAGGAGAAATTATTAGCTATAGTAGTAATAAAAATAAACAATATAACCAAGAATTAAAATCATTAGAGAAACAAATTAAATCCAGCGAAGCAGAACTTTATCAGAGCAATGATCCTACAAAATTACACGAATTGACTGTTTTAAGAGCCAGATATGATAAATTAACGGCAGAAAAAGTAGCAAAAAACTTAATGTGGACTAAACAAACATTTTATGACCAAGGAGAAAAGGCCGGCAAATTATTGGCTTGGAGGATAAAACGGATGCAAGGGGAAAGAATAATTAACAGTATAAAATCAAAATCGGACACTTTAACCACAGACCCTTCAGAAATAAATGAAAATTTTAGAGAATTCTACAAAACCTTGTATAAATCTGAATATTCCAGAAGCGAAGAAGCACAAGTGGCATTCCTTAATCAATTAAAATTCAAAACCCTTTCAGAGGAGGAGAAAACAACTCTTGATAGTCCTTTAACAGCAAAAGATCTATCTGAAGCAACAGACAGCATGAATAGCGGTAAGACGCCAGGTCCTGATGGTCTTCCAATGGAATTTTATAAAGCATTTAAAAATAAATTAATCCTACCACTTCTCAACATGTATGAGGAATCATATAAAGTGGGAACACTCCCAGACTCACTGAGGTTAGCTACAATAACTCTTGTGCTAAAACCAAACAAACCCCCGACTGAATGCTCCTCTTATAGAGGAATCAGTCTTATGGGATGCGATACAAAGATTTTGTGTAAAGCACTCTCTAGGAGATTAGATAAATACCTGCCCAATTTAATAATAGATGATCAACAAGGATTTATCAAAACAAGACAAGGCTACCATAATATAAGACGGGTCCTTAACGTATTACATGAAAAACATAATTGTAAGGACACAGCGATGTTATCACTGGACGCACGCCAAGCTTTTGATAGAATAGAGTGGAATTATCTGTTTGAAGTGCTCCCTAAATATGGACTTGGTGAAACCTTTCTAAAATGGATACAGCTACTGTATACTGATCCCACAGCGCAAGTTTTAACCAATAATAACATGTCAAAACCTTTCAATTTGCAACGGTCAACCAGACAGGGCTGCCCCCTGTCACCACTGCTCTTTGTATTGGCAATAGAGCCTCTGGCGATGGCTGTTAGAGAAAATACAGGAATATCAGGTATTAGAATTGGAGAAAGAGATCATCTCATTTCCTTGTTTGCAGATGACATCATATGTTTCATAAGTAATTTGAGGACCAGTATTCCCAATTTACTGAATCTAATAAAAGAATTTTCAGGATATAAAATTAATAATTCTAAATCAGAGTTAATGTTTCTTAATGAAGAAGAAAGAAAAAGTCCTATCGTGGTTACCCCATTTAAAACAACTACAAACGGTTTCACATATTTGGGCATTAAGATCACCCCATCCCTCAATGAAATAAGCGCAGCAAATTATAATCCCCTTATGGAAAAAGTCACAGAAATGCTAAATCGATGGTCAAATTTGCCCATATCCATGATGGGCCGAATAAATTTACTAAAAATGACAATCTTGCCCAAATTTTTGTACTATTTTCAAACACTTCCATTGCCACTGTCAGACTCATTTTATGACAGTCTGGACAAACTATTTAACCAATTTATTTGGAGTAATAGAAAAGCAAGACTCCGTCTAAGGCTACTCTATCTGCCCTATGAAAGAGGTGGACTTCAAGTCCCTAATCTCAGATGGTATTATATGGCCGCCCAACTAACAGCAGCTACTCATTACTTCTGTCCGATGACACCCCCGGCTTGGGTAGACATTGAACAGAAATCTGTTCCAGATTTCCCCTTAAACACCTTCCTATATTCCTCATATATGAAGACGCTAAAAAAAAGCACAAAGAACCCCTTCTTAAAAAATACAATATAACTTGCCATACAGCACATAAACATATGGGTGACTCCCCAGATCTATCACAATTTACCCCTATTTGGGGTAATGATAGGTTCAGCCCAGGGAAAAATGATGGAGGATTTAAACTATGGAAAACCAAAGGCATTCAGAAAATTAAAGATCTATGTGCTGATGGCATGTTACTTACTTTCGATCAGCTATGTAAGAAGTATTTAATACCCCAAAAACATTTTTTTAAATACTTACAATTGAAAAACTATATGTCACCAAAACTGAAACGAATAGTTGACATTCCACCCTTAACAAAAATAGAAGAGGTGTGCGTTGGGGACTTAAAAGGGAAGGGTTTTCTTTCTGTGTTTTATAATTTGTTGATGCTTTCCTCTAAGTATTCTGCAACTGATAAGTTAGACGCTTGGAGAAGAGATACTCTTGAAGATATAGATGAGGAAGACTGGAATCAGGCCTGTTTAAAAGTACAAAAACAAACGATAAACACACGATTTAAACTTCTGCAATATAAATGGCTTATGAGAACCTATATAACACCAGTTAAGCTTCATCATATGACCAGTGATATTCCAGATACTTGCACAAAATGCCTATTTGAAAAAGGCACTCTTCTCCCTTGTCTGTGGAAATGTTTTGAAAGTCCCACTAGACGTTAAAATCTGTGTTCTAGGAAAATACCCAATGGAATTTAAACAATCACAGATGAAAACTAAATTGATAGATTACGGGCTTCTTCAAGCCAGAAGATCTAGTGCATTATGCTGGAGGAGCATGGACGCTCCCTCTCTGGGACTCTGGAAGAAAGAAATTGCAAATTCGCTTGGACTGGAAAAATTAACATACATCGCCAAGGGTAAACAGCGAGACTTTGAGAACCTCTGGGAGCCATATATGAGGATCATAGGGACTGAAGGCGGAACTTATTAAGACGAGTCTTCGACGGAGGTCTTGACTATGGTTTCTATTTACATATTGCCTTGTTAATTTTCTTTGTCTTGATCTAAAATAATTTTTGTATATTTTTGGAACTAAACAAATGCAGGTTTGAATGGTGAGTGTGTGAGTGAATGTAAGTGTGTATAAGTACATATCTACAATGATAAGTTTGTTGTTTGTAAGTTTGTTGTGTCCTAAAAGAGAAAACTCAATAAAATATATTGGAAAAAATAAAATTCAAGAAAAGAAAAGGTTACTGGGGACCAAATTTTACTGAACAAACATCACGCTTTGTTCAATAAAACTTCAAATTAGCCACTGGAACAATAAAATCATAGGGAAAGTGTTTACTGACACAACAGATGAAGTGAGCAGAAGACTCGAGTTCTCATAGACTTTAATATAATCATCTTTTAGCAACCAGAGGAGTCGCCCCCTCCTGGTCATTAAAAAGAATGCATTAATTCAGCTCTGGGTTCATGCAGAGATTTTACATCCAGAACACGTACCTTTAAGCACAGTCGAAGGAAGACTCTCCACTCGGATATTCGTTGCTACCTCCAGAGGCCGAGCGGTCAGTCCATGTTTCTTCATCTTTGTGCTGGTCTGACTGACAGAGACGAATTTCTCCACATCTGCAAAATAATCCAGATTAATCCTTTCAGATTCAAACTGTTTCATCAGCAGATGAGTGAAAAGAGCAGGAATTTAAAATTTCAGTTAGACAGGTTGATAGGAATGAATGAAGCTTCTAAACTCTGGGTTAGAGTTAGTCCTTATTTTAAAACATAGCATGTACTTTCTTAGATTTATATAAATAATTCATTATTCAACTATTGTTTTATTATTTTATAATTTGTTGTGTAAATGTGGTCTAACCTGTACATGTTCCCACATCTGATATCTGACATATTTTAAAGTTAGTTTAAATTAGAATCAAAGGTTTTAAAACAGGGATTTGGGATGTTTGTCCCTGCAGTGTCTTGTTGTGTTCATGTTTAAGGAAAAGTCCAGGTGGTTGTTTCCTACCTGCAGGGCTGCTGAAGGTGACCACGACGCTGTTGGATTCCCAGATGATCTCCATGCTGTAGCTGTTCTCGTCCAGCCCGGAAACGCTCTCCACCAGCATGGAGAGCAGATCTGTGGACATGTTGTCTGCAACGTTTTCCAAAACCACCGAGCAGCTCTGAGACGACTCTGAGTCTGAGAGAAATATGATTCATAAAAAGTCTGCCAGTACTGATGGAAACAATCCTTTTTTCCTGGTGTTCATAATACTGTGTTCATAATTTATGATTTAAAAAAAAACTCACCTAAAAATGTACATTTTTGAATTCTGATCCATCCTGCTGAGTAAAGCTGTTTTCACACATGCACCGCAGGTTTTACCAGACTGACCCTGAACGCTCCATCAGTTACGCTGCAATAGGTCTAGACTGCTGGGTGATTCCCATGATGCACTGAGAGTTTCTCTTTCATTCACTTCTTTTCACTCTGTTTATACCCCACTCTGCATTTAATCATTAGTTATTATTAATCTCTGGCTCTCTTCCACAGCATGTCTTTTGTCCTGTCTCCCTCCCCCCAGCCCCAAATGGTCACAGTAGATGACTGCCCCTCCCTGAGCCTGGTTCTGATGGAGGTTTCTTCCTGTTAAAGGGAATTTTTTCCTTCCCACTGTCGCCAAGTGTTTGCTCATAGGGGGGGTCATCTGATTGTTTCGTTTTCTCTATAATCATTGTAGGGTCTTTATCTTACAATATAAATCACCTTGAGGCAACTGTTTGTTGTGATTTGGTGCCATATAAATAAAATTGAATGATGTCACTCACTGTGATGCTGTTTTGATAAGTTAATGTCAGAACATTGAATCTGTTTGCTTTTACCCTCTTTGTTGGCAGCAGAAGCTTCATTTTCAGGTTCAGATTGTGGCTTCTTTGAGTCTGTTGATGAGTCTGAGAACCAAGAGAAGCAAGTTTGACCAGTTTAGATTAATCATGTGGGTACATGAACACAGTGAACCTCAGGAGGAGAGCTCAGAGTACTCAGAGAAAAGCTTAAATGAGGTTATTTCAAAACAAACACATCAAACTGTTAAATTTGACTGAATTAAATTTGATTTAATTGTTATTTTTATAAGAAGGAGGAATATCAATCAAATCAAGTCAAGTGACAAATTTATCTGACATTAAAATTATGTCAGATCAGTTTATGATGTAAATGTGCTTCAACTTAATTAAAGTCTGCTGACATCTTCCTTCATGACCACAAACACAGTTATTTAACTTATTATCAAACTTACTTTACATGATGAATATGCCAAAAAAAAAAAAAACAAAACAGCAGCAGAGGAGGTTTTACCTGAGGCTGCGTTGCTGTTTGTTGACCTCTGAGAAGAAAAACAAAAATAAGGATTTAATCGAACTGATAAACAAAAAGATCAAAATTTGTTTACAGTCAGTTTTACAAGAAAATTTCAAACTGAAATTTGAAGATTTTTGGACAGTGGGAGAAAAATGATGGCAAAAAGAAGGACTTGATCATGAGGCGTCTGTGCAGGTTCTCAGTCATGAAGTCTTGAGAACTTGAAAAATAAGACAACTGGACTTCTTTAGATTTCTGAAAGTTTTGTGTCCCTGAGGACCACCTCCAAGAAGACACCCCCCACTAGGGGTTTATTACCTGGGGCTCTGCACCTGTTGTTTTTGAACTGAAGAAGGCTGTTGGATGAGAGAAGAAACATCTGCACAAACCTGAAGAAGTCCAGCTGCCTTTTTTTCTCCAAGTTGTCAAGACTTGATTATGAGGCCAATGAGCGCACCAAACATTACAAACACTGTAAAAACATATCTAATGAGAATAAATATATATATGAAAGACAGCAGGACGCTTGATATATCTCCAAAAATATCACAAAAATATCTTTATGATATTTATAATTAACCTTTTGAAAATATTTTCACACTAATCTTACTAAATGATTTTCTGTTGTTGTGAAGGCCACAAAACAGGAGCGGTGATTTTACAGCCTCATAAACCTCAATAACACATGACATCACCATCCTGAGTCATCTCTCTGCAGCAGGTTGCTGCGTGTGTTTGTCAGGTTGGTTATTATTGGAGCTCAGAGGCACCACACCCAATCACAGTGCAGATCCAACACATCTTCTGCTGCTGTCACACACACAAACATTTATTTACACCCGTGAAGAAAACTCCTTTAAAACCTGCCATGTAGATATTCTGATTCTGTTATTCTGATCATAAGGAAAGCTGATTTCAAATTTTGCTTCATAGAAAAACCAAACTTGTATTTTCCTGTGAAATAAAACTCTGAGCTTAAGAATGTGTTTGTGTCCTGAGCAAAGATTTCCACACTCTCCTGACTGATAAGAAGCTCAGCAGCAATAAAACTCCTCAGTGATGATTTTACAGTCAGTTTCTGATGTTTCCATCAGGTCAGAATCACAGGATAGTCTGCTGGATCACTTTAGTATCAGGGCTGCAGCTAATGATTATTTCAGCATCAACTAATCTTGTAGTTATGAATCTATAATTTTCCAGTGTAAATGGTAAATGGACTAGCTCCTATATAGCGCTTTTCTACTCAGTCAGAGCACTCAAAGCGCTTACACAACACGTTTTACATTTACCCATGCACTCACATTCATACAAGCACTTCCATGTTTCTACTAAGTTAAGTGCTTTTAATTAACTAACATTCACACACCTTCATACTCCGACAGGATGGTCGGAGAGCAACTTGGGGTTAAGTATCTTGCCCAAGGATACATTGGCATGTAGCCTGGAGTAGCCAGGAATCGAACTGCTGACCTTCCAATCAGTAGGTGACCTGCTCTACCTACTGAGCTACAGCCATCCCATAATCAATGGGGTGGCTGTGTATTAATCAATAAAATGACAAGAGTGCCCAAATTTATGCACCTGCCTAAATAATTGTTGCACACGTTCTGTAAATCCTGTAAACTTCATTTTCCTTCACAGATATCACTGTGTTCATCTGCTATATGATATATTTAACTGAAATTGCTGATCCGAACAACCAATGATTCATAAAGGAAAACCATGAAAATTATCAGGGGTGCCCAAACTTTTACATACCAACATATGTGTCTAAAGGGAGGCTCTAAATGAGAGTTTATGGAGTCATAAAACCTAAAGGGTCGTACTCCAAAGATCTGAACCCAGACCAGTGATAGTGAACTGTTTGCAGTCATGATGTCAACACTGAGGGAAAAACCATGTCAAAGATCTCAAACTGGACTTACTGGTTCTGAACTCAGCCGTAACTTGATGGTTTTATTGTCCAGGATGATCTCATGATTCTTCCTCACGAGGACTCGCGCTCTCACTGTAATCACACCAAACAATATTCACACACAGCTGCACACACACTCCACTTTACTGCAACGATTTACATCACTCATTAACTGCTGGCAGTAACTGGGCAGCACCGTGCTGTGGTGGTTAACACTACTACCGCACAGCTAAAAGGTCTGGGTTCTAATCCACCCTGGGTGGGCCTTTCTGCATTTTGCATGTTTTCTCCGTGGGTTTCCTCTCACAGTCCAAAGACACTCAGTTAGTGGAGTTAGGTTAAATGGTGATTCTAAATTGCCCATAGGTGTGGATGTGGGTGTGAATGGCAGTCTGTCTCTCTGTGTTAAGCCCTGTGACAGGCTGTCGATCTGTGCAGGATACACCCTGTACTCTGCGAGTTGAATTGAATCTCGCCCTGTGTCAGCAGGGATAGGCTCCAGTCCTCCTGCAACCCTGAACAGGATATGTGGAAGAGAATGGATGGATGGATGAACTGCTATTTGGACTGAAGCTGTAAGAAACAAATCTCATCTTACTTCCACTGAGCACTTCCTGTGACTCTAAAAACTTCCTGCCATGTTTTCAGTCTCTGACTTATGTTGGCTTTTGATGTCAGCTGCTCATTATAAAAGTAAATTCCTCGTGTGCAATAATTTTATTTATTTGCTGCTTCCATCTTAAGAAAAGAAAAAAAAAACTCCTGGAAGCAGCCCTGGCTTTAAATAACACATTTCTAAAAGTGATACCAGCTCCGAGCATAATTAAAACCGCAAGCGGTGATATCGGGCCCTCGCACTCCGCGCGCGTTGACCTGTGGCGCTCGTCGACCCGTGCCCCACTCGGAGGTTTTGTGATCGTGATGGTGTACAGAAGGTCTCTAGAAAGTTGAATTCTTTTATAGGAAAAGAGATATTTTGCTCTCGGCACAGACGCAATGGAATATTTGGGGGTGTGGTCACGGCTTCAGCATGCAAAATAGGGCATGGGTCTGAGTGACTTTTTTGATCAGGATGATGTCAAGAATGTTGAAACAAATTTTCATACATTTCCGAGAAACTAAGTTTGTGGATGCTATACAAAATTTCATTTGCTTCTGTAGGGGGCGCTCTTGCAACTATAGCCTTGAATCCATAGTTATGGGTTCAGACTGGCTGTGTACATGAGTGATTACATTTTCAGGCAGATTGGGCAAAGCATGTACGAACACGTGCCCAAACAATTTTGGTCGTGATTGAGAAAAATGAAGGCCAACTTCAATGGCCTGGTGTGACAAGGCCGTTTAATATTTCCTAAAGATTTCCACAATATTTGATGGGCTACTTGTCTAGATGATCTGGAGCCAATTTGGTCTGACTGGGTGAAATGCCCTAGGAGGAGTTCGTTCAAATAGCAGGCGTGGAAATGGCAAAAATTGACACCTTCAACTGAAGATGCCGGACTTCCTGTAGGGTTGGGAGTATGGGTCCAAGAGACTTTTTTGTACGTCTTAGGATGTTACGTGAGCGTGCACAATTTCAGAGCTGTAGATAAAATGTAGCTCTGGGGCTAGCTAAAAAACATGCTATTTTATGATATTTCCAGGTGCCACTAGGTGGCGCGCTAATGTTTATGGACTTTATGCATATCAATGTGTTCGGGGCAGGAGGCTCATTAAACTGATGAGGGTTTTGTAAGCAATACTGAAAGATATTTTCATGCATTTCAGAGGAAAACTCATTCTTTGAACGGTCATACAAATTTTCATTTGCTTCTGTAGGGGGCGCTATTGCACCTACAGTCTTGAATCTGTAGTTATGGATTCAGCGTCATTGTGTACATGAGTGATTCAAATTGCAGGCTGATTGGACAAAGCATGTGCGAATGAGGGCACAAGCACTTTTGGTGGCAAGAGAGAAAAACAAAGGCCAAATTCAATGGCCTGGTGTGACAAGGCCGTTTAATATTTCCTAAAGATTTCCACAATATTTGATGGGCTACTTGTCTAGATGATCTGGAGCCAATTTGGTCTCAGTGGGTCAAATGCCCTAGGAGGAGTTCGTTCAAATAGCAGGCGTGGAAATGGCAAAATTTGACACATTCAATTGAAGATGCCGGACTTCCTGTAGGGTTTGGAGTATGGCTCCAAGAGACTTTTTTGTCCGTCTTAGGATGTTACATGAGTCTGCAAAATTTCAGAACTGTAGAGAAAATGTAGCTCCGGGGCTATCCAAAAAACATGCTATTTTATGATATTTCAAGCAGCCACTAGGTGGCGCTCTAACTTTCATGGACTTTATACATATCAATGTGTTCAGGGCAGGAGGCTTATTAAACCACTGAAATTTGAGGCAGATTGGCCAATCTGGCTTTGAGTTACAGCCCGTTTTGTCTTGATGGTGAAACATTGAACTTTGCCCTCCCGCCAGGGTCACGCCCTTTGGCAAAAACTCACAGTTTTTAAAACAGTGTAAGCCCAACTCCTTAAGGCTTTCCAGGGGAAATTTGAGATGGTTCTGCTGTACCACCTTGGAGCTGGACCTCTAAGTGTAAAACATGACATTTCCTGCTCCCACTAGGTGGCGCTGCGATTGTCATAAAATATTGCCATATGTATGTGTTCAGGGGCAGATACTTATCCTACCTAGAAAGTTTGATCCAGATTGGAGTATGTAGGTATGAATGAGAGGCAATCAAAATTTCATGGCGAATGATCAAAATTCAGGGGGGCATAAGGGCCACGCCCCCTTGTCAAAAACTCACCATTTTTTAAATGTAGATTCCCCTTGGTGTGTAGATGAAACACACCAAATCTGAAGTTGATAACTTCTAAACCCTTTGAGTTATTAGAGAAAGTCTGAAGGGTGCAAATCGCCAAATTTGCATGTTTGAGTCAAAATGGCCGACTTCCTGTTGGGTTTAGAGCATGGCTCCAAGAGGATTTTTTGTGCGTCTGGATGTGATACATATGTATTGTAAGTTTCATAAATGTACGTGAAACACAGCGGTGGGGCTCGACTTTAGGGGGCGCTACTGAGGCATTTTGGCGGGCCCTTGCCCGAGGCCATTAAAATACTTAAATTTTCACCAGGTGTGATGCATGTGCAAAATTTGATGAGTTTTTGAATATGATAAAGCCCCCAAAAAGCCAATTCATTTGCCTGAATAAAAAAAAAAAAAATAATAATAATTAAAACCGCAAGCGGTGATATCGGGCCCTCGCACTCCGCGCGCGTCGACCCGTGGCGCTCGTCGACCCGTGCCACACTCTGAGGTCTTGTGATCGTGATGGTGTACAGAAGGTCTCTAGAAAGTTGAATTCTTTTATAGGAAAAGGTATCTTTTGCTCTCGGCATAGACGCAATGGAATATTTGGGGGTGTGGTCACGGCTCCAGCATGCAAAATAGGGCATGGGTCTGATTGACTTTTTTGATGGGCTGTTTGTCTAGATGATCTGGAGCCAATTTGGTCTCACTGGGTGAAATGCCGTAGGAGGAGTTGATTCAAATAGCAGGCCTGAAAATGGCAAAAATTGACACTTTCAATTGAAGATGGCTGACTTCCTGTAGGGTTTGGAGTATGGGTCCAAGAGACTTTTTTGTACGTCTTAGGATGTTACATGAGTCTGCACAATTTCAGAGTTGTAGATAAAATGTAGCTCTGGGGCTAGCTAAAAAACATGCTATTTTATGATATTTCAAGCTGCCACTAGGTGGCGCTGTAACGTTTATGGACTTTATGCATATCAATGTGTTCAGGGCAGGAAGCTTATTAAACTGATGAGGATTTTGTCAGGAATGGTGAAAGATATTTCCATGTATTTCAGAGCAAAACTAATTCTGTGGACGGGCATACAAATTTTCATTTGCTTCTGTAGGGGGCGCTATTGCACCTACAGTCTTGAATCTGTAGTTATGGATTTAGGCTGGGTGTGTACATGAGTGATTAAATTTTCGGGCTGATCAGACAAAGCATGTGCGAACAAGTGCACAAACAATTTTGGTGGTGAGGGAGAAAAACGAAGGCCAAATTCAATGGCCTGGTGTGACAACACCGTTTAAGTTCTTGACAAGATTTCCACAATATTTGATGGGCTCCTTGTCTAGATGATGTGGAGCCAATTTGGTCTCACTGTGTAAAATGCCCTAGGACGAGTTCGTTCAAATAGCAGGCATGGAAACGGCAAAAATGAACACTTTCAATTGAAGATGGCCGACTTCCTGTAGGGTTTCGGGTATGGGTCCAAGAGACTTTTTTGTACGTCTTAGGATGTTACATGAGCCTCTACAATTTCAGAGCTGTAGATAAAATGTAGCTCTGGGGCTACTCAAAAAACATGCCATTTTATGATATTTCGAGCTGCCACTAGGTGGCGCTCTAACGTTTATGGACTTTATGCATATCAATGTGTTCAGGGCAGGAGGCTTATTAAACCACTGAAATTTGAGGCAGATTGGCCAATCTGGCTTTGAGTTACAGCCCGTTTTGTCTTGATGGTGAAACATTGAACTTTGCCCTCCCGCCAGGGTCACGCCCTTTGGCAAAAACTCACAGTTTTTAAAACAGTGTAAGCCCAACTCCTTAAGGCTTTCCAGGGGAAATTTGAGATGGTTCTGCTGTACCACCTTGGAGCTGGACCTCTAAGTGTAAAACATGACATTTCCTGCTCCCACTAGGTGGTGCTGCGATTGTCATAAAATATTGCCATATGTATGTGTTCAGGGGCAGATACTTATCCTACCTAGAAAGTTTGATCCAGATTGGAGTATGTAGGTATGAATGAGAGGCAATCAAAATTTCATGGCGAATGATCAAAATTCAGGGGGGCATAAGGGCCACGCCCCCTTGTCAAAAACTCACCATTTTTTAAATGTAGATTCCCCTTGGTGTGTAGATGAAACACACCAAATCTGAAGTTGATAACTTCTAAACCCTTTGAGTTATTAGAGAAAGTCTGAAGGGTGCAAATCGCCAAATTTGCATGTTTGAGTCAAAATGGCCGACTTCCTGTTGGGTTTAGAGCATGGCTCCAAGAGGATTTTTTGTGCGTCTGGATGTGATACATATGTATTGTAAGTTTCATAAATGTACGTGAAACACAGCGGTGGGGCTCGACTTTAGGGGGCGCTACTGAGGCATTTTGGCGGGCCCTTGCCCGAGCCCATTAAAATACTTAAATTTTCACCAGGTGTGATGCATGTGCAAAATTTGATGAGTTTTTGAATATGATAAAGCCCCCAAAAAGCCAATTCATTTGCCTGAATAAAAAAAAAAAAAAAAAAAAAAAAAAAAAAAATAATAAACGAAGCAAAAACAATAGGGCCTTCGCACAGTTCGTGCTCGGGCCCTAATTAAAACCGCAAGCGGTGATATCGGGCCCTCGCACTCCGCGCGCGTCGACCCGTGGCGCTCGTCGACCCGTGCCACACTCTGAGGTCTTGTGATCGTGATGGTGTACAGAAGGTCTCTAGAAAGTTGAATTCTTTTATAGGAAAAGGTATCTTTTGCTCTCGGCATAGACGCAATGGAATATTTGGGGGTGTGGTCACGGCTCCAGCATGCAAAATAGGGCATGGGTCTGATTGACTTTTTTGATGGGCTGTTTGTCTAGATGATCTGGAGCCAATTTGGTCTCACTGGGTGAAATGCCCTAGGAGGAGTTGATTCAAATAGCAGGCCTGAAAATGGCAAAAATTGACACTTTCAATTGAAGATGGCTGACTTCCTGTAGGGTTTGGAGTATGGGTCCAAGAGACTTTTTTGTACGTCTTAGGATGTTACATGAGTCTGCACAATTTCAGAGTTGTAGATAAAATGTAGCTCTGGGGCTAGCTAAAAAACATGCTATTTTATGATATTTCAAGCTGCCACTAGGTGGCGCTGTAACGTTTATGGACTTTATGCATATCAATGTGTTCAGGGCAGGAAGCTTATTAAACTGATGAGGATTTTGTCAGGAATGGTGAAAGATATTTCCATGTATTTCAGAGCAAAACTAATTCTGTGGACGGGCATACAAATTTTCATTTGCTTCTGTAGGGGGCGCTATTGCACCTACAGTCTTGAATCTGTAGTTATGGATTTAGGCTGGGTGTGTACATGAGTGATTAAATTTTCGGGCTGATCAGACAAAGCATGTGCGAACAAGTGCACAAACAATTTTGGTGGTGAGGGAGAAAAACGAAGGCCAAATTCAATGGCCTGGTGTGACAACACCGTTTAAGTTCTTGACAAGATTTCCACAATATTTGATGGGCTCCTTGTCTAGATGATGTGGAGCCAATTTGGTCTCACTGTGTAAAATGCCCTAGGACGAGTTCGTTCAAATACCAGGCATGGAAACGGCAAAAATGAACACATTCAATTGAAGATGGCCGACTTCCTGTAGGGTTTCGGGTATGGGTCCAAGAGACTTTTTTGTACGTCTTAGGATGTTACATGAGCCTCTACAATTTCAGAGCTGTAGATAAAATGTAGCTCTGGGGCTACTCAAAAAACATGCCATTTTATGATATTTCGAGCTGCCACTAGGTGGCGCTCTAACGTTTATGGACTATATGCATATCAATGTGTTCAGGGCAGGAGGCTTATTAAACCACTGAAATGTGAGGCAGATTGGCCAATCTGGCTTTGAGTTACAGCCCGTTTTGTCTTGATGGTGAAACATTGAAATTTGCCCTCCCGCCAGGGTCACGCCCTTTGGCAAAAACTCACAGTTTTTAAAACAGTGTAAGCCCAACTCCTTAAGGCTTTCCAGGGGAAATTTGAGATGGTTCTGCTGTACCACCTTGGAGCTGGACCTCTAAGTGTAAAACATGACATTTCCTGCTCCCACTAGGTGGCGCTGCGATTGTCATAAAATATTGCCATATGTATGTGTTCAGGGGCAGATACTTATCCTACCTAGAAAGTTTGATCCAGATTGGAGTATGTAGGTATGAATGAGAGGCAATCAAAATTTCATGGCGAATGATCAAAATTCAGGGGAGCATAAGGGCCACGCCCCCTTGTCAAAAACTCACCATTTTTTAAATGTAGATTCCCCTTGGTGTGTAGATTATACACACCAAATCTGAAGTTGATAACTTCTAAACCCTTTGAGTTATTAGAGAAAGTCTGAAGGGTGCAAATCGCCAAATTTGCATGTTTGAGTCAAAATGGCCGACTTCCTGTTGGGTTTAGAGCATGGCTCCAAGAGGATTTTTTGTGCGTCTGGATGTGATACATATGTATTGTAAGTTTCATAAATGTACGTGAAACACAGCGGTGGGGCTCGACTTTAGGGGGCGCTACTGAGGCATTTTGGCGGGCCCTTGCCCGAGCCCATTAAAATACTTAAATTTTCACCAGGTGTGATGCATGTGCAAAATTTGATGAGTTTTTGAATATGATAAAGCCCCCAAAAAGCCAATTCATTTGCCTGAATAAAAAAAAAAAAAAAAAAATAATAATAATAATAATAAACGAAGCAAAAACAATAGGGCCTTCGCACAGTTCGTGCTCGGGCCCTAATAAACGAAGCAAAAACAATAGGGCCTTCGCACAGTTCGTGCTCGGGCCCTAAAAAGATCATGATGTGTTTCACTAACCTGAGCAGCACTCTGCTGTCTCACAACAGCAATAAGGATTGGCACTGTGGCCGAGAGGTGAAGTGGACGCTGGGAAATCAGCTGACAGGCTCAGTGTTCATTAAGCAGCTTCAAAAGCAAAAAAGAAATAAATGAAGGAGTTTACATGTTTCAGTCAGCTGCTCTTTGTGAGTTTTATCCATTCATTTCCTTCCGCTTAGCCTTTTCGGGGTCGGGGGGCTGGAGCATCCGAGTTGAAAAGTTAGAACTCCGGGTTAAAACGCTGTTAGACGATTTCCCTTTTGGACGATTAGAGGAGATTTCACTGAACTTTCCCCGCAGTTTGTTCACTTTCTTACGTGTAAAACTCTTTTGTCCTTCCTCCTCCATCATTACACTGACGGATCACGGTCTTACTTTTCGTTTGTGTTTTTAATAATTAGTTAAATCTGATCTGATTTCGTATCTGAACCACCATGGAGCAGACTCTCACCCTCCTCTGAGCTGAAGTAAACAGCCGCCCTCGGTGCTCCTTCCTCCGCCTCCACCCGGCAGTCTCCTCCGCTCGACTTCTTCTTGCTCTGGAAGTAAATCTGCAGTTTGTTCTTCAGGGTTTTGGTCTGAGCGGGACTCCAGTCCCCCTCCACGGTCACCGGCGGACCCTCCATCCTGCTGTCCGGTTCACACACACTGACAGCCGAGCAGGCGGCGCAGACTTCAGGCTAAACTTTAGTTTCATTTTCGTTTCTTCACAAACAGTAACTGGAAGTCTGACTCACGGCCTATTTTCATGCACTCAGACTGTGCAAACAAGTGAAGGTATATTTTACATATTATGTAATAACTTATAATGAATAAAATAAAAAGAACCACCCTATGAAAACATATAAACCCCCAAATATTCACTTTACATGAACTCAACAGAGGAAAACAGCATTAACCAACACTTAAGCTGCTTTCTCCAAACATCTAAACACAGCAGCACTTCTATCTCATACAAATACCTGATTTCATATTGAAAAGCACATTTTCTCAACTAAATACCAACTCTGCATGTCCCAATGCAAAGTTTTCTCTACATACACTAAAACACAACAAACGTGGTTCAGAATCCAATCATTCTGTCACAACATGAACACAGATTCACTGTTCAAGAGGAACATAGAGTCAATCAGCACATCTACTGTCAAAAAACTAGCAGCTGATGGCGTTACAGAAACAGTATTCATATTTTACTCTCTCCTGATAAACAATAGACATCATAACATCTGCTGTTTCTTATTAGTCAGCTTATATTTACACCCATTTGTAATTTCTACTCAGAGTTGTGCATTTTGACAGCATACTGTGTACACAGTAAGTAAAAAAGGAGTCTGTGACAATCTTGCAGTAGGGGAGAGCGGGGCTGAGTTGTGCCAGTTTTTAGTTAAAGTGACTTTAAAGCAAGGCCATGATAGTAATGCTTCCAACTAATATATATATATAAATATATATATATATATATATATATATATATATATATATATATATATATATATATATATAATTTTGGATCTGAAATATGGTATTTAAGAAATATAGCTTTCTATAGAAAAAAAGTGGTATTGTGGCACAACTTGCCCCCGGTGCGAGGTAATTTGTGCATTTGGAGAGAATGCATTGGGGTAAATTGTGCCATTGCTTATTGAAGTAAAACAGTATATTTTGATCACAGAAATTGTAACGCTATGTAAAAGCTAGACAAATACAATCAAAAATGACTCGTTTAAGGTTTATTTAAAGTTATTTTACAACATCAAAGGCTATATAAAGGTTACATTTCAGTAGGGACATAAAATTATTGCCTAGCTAAAAAATGTATTTTAAACTGTAATTAGCCTTGGTCCCATATGTATAAAAATACACATTATAAAAAATAAAAAATAAAAAGAAGAAAAAGAAAAAGCCACACAAGGGGGAAAAACAAAGCAGAACAATCTTGTTCTTTTGAATGGTCTTCAGCATTTGGCCACATGTTTTCATCCACATCACACCTGATATTGTCCCTTGTCATACACCTAGAATAGAAACACTGGGCATACCTTATCCACCTGTGATCTTCAGCTGAAATGTCTCTGCAGCCGGCATCCATTTCATCCAGGAGCGACATTCAGTCATGTGACTGATGAGCCGACCTACACTTTCCATCTCCAGGCTGAAAACATTCCTCAGTGGAGTTGAGGTACGGTGAGAAAGGTTGGAGGAGGAAAAGAGAGATCATTCTTTGATGGTCTGCAAACCAGTGTGTGATGGCATGTGAATGGTGGAATGCTACATTGTCCCGTGAAATAACAAATGTCCTCATATTTCCTCCCGCCTGCTCCCGTTCTGCTTCTGGCACCAGTTGTTGGTCGAGTTCTTCCAAAAACAAAAGAAGTGTCAGAGGGACCAATCTGGCATTTGTGAAGGACCAAACAGCACCTGACATTGTAGCTCTCACTGTGATATTTACTCCTCTCTGACCCTACAGTACATCAGTAGTGGCTCTTTTCCCAGTGATATTTCTACCACATTGACGTGTTCTGGTTAAATCCTGCCTCATCCACATAGATGAGTTCTGTGGGGTCTGATCAGCTTCCAACTCCATGACTCCAAGAAATCAAACAGTACATGAACACACTTCCAGTCTGTCCTGCTGGATTACTGTAACTCATGTTTCCATGCAGGGTGGCATAGTGCGAAACTCACTATATTACAAGATATAACAGGTATATAGGATAGATACCATACCTGGACATAACCCTCTCACTGTTCCTTTCAAAGGAACTGTGTACAAATGTTTGATTCAAATTTTAGTCAGAGTGAGGGCAGTGGTGGTCAGGATAATGCTATCAGCACATTGTGAAATAACTGGTTATTTTCTATTATTTTGCATTGAATTTCTCTCAGTTTTATTCCATTTTCAGCAATGATCCTGTCTACAATGCTCCTGGTCTTCACTGGTCTTCCGTTCCCCCAGAAGGAGGAAGACGTTGCTTCCTTTAAAAGAACAAAAATACAACATATGTATCAGCAGTGGGACTGGTGGCCTACAGTTACTGTAGGATATAGCAGCATAAGGAATATTCCTGTCAACTGTATTGTTTATCTGTTTGTTAAAACATCAGGATAATGGAAGTGACAGACTGACTGAGGTTAGGCTGCACTCTTTCACCAGCCTCCCTCAGTGACACACTATGGTTCATCACATGGTCTGTGATGGTGGCTCTGATTTCATCGGTTGTTATTACCCTGTGTTGCTCACTCCCTCAATTCAATTCAATTCAATTTTATTTATATAGCGCCAAATCACAACAAACAGTCACCTCAAGGCGCTTTGTATTGCGGGTAAAGACCCTACAATAATACAGAGAAAACCCAACAGTCAAAACGACCCCCTATGAGCAGCACTTGGCGACAGTGGGAAGGAAAAACTCCCTTTTAACAGGAAGAAACCTCCAGCAGAACCAGGCTCAGGGAGGGGCAGTCATCTGCTGCGACCGGTTGGGCTGAGGGGAGAGAGACAGAGATTAATAACAATTAATGATTAAATGCAGAGTGGAGTATAAACAAAGTAAATAAGGTGAATGAAAAGAAACAGTCTATTGTGGGAACCCCCCCAGCAGCCTAGGCCTATAGCAGCATAACTAAGGGATGGTTCAGGGTCACCTGATCCAGCCCTTACTATAAGCTTTATCAAAAAGGAAAGTTTTAAGCCTAATCTTAAAAATAGAGAGGGTGTCTGTCTCCTGAATCCAAACTGGGAGCTGGTTCCACAGAAGAGGGGCCTGAAAGCTGAAGGCTCTGCCTCCCATTCTACTCTTAAGTATCCTAGGAACCACAAGTAAGCCAGTAGTCTGAGAGCGAAGTGCTCTATTGGGGTGATATGGGACTCTAAGGTCTTTGAGATAAGATGGGGCCTGATTATTCAAGACCTTGTATGTGAGGAGAAGGATTTTAAAATCTATTCTAGATTTAACAGGGAGCCAATGAAGAGAAGCCAATATGGGAGAAATCTGCTCTCTCTTTCTAGTCCCTGTCAGTACTCTAGCTGCAGCATTTTGGATCAGCTGAAGGCTTTTCAGGGAGCTTTTAGGACAGCCTGATAATAATGAATTACAATAGTCCACCCTAGAAGTAATAAATGCATGAATTAGATTTTCAGCATCACTCTGAGACAGGATGTTTCTAATTTTAGAAATATTGCGCAAATGCAAAAAAGCGGTCCTACATATTTGTTTAATATGTGCATTGAAGGACATATCCTGCTCAAAAATGACTCCAAGATTTCTCACAGTGTTACTGGAGGCCAAAGTAATGCCATCCAGAGTAAGTATCTGGTTAGACACCATGTTTCTAAGATTTGTGGGGCCGAGTACAAGAATTTCACTTTTATCTGAATTTAAAAGCAGGAAATTAGAGGTGATCCAGGCCTTAATGTCTTTAAGACATTCTTGCAGTTTAATTAATTGATGTGCGTCATCTGGCTTCATTGATAGATAAAGCTGAGTATCATCTGCATAACAATGAAAATTGATGCAATGCTTTCTAATAATACTGCCTAAGGGAAGCATGTATAATGTAAATAGAATTGGTCCTAGCACAGAACCCTGTGGAACTCCATAATTAACCTTAGTGTGTGAAGAAGACTCCCCATTTACAAGAACAAATTGGAATCTATTAGATAAATATGATTCAAACCACTGCAGTGCAGTACCTTTAATACCTATAGTATGCTCTAATCTCTGTAATAAAATGTTATGGTCAACAGTATCAAAAGCTGCACTGAGGTCCAACAGGACAAGCACAGAGATGAGTCCACTGTCAGAGGCTCTAAGAAGATCATTTGTAACCTTCACTAATGCTGTTTCTGTACTGTGATGAATTCTCAAACCTGACTGAAACTCTTCAAATAAACCGTTCCTCTGCAGATGATCAGTTAGCTGTTTTACAACTACTCTTTCAAGAATCTTTGAGAGAAAAGGAAGGTTGGAGATTGGCCTATAATTAGCTAAGACAGCTGGGTCAGTGATGGCTTTTTAAGTAGCGGTTTAATTACAGCCACCTTGAAGGCCTGTGGTACACAGCCAACTAATAAAGACAGATTGATCATTTTTAAGATTGAAGCATCAATTAATGGAAGGACTTCTTTGAGCAGTATAGTAGGAATGGGGTCTAATAAACACGTTGATGGTTTGGAGGAAGTAACTATTGAAGTTAACTCTGAAAGATCAATTAGAGCGAAAGAGTCTAAACAAATACCAGCAGTGCTGAAAGCAGCCGAACATGAAGATAAATCTTTGAGATGGTTATGAATAATTTTTTCTCTAATGGATAAAATTTTATTTGTAAAGAAATCCGTGAAGTCACTACTAGTTAAAGTGAAAGGAATACTCGGCTCTACAGAGCTCTGACTGTTTCTCAGCCTGGCTACAGTGCTGAAAAGAAACCTGGGGTTGTTCTTATTTTCTTCAATTAATGATGAATGGTAAGATGTCCTAGCTTTACGGAGGGCTTTTTTTATAGCGCAGCAAACTCTTTTTCCAGGCAAAATGAGCATCTTCTAATTTAGAGAGACGCCATTCCCTCTCCAGCTTTCGGGTTATCTGCTCCTGCACCCACACTGACCAAACCTGTTACAAACAAGCCCCCGTTTTATGTCCCTGACAGTCTGTGACTCCAACTGGGATTTTAATCAGCTGTGGCTGATCTATTACTGCATTTTATTTTGGTGATTTGTACTTTCAAAAATGTGTCATAATTTTAATAAATTTTTTTTTTTTTTTTTTTTTTTGGCATCTTGAGAACACATTCTGTTCATGAACCCACGGACTAGTTTGTTCTGTTTATGGTGATGAACAAAGGTTTGAGACCTGATTCTTGAACTTTATTGGCTGCTTTGTTTTTACCTGCAGTGGAACAAGAAGAGTGGTGATGATGATGATGAGGAGGAGGAAGAACAACTTCACCCAAAAGCAGATTCAAATTATTTGTGTGAAAATATCAAAGCACCTGTGAGTTTACCTGGTGCGCCCCCTGGTGGGCTGCTTGCCACCAGGGGGCGCTGCAGCCCACTGAAATCCAGTAAAGCTAATGGAATAAAATGAGTAACAAACCTGTCTTTGGTCAAAGTAGGAATCAGTGTGAGCGAGGGCAGAGAAGTGTGTGTGTGTGTGTGTGTGTGTGTGTGTGTGTGTGTGTGTGTGTGTGTGTGTGTGTGTGTGTGTGTGCATGTTTACACATACAGAAAGGCTTGGGTGGAGGAGGTGGAGGCGTTGGTTTGGCACAGGTGTACGACACCTCCGGGCACCTGGTCTCCTTACAGGGATATTCCCCGAACAGCGGCTCAGTGACGGGGACCCTGCAGGACCTCCGGCTCCCACAGCTGCACACACAGGTTGCAGTTTGGAACGAGAAAAATCTGGGCTCAGATTTCAAATTCAGTTATTTCCATGTCTCTCTGTAACTACAATACCCACGATTCTTAGCTGCTGGTGCTGTTCTTGATGAGGGAAATCAGAACTGTTGAAAATAAACCTTGAAACACTCAAGAACTCCCACTTTCTGGACTTCCTGCTTTATTGGGGGACTCATAAGGTGATTGTAGTGAATTTACAAATCAAATTGACCAAAAACTCATCTAGAATCAGAAAGTGAACTGATTTAGTTTGGAGTTCAGTGAGTGGATGTTTGTTAGTTAAATGCACCTCAGAGGGTGTAGCTTCCTCCACCCATCTGTTTTTATATGCAGAGGAAGTGAAGTAACTAGATATGTTCTACCACAGCTCCATTCTTTGCCCTTATCTGTCCATCTAACACTTGAAGCATCAGTCATGTGACAACATCTAAACCAAAAACAGGGTGAATAAAGTTTCATCTTCACACGTGCTCATCTTCAGTGTTTGGTCACCACTTCCATTCCTCAAACCTCAGAATGAAGCAGAGTTTTCTTACAGATCCTCCACCACCATCTCAGACCAGAGGGAGGAGCAGTAGTTGCCGGGTCTGTCGTCTGGGTGGTGTTGCCCCGCTCTACACCTTGTCTCCACCCCTGCCTTACAGAGGCCTATCTGGGTGCCGACATCTGCAGAAATGCCACAAAGCAGGACCATCATCATCACCATCATCATCATCATCATTTACTGTGTTTCTGTGAGTCTAATGGACTTTATTCTGTCCACAATTCTTATTTTCAGTGCACAGATTATCACACCTGTGACACACCAACTAATTTTGGTTTCAACATTTTTTATAAAAATGCATGAGTCAAAATGTTAATGTGCCATTTCCAGGAAAACAAGTTACTTTTTAAGAGGGATTTTCCAGTAAAATGTTCACCCAGCAAACAACAAACAGTGCATAAAAAAAACACACACATAAAAATTTAAATATTTCTGAGGGAAAGAAAAGGAGTTTATGGAAATGTGATAATTCAAATCATCATGAAGAGAACATCATCGACACATTTTCTTTTCGTCAGCTTGAGTTACTTTAATTTTTGATATTTTAAAGACAGAATAACTGCTGTCTTCTAAGCACATGTTTAAGTGTTTTTCTTTTGTGGGCTGGATTTGAAAATTGAAGCCTTTTTCTATGAGAATCTTCAATTTGTATATTTAAACATTTTCAGAAAACACGCCTTGCAAACGACTGAATCATCAGCCCAAAAAGTTTCTATCCATAAATATGAGTTTGCAACAAATGTGCATTAAACTTTTCAATACATATTTAAAAAATGAATAATTTTTTCAAGTGTGAGCCTGAAATCTCCACCTCAGCAACACTTCTATCCATATTTTTTCCTGATCTGTTGGTTTTTATTGAAAAGTTTGTTCATATCACTCAAAGAGTGTAGTCCCATAAAACTGCAGTAAAACCAGCTTTGAACCCAACTTTATGATCAGGCTTCTGTTCTTAGAAATTATGGAAATTTCAGCATATTTAGATGACTAGTGCCTCATTTGCAGATTTAAATATACATTTTCAGAAAACTTAATACAGAAATGTAATATAAAAAGTTGTTTCACTGTTTTGTGGAAGTTTATAAGTTCTGAGTATTTCGTCTCACTTTGTTGTCCTAATTTCTTCTGTTTACTGAGCCATAATCACACTGAGGGACACCTCTGCATCCTGATATATATAATCTGCATACTTAATAAACAGTGTAATGCTGACTGAATACATACTGAATACTGAGTACAAATACTTTGTTACTGTACTAGCAGAACTATAATAGTAGAATTTTCAGGTATCTGAACTTTTCTTGCAGATTTATTTTTCTGATAATTTTTTATTTTTACTCGCTACATTTTTAAACAAAGATTTGTGTATAAATGGGATATTTTCTACTCCTTACATTTTCAAAACAGACTTGTTACTTTAGGTTTAACATCTGAGGGAAGATTTTATTTCTGCGCCTTCAAACATCAAACCAATCTGAGCCTAAATGGCGGAACAATGACAAATAAAAGCCTGTCGTATTGGTGAATTCATCACCGGCACTTATTGCATACAAAGATATGAAAGAGGCAAAAACATATGATTTATGTATCATTTATAGCGCTGTACTCAGGCCAGTGTGGTTGTGGCACTTCAGCATCTGGCTCCTCTTCTGTAGCGCTTTATGCATAAAGGGAGTAACATGTGGCAGGTAATTTTAAATGCAGCGTTTCTAACTGCTCAACAAATATCAGCAAACATACAAACTGTTTGTGTGCAGTTTATCACACAGTGTGTCTGTGAGCTAAAGGTCCAGCTGCTGTGTTTCCAGGGAGAGAAAAGAATGAGCGAGAAGTTCACTCAGAGATAGAGAAAGATGGAAGAAAGAGGAAGGAGAGGAACCAGAGAAGTAAGAACTGCTCAGTGACATCTGATACACTGGGAATTTAAAGCTTTCAAGTAATGTCCTCATTTTTAAATCAGATATTGGCTCTGTGTATGATGTGAAGTTATGTTTTTTCATGTTATGAAATGACCTGCAAAACAAACTGAGGTATACTGACTCTGTGTTATTCAAAGGTTGCACTGAAATACTGCAGTTTAGTGCAGGATAAACAGGTTAGCATGTACTGTGAGTAGCTCTCCAGTAATAACCTTGTTTTAAATGCCAGTAAGACTGAGACTATGATTATAGCTCCTCCTGATCTATATCTGACATTCAGTCAGGCTCTTGTCTCTTTTTGTTCCACCGCGAAGTCCAGCATTCATAATCTTAATCTTGGAGTAATATTTGATTCCTCTTTGAGCTTTGACTCGCATGTCTCATTCCTGCTTCTTTCACTTAAGGAAGATTTCTAAATTACGACGTATGGTCTCCAAGGCTGATCTGGAAAAAATTATTCATGTATTTGTGTCTTCGCGTTTAGATTGTTGCAATGCCTTGTTTACTGGCTTGGACAAATAATCTCTTTCACATCTCCAAGCAATACAAAATGCTGCAGCCCGATTATTAACAAATTCTAAGCAAGCAAGCTCACATTACTCCAAATTTACATTCCTTACATTGGCTCCCAATCGATTTTAGGATTCATTTTAAAATTCTCGTCTTCACATACAGAGCATTAAACGGCCAGGCTCCAGATTATATTTCCCAGCTTCTTATAAAATATACTGCCTCTCGCTGTCTTCGTTCACAGGCTCAGAATTTGTTAGTTGTTCCCCACACACGACTAAAGACTAGTGGGGACAGAGCCTTTCAGTCAGTGGCAGCAAGGCTGTGGAACAGTCTAACTCTACATCTACGCTCAGTTGACTCTGTGGATTCTTTTAAAAAGCAGTTAAAAACTTTTCTTTTTAAAAAGGCCTTCTACTGAGGATTTTTATTGAATTTTTAGTTTTGGCTATTATGATGTTTAATTATTTTAGCTTTACATTATTAGTTTTTAGCTATTAGTGTTAATTACTGTCTTTTTTTGTTTTTGCATGTACAGCGCTTTGTGACTGTCTGTGAAAAGCACTAAATAAATAAAATTTACTTACTTACTGCAGTGAATTTTCACAGCTGTGGTGTTCAAGCTCATTGTTAGGTTCCATCCAGTGCTGCAGAGATGAGTTTGACTTTAAGCTGCTGATGCTGAAATTCATTCACTGAATTCAACCTTTATGCAAACTGTATGCTGTCAGTATAAAGACAGTATAAACAGCATACTGTCAGTGTCGGGATGAAATCAGCCAAGATAGCTCGTGAAATATTGGGTTACATCTTTCTGAATTCAGTTCATCCACAAAGAGCAGCAGCAGGTCAGCTGATCACAGCCTACATGCAACGAAAATCTACTGGAGCTCACACAAAGTTATGATTCTTTTCCCCGTGTGGAGCCACAACTGATCTTGGGGTTCGTCCACTTTCTGAATCCCACTTTAACCCCTCATTTTAATTTAGTAACAGGAAGATGGAAATGCTGTGCTAATGTTACATAACTGACAGCTTTTAAGTTAGGATAATATTCATTTAGACTGAAGTCAAACGTGAAAACCAGAGATTTAATAAAAGTTATGCAGCATAATTATGTTAGTTTTGTAAACTTGCTGCCATGGTTATACTCTGTAAACTGTAATCTGTGTAGCTCATGTTGTTAAGGAGTAGATGATGACTCCGTGGTATAATTGGCAAACGCACAGCTTAAAGCAGATAACCCGTAAGCTGGAGAGGGAATGGGGTCTCTCTAAATTAGAAGATGCTCATTTAGCCTGGAAAAAGAATTTGTTGCTCTATAAAAAAGCCCTCTGTAAAGCTAGGACATCTTACTATTCATCATTAATTGAAGAAAATAACAACCCCAGGTTTGTTTTCAGCACTGTAGCCAGGCTGACAAAAAGTCAGAGCTCTGTAGAGCCGAGTATTCCTTTCACTTTAACTAGTAGTGACTTAATGGATTTCTTTACAAATAAAATTTTAGACATTAGAGAAAAAATTATTCATAACCATCTCAAAGATTTATCTTCATGTTTGGCTGCTTTCAGCACTGCTGGTATTTGTTTAGACTCTTTCGCTCTAATTGATCTTTCAGAGTTAACTTCAATAGTTACTTCCTCCAAACCAGCAACATGTTTGTTAGATCCCATTCCTACTAGACTGTTCAAAGAAGTCTTTCCAATTATTGATGCTTCTATCTTAAAAATGATCAATCTGTCTTTATTAGTTGGCTGTGTACCACAGACCTTCAAGGTGGCTATAATTAAACCTCTACTTAAAAAGCCATCACTTGACCCAGCTGTCTTAGCTAATTATAGGCCAATCTCCAACCTTCCTTTTCTCTCAAAGATTCTTGAAAGAGTAGTTGTAAAACAGCTAACTGATCATCTGCAGAGGAACGGTTTATCTGAAGAGTTTCAGTCAGGTTTCAGAATTCATCACAGAACAGAAACAGCATTAGTGAAGGTTACAAATGATCTTCTTAGAGCCTCTGACAGTGGACTCATCTCTGTTCTTGTCCTGTTGGATCTCAGCGCAGATTTTGATACTGTTGACCACAACATTTTATTACAGAGATTAGAGCATGCTATAGGCATTAAAGGTACTGCACTGCAGTGGTTTGAATCATATTTATCTAATAGATTCCAATTTGTTCATGTAAATGGGGAGTCTTCTTCAGACACTAAGGTTAATTATGGAGTTCCACAGGGTTCTGTGCTAGGACCAATTTTATTTACATTATACATGCTTCCCTTAGGCAGTATTATTAGAAAGCATTGCATCAATTTTCATTGTTATGCAGATGATACTCAGCTTTATCTATCAATGAAGCCAGATGACGCATATCAATTAATTAAACTGCAAGAATGTCTTAAAGACATTAAGGCCTGGATAACCTCTAATTTCCTGCTTCTAAATTCAGATAAAAGTGAAATTCTTGTACTCGGCCCCACAAATCTTAGAAACATGGTGTCTAACCAGATACTTACTCTGGATGGCATTACTTTGGCCTCCAGTAACACTGTGAGAAATCTTGGAGTCATTTTTGAGCAGGATTTGTCCTTCAATGCACATATTACACAAATATGTAGGACCGCTTTTTTGCATTTGCGCAATATTTCTAAAATTAGAAACATCCTGTCTCAGAGTGATGCTGAAAATCTAATTCATGCATTTATTACTTCTAGGGTGGATTATTGTAATTCATTATTATCAGGCTGTCCTAAAAGCTCCCTGAAAAGTCTTCAGCTGATCCAAAATGCTGCAGCTAGAGTACTGACAGGGACTAGAAAGAGAGAGCAGATTTCTCCCATATTGGCTTCTCTTCATTGGCTCCCTGTTAAATCTAGAATAGAATTTAAAATCCTTCTCCTCACATACAAGGTCTTGAATAATCAGGCTCCATCTTATCTCAAAGACCTCATAGTCCCGTATCACCCCAACAGAGCACTTCGCTCTCAGACTGCTGGCTTACTTGTGGTTCCTAGGATACTTAAGAGTAGAATGGGAGGTAGAGCCTTCAGCTTTCAGGCCCTTCTTCTGTGGAACCAGCTTCCAGCTTGGATTCAGGAGACAGACACCCTCTCTATTTTTAAGATTAGGCTTAAAACTTTCCTTTTTGATCAAGCTTATAGTAAGGGCTGGATCAGGTGACCCTGAACCATCCCTTAGTTATGCTGCTATAGGCCTAGGCTGCTGGGGGGGGTTCCCACAATAGACTGTTTCTTTTCATTCACCTTATTTACTTTGTTTATACTCCACTCTGCATTTAATCATTTGTTATTATTAATCTCTGTCTCTCTCCCCTCACCCAACCAGTCACAGCAGATGACTGCCCCTCCCTGAGCCTGGTTCTGCTGGAGGTTTCTTCCTGTTAAAGGGGAGTTTTTCCTTCCCACTGTTGCCAAGTGCTTGTTCATAGGGGGTCGTTTTTGACTGTTGGGTTTTCTCTGTATTATTGTAAGGTCTTTACAAAGCGCCTTGAGGCGACTGTTGTGATTTGGCGCTATATAAATGTAGCGCTCTCCGTAAATAGAAATATTAATAGGGGTAGGGCTTTTGGGTTCTTATGCTATATTCACTATGTTTTAACCCTGATTAAGTCAGTGTCAATTTAAGCCTTGGATTTAGGTTACACGGTACCAATAAAACCTTTCGAAAGACACTTTTTAAAACTCACCTTTAAGGGTTTCTGTCTCTCCAAGTGTTTTAATCAAAAAACCTGTAAACACACTTTTCAGATGAAATGGTTTCTACTTATCTATAAGCTATAAACAAACTCACGGCACTCAAGTTTTAACCCATTAACGTTCCGCGGCCCGATCCCGGGCCGTCACGCAGCATTTTTAAATATACAGTCAAATTGCTCCGTCCCTGTATGGTCAAACCACACATACTACACATCTAAAGATAGCTACAGTTCTCCTCTTTCTAACCATGTATTCCATTCCCAGGTACAAGAAACATAGCATATACAGCGCACAGTAATATAAGCCAATAGCCGGAGCTAGTAATTTGACTTTGTTACCTTCCGACGGCTCGTCTGGAGACCAAATCTTCATAATTCTCCACAAATTTGGCATCATTCTGTCCATAACAGTCCAGTGAATATAATCCAATACATCCATGAGGTCAAAAACACGAGTCGTATCCACAAGGGCACCAAAACAGAGCCTAAACCTTTCTTGAAAAAACGTAAACAAGCTTTGTTGCTCGCTTTTAGCTGGTCTAACTCCTGTTGAATCGCCCATTTCGTTACAAAATGGAAGCCGGGAGTCTTAGGCTTTGATTGACACCTAACTTGACCAACTGGGACACTTTGACGGCTGTCTATAGCGAGGAACAGCCAATGAGTGTCACAGACTAGCACAAGATCTGCCCCTCTTTGATTGATGGAAAATCCAACCTATCAGCTTCCAGAATAAAAATAACGCTACAGACGCTTAGCCAATGAAATTCTGAACACGTGGATGTATAGTTTGAGGGGTTTTTTAAATGTCTGTAAAGGGGAGCATGCTTCGAATGAGAGATTAGTGATTACAGGATTTCTGTGCGCTCATGTATAACAGTTGTTTTATGTGTGCTATTGCTGTTTTGATGGGGTTTTTTTGTTTAAAACATTGCCAACACACAAAGAGAAGATTATAAAAGGCTATAATGCCATGAAAAAACTCCAGTCAAGTGTGTACATGCCTTTGTAAACCGTGATGACTCGCACAGAGAAAACAACATGTAAAATAATGTGCCATGAGTATGTAAATAGTTTTATTTAATATTTTTATTTAAAACATAGTATGTATATAGTATATATAATAATATTTGTGTGTTTATTAAAATGTTTGTTGACTATAGCACTGGTTTGGACTACTTTTTATAATGCACACGTTTAGTGTACTCTTTATTGCTTTTTATGATAAAATATGAATTTCTAAAACAGGGAGAGTGGCTTTGGCTCTATATTCTAATTCCTCTAAGTGTAAGCTTTCATTAGAGCCCTCATTGATGTCTGTAGGATGAAGCATTCAGAAGTTATTGCATATTTCAGGGTTGTCCAAGTGTCTCGAAAATGTCACTCTGAAAAACGTACAACCCATACCTTATGGAATATGCTGTAAAATGCTCAATTTTACAGCTATTGCTTTCAAATTTGAAATGGGAATAGCCAAGACAGTAGTTATAGTTAGGCGGCCCTTTCACACCTAAGGTGTGAAAATCGCACCTAGGTGTGAAAAATGCATTGCGCATGCGTGTGAGGTGCGTGTTTGCGCATGCGTGTGATAATGACGTATACGTGTCCGTTCAAAAACAAAGGAGCTCATTGTCTCTCCTTACAAGGGGGGGGTTTTTCCCAGACGGTCATCAAAGAGGTTCAAACTCACAAGACAGTGGATAATTAAAAATACAAAGGTAAATAATCTAATATCCGAGCTCACCTGTGGTGCATGATACAGACAGTGCTTAATTAAAATACTATGACGTAGTAATAGTCCTATATCCTAGTTCAACAGTGGGATTGTTCATTTACATACAGTAGGTCTGAGGATCCTGGCTACACATCAAAGGATCATGATGTGTGTCTCCACCTAGTGGGATGTGTCTTAAGTTATAGGGTGTGTGTATATAAGAACGTATGTACCTCACTTCTTCAATTGATCTCCTGCAGCAGCACATCTCCGGAGATTTTTTTTTTTTTTTTTACATCGACAGCGCGCGGCGTATACATCTTTGGAGAGAATTTGCGGCAGCTAGCGAACCACCAACCACCCATCTAAACAGCCATGACGTCCTTCAACCCACTTGCCGGACTGAACCCGTCTGACCCATTTGGAATCAGGACCGACTTCGGAGGTACGTCATCAGATGCGCAGATTGATGGTCGTCCACACAAAAAGAAACATGATGATGAAGAGGGTGTATTTAAAACAGATTACCATGGTGTGAACGGGTACGTGTATTCAGCTAAATATAGGGACGGTAAGGTGCTGCTGTGTGTGAATTGCGGGGATGAAGAGATTTGGGGGGTTGGTGCCACACATCATATGTCTATTAAAAACTGGAGACTTTTTCGCAATGTGGTTCGGCCTGACCTGGACCAGACAGGCTTCCCCGACATGCTGTATGCATCCCAGTGGTATTCACCAACAGGGCCTGAGTTGTATAGAGTGGAGGCTGATCGTTACAACCGTCCCACTGAGGAGTTTATTTTTTTGAGTGTTTGTGAAGACAGGGAGAAAGTTATTGCATCCAGAGGAGTCGAGAGCTGGAGATTAAACCCGTATCCTACCACAAAAGCTGAGCGCATGAGTTGGTTTAAGGACTTGTTTTTTATCCAGTGGGCAGATTGGAGAGCTGTGCAGCGAATGTTTAAGGAGGTCGATGCGTTTATCAAGAGAGACAAGCTCAACAAGGGTTATGAGAACGTTAGAAAACGCCTTGTTTTTGATGATTTCACCCTTACTACGAAGACTGCTGAGCCTTCTGCCTTGTGTAGGCCGAAAATCATCAGAATGGCAGACTACTAGGAATAAAAATAAATAAATAATGGTACGTTTTGTTACTATTTTGTATATATATATATATATATATATATATATATATATATATATATATATATATTACATTAATGGTGGATACATAACTAATGATGATTTTTTGTTTGTTTTTTTCCAGACGTTAAAACATCACCATCTGTTACACCTTCACATCCAGCACATATGTTGACCATTCCTCCTCCTGATTCACCACCTCGGTCACCATCATCCCCGCCCCACCCGTGGGTAGTGGAGCTGTCAGACGAGAGTTTGAAAAACGTCAAAATCGCCACCATTCGTCTACTGACGTGTGCTATACGAAAGTATAGAGAAGAGGTGTGTTACGGATGTATCGTTAATCACCCGAGCCAAATGCAGCATGAATGCATATGGGAAATCCCAGATTTCTATTTCGCTACACATTATGAGGAGATCGTAAAGATATTGTGGACCCCAAGATTCATCCCGGCGGTCAGACTCTTTTTCTCTGTGCCACCAGCAGCCTGTGGGAGTCACGCAACGAGCTAACAACAGCCGTAAATATCATTCTAACTGAATTATTGCCTTCAGCAAACATTGAGCAGGCTATGAATGATGTATTCTTACCTCTGATGAGTGAAGATGGGGATGCATCTGTTAAATACGCCCATCTAGGAATGATAGAACACTATTGGTCTGGAAGACACATGTTGTAACATAATCATTGCATATTTGTTCTTGTCATCCATGTGTTTGAAATAAAAACGTGTGTTATTCCATACAGACTAATCATTTTACCCTGCACTCATCATGGAAAACGCACTGCGCAAAATATATCATAACCACGCTCACCCTGCGGGGCTGGCTAGTGTGTGTAAATTATACAATTGTGCTGTTGAGTTGCTTGATAAACCACCAACATTCACTGAGGTGAAACAATATTTAATGACAGATGATACATATACTCTCCACAAACCTGCTAGAATAAACTTTCGCAGAAACAGAGTATTGGTGAACGGTATAGACAAGCAATTTCAGGCTGACTTGGTTGACATGCGTGAATATGCATGTGATAACGACAATGTGAATTATTTGCTAACCTGTATAGATGTATTTTCAAAGTATGCGTGGGTTAGGTGTGTTAAAACAAAGTCCGGACGCGCTGTAGCTGATGCTTTTGAGGATATTTTGGCTGAAGGACGCATCCCTCTTAAACTTCAAACAGACAAAGGAACCGAATTCTATAACGCACATTTTCAAAAAGTGTTAGACAAATATAATATCACACACTTCTCAACACATACTGAAATCAAGGCAGGTGTCGTCGAACGTTTTAACAGAAGTCTGAAAACACGAATGTGGAAATATTTGACCTCTGCAAACTCTAGAAGATATATAAACGTCATACAGGATTTTGTACAGGCATATAACGATTCATATCATAGATCTATTAAAATGGCACCAAAAGAAGTGAACGCAGACAATGAGGAATTAGTGTTTAAAACATTGTACAAATCGAAGCCTGATGAGGTGAATGGTTTTAAATTTAATGTGGGGGACAAGGTAAGAATTTCAAAACTGAGAGGTAAATTTAGAAAAGGCTATGAACAGACTTATACGGACGAGATGTTTACCATAAAACAGCGACTGGGGAGAAGATCACCACATGTCTATATATTAAATAATCTTAGTGGGCAAGAGATCGAGGGAACATTTTATGAACAGGAAATACAACATGTTATTATCGATAAGAATAAAATCTTTAAAATAGAAAAAATACTAGCTAGAAAAAAAGTGGGTAGGAAGAAGATGGCTCTGGTGAAATGGCTAGGTTGGCCGTCTCATTTTAATTCCTGGATACCTGAAAAAAGCATATTAAATGTGAAATAAAAACACGCAACACAGACTACGACACACCACTCTTTTTTAAGGTTGTGAAGACGAATGATGGAGAAAAAGAATGGGTTTTATGTTACGCTACCATCAAATGCGTCACAGCACATTTATCCAAATAATAAGATATGGAGTTTCAGAACTAAACTGGCTAAACCTATCATTCTGAATGAGCCGTATGAAGTTGGTATTATCGAATTTCAATACCCTAGAATCTGGAACACCTTTTCAAAATCTGATGCTATGGTAGTCGTGTATGTCCCTAAAAGAAAATCAAATGTCTATGTGCACCTTCCCATGGGATATTATGATTCAATAGCGCAAATAATAAAAGAGTTTTATTCTGAATATCTTAAACTGACACAATCCACGGACTTCAGCATTTATCACAACCTGATTACAAATAGAATACATGCAGTAGCACAGGAAGGAGTTACTTTAACGTTTAAAGGTCGGCTAGCCGAAATACTGGGTTTTAATCCTGGAGAAGCTTTTACACTCTCTAAGACATCCAAATCCGCCCCTCATCCTGCTGACATTCACGGGGGAAGATATAATATTTTTATATACAGCGATATTGTAGATTACCAGCTGGTAGGCGACTCCCATGTACCCCTCCTCAGATGTATAAATGTAGCGAACGAAGACCGCTCCATCCCCATTCTCACATTTGACAGACCGCATTACACTTCGGTGTGCAAATCTGTTATAGACGATATTGAATTATCTTTGAAAGACGATCAGAATCAATTCATTCCCTTTATCTACGGCAAAGTAATTGTAAAATTACACTTCAGACCTGCGAGACATTATTTTTAAAAATAAAAAAATGTTGCGCACACCATACATTCGTGACGAGACCAAATATCTCAACTACTATATCAATCAGGCTGGTGGAGATATGCCCGGATTCATAGGAAGCAGTGTACAATACGGTAACGGATTAGGAGGAATCTTTCGCACACTCTTCAGGTTTGCTGTCCCGTTATTAAAAAGGGGATTTAATATTGCCAAGCCTCATCTGAAATCTGCAGCCACGGGGATCGTATCAGATGTGGTTTCAAACATCGCAAGACGTGTGGGGTCTGAAAAACAAGAGGGAAATGGATTATTGGTTTACACATCTAAACCGTCGAGATCCCCACCCACTTCACACAGACGTCACACCAAAGCAGCCAAGAAACGCAAAACACGCTCCTCCTCATCCTACTCCTCATCCAAAAAAAGAAGAAAACCCATCAAAACAAGAAGAAGCACCACTTCAAATCTGGCTTTTAAAGGGAGAGGAACGGTGAAAGACATATTCTAAGATTAGATAATCATGTCTCTCATCCATACACAATCAGCTGATTGCTTGAAGTCTGAGGTGGATATTTTTACAGTTCCGTTTACACAGACGTCAATTGAAAAATGTACATTTATTGAAATTCCTCCCCTGTCGGCAGTGACAGACAGTGGGCCTCTTGAGTTTTTTATTTCATCAAGCGGTGAAGATTATCTGGATTTGAATGATTCTTATATATTTATAAGAGTCAAAATAACAAATGCTGACGGCACGCAGTTGGATAATGCAGCAGATGTAGGATTTATAAATTACCCAGGATGCACGCTCTTCTCTCAACTAGATATAACGTTGGGAGATCGTCTAATAACACAGTCGTCAAACACCTATCCTTATAGAGGGATAATTGAGTGTTTAATTAATTACAGCAAGGATACGTTGGACACGCAGTTTAGTACAGGGCTGTTCTGTAAGGATACTGCATCACATATGAATGTGACATCCATAGAAGGTGATAATCAAGGTCTGGTCGCCAGAGGGAGACACACTGGAAACAGCAGAATTGTGGAATTAATAGCACCAATTCACGCGGATATGTTTTTTCAAGATAAACTCTTGTTGAACGGTGTTGATCTGTCTCTAAAGTTTACCAGGTCTAAAGATGAATTTTGTCTCATGACGGGTCAGAATGCTCAGTACAAAGTTAAGATTATCTCAGCAAGTTTGTCAAAAAAGTAACAGTTTCCCCCACGATCAGGTTGGCACACAGCAAAGCTCTACTGCATGCAAATGCTAAATACCCTATAGACAGGGTTACGTTGAAAACATTCTCCATTCCAGCAGGAACACGTCTCAACACACAGGACAATCTATTCCTAGGAGCCATACCGCAATTTATCATTGTAGGATTTATTGATAATGAGGCATACACAGGCAGCTATGCACGGAACCCATTTAATTTTGAAAACTGTGCTATAGAGTTTATGTGTCTGTATGCTGAAGGACATTCATACCCAGCCAAACCATTTCAGCCCCACTTTCAGAGAGGTCAGTACCTCAGAGAGTATTATCAGTTAATTCAAACCACAGGCCGTCATCTAAAGGACAGACCTCTGGCTATATCAAGACAGGATTTTGGATCCGGATACACACTGTTTTGTTTCAACTTGGAAGCTGGCGAAGGCCATTCTGGGAATGTGTCCCTGATTAAAACAGGCAATGTGCGCCTGGAAACCAGATTCAGAAATCCTCTGCCGCGTACTATGAACCTTATTTGTTATGCTGTTTTCGACTCAATTATTGAGATATCAAACATGAGACAAGTACTTTTGGACTACTACTAAAGTAGACATGAATACTGTGGAATTAACCTCAGTCGTTAAAAGAATAATTATTAATGGGACCTATTTTCTAGGAGTATTTGCATGCGATCAGTTACCTAAAAAGACAATATCGACAATTCCCTGCATGGGAATTGTAAACACAGATCCATCATCCTTACCCGGACATCACTGGCTGGCTTTTTATATCACAAAAGACAGACGAGGTTTATTTTTTGACAGTTTTGGTAACTTGCCAGACAAATTCCCACATGAGATAATAGACTTTCTAATGAAAAACTGTGATAATATTATGTATTCTGGAAGACAAGTTCAGAGCTTCTTTACCACAACTTGTGGCCATCATTGTGTGTTTTTCTTGTATCACATGCAAAAAGGTGTAGCCTATAATCAGTTGATTAATATGTATACTTCTAACCTTGTCTGTAATGATGCTATGGTATGTCGCTTTGTTAACAAAATACAACCAGTTTCTAAGTGTTTAGGATATAGCTTTGATTGTGTACAACGTTAATGTTATGTAAAACGAGACAATAAAGACGATGAAAACCACAGATTGATTCATTTCATTTATTTTCAGAAAAAATATAAAAAACAGCTTTATCAAGCAAAATATACAGACATGTAGAATATTAAAAACAGTTTTATCAGACAATATATATACAGGCAAAAATCAAATAAAAGAAAAAAAATCAAATTAATGAGAAAAAAAATCAAAATCCTTCCCAGTTACCAACAGGCCTTCTCATCTTTTTAACCGTACTAATGGGTGTATGATCACTCTGCGCCCGTTTTCTACCAATCTGCGGATCATATTTAAACAAGCCAATACTCCTGCGCACGTGTGTGTTGGGAAAGACAGAAGACGGTACGTTTAATCCTGTGAGTGTTTTTAAAAATACAATCCATCCGGAGGGTCTTGAATCATCAGAAACATTATGTACAGCAGTGACACTTTTAATTAACCCCTTCTTACCGACGGGAGCGCCCGCGCTCCCATTTGCATATGCATTTTGTAACCTCGGTAGAACCGCAACCAAATAAAAGAGACAGTAACACTTTTTTGCATCTAAAACCAGAGGAATTACACTTACATTTTGTGCATTCAGTGTGTCCCAGGGTACTGCATCTTTTCTCTAACAGGTTTGTAGAAATCTTGTAAAAAGCGCAAACAATAAAAACATTATAATCCAGACGCGGCGGCTTTTTTGATGCAATTAGCTGTTCACGGGGATTCCTACATTGAAATGCATGTCATCACGATGTCAGCATCAACTATCTCGGATTTTTTTGGCGCGTAATTGAACACAACAACAGGAAGTGACGTCATCTCCCGGGAAATCTGTTCGCCTCGCTTGTAGTCGCACTCTCGCTGCCGCTTGTAGTCGCACTCTCGCTGCCGCTTGTAGTCGCACTCTCGCTGCCGCTTGTAGTCGCACTCTCGCTAGTTGGATTCTCGTTTGAAAAAACACAGACACACATAGATCGCACACATTACACAAACATTGCCACAAACACACTACACACTGCCGCACAAAAAATAATGGTACCGCGAAAACCCGGACCCGCGAAACGGTACTCCGTACACGAAGCTTTGGCGCTAATCACCGCGCCGGATGAAGATGGGGCTTCGGTCCACTCCTCTGGTCCGGATTCGGCTGATAGTGGCGATGAAGCGGACTTCCTTGAAGGCGTGGATCCGTGCCATGACATGTATGTATATATTCATGAAATATTGGGTTTATTTTTTTAGATAGAGAAAAGTAAGGAAAATATACAACTGTAAGAATTTCGCGCCAAATACGCACTATTACTTTATTACTCTCATGCTAAACACGCGTAACACATCGTGTAACTTCTCCTGTGTGCAGTGTTGCTGATGTTGAGGAGGAGATATTTGATGGATCCTCTTCCACTGAGCCACCCTGCACTGTGGAGGGAGGCAGAGGGAGAGACAGGAGTCGGAGGAGTCGGCCTCCAGCAAAGCGGGGAAATCGCTCCAGATCAGAGAGACTTTCTGGTGATGTAGCTGCCTGGAAAAATGAAACCGAGCCTGACAGTTTGCCACGTCCCCTACCACATTTCCTGCCTAAAAGAAGGCCAGGTGTGCAGCCACCTCTCTCAGAATTTGTGGACAGTCCAGCTCCATCAGAACTATTCAAGCAGTTTTTTGATCAGGCAACTATCAAAACATTATGTGTAAACACAAACAAAAATGCAGCCAAAAATATTGCTGCTGGGAAAAAATTCAGATGGACTGACATTACAGAGACTGAGATGTATCAGTACATTGGGCTGACACTGTACATGGGGCTTCTGAAGCGGCCGAAGATCAAAGATTTTTGGTGCACCAGTTCCATCTTCCGTGTGCCGTATCCTCCTCAGATCATGCCCAGAGATCGCTTCTACAACATCGCCTGGAACATCCATATGAGTGACCCTGCAGAAGATGCTCTCAATGACAGCAGGAAAGGCACGGATAATTATGACTGCCTGCACAGAATTCGCCCTCTGTATGACAGCTTACGTGTAGCCTGCAAAGCTGTTTACCACCCCCAGCAACACCTTTCGGTGGATGAGCGCATGGTAGCCACCAAAGCCCGAATTGCTCTGAAGCAATATATAAAGAACAAACCCACAAAGTGGGGGATAAAACTTTTTGTGCTGTCTGACAACACAGGCTACACGGTTGACTTCAGCATTTACACAGGCAGGTCCACTCTGGTAAGTGGGAAGGGGCTGTCGTTTGATGCTGTGATGTCACTCATCCAAAAAAGCTACCTGGGATCTGGATATCACATTTATTGTGATAATTTTTACACCAGCCCAGCACTTTTCAGGCACCTGCATGGCCTGGGATTTGGAGCCTGTGGCACATTTAGGGACACAAGAATTGGCATTCCAAAAACAAAAGAAAATGCCCTGACCAAAAAATCTCCAAGAGGGACCATCAGGTGGATCAGAGAGGGACCTCTCATCTTCATCAAATGGATGGACACTAGGGAGGTGAGTGTGTGCTCCACCCTGCACACTGCCTTTTCAGGGGACACTGTCAAGAGAGCATGCAAGGTTGGTGGGAAACACAGAGCAATTGAGGTGCAGGTGCCAACAGCTGTAAAGGACTACAACCAATTCATGGGTGGGGTTGACCTTTCAGACCAGCTAATTGGCTCCTATTCCTCATGGAGAAAGAGCAAGAAATGGTACGTCACAGTGCTGCATCATTTCATTGACATTGCTGTAACTAACAGCTATTTGCTCAGCAAGCAGCTGTGTAGCAGACTGAAGCAGCAACCAATGACACACCAGGCCTTCCAGGAACTGCTGACAGCTGAGCTCTGTGGGGTCCCCTCACAACCAGTCCTGCAGAGCTATGACCATTTTCCTGTTGCCATTTTTGAAGGGGCACCTGACCAGAAAAAGGCCACACAGGGGCGCAGGAAGTGCAGGCTGTGTGGGAAGTGCACTCCCTTCATTTGTGAGGCATGTAAAGTACCTCTGTGTGTCATTGTGGACAGGAACTGTCACAAGACCTACCACAGCTCCGCTTGTGGTACTGAGAAGTGACATTTTATTATGCCTTTCTGTATTTTAGTTCTTGGGACACTTGGATCTTGATTGTACTATTGTAAATAATTGCTCTGAGGTAAATACTGTATTTTTTGCAAATTGTGCCAATACAATTTTTATGTTAATTTTTGCTACACTAAAAAATAAGCGTTTTTCAATAATCTCAATAATCTATCACAGCTCCACTGGTGCTAATGAAATGGAAAGTTTTAACAATACCTTTCTTTTTATGAATTCCTGGGACAGTTAAAAATTTGATTGCACTTTTGTAAATAGTTTATTTTTGATATATATGCTGTCTTTTTGCAAATTGTTCATAATATTGCATTTTTCGTTTTTGCTACAGTTTATAAAAATGAGTGTATCTCCAAAATGAAGTTATGGATGCACTCCAAATAAATTTTCTGTGTTTTGAAAGACCTCTGTGCAACTTTTTCTCATTTACAATTTTGAGGGATACAGCTATGGATTTTATTTATCTAGAAAAATATATAAAAATAAAAAACAATTTTTATTTTTTTGTGGATTAGTGCACTTTTTAGCTAATTTCTGTAGTTGTTATGGATTTATTTCATACATATTATTAAAATTTGGGATGTAAGGATTCTATTGATGTATAGAAAGTTGAAATAGTCCAAAAAATGGCACTACAGCATGTAAAAATGTAAAAATATGGTCTGGCGGACTTGTTCTATTGTAGGTACTAAGGGGTTAAGTCATAAAGGTGTGATCCTCTGACAGTTTGATTATCAAGAATAATTTCCCCACGTTCGTTCCATGATACATCAGGTGTACGCATCAGAGCAGATAGGATAAGCTCTGCATTTCTCCTGCTCTTTTTGGGCATGTATGTCAAAACATCATTAGCAATTACATCGTCACTCATCTGCTGATGCTGTTCCTGCTGCTGATACATGTGTAAAGCTGATTCGTCAGGGAAAGACAGTGTCAACACATTCTTTTCATTCTGGCCTTGTTTCACAAGTGATAAATATCTTTGAAGAACAGCAGAATACTTTTTAGCTTTTTCATATTCATTCATATCAGGTATTTGCAACACTTCAGACATAGCTTTGTCCAACTCATTTTGCACAGAATGTCTGATGGAAGAAGTATTTTGCTGTTGCTGCTGCTGCTTTAAAAATTCCATCTGATGCTGTGGAACCAAATACATTTTCTGAGTGTGCTCCATATCATCTATTAGCTATGAGACTGGTAATGAATGGTATTGCAGCCCCTAATAAAGGGAGGAGAAATCCTCCAGATAGGTTGATGGTTCTTTTCTTACTAATTATTTTGACTTTCTTGTCAGCAATTAGTCTGATTATAGTCTTTTTCTTTTTTAGTTGTTTGTACTGATGATCACTGAGAGGTATGTTACCTTTCATTACATTAAGAGCTATTTCACACAAAGCATTGATAAAATCTAAACTAGCATTCTTAATAATTACACGCTGTACAGCCGGAGGGGATTTGTGCAGCAATTCCAACAGAGATAAATTTCTACGTATGCGACTCGACATTTTTCACTTCTTTAACCTCTTTTTAGGAATATAAATAGCTGTGCGGTCAGGTAGCAAACCACTTCTGAGTCTTAAATGGTCGAGGGTCTTGCCTTTGTAATCGATGAGCATGAACCCGAAAGGCGTGGCGGTGGCGTCATTAAAAGCTTCTAAAAAATATTTGATGTTACCGGGAAACATTTGTCTACCTAAAACTGAGATCTGACATTTATCCCTAGGATTGTTGAACAAAATTAAATAATTTGTGTTCAGAGAAATAGTTCTGCTAGATTTCCCCTGAATAAACAAGTTCTGAACTAAATAGATACAGCTCAAATTCCTGTGATGGACATACTTGGTGAACACGTTTTGTACTTCCAAGTTACTGGCAGCGTCATTCATTAAATCATCTATAATAAGTAAATTGTTCTTGTCAGGAGGTAGCAGGGTGTCGTCACACAAGGAGTCAGGGAGACCATTCACAAAATTAATACTCCTGATCTGAAGAAGTTGATCATATATGGGTTGCCAGCATGAGTAAATGTAAACAATATTATCAATATTATGGGATATGATTGCTGATGCGTTTTCAATAATGGTCTTGACCGTATGTGTTTTACCACAACAGCTCGGCCCGCTAATTACCATGCTAAATGGATGTTGTAAGCGGGTATCAAAGCATAAATCAGGTTTAATATCCATACGGTAATGTGGTGTAGTCGCTAAGAACTCTCCGCTTATTGTACACCACACGCACCTTTTTAACAGTGACATCATTCTTCAGGTGGAAGCCCTTTTTGTCTCTTTTGATGGTGTCAGAGACAGCCGTCACGTGTGCGTCTGTGTTCTGGTTTGCCACATATGAATTGACTAAGCCTTTCAACGCATCATGCGTGACGATTTTAGAGTTTACGGCGTTCAGTGTTACACCTTTGCACTTTACCACGGTTTTGCCTTGATTCGTGCGATAGCCGTAACACTTTGGACCCCCAGAAACAAACTCGACAATGTATTCGTCATCACCATGCTTACCGGTGGAGAGTTCACTTGTGAGGTCGCCGAGAAATGGCCCCAGCGGGGGATTCCATTCACCCTCTCTTGATGTGAAAATGACAGAATCAGTGTCACAGTAGAGCACCCTATGCTGCAGACTGTCCAATAAGTCGTACAGCATAAGCCTGGCGTGTGCCGTCGTCATGGCACCAACAAACACATTCACATCTCTCACTCGAGCTGTTCTAGCGTCTAGCGTGCGTCCACTGCACCATGGCAACCTCATCAGAGATGAAGCAGAATTGCCGCACATCATATTGATCACTGAACATGAGCTGTGTGAAACGAGATGGCTCAGTGATTAGCTCACACGTCGGCATGTTTGCTCTCATGCTGAAACGACCCCACAGTGAGTTCAAGAGAAGCTTGTTGCAGCTTCTGACCGCCTTGTTCACACGTATCTTTGAAGGGTCTAACATGATGCCTTCATGCTCATAATACTGTTGAATGTAAGCCTCCTGCTCTTCAGGAGTTTTGACATTCTCGGGGTATCCAGAGGCTTCCTGCTTACATTTCAGGAAAGTTTTAACGTAATCTTTAAAAAGTGAAGCAGACCTGTTAGGGAAATGCCAGACTTCGCAGATTGAGACGATTTTATATCCCTTTTCAACAGCTTTTTCGAGTTCAAACGATACCCAGACACCATCCAACTGACGTTCAGCGTCAGAGTGCCCACACACAGTCTCCTGGTTCTCCTCTACAGCGCACGCTGCACACAATGGGAACATGAGCTTGTTGTGACACCTGAATGGGAGGACGGGATGGTAGAGACCTCTAGGGGGCAATACAGAGCATTTCACAAACCCAAAATATTTATCCACCGTGTCAAAATCTTTGTAGATGATGACAGGATGGCCCAGGGGATACGGTTTTTTAAACTGCACAGTTGGGTAGAGGCTTGTAAAGTCATAATAATGAATTTTTTCACCATCACTGACTTTGTGGTACAGCTTGATCGCATTAGTACGCCCTCCAAACAACGCTTCCCTAGGATTCAGTCTCTCAGGCTTTCTATAGCTGCTCATGAACGCCATCACAGAGGGATCTGTCTGTTTCAACTTCTGCCAATCACACTCCCACATCACCACCACGTTTAAGCCATGCCGTTGTCTCAACGCTTCAACCTTCTGACAGAAAGTGTGGTACTGCTTGCCATACGACACTTTACACACAGGATTAATCTCACTCTCCGCATAACATTTGGGGCATCCGTGAAACACACAACCTGCAAATTCAAAGCATGTGTTTGTGTCTGTGTGGAAACCGTCCACATAATACGGACCGACAGTCTGCTCTCCTCCCCGAAGGGCATGCTTGATCACAATATTGTGCCTGCGGGCCAAATACTCCAACCACTCAATAGAGACGTTAAGAGTATGTCTTATGTTGGTAAATGTAAGCGGTGTCGTGGGTGAGAGCGAGTGTGTTTTTTTTGAGAAAGTTTGTTTTATACACACCCATTGCATACGACGCTATGGTCACATGTCTGAACGGATAGAGCCCCGCACACTCCTGCAGAGTCTCGCGGTAAATCAGACATGCCTTTCGCAGGACTTCCACATCATTAACACAGTATTTGCGTATTTTATGCTGGAAGTCGAAGCGGCTTGTGTGCATGGGCTGGTACCACTCCATGAATTTAGCTTTAGCAGCTGATGTCATGTTGTCATATCCATAAAAGGATGGATCAGGATACGGGCCAATATAAAACTCATTGGCCTTAGTATTAAATTTGTGAGGGAAATATCCCTTTTCCAAATCCTCGAACCCTAGTGCTGCTGGGGTCTTGGCAAGGCTCATGGGGAGGAAACTGAATGAATCAATCCAATGTTGATCATAACCGTCATCATGCATTATTATTACCCTGCTACCTCTCATTGTGACGGAAGGAACAATTCTTTGTCTGACAAAGTGTTCTAAAATTAAGTAACTGTCAAAACCAGACGCGTTGTGTGCTATAAACGTGTATCCACGATATTTTTCACATCTGTAATGACTGATGAATGCAGTCACACACTTTGACGTGTTGTAGCAGAACTTGTTTCCCTGAAAATCCATGGCACAGACGAAGTTTGCTTCATGTTTACCATTTTCAAACCTGGTCTTGAAATCATAAAATATGTATTTATCATTAGGCTTTTGTTTGTCGACAGGTTGAATGAAACACAGGTGCTGTGTTTCATCCGGAGTTTTCGCTTCGTGGCAGTGTGGACACTTAGCCGGCGTGCAGACGTGGTGTGATTTCTTACTGTGTCTATACACGCTACCGCATTTGTCACAGTATTTCATGTAACCACACGGTATCTTATTATGTATCGGATCAGGTGTTTTGTGGTATTGATAACAGATGGAAGACTTACAAATGCGTTTACAGTCTTCACATCTGATGGTTGGTTCGGATTGTTGTTGTTGTTGTTGCTGTTGTTTACATGCTGGTGTATAACAAACATTGCATGTCTCTGAACATTTATGTCGGAGCGGGGCTTCGTATGTTTTGTAACAAAGGTTACAGAAATACGAGCAGCCGAAAAATCCTGTGAGATTTTCAATCAAATAGTAGTGGTTATCATGGAGATACAGGTAAATTGTGTCGGGTTTTGCTTTTGTGGTTGTGTGGAAAGGCTGCACGCGTTTACGCCCTGCAGAAGAGTGGTGGAATACTACAATTTTGGCATTTAAGGTCGATTCAAATTTACAGACATCTGAGGGCATCACCTGCTGTGTTATGTCTAGGCCTGCATTTATGTGTGTCTGTCTAGCTATGACGTCTTTTTCTGACTTGTTTTTTTTCTGGATGGATTTTGTGTGTGAGACACCTGCTGAAACACAGGTTGTCGTCATTGGCTGGGTTGTATAGATGCTGTCCTTTTTTAGCCAGAATTTCATTATAAAACATGTTCTTTAGTTTTAAACGTTTACCACGACCACCGCCTCTGTTCAGCGCAACACTGACAATGAACTCGAGCTCATCATCGCCAAGTGTATCATCGTTACTTTGCATAACTGCGGCTATCTCATCGAGAAAAACATCAGCGTTATAATCGTTATCTGAATTTAACACAGCTTGTACGTCGCTAGATAAGCTGGGCCCTCTTAAAACAACATTCAAAGCACTAGATGGGGGAGCCCCGTCCACCGCACGATCGATAACATTACCTAGACATTCTCGCAGTATTGCAGGTGCTTGGCTGGGATTATCTAATCTTATGTTTCTGAAATCTATGGGCTGTCTGAATTCACGCCCATTAAAAACAGGTATGTCCCTAGCCATACCACCGCTTTGCAAAATACCATTCACATCAGAAGGGATGGATTCCACACAGGCTGTGGTAACATCACTCCGCACACTGGTAACATCTATGCATGGTCTATGACTGGAGGACGATGGCATCACGAGATGATCACCATCAACAGCGTGTATGTGTGCATTATCAGCACAACCAACATTAGACATGCTATCGCTCATCAGAGACGGCGATTGAAACACCCAGTCGTCTTCGCAAAAATCAATCATGTCAGGGGCTACTAGTATATCATCCACATCATAGCTATGAGATGAGATGTTTGACAAGCACAGAGCATTGGACTCGCTAGCAGCAACAGCAACAGATAAAGCAGACGCGCCAGCAGGATCACAAGACATGTGTGGACGGTCGCAGTGTACGCCCCCACCGCTAGGGAGTGTGACAAGTGCAGTAGCAGGGTTGCTAACATTAGCATCGATAGCATTAGCAACTCTAGCATTACCATTAGCAACAGCATCATTAGTATTGATAGCATTAGCAACACAAACATTAGCATCAGCAGTATTAGCAGTACAAACAGTAGCATCAGCAGTAGCACACAGCAGACCCGCATTGCAGTGGGATGTAACAGTAGCATTAGCTCTGATGGTTGGGCAGACATTACCAACTGCAGTAGCGGCTGGATTGTAAAATGTGTGGGTGTGTGAAGAATGATTATTGCTGTCTGTGTTAACAGTTACAGCTTGTGTATTGCATGGTTCAACACTGTCTGATAAAGAGGCTGAGTTCATTACACTTCTTTTTAAACCATCACATGTTTTAACCATGTGATTACTCAATATATTTAAAATGTGGAGTTGTGTACGAAGTTTGTTATTATCGATATTCAAACCGCCAGAGGATTTAAATTTTTTCATCTGGGGTTCCATTGATAATCTGAGATCAAAGAGCGGATGAAGCTTCCTGACCTTGCAGTATTCTAATACTTACGGTCTCTAAAATAGATTTTAAAATATCTACAACGGCTAACTGTGTGTTTAAAATTTCTACCACGAATTGTCTTTTTTCTTTTAATTCAGTAAGGCTTGTTTCTCTGGTACAATGCCTGGTTTTGATAGAGTTTAAAACAGATGATAACACATTGGGATTACAAATATTATTATGACTGGCGACTTCAGGAGCCGGGGTTGACGCTACCCATGCGTTGTAAGCTTCAATCAAAACCTCATCAGTTATGTCATGCAAATTATTTTCGGGACCCCCAACTCTCATACAACGTGGATTTGTAGTACCGCAAAAAGAGGGACTATTGTCACCTGGTTCAGAGGAGTTGATTTGTTGTCCTTGTGGAATCTGGACGTCCTCCTCCTCTTCGCTGAAAAGTTCACCGTTGTTCAGCCTATGTACGTAGTCATTCAAAAGAGCGAGGCTATCCTTTTTTGCACAAGATTGATGTGGTGTAGGATGTGCGGTTGCTTTGTGATGTGAAGATGGTCCTGCGATCGCTGTGTCTCTCGTAGACGCTGTAATGCTCTCACACACACTCCCGTGCGCTGAGCGATAGAATCCACTCGCGGGCCCGTGACATAAAGATTGACGTCCTCCTGGTCCTCCCTGATGAAACGATATCCTGTGGTATGAAAGGCTGAATGAATATCACATAATAAAAATCAAATATAAATTCAAAAAAACACCAAAAAAAAAACCAAAAAAACAAACTGGTTTTACTCACCCACGATTTTCAGAATCCCTTCTTTTCTTGACGATTCAGCTAACGCTATGAAAAAAAAAAAACACGGGTTTGAGAAAGTTGTGTTGGATTTAATTCAGCCATAACTTGTTAAAGAAAAAAAGACTTACGGTTTGTAACGATCCTTAACTCCCCCAAAGGTCTTCGTATTATCTGGCCACGAGCATTCTTGTATGGATGAATGAAATAATCTGCTATACAAAGAAACATTAGATAGAAAGATTTTTTATTTTTTAAGAAAAAAGTGATTTTATATATATATATATATATATATATATATATCAGTGAAATCACACACCTCTTACATCACGCGCACTTCTCCTGAAGTCTCTATTCTGATCACTGTTGTCTAAAATCAAACTGTGTTTTTAAAAAAGAAATGAGATACTATACAGAATACAATTTGTTTTCACATAATTTTGTGTAAAATAACACGCTTACCTGAATCCATTTAAAAGTCCGAGTGTAGCGATGCTCCGGAGTCCGTTTAAAAAGAAAAAAAAACTCGGGGAAAAAAGAAATCAAGCGAAACCTCTTGGCAAGCGAGAGTTTCAGACGGCCTTCTCTCCTGTTCCCTGTTTTATAAAAGCACAAGCCTTTTGTATGGGTGAACGAACCACTGTTTTGAAATCGCCCCCTCCACTCGTTATTTCACGACCCCATTGTCTACCGCGGATGATTGGGATACTCCGACACGTGTGAATTGTCGTTGGATTGAAGCACTGTAAATAAAAACATAGGCTTCAGTCAGAGTCTGGTAACACACCATAACCCTTTGATCTGTAGCCAGGATCCTCAGACCTACTGTATGTAAATGAACAGCCCGAGCGGTGAACTCGGCCCTTACCGTTTTATTTCACAACCGTATTTTAATTAACTACTGTCTTGTGAGTTTGATCATCTTTGATGTCTGTCTGAGGGATAAAAAACACGTGTAAGGAGAGGCATGAGAATGAGTCAATGAGCTCGATTGTTTTGATTATAGTCTGACATTTTTTCAGTATGATCGGGATTTCTTTGGTTTTTTTTTTTACAGCAAATTTGTTTGATCACTAAACGATCTCACACAAGCCTGTGTGACTGCCTGGTAAAAAGAGAGAAAGCTCCGCGATTTTCGGCTTAACTTAGCATTACCTAGGCATTTGATTTTTGTAACCCCGTACAGGAGCTGCAGTTTTATCCGCACATATTCGCAGGTCAGGCCCGTGCTGCAAACAACACGATCGCGGTAAGTGGATGAACGGATCCCCCTAACGTGAGTTATTTCCTGAGGAAAAAAGTCTCAGATGGGTAAATCAGATTAAAAATAACTACAAAGCGATGTAAGAAACTAGCGTTGAAATGAAAACGCTAAACACTACAATCAGCTGTTGTCGCCGGATCGCGGCGTTTGTAAATGCCACATGTTACTGAGTTTGATTAATGGGAAATGTAGTGGATGTCTGTATATTGTTTTATTTTATTTAATTTATCATCGCATAGACTTTTTAGTAAGGTCGATTGTGTAATTATTTGTGTCTGTGTCTAAATAAGTGCCTCGGGTTTCAGGGGTGAATCTACTAATCTGATTGTGTAGTCGGGACTGGGACAGCCGGCTTTCCGCATGTAAATGATGTCACGTATCACACCCACTGTTGAACTAGGATATACGGCTATTATTTCACAACCGTATTTTAATTAAGCACTGTCTGTATCATGCACCACAGGTGAGCTCGGATATTAGATTATTTACCTTTGTATTTTTAATTATCCACTGTCTTGTGAGTTTGAACCTCTTTGATGACCGTCTGGGAAACCCCCCCCCCCCCCCTTGTAAGGAGAGACAATGAGCTCCTTTGTTTTTGAACAGACACGTATACGTCATTATCACACGCATGCGCAAACACGCACCTCACACGCACGCGCAAGGCTTTTTTATCACGCACGCGCACACCTTTCAGGCATGCGCAATGCATTTTTCATACCTAGGTGCGATTTTCACACCTTAGGTGTGAAAGGGCCGCCTAACTATAACTACTCAAGACCTCATTCTTTGCAATCATGATGTGTTTTAGTCCATAAGTACCAAATTCAACTGTCTACACTCTTTTTTTTTTTTTTTTAATCTAGGCGAGAAAAAAAATCTTCAAATCTGTCTGTTCAAAAGAGAATAACTTTCTGATAGTTACACTTAGAGGAAATCTTACTTTTGTATTAAAAAATATAGAATGTTACCTTTCCAAAATGCCCAAGCTTTTACACATAGTCCTAAGGGTTTAGGAACAGCTTTAACTTAAAAATTTGAGTACATTTTTAGGCGTTTTTGACACAAAACACCCGGAATGTTAAAGGGTTAAGAAACAATATGAACGGATTTACTTAAAATTATTAGTTTTGATCAAAAGATAGAAAAAGCAAATACAATTACATTAAACGGTCTTCAACCTTTAACTGACTCGAACCATTTGTGTAAAGTCACAACCAACCTAATATGTGGGCCCACATACACACACACACACACACACACACACACACACACACACACACACCTAAAGCCGGCAAACTCAAAATTACTTAAAACCAAATAAAACGATGCAGGCCTGGTTCGTGGCTAGCGTACGTGGAGGCCCAAAACACAATGGCCGTTTCACTCTTTAATGAGCCAAAATAAATGAGTGGTACCTTAGTATTTTGGTTGCTGGTCTGTAATCCAACAGTCAGGTAATTGCTCTGAAGCAGATCCTTCTCACCTCACCGGCACAGCAGAGTCCACTGCCTCCTCGCTCACCTCGCTTCCAGAACAGGTACAGATGAGGCTCTGTCAATCCTCGAGCAGGGTATTTACTCCGTTCCCGGGCTGAAAACAGTCTTTCCCCTCTCGCACAGTTCAACTGGGTTAGTCCAACTATACGCACACAGTCGGTACACTTGTGGTGTGCTGACTCACTGCTATCAAGCTCGTTAGCTTAGCCGTAGCACACGCGCTAACGCTCGGGCTAACATTAGCATACGGGCCACGGTCATACACAGTCAGTGACAGAAGAATTGGCAATCCCTCTCGTCCTTGCGACAGGAAGAACTTGTGCTCTAACGACAGATTGTCGAGCAGACAGTCCCATAAGAAACACAAGAATCCCCGCTTCCGTGTATTTAGCCTTAAAACTCGCTTCCGTCCTGTTCCGACACACTCGTTCTTAGCTCCTCTCTTTCTCTCTCCCTCTCGTACTCTTGACACTCCCTCTACCGTCTGCTCCTCACGCATTAACCCCATAAATGCTGGTTCAAACAGTTCTTTGTCACACTTCACATTTTTAAAACATAACCAAACAAACAAATCACAGTATTAAATGTATTTAAACCTTTCATTACATAAATAACAGTTTTTAATTGAAACATTTATATATTAACTGGATTTGAACAATCGCTTTTAAACTAAACCAAACACATTTTCTAACCGGGTTACACCCTCCCCCTTCTAAATGGTTTTGATGTCCTCATCAAACAAAATGTACTCAACTTTTAAAATAAGCTCGAGGTAAAGGGTGCATTAGCTACATTCAATTAGCTCTGGCCAATCTTAATGATAACACCTCTATGCACAATGGTGATCGGCTTGTCTTTTGACATACAAGGCTCATCATAAGTTAATCTGATGACTGGTCTACTAACCATTTCTGGGCTAGAAATTTGAGCTTCACTGTGGCAAGGGTTATCAGACTCTGGATCACTTTCTTCCTCAGGAACTGAATCTTGATCGCCATCTTCATCCATGCTGTGGGTTTCCTCCTCCCAGCTGTCATCCTGGATGGGGTCTGATGGTCTCGCAGTTTCTCTTTCCTTTTGCAGGATTTCTTTCAGGAGAGTACTGTAATGTTTCTCAGGACCATAATACTCCACATCTGAAGAGGAATCTTCACTCTCCTGCAACTTTTGAAGAATTTCCTGAGCTTCAGGTGAGGCTTTCTTTGATCTCCTGTGTCTTAGCTCTTGTCGTTGTTTGGACATGGGAATTGTCCTCAGTCTCCCCCATTGGCATTCTCACCAGTTGTCCAATCGGCAAGAGATGATCACGATGTAGGGTCTTGACTGGTCCTCCTCCATCTTCAGGTTTCACTTTGTACACTGGTAGGTTGGGCATCTTCCCCATCACTACATATGGTATAGGACTCCATCGACTCTCCAGCTTATGTTTCCCTTTCAATCCTAAATTTCTCAGCAACACACGGTCACCGATATCCAGTGTCTGGAATCCCACTCTTTTATCACACAGCCTTTTGTTCCTTTCATGTGTCTTATAGGCAGCTTCAGAGGCAAGCTTGTAAGCACTCTGCAAGTCATCTTTCAACTTAGCTACGTAGCGTGAATGGCCACCCTCGGCTTTGCCATCGGGAGAGGTTCCAAAGCACAAGTCTACAGGAAGTCTTGCTTCTCTGCCGAACATTAAAAAATAGGGTGAGTAGCCTGTGGCATCACACTTGGTACTATTGTAAGCGTGAACCAAGTACCCAATGTGTTTGCTCCACTGCCGTTTCTTCTCAGAGCCCAGGGTTCCCAGCATGGATAGAAGAGTTCTGTTGAATCTCTCGGGCTGCGGGTCTCCCTGAGGGTGATATGGTGTGGTCCGTGATTTCCGAATTCCCATCATGTTCAAGAGCTCTTTGATTAACTGACTCTCAAAATCTCTTCCCTGATCGGAATGTATTCTTGCTGGTAGGCCATAATGTATGAAGTATTTGTCCACTAGGATCTTCGCCACTGTCTGTGCTTTTTGATTCCTACTTGGAAAAGCTTGAGCATAGCGTGTAAAGTGGTCAGTCACTACTAATACATTGCTTATGCCTGCGGAATCTGGTTCCAAGGACAGGAAGTCAATGCATACCAGGTCCATTGGTTCACTGCTCGTGATATGATGTAATGGTGCTGCTCGATGACTTGGGGTCTTTCGAGTGATGCACTCTCCGCAGTTCTTTATGTACTGTTCAACATCATGGGCTAGTTTAGGCCAGAAAAACCTGGTCCTCAGCAGGTCTGTAGTTCTCTCTATACCAAGGTGTCCAAGATCATCATGAGTGGCCTTCAGCACAACTCCTCTGAACTCCCTTGGTAAAACGAGTTGAGTGAGTTCTTCTCCAGAAGATCGTTTACTTAATCGGTGGAGTAACCCATCTTTCATCATCAGTTTCTCCATCTCTTTTTTGAAAAGAGACAGTTCTGGACTGGAGTCATTCTCCTTAGACCATTTGCCACCTTTTACCGCTTGGATGACAGATCTCATGACTTCATCCTCTTCCTGAGCTTTTATCAGCTCCTGCTTTGACATTTGTCCTAGTGATTGCAACTCCAGGTGCATTGGGAAAGCGTATATGTCTGGCACACAATCAGGAGAGGCTCCCAACTGGTCCACATATCTTGTCAGATTGCTGGTAGTCCCATGGATGCAGATTCGTTTGCAGATGGACTTCACACCAGTCTGAGGTATGGTCTCCCAATCCTCAGGACTCTCATCAGGCATGTTCCTTGAGAGCAGATCGGCATCTATGTTGTGTCTGCCTGGTCGGTACTGTACCTCAAAGTCATAGGTGGATAAGGCAGAGAGCCATCTGTGCCCTACCGCACTGAGCTTTGCTGTTGAGAGTATGTACGTGAGGGGATTGTTGTCTGTACGTACCGTGAACTTGGCCCCATACAAATAATCATGGAATTTATCCACGACAGCCCACTTAAGGGACAGAAACTCCAACTGGTGAATGGGGTAGTTCTTCTCTGATGACGTAAGCTTCCTACTGGTGAAAGCCACAGGCCTCAGACCCTCTCTGTGCTCCTGATAGAGAACTGCTCCAAGCCCTTTTAAGCTGGCATCAACATGCAAGATGTACGGCTTGTTGGGATCTGCAAAAGCCAAGACCGGTGCATGAGTGAGGCAGAAAATAATCTTGTGGAATGCCTCTGTGCAAGACTGATCCCACCTGTCGCCAAATGGCTCAGACTCCTTAAGGTAAGTCTTGGTATGAGCTTTGTCTTGCTTCTTGCCCATCTGGGTTGGGGCATAGCCTTTGGTTAGGTCTGACAACGGCCTGACGATGGCTGCGTAGTTGGCTATGAATCGTCGGTAATAGCCACAGAACCCTAAGAAAGATTGGAGAGCTTTCAGGTGAGTAGGCTGTGGCCAGTTTGTAACTGCCTCTATTTTGGCTGGGTCAGGCGATACACCATCAGCCGACACAATGTGTCCAAGGTATTTTACCTTTGGCTGGCAGAACTGGCATTTGTCGACTGAGATCTTCAGTCCAACTTCTGCCAGACGATCCAGAACTTTCAGGAGTCTCTCCTCATGCTCTTCCAACGTTCTGCCAAATACAATCAGGTCATCAAGGTAGACGAGGACCTCAAGCAGATTCATGTCACCCACCGCCTTCTCCATCAAACGTTGGAAGGTGGCTGGGGCTCTGGTTATCCCTTGTGGCATCCGCTCAAACTGGAAGAACCCCAGTGGGCAGATGAATGCCGTCTTTTCCTTGTCTTCCTCAGCCATTGCTATTTGGTAATAGCCACTCCTCAGATCAAGTACAGAGAACCATTTGCTCCCGTTCATTGAGTCCAGCACATCCTCTATGCAAGGTGTTGTGTACTGATCGGGGATGGTTCGGCTGTTCAACAACCGGTAGTCGATACACATCCGTATGGCTCCATTCTTTTTGCGAACAATCACGATCGGAGATGCATAAGGGCTATGGGACTCTTTGATGATGACAGCATGCAGCAGTTCTTGGAGGTGCTTTCTCACATCTTCTATGTCAGCTGGAGCTAGGCGACGTGAGCGCTCCCTGAATGGCCGTGGATCTGACATCCGGATCGTGTGCTCTACTCCCTTTGCTAGTCCAACATCAAGCTCATTTAGAGAGAACACCTGGGACCTTGTCGATAACTTTTGCCGGAGTCTCTCCTTCCACTCCTCCGACACAGGTGAGTCTCCGAAGTTGAGCAGATCGGCGTCAAACTCTGTGGCAGCTGACTTGGAAGGAGTGAGGGAAGTGACTGCATCTGTCAGATACATATGTCCAATGACGGTTCCCACGGGTAGGACTATCTCAGTCAAGGACTCATTCCGAACCCAGATCCTAAAATGGTTAATGTTCACTTCTTCGCTAGGCACTACCATAGGCTGAAGTAGTACACCACCTGGGAGTGGCGCTTCAGGAGAGGCGTCAACCATCAGGATTTCATGGTCAACGTGGTGCTTATACTCGACCTTGCAGACTGCTCTGCAGTCTCCACCAGGGGGCAGAGTCAGTGGGCCAGGGCCTTGCCATGTCACACAGCCAACATCATCCTCCACTTCAAGGGCTGTCACCATACCAGGTGATATTAGCTCTGTGTCTTTACAAGATGCTTGTATGCCCAATGTCTGGGTGATGTCAATGCCATTGTCCCTGCATTGCTGCACAAGACGTCTGATGTGACTGGCATTGGTCCCCACAATAACAGGAGTCTGATCTGCAGTTCAAGGCTGGGGGCAAATAAGAGCGAGAACTGTAACAGTCTGGTCGGCTCCAGAAATTTTTGCTGGATATTCGAAATCAACCACCACATACCCACGGTAAGGATAGCTGAGTGTTGATTCACTTAGCCCCCACAGGGCTAGACCAGATACTGGGTGAATTGGGACATCAGACAGGTGAGTTTGATACCAAGACTCAAAGATGATGGTGACTTGAGAGCCACTATCTAGCAAGGCATCACAGGAATTTCCATTTACTTTTACAGGCACTATACTGGGTGGGCCAATCAGACCTTCAGGAATGTCCACCTGCTGTAGTGTGGTAACAGCACTTTTCTTTGCCCCACAGTTAACTTCTCTAATGGGAATGTCGCCTTTCCCTTTTGTCACCTTTAAAGCGTGGATTAGCTTTTTGATGACCTTGGCCTGATTTTCAGGGTTTCGACACTTTGTAGCAAAATGTCCATTTTCTCCACAGCGATAGCAGAAATTATCCTCTGACCTTTTTGACTGTGTTTTCTGAGCATGTGTGGCAGGTCCAGAAATCTCCATGGCTGAAACTGAAGCAGGATGTTCTGACTTCTTGTTGTTAGCTTTCTGTTTCAATCGTCTCACCTGTTTTTTTAAGGCATTCAGCTCCGCATTGGGCCTGTTCTCTGGACCAAAAGATGTACTTACAGGTGTAGCCTCTGTGTACTCATCTCTGACGTGAACTGGTTTGGTTGCTACTGATGCAAACATTGACTTAAGTTCTTTGATTTCAGCCTTTAATTTCTGAATCTCAGTTTGCTTTGTGTCCACTTCAAGATTAGCCTGTACTTGGTGTACTGAGGTGCAGAGCTTCTTTCTGGATGCTTCGTACTCCTCTTCAGTGCGAATCTCAGTCAGAAGCTGCAGAAAGTTTGGTAGTGCTTTTTTCCTTTCTCTCAATCGCAGCTGGATCAGCATTAAGTCTGAGGCAATAGCACCCCTTAGCAGTTGCTCAAGTCGTGCTTTATCCATGTCGCTAGCAGGGAGGCCACCTTTTTGAATCACCTTAGCTAGTAGCCGGTCTAAACGTTTGAGGAAATCTGGTAATTTCTCTCCTTGTTGCTGTTGCATCAATCGGAAGGCAAAATAGAGATCATCCCCAGACTCCGCACTTCCAAACGCACTTTCAAGGGCATCCAAACACTCTTTTGGGGTGGCATCGGGGTTGGCATGCCGCACTGCTTTTATGATTTCTAGTGCGGGCCCTTTTAGGCTTCCCATCAGCCTGCGTCTTTTCTCCCTGTCAGAGCACTCAGACTCCTCCACCATAATCCATGCTTGCTCTAGCCAATGGTCAAACGGTTCCTCACCTGGCGGGGTTGGCAGAGCTCCTGAGAACATGTGTAGTCGGCAATAGCTCCCACCATCAGCTGGTTTTGTGGTCTTCTCCAACAAATCACCAACAACACGAAGGATAGATTCAGTGGAGCTTGTGGGCGGGGATGCACTAGGGAATAAGGATTTTAGGTCCTCCATTGTTTTTCCTTCAGCCTGCAGCAAGCCCTTTAGTTTACTATTAAACGTGTCAGCAGCTGCCTCGACTTCTCTTATGATGATAATAGGCCATGCCTCTCCACCATCACTAGGGACCACTTCAGGAGGAACACTCCCTTCCTTAATAGTCTCTCTACTCTCGCACAAGACCATCCGACAATTTAGTCTAGCACAAAAGTTCCTCCCACGGACATGCACCCGTCCAAGTGACTTGATAGTTTGAAGGGTTTCTTCAATGACACTGATCTCCACTTCTTCTGGGACGAAGGTCATCAGCGCATGAGTCTCATCGACACCCTCACCACGGCACCAGCTCTTTAGCTCTAATACTAATTCAGTTTTATCCATTTTAAAAATATCTGTAAGTGAGCTTTGCAATTTAGCTTAGACTTAGTTTAGCTGAGAAATCCAAGACTTATCCCAGCGGTGCCTCCATTTTATGTAGCGCTCCCCGTAAATAGAAATATTAATAGGGGTAGGGCTTTTAGGTTCTTATGCTATATTCACTATGTTTTAACCCTGATTAAGTCAGTGTCAATTTAAGCCTTGGATTTAGGTTACACGGTACCAATAAAACCTTTCGAAAGACACTTTTTAAAACTCACCTTTAAGGGTTTCTGTCTCTCCAAGTGTTTTAATCAAAAAACCTGTAAACACACTTTTCAGATGAAATGGTTTCTACTTATCTATAAGCTATAAACAAACTCACGGCACTCAAGTTTTAAGAAACAATATGAACGGATTTACTTAAAATTATTAGTTTTGATCAAAAGATAGAAAAAGCAAATACAATTACATTAAACGGTCTTCAACCTTTAACTGACTCGAACCCATTTGTGTAAAGTCACAACCAACCTAATATGTGGGCCCACATACACACACACACACACACACACACACACACACACACACACCTAAAGCCGGCAAACTCAAAATTACTTAAAACCAAATAAAACGATGCAGGCCTGGTTCGTGAAGGCCCAAAACACAATGGCCGTTTCACTCTTTAATGAGCCAAAATAAATGAGTGGTACCTTAGTATTTTGGTTGCTGGTCTGTAATCCAACAGTCAGGTAATTGCTCTGAAGCAGATCCTTCTCACCTCACCGGCACAGCAGAGTCCACTGCCTCCTCGCTCACCTCGCTTCCAGAACAGGTACAGATGAGGCTCTGTCAATCCTCGAGCAGGGTATTTACTCCGTTCCCGGGCTGAAAACAGTCTTTCCCCTCTCGCACAGTTCAACTGGGTTAGTCCAACTATACGCACACAGTCGGTACACTTGTGGTGTGCTGACTCACTGCTATCAAGCTCGTTAGCTTAGCCGTAGCACACGCGCTAACGCTCGGGCTAACATTAGCATACGGGCCACGGTCATACACAGTCAGTGACAGAAGAATTGGCAATCCCTCTCGTCCTTGCGACAGGAAGAACTTGTGCTCTAACGACAGATTGTCGAGCAGACAGTCCCATAAGAAACACAAGAATCCCCGCTTCCGTGTATTTAGCCTTAAAACTCGCTTCCGTCCTGTTCCGACACACTCGTTCTTAGCTCCTCTCTTTCTCTCTCCCTCTCGTACTCTTGACACTCCCTCTACCGTCTGCTCCTCACGCATTAACCCCATAAATGCTGGTTCAAACAGTTCTTTGTCACACTTCACATTTTTAAAACATAACCAAACAAACAAATCACAGTATTAAATGTATTTAAACCTTTCATTACATAAATAACAGTTTTTAATTGAAACATTTATATATTAACTGGATTTGAACAATCGCTTTTAAACTAAACCAAACACATTTTCTAACCGGGTTACATAAATAAAATTGAATTGAATTGAATTGATTTTATTTGAGGCCTTTTAGTATTCATGTTAGGTTGTTTTTTCACAGGCAGCTCAGCACATGTTTGATGTCTTTTAGAAAAAGACCACGAGGCAGCTGCATATCTGTGTTGACCCATATGCTGGTTTCTTACCTCTCCACTCCACTTGGTCATCCTTTGAAGTGAACACAGGAACTGCCGAAGCAGTGCCAGCCCATCTGGATTCTTTTTATGCTCAAAATCATTATGGGATGTATCAAGTATGAATGAATGGAGGGGTGTTTCAAAGTGAACAGTGAGTCTGAAAGGAGCATAAATATCAATCCAAGGCATTTACCTCTAAACACCCAGACAGCACAAGAAATCACATGATCACACTCCAATCAGTTAAAACTGTTTTGGTAATGTTAGGCAAGAAGTTTTAATGTGGTGGTAATACACACCTACAAATTACTTAAGTGTTTCTACTTACAAGTACACTAGTATTTACATTTAAAAATGCAAATACTAGTATTTTCATCTGAAATAGTTTTTATAAATAAATATCTAAACAAATCACCTTTGATTGTAATTCTTGTATTTCATATTTGTGATAGATAAATAATCATAACATAGTCATATTTCATATACTTTATATTTGTCTAAACTCTTCACTGCTTATCTAAGTCAGGATCATTTGAGGGGCTGGGGCCTATTCTCTGTGAAGAGATGTGGTGCACTGTGGACGGTCTATCCAGTCTGTCACAGGGCTCACACACATTTAAACACAGTTTGAAAGCCAAACTAACCCAAAAGCATAAAGTCCTGCAGGCACAGGGAGAACATTCAAATTCCACAGAGAAAGGTTCCTACTGGACTTTGAACCCAGGACCTCATTGATGTGAGATAACAGTGATCCCTGCAAGTTTAGCGGGTATGTAGCTCTTTTTTTTTTTTAAACTTTATTGAACCAGAATATACAAAACAAACAGGTTTTTCATTAAAGGCAGCACATCAAAACAAGAATATGTCATTTCTATTGAGTCCATTACAATAATACAAATCTTCTCTCAGTCAGAGGAGTCTGGAAAATATTCCTGGTAATTAGAAATAAATTTATTGCTCTTTTTATTATTAATCAATTTGAGGGATTCAATCACGTACTTAAGTTCTGCAAGGAAATGAGTGATGTTGGGTATCGAATTTGCAAACTTTTGCTTGTGAATAAAGAATTTTGCATATATAATAATGAAATTAAGCATATATTCAAAAATACAATTTTCAGAGTTAGTATAATAGCAGATAATATCCTTGAGTCTGAGTGTACACAGAACTTTTGTCAAACAGAAAAGATGAGATTCAAGGTCACTCCAAAACTTCTTGGATATGTCACAGCTAAAAAATAAATGTGACGTTGTTTCTGAATGTTTTTTACAAAAAGTACAGGAGTCATTAACATCAGCAAATTTAGCAATAACATAGTTCACAGGATATATGTTGTGTAATATTTTAAAATGTACTTCTTTGGCTTTGTTGGGAATACAGTATTTATGAGGTAAGAGCCAGGCCTTTCTCCAGTTTATGTCCTCAATTTGAGCTCTCCAATAGAACTTACCCCTGGGTACTACGCTGTTCTTTCTATGAAAGCACTGACGTATATGTTTGTTATTGCACTCTCTATCTGTTAGTTTAATTCCTCCTAGTGTAAGTGTAGGTAGTGCTTCTGTAAATTCATTGTAACTCAAGTGATTTTTTACAAGTTTAATTAACTCTTTGGAAATAGCATTGGTTATCTTATTAAATTCACTGTAAGGAACAGGAAAACTGTGGACAGACATAAAGTGCTCATAGGTTAACATATCGCCAGTACCATCAAAAAGATAAAGGATATGGTTAATGTCTCTTTCAAACCAATTAGGGAAGAATACGGACTTATTTCTAATCAAAATATTGCAGTTGTTCCAGAGGAGAGCCTTGTGAGGTGAAAAATTGTGGACAAAAGCCAGTTTCCAAGCTAGTAGGGCTTGCTGATGAAATTTGGATAATTTAATGGGTAATTTATTAGGTAAAAAATTACACTTTAAGAGGAAAGACAGGCCTCCTATTTTATTAAAAATGTGATTTGGGATGAAAAACCAGATTGAGTCATGGTTTAGGAGACACTTTTTTAACCAGTTAACCTTAAAGGTGTTGATGGTGTCAAAATAATCTAGGATTTCAAGACCGCCTTCTGCTTTAGAGTTTGAAAGTACACCTTTCTTAAGTTGGTGTGATTTGTTTTTCCAAATGAAGTTTAGGAAAATTTTATTAACTTCTGAAACTGTTAAATCATTAACAAACAGAGATAAGGATGGATACACAAAGCGAGATAGGCCTTCTGCTTTAGAGAGAAGAACTCTGCCGAGAACAGACAAGTCTCTTTGAAGCCAGGAGCTGAAAATGGATTTAGTTTTAGATATTCTGTTTGAGAAATTTAAATGTTGCCTGGCAGTAAGATTTTTAGTTATGCTTATACCCAGATACTTAACTGTCTCCTTAACAGGAATATTACAAATCATATCATCATTACAGTTATGTAGAGATAGAATTTCACATTTAGATAAATGTAATTTTAAACCTGAGGCATTTGAAAATTGGTTAAGCAGGGAAATTGAGTTAGGTAGCTGATGTTTATCTTTTAAGAACAAAGTTGTGTCATTGGCAAGTTGGGAAATTTTTATTTCTCTACCGTAAATTGAGATGCCTTCAAATTTTTTATCCTGAACAATATGAATGGACAGTAATTCAGTGACTAAGATAAATAAAAAGGGTGAAATAGGGCAGCCTTGACGAACACCCCTATTAACTTGGAATCTTTTAGATGTATTCATATTGATTATCACAGAGCTATTGATATCTCTATAAAACATATTGATAATATCAATAAATTTTTGACCAAAACCAAATGCTTTAAGGGAATGTGAAAGAAATTTATGCTCAATTGTGTCAAAGGCTTTATAAAAGTCCAGAAATAAGATAAGTGCATCAGAGTTTATCTCACCGGCATAATCAATTAAATCTAGAATTAATCTAATGTTATTGCTGATATGACGATTTTTCATAAAGCCTGTCTGGGTTTCAGCAACTATGGTACCTAGGCCTGTCTTTAGTCTGTTAGCGTATGTTAAGGCTAGAATCTTATAATCAATTGTTAAAAGAGTTATAGGGCACCAATTCTCAATTATTAATGGGTCCTTATCAGGTTTTGGGATAAGAGAGATAATACCCTGCTTCATTGTAGAAGACATCTCGCCATTATTAATACATTCTTTATACATACAGAATAATGAGTTTTGGATAAATTCCCAAAAATGAACGTAGAACTCTACTGATAAGCCATCAACACCTGGTGATTTTCCTTTCTTCATTGAAAATAAAGCTTTTTGAATTTCAATAATTGAGAGGTCAGAATCACAATGAGATTTAAAGTTATTGTCAATTGAGGGTACCTTAGGATGAATATTTTGTAAAAAGTCGATGCAATGTTTTGCATTGAAGTTGGACTGATAGAGCTTTTCATAAAATTCAGAAATGGAATTATTGATCAAGACTGGATCTGTTGACAGGGTTCCATGAATGTTAAGGGCTGTTAAGGATTTTCTTTTAGCATTTCTTTTTTCAAGAGCAAAAAAATAACTTGTGTTTCTTTCTCCTTCCTCTAACCATTTGGCTCTTGATCTAATAAATGAACCTTTTGCCATATCTAAATAAAACTGATCCAAATTCAACTGAACATCCTTAATTTCAAGCTCTTCCTCTGAGGTAAGTTGTTTTTTTGTTATTAAGCAGTTAAGTTTATGCATTAAGTCATTTTCTAGTCTGTGCTTTTCTCTCTTTAATTCTTTACTTCTTTTAATAGCAGCCGACCTGACCTTATATTTAAATAGTTCCCATTTGTTCCTGTATTGTTCAAGTCTGCCATCATTGAGAGTTTCGTTAACAAGGATTTTAACGGTGTTGTTGAAAGACAGGTCATTTAAAAGAGAATTGTTAAATTTCCAGTAACCTCTTAAACCAGAGTTTTTTTTGGATCGCAGCTAATTTCAAGTTGAGCAATTTATGATCAGATAAAGGGGCGTTTAGCTGGCTTATATCTTTAACATATTGTAGTGAAGAGGAGGAGATAAGAAATAAGTCAATTCTGGATTTAAGGGTTTGACTATTATTACACCATGTAAATCCCTCATTAGAGGAATTAAAAAAGCGCCAGACATCAGTCAAGAAAAGGTTAGAACACAGTAATGAGATAAGGTTATTTTGTACATTAAGGTTTTGTTTGGGAGGGTATCTATTAATTGTTTCATCCGGACAAACGTTAAAGTCTCCACCTAAGATTATATTAGAGCCCTGGTATTTCTTATGTAAATCTTGCAGTTTTAATGTTATTTCATTAAATAATATCTTGTTGGAAGCGTGTGAGTTAAAGCCATATAAATTGCAAACAATAAAGGTGGCATTGTCCTGTTTAACTATTAATGCAATCCATCTACCATCATCTGAAGTGACTGTTTATAGAACATCTCCTTTAAATTTGTGTAACAGAACTGTTACTCCTGCAGAATGATTAGATCCATGGCTAAAATAAGCTGTATTTCCCCACTGTGATTTCCAAAATTTAGTATCTGATTCACAGGAATGAGTTTCTTGCAGCAAAATTAAGTCTGACTCCATTCTTCTGCAAAACAAAAAGACTGCTTTTCTTTTAGTTGTGTCCCTAATACCTCTGACATTCCAAGATGTGACATTGAAGGAGTTGAACATGAACTCTAAAACCCAACAAAGGAGCACCTAATACTAGGGAAACAAAATAGAAATATATATTTAAAATGTGCTGGAAAAAAAAAAACCCACCAAGAGTGAGGTGGTGATTAACAACCGTTTAAATTGGTTGACACTTTATCCTTTTACATTTTCTGCTACATTTAACTTTGGGTAGGAACAATAATGAATTAGACCATAGAGGATCTTGTAGGTCTGGAGGGTTGACAATGTGAAGAGGAACAACAATTTTAGAAATTAAATCTCTATAAAGTAACCGAGATGACAGGCAGCAACATTGAATCCTCATGTGTAATAAAAGGTTATTGTATCTTATACATATATATATGGGCACAAGGATTTAAGTCTTGCAAGAACCAAAAACAGAGAACATAAACAAAAAGCAAGCAATAAAACATGCTTATAAGCTGTCACCATATTAACAGAGAGCAGATTGAGAACATATGGCAAGTATAATCTTGCCGGGTTTTGAAATTGGCATGAAGCATAGCCTAGGAGTGTATTCAAGTTACCTGTGGACAGTCAATTTTTTTCCCGTTTATAAATACAAACGGACCGCGGAATGAAGCTTTCTTCCCCTCTTCTCTGGCTTTCTTCACCAGGGGCCACAGTTTCTCTCTAGCTTCTTTCTCTGCAGGAGAAAGGACCTCCGTGATCCTCAATCTGTTGTCGAGAAGAAACTTGGAGCCTTTCGCTTCTCTCCAGACGACATCCCGAATTCGTCTCAGTGCGAAGAGAATGATCGTTGATCTGTTAGAGCCATCCTGACGCCGTTTCCCCACGCGGTGCACAAGGTCGATGCCGCTGTCCAGGAAGGTGCGGAGTTTTGGAGCTGTATTTTCAAGGATGTTGATAACTTTGGACCTTATGTCTTCTCCCTCATCCTCTTTCACTCCGTGCATCTTGAGTGACCACCTTCGACTGTAACGCTGGCAGTCATCTATGTCAGTCTTCAGTGCCTTGTTTTCTGCCTTTAGTTTTTGAATTACGTCTTTCATTTTGTCCAAAGATTCTTTTTGTTGGGTGATGTCTAGAGTGAGTTGCTGTACGGTTAAGGTAAGCTTCTCCATTTGCATTGAGGTTGCCTCCGTTGTTTTTTTAATAGTGGAGACAGTGCGGAAAGTTTCGTCTTGTTTCTTTGAGAGCATACGGATTGCTTCTAATATTTCTGCGTTTTCACCATCCCCAACCTTTACCTTCTTTGATGGCGGTTTAAGCGGCGAGTCAGGAAGAGGCGTTGCAAGGCACACTTGTAGTGGATTTTGGTCAATTTCAAACCAGCTGGTATCATCCGCCGGGTCCTTTTCTGCAGTCTGAGAGTCCATTGGGCTAGCATCCTCCATCGTTGTAGCCAAAGTTTTCCTACCTCTTCGTTTACCCATTCAGATTAACATACTCCAGGTCGTGGAGTGATTAAGTGTGTACAACCTAATGCAGTTATTAACTAAAACATTGGTTGTTTAATCAAGAACCACCCAAATTACCCGACCGCGTGAAAACACACGTCTGTTTAGGTAGACGCCATCTTGGCCCCCTTCTCGGGTATGTAGCTCTTAACCCTTGCCAGTGTGTCCAAATGACATCACCAATTTAAGATGATGTAGTAACAGGATGCAGCCTCACTGAGTCTCCATTGCAATGTACTAATGTGTTCACAGATGAGGTTTAACCAGATTATGATAAATAATTTATGCTTTTCCCTGAATATTTTTGTCAAATTTGATTTGTGTTTGGTGAAGAGAGAAACAGTAAAAATAGGATATTTGCTAGCAGAAAGTGCTGGAGACTGAAAAGTACAAAATACACACAAACATGACACCCTCTTTCCTATTGATGTAAAAATGCACTACATCAACCGTGTGACATTTGGTTGCTGAGGAACGGAAACGAAATGAAAGAGAAACAGTGATATTAATAGCTTGTTTTGAAATTTGAGAGATTTTATTGTATTTGGAGTGTATAGTTGGTGTGTAAGTGTAGTGTGTTTAGTGTGTTGTGTATTTATGGGCAAGGCAGATGCTGCCAAAAAGCCACAAAAGGCAGACTCCAATGTAAAAGCTGTCGCCAGATATACAACAGGAGGAGTGACACACCCGGAAGTGTCAGGCCTGTGATTGGCCCCTCCGTCTGTGGTGGACAGGAAGTGCTTCTTTGAGTGGAACAAATGATTTGTTTGGCATCTTATTGTGACACCCGATTGTCCTGTAAATATCCGTCCATCCATCCATCCATCCATCCATCCATCCATCCATCCATCCATCCATCCATCCATCCATCCATCCATCCATCCATCCATCCTCTTCCACTTATCCTGTGCAGGGTTGCTGGGGCTGGAGCCTATCCCAGCTGTCATAGGGTGAGAGGCAAATAGTTGTACACAAATACCTGAGGCCCTGCCTGCATTTTAATGTAAATAACTGTATATAACTTTGTTGTTTACTATATTCGTTTAAAAAATTGTTTATTAAACATGTTTGTGGTTTTCGCAGTAAGGAAATCAGTCTTTTTTTCTACTCTTGTATGATTTTACATCTAATGTGTTAATACAGTATATAAAAATTAAAAAAATAATTGTACAGTCACATGTGAGAGTTTGTGATGATACAATGATACCAAACAAGGGAAGGTGAACAGTTTTTAAGGTGAACTATAAAGGTAAAATCAAAAGTAGCCAGAAATGGTCAGTTACATCCCAGACTCCAGAGGGTTAAATAACAACACACTGAGAAGCTGAAAATCTTTACATTTATGAGCATTTACAAATAATAGTATTAGAGTCAGTCAAAGTTGCATGAAATCTCTTTAAGATTCAGTGCCAAAGATTTGTTTCTCTACTGCCTACAAAACTGATTTGATTGTAAATATTTACTATATTTTCAAGTGGGGGCTAAAGGTGAACAGATTAAAATTGTACAAGGAAAATATGTGAAATGTGTGCATGTTCCTCTGCACAAAATAACCTTAGATAGATATAAATTGATATATACTTGTATGAATCCCACACTGGGGAAATTCACTTGTTACAGCAGCACAAGGGTCAGACAGAAAAAGTGAAAAAAAAGTGGAATTCAGAAATTCCATTAAATTTCCTTTATTTCATCTCTGAGAAAAAAAATCAAATAGGAAACACTATACATCTCAAAACTTGTACTGTAATCAGTGCTGTATTTTTATTTCATAATATATGGACAGCTGAATGCACACTGAGCATGTCTACTCTTGTCATAAATGGCCATAAATCTCTTTATTTGATAACGTTACTCTTTCCAGTCAGGTTCCTCCTTCTCTCCTGATATACCCTTTGTCCCTGTTCAAAGTCACTGAGCTCTCACTGTCTCATTTGTTACTGTCAGGATTTTACTTTTCCTTCATTGGAGGCAAAATAATGCAGCACAAGTTTCTGGTGAGTACATTTAAGATAAATATGAACAAATACTGAATGAAGAGTTACACAGCAACACTGTACAATGAAAATGTCTCAAATACTTTTTTAATTATATACCTTTACCTGGCAGTATGGCTTAATTCAAACTGGTTTGAAAAGAGTTTGTATTTTTCTTGATGGTCCAGGTCTGGGAATAAAAAAATTGAAACACTATGGCAGATCACCATTTTAAGAAGACCGTTTCAGGTACGTTCACCTGTTTGAAATGAAAATAAATAGAATCAAATAAATAGTTTGTCAAAACTTCATTCATAGAACAAATAATTTATTTGTTTTTGGTGAGAAAATGTTAAAAACAAACAAACAAACAAAAAACACTAACAAAAAAAAGAAAAAAAAAAAAAAAAACACTGAGCTTTTTACTGGTTCAGTCATTTATAGAAAAATTCAATGTGTCAGTGTCCAGAGTCCACATAAAGATAATCATGAAGCTATAAAACCAACACAATGCAATAACTGTGACTATTTATGCCAGAATATATGTACACACACACAAGTTCTCCACTCACCCTGTGGCCGGTCTTTTGTCTTTTGCCTCTGCACGGCATGTACCACCGGCAGATAGAAGAAGTGGCTGACAGGAAAAATCCTACCAATGGCTGGACAAAGCTGGACTGACAGACAGCACAGAGGCACTAATCATGGCAGCACAGGAACAAGATCTAAGCACAAGATCGATACAGGCCAGAGTCTACCACATAAGGCAAGACCCCAGGTGCAGGCTGTGCAGAGATGTCCCTTGAGACATTACATAACTAAGTGGCCGGCATAGGATACAGGAACATCTGTGCCGAGTATGACCTGGAAGTCCCGAGGTCAAAATGGGATACACCCCGAATGGTGGCTGAGAATGACTAGGACTAGCTAGGACCCTGTGGGACTTCCAGATACAGACAGACAAGCTTGAGATGGCTAACCAACCAGACATAGTAGTGGTGGACAAGCAGAGGAAGAAAGCTGTAGTGATAGACGTTGCAATACCAAGTGACTGCAACGTCAAGAAGAAGGAACACGAGAAGCTCAATAAATACCAAGAGCTCAGAGAAGAGCTGGAGAGGACGTGGAAGATAAAGGTGACAGTGGTCACTGTGGTAATTCAAACACTCGGAGCAGTGACCCCCAGACTGGGAGAGTGGCTCCAGCAGATTCCAGGAATGACATCCAAGATCTCTGTCCAGAACAGCGCAGTCCTGGGAACAGCTCAGATACTGCGCAGGACCCTCAAGCTCCCAGGCCTCTGGTAGAGGACCCGAGTTTAGAGAACAAAGACCACCCACAGGGCGAGTGGGGATTGTTTGTTTTTTTTTAAATGAGTGTGTGCGAGACAGAATACAGGGATTTGCAAACTATTTAAAGCCTTCACTTAATTCGAAATACATGTGCTGAAACTGAAATATTGTTTTGGTAACTATATGCTCCTTTTCAATAAAAACCCTCTTGGTAGTTTTGGTGCAATTCTACTTTTATTTCGTATGAAAGCCACAACCAACAACCAACCTTAAAACTCAAGCAACAGTAGGATGGCACTTCCTTTAATTAGTATACAGTTGTTTACCAAAATTTGATAAACTGTAGTTATTCTAACATGTTGTAATGGAAAAAGAAGCTCTTGAGTAGAGATGGGCCATTGTAGTGTGTATAAGTCAAAAAACCTTTTATGCCTTAACAATATACAGTATGGTGACACCAGGTTCAGACATAGTTAATGATGCCATAAAATGGCCTACTAAAAACTACATGCATGAGTAGTGAATGATTAATTAAATGCACACATGTATGTGTCTCCACAGTGTCAGATGATGTGCAACCAGTGACGCGAAAGGGTAGCCTTGAATTTGTGCGACCTGACTGTAAGTATAACTGGGTTCAGTGTGAATTTTTATGATTTTCATAAAATCTGAATCTCCACCATCCTGCACCGGTTAAAGTTTGATGTGGCAGACAAGAACCCTAAAATCTCATGGGGAAAAACAACATACAAATTAACTTGCATTTTGAGCTTCAGTTTATTTGTTTTCTTTGTGGACAGACTTTGATCAGCTCCTAACAGAGGGAATACCATCACGGCTGCTTTCAGCCTCTAGTTTTTGTATAAAAGAGAATTTTGACCTGGGGTAGCAGGTTGGTCCAGCGGTTAGCACAGATGCCTCAGAGAACAAATTTTTTTTTAACCTTTTGTCTTCTGTGTTTACATGTCATCCCTTTGAATGAGGGTGAATGAAGTTCCCCTGGTTTAGGATTCTCACACAGCCGTTACCAAAACACAAAAGATGCATCACTGATTGTTTGTCAAAGACATTTCATAATTTCAAGTAAGCGAATAACTTAAAATTACCAAACATTCAGTGCTGTAAAAAAGTATTTGCCCCTTCCTGATTTCTTTTTTTTTTTGCAAATGTGTCACACTTTATTGTTTCAGATCATCAAACAAATATTAATATCTGACAAAGATAAACTGAGTAAATACAAACTGTAGTTTTTAAATGATTATTTCATTTATTGTGTGATGTTCTTTTTATGAAATGTTGTGTTAGTTTATGCAGGTGTAGTGACACTCAAACCTTCCAGAAAGTTCAGCTTTTCTCTCGTTAGTCCACAGAATGTTTTCCCAGACGTCTTGGAGATCACTGAGATATTTGTTGTAAAATGTGAGACGATCCTTTTTGTTCTTTTTTGGTCAGCAGTGGTTTTCTCTTTGGAGCTCTCCCATTGATGTCATTTATGCTCAGTCTCCTTCTTTTGTTGAATCATGAACTCTGACCTTAACTTGAGCCAAGTGAGGCCTGCAGTTCTTTAGATGTTGTTCTGGGTTCTTCTGTGACCTCCTGGATGAGTCGTCGATGCACTCTTGGAGTAATTTTGGTAGGCCGCCTACTCCTGGGAAGGTTCTCACTGTTCCAAGTTTCCTCCATGTGTGGATAATGGCTCTCACCGTGGTTCTCTGGAGTCCCAACACCTTAGAAATAGCTTTGTAACCCATTCAGTGAGTTTGTTTCTCAGCTGGTTCACTTTCAGCCTGCTTCACTTTGTCAGACAAGTTCTGTTTCACTGATTTCTTGATTCAGCAGGTTGCAGTAATCAGGCCTGGGTGTGGTAGTGAAACTGAACTCAGCTTCCAGAAAATGTGTTTAATCACAGTTAATTCATGATTTACCAAGGGGGTGGGGGGGTGTCACTATTTCAAATATGGTCGGGTAGTGATGGATATCTTTTTTCCCCTTATTAAATGAATTCATAATGTTAAAACAGCATGTTATATTTAATCAGGTTATCTTTGTCTATTATTAAGATTGATTTGACAATCTCAAATATGTCACAGTGACATATACGCATGATTACAAGCTCTACACTTCTAACTAATTCATCTTTCAACTAATCATCTTTCACATCTGCCCTGTCTTTCTTAGATCTTGTAAGAAAGACTACATACCCACTAAACTTGCAGTTATCACACATTTATTAGTTTACTTTCTGGTAAATCCTGGGAAATGCAGCAACTGTGTAGGTACAGTCATGGCTGAAAATGTTGGCACCCCTGAAATTTTTACAGAAAATGAAGTATTTCTCCCAGAAAATTATTGCAATTACACATCTTTTATTGCACATGTTTATTTCCTTTGTGTGTATTGGAAAAACACAAAAAAAGAGGGGGAAAAAAAAAAAAAAAAGCCAAAATCCATATCCATGCTAAACTCCAAAAACTGGGCCGGACAAAATTACTGGCACCCTCAACTTAATATTTTGTTGCACAGCCTACGGAAAAAATAACTGAAATCACTCGCTTCCTATAACCATCAACGAGCGTCTTACACCTCTCAACTGGGATTTTGCACCACTCTTCTTTTGCAAACTGCCCCAGGTCTCTTATATTTGAAGGGTGCCTTCTCCCAACAGCAATTTTAAGATCTCTCCACAGGTGTTCAGTGGGGTTTAGATCTGGACTCATTGTTGGCCACTTCAGAACTCTCCAGCACTTTTTCAACCATTTCTTTGTTCTTTTTTAAGTATGTTTGGGATCATTGTCGTGCTGGAAGACCCATGACCTTGGATGCAAACCCAGCTTTCTCACACTGGGCCCTACATTGTGACACAAAATCCTTTGGTAATCTTCAGATTTCATGATGCCTTGCACACAGTCAAGGAATCCAGTGCCAGAGGCAGCAAAACAACCCCAAAACATCTTTGAACCTCCACCATATTTAACTGTAGGTACTGTGTTCTTTTTTTGTAGTCCTCGTTCTGTTTTTGGTAAACGTTAGAATGACATGCTTTACCAAAAAGCTCTATCTTGGTCTCATCTGTCCACAAGACATTGTCCCAGAAGGATTTTGGCTTACTCACGTACACTATGGCAAAATGCAGTCTAGCTTTTTTATGTCTCTGTGTGAGCAGTGGGGTCCTCCTAGGTCTCCTGCCATAGCGTTTCCTTTCATTCAAATGTTGGATAGTTCGCGCTGACACTGATGCACCCTGAGCCTGCAGGACAGATTGAATTTCTTTAGAACTTGATTAGGGCTGCTTATCCACCATCCAGACTATCCTGTGTTCTAACTTTTCATCAATTTTTCTCTTCTGTCCACGTCCAGGGAGATTAGTTATAGTGCTGTTGGCTGTAAACTTCTTGATTATGTTGCGCACAGTGGACACTTCAAGATCTCTGGAGCTGGACTTGTAACCTTGAGATTGTTGATATTTTTCCATAATTTTAGTTCTCAAGTCCTCAGACAGTTCTCTTCTCTTTCTGTTCTCCATGTTTAGTGTGGCACACACAGACACACAGCGCAAAGATTAAGTCAACTTCTCTCCTTTTTATCTGGTTTCAGGTGTAATTTTTATATTGCCCGCACCTGTTACTTGCCACAGGTGAGTTTTCAAGCATCACATGCTTGAAACTAAGTTTCTTTATCCACAATTTTGAAAAGGTGCCAAGAATTTTGTCTGGCCCATTTTTGTAGTTTAGCATGAAATTATATAAATTTTGGCTTTTTTCCCCTCTTTTTGTGTTGTTCCAATACACACAAAGGAAATGAACATGTGCATAACAAAATGTTCGATTGCAATAATTTTCTGAGAGAAATACTTCATTTTCTGGAAAATTTTCAGGGGTGACAACATTTTTGGCCATGACTGTATGTAGCAATCAAGTTGCACAGTTGATATTTACACACAGCAGAAAAGGTCATTCTGTTAAAACTTACAAACTTTTTGCATTTGCATTGCATTTTTTTCAGTATTTCTTGTTCAGCTGATACCACAATTAGACACTTCCTTCAGTCTTCTTTTCAGAGTTTAGTCACTGATAACAACCCAGCATCAGTCTTTCCCATCTAGTGTTTCCATACAGACAGACTGGTTAAGTACCTTTTAGGGGGATTCTTGATGCCATTCAGCTGTCTAAAGTCTCTTATTCTGCTGGTTGAATAAGCTCAAGCTGTACCATCTTAGAGGATTACTCTAACCAGAACGTGGGGCAGCTTGACATTGAGGCTGCAAAGCAGAACAAGAACCGGCCTCCATTTAGAAGCAGAATATTCAGAAGCTGGTACAGCTTCAGACTAAGATGTTGGAGTTTATACATGTGATGAGGAACTGACTGGAGAAGGAGCTGATTATGGCTTTGTTAATATTTTCACAAAGTATTCAATCCATGCATTCCATCCATCGCCCGGCTGCAGGGGCAACAGCCTAAGTAGAGAGGCTTACACTTCACCTCAGGAAGCATCAAGGAGGCATCCTAATCACCTCAGCTGGCTCCTTTCAATGTGGAGGCATAGCGGCTCTACTCTGAGCCCCTCTTGAATGACTGAACTCCTCATGCTATATCTAAGGGAGAAGCCAGCCACCCGTCAGAGAAAATTAATTTCTACCACCTACACAATCTCATTCTTTTGGTTACAACCCAAAACGCGTGACCATAGGTGTGGTTAGTGATGTAGGTAAATTGACAGCTTCACTTTCACATTAAGCTCCCTCTTCATCAGAGTGGAACAGTACATAGTCCACATCACGGTGGAGTTGTGAACAAACTACTTAAACTCCACTTGTGGCAGCAACTTATGGTTAACTATGGTTTTTATGCAGTAACCATGGTTACTGCATAAAAACCATAGTTAATCATAGTGGATTTTCGTAAGGGCTAACCTGGAATGGGTACTCCACCCTTTTGCAGCTGAGAAACATGGCCTCAGACTTGGAGGCACTGATTCTTATTCCTGTCATGTCACACTCAGCTATGAACTTCTTGAACTAGTGCCTGAGAAGAAAAAATACTTTACATAAATTACAATTTTGAGTACAAGTTTTGTCTGCTTTAATCTTAATGGCACTGCAGTAACAGCAGCTTGTTTATGTCCCCTATAACCCACATTTATTTTTTAAAGAAACTTCAGACTGACACTTGTTAGAACAGTGCTTCTCAATTATTTTCTGTTATGCCCCCCCCCTAGGAAGAAGAAAACCTTTTGCGCACCCGCCCCCTCCGCTCTACGCTGTGAGTAGGCAACCCCCCCCAAAAAAAAAACAAACAAACAAACAAACAAACTACGCCATAGAGCTATTACTTACTGCACACACTCTGACAATGAGAGTGCCACTGCCACCTACTGTAGTGGATGTGCAATTACACTTTATTCTAGTACGGGAAAAAAGTATGTTCCCCGGGGTCAGACGTGTCCCCCCCTGGTAGCGGCCCCACTATTTGAGGAGGACTGTGTTAGAATGATGGATTTACTTTTGGGTTTAATCTTTCTTCATTTTTTTTCTTTTAGCAAAATGTATATAATAATATTATCAGTATTATCTTTTAACACTGACTCCAGTGTTCAAGAGGTGTCTTTGAATATGCTAATGATTGAGAGTGTTTTCAGTATTGTGGCTGAATGAAAATGTGCGAGGACCTTTACTTGGTATCAGCTCGATTGTATTGTCATTATCTATCCGGTATATTGGCACAACTAAACCAAGCTTTCATAATTAACCATTTCAATTTGTGGTTTCATTTCAGTGTCTGAGCTGAGTGTTGTTCTAATGGGGAACAGCTGGACTGTGAGGAGTTCAGTTGGGAACTTCATACTGGGAGAGACCAAGTTTAACAGTGAGGAAGAACCAGACTGCTGTGTGAGAGTCAGTGGAGTGTTGAAAGGGAAGGAAATAGTTCTCACCAACACTCCAGATCTCCTGCATCCAAAAATCTCCAATTACAGACTTGAACAACATGCAGATAACTGCATGAATGTTTCTGCTCCTGGACCTCATGTGTTCCTGGTGGTTCTAAAGCCTGAAGAATTCATTGAGGAGCAGAATGAGAGGCTCTGCAGAATCCTTAGATATCTGAGTGATCGATCATTTGATCATTCACTGGTTCTGATACCAGCATCAAGTGAGGAAAATTTAGGAGTCACAGAAAGCTATATGAACAATCCACACCTAAAGGACATCATCAGAAAATGCAGAGACTACTTTTTATGGAAGAAAACCACTGAATCTTCAGAGCTGTTGGATTGCTTGGGCCAAATTGTGATGGACATCAGAGGAGTTACTGGTATGTTAGTGTGATGGGTGAGATCCCTTGACTTTTCATAAAACTAGTGCTATTAGAGATTACATAGAGTATACTGGAAAGCAAAAGCAACCTATTGTACTGAATGGGTTTGATGCAATTATAGTACATATTATATGCTTTGCTGTGCAGGTAATTGTCCTAACAGTTTTAGTGAGTGAAATTCTAGTATTTAAATAGTCCCTAATTGTCAGGCCTCAGTGTCTGTATTTATAAATGTAGTTTGGTAGAATTAGCTGATGACTTTTACCCTATCTGTTATTTGTTGTGCTACATAATTAATTTAACGGCTTCTTTCTTTCTCTCATTGTTGTGTTTCAGATTCTGCATTCAGAATTGTGCTGTTAGGAAAAAGTGAGCACAAAAAGAATAAACTTGGAAACTTCATCATAAGTAACCAAGGGAAACATTTCCAAAAGCATTCTTCAGCTGAGGAATGTGTGGTCACCCATGGGGAGTGGAAAGGATATAGTTTAACAGTCGTTAAAACCCCAAACATCTTCAGTCTGCCTGAGGAAATTATAAAAGAAGAAATGAGGAGATGTGTTCATTTTTGTACACCTGGACCAAATGTTCTGCTGCTGTTAGTTAAACCCTCATCATTCACAGAAAAGAAGAGACAAAGACTAAACTTCATCCTGAGTTTGTTCAGTCTGGATGCTTTAAAGCACACAATAGTCATCACAACACACGACACCACTGAAAGTCTGTCTATGAAACAGCTGCTTGAGGATTGTGAAGGAAGATTATACAGAATGTGTGAAAATGATCAAAGATCACTAATGAAGCAGGTTCGGAACATTGTGCGTCAGAACAAAGCAAACTTCCTCACGTTCACTGAAGAGACCACAAGACGACAGCCTGAACGCATCAAACCATCTTTAAACCTGGTTCTGTGTGGGAGGAGAGGAGCAGGAAAGACTTCAGCAGTCAAGGCTGTTTTAGGTCAGACTGAGCTTCATTCAGTCTTATCAGAGTGTGTTAAACATCAGGGAGAGGTATGTGGACACTGGGTTTCCCTGGTGGAGCTTCCTGCCTTGTATGGAAAACCTCAGGAGGCAGTGATGGAGGAATCACTCAGGTGTATCTCCCTCTGTGATCCTGAGGGTGTCCACGCCTTCATCCTGGTCCTACCTGTGGCTCCCCCCACTGATGAAGAGAAGGGAGAGTTAGAGACCATCCAGAACACGTTCAGCTCTCAAGTCAACGACTTCACCATGATTCTGTTCACTGTGGAGTCGGATCCTACAGATCCAGCTGTTGTTAACTTTGTAAAAGAAAACAAGAACATCCAGGAGCTCTGTGAGAGCTGCGGAGGAAGATCTGTTGTTCTCAACATCAAAGATAAACAGCAGATCCCAGAGATGTTGGATGTTCTGGAAAGAATTAAATATTGTAAGGACAGCTATACAACAAAAACACACATGCATGCTCAAGCAGAAAAGGTCCTGCAACAGAAGAAATATATCAACAGTCTGCAGGCAAAACTTTTGGAACTGGAATCAAAGGCAAGCTGTAAGTATCCCATTGATGTGCATGCCTGAGTCTTGAACCATTTTCTTCACTAAGATTTCTAACTTTCCTTTAACAATTTTCACCATTTAATTTAACTCCATGCTTTCTTCTTTTACAGGTGGTGATGAGAAGCAGAGCCCAGAGCCTCTCAGGATTGTGCTGATAGGAAAGACTGGCTGTGGAAAGAGCAGTTCAGGAAACACCATTCTAGGAAGAAAGGAGTTCAGAGCTGAGTCTTTACAAACATCAGTCACCAAAAAATGTCAGAAAGAACAGGGTGAAGTGGACGGTCGTTCTGTTGCTGTGGTCGACACTCCTGGACTGTTTGACACAGCTCTGTCCAATGAAGAGGTTCATGAGGAGTTGGTGAAGTGTATCAGTCTTCTGGCTCCAGGACCACATGTCTTCCTGTTGGTGATACAGGTTGGCAGATTCACAGCAGAGGAGAGGGAGACACTGAAGCTCATCAAGAAATTCTTTGGGATAAATTCAGAAAAGTTCACCATTGTTCTTTTCACAAGAGGAGATTCACTAAAACACGATTCGAAGTCTGTGGAGGAATACATTGAAATGGAACATGATGAATCCTTAAAGAAGGTGATCTCTGACTGTGGAGGAAGACATCATGTGTTTAATAACTATGATGAACAAAACCACAAGCAGATCAGTGAGCTGATCACAAAGATTGAGGAAATGGTGGAGAAAAATGGTGGTGAGTGCTACACCAATGAGATGCTCCAAGAAGCTGAAGCAGCAATACAGAAAGAAGTGGAGAGGATCCTGAAAAGCAAGGAAGAGGTGATGCAACGAGAGTTTGAGGAACTTCAAAGACAACATGAAGAAGAAATAAACGAGATGGAAAAAAGAAATACAGAGCAGAGGAAAGAAATAGAGCTGGACAGAGAACCGAGAGAAAAACGGCTTGAACAGATGAGGGAAAAACTTAACAATGAGCAAGAGAAGAAGAAAAAAGATAAAGAAAAGAGGGAAGAAGAGGATATAAAGAAGAAGAAACAAGAAGAAACACACCAGCAGGAGTGGGAACAAGAGCTCAATGCTTTGCAAGAAATAATCAATTCTACATCAGATGAGGCAAAGAGAATTGAACTAGAGCAGAAAAAGAAAAAGATGACAGAGGAACAACAGAAGAAGAAAGCGGAACAACAGGAATTTTGGAAAAAACGTAAAAAATCAAAAGTACTCAGACAAAAGCAAGATGAAGCAAAACTCAAAAAGCTCCAAATGGATTATGAGCAGGAAAGAGAAAAGCATGAAAAAGAAACAAAAAAAGAAGATCAAAGCAGACAAGAACAAGAGGAAAACGAAAGAAAAGAGTTGGAGGAAAAATATAAGCAGAGTATCCATGACATGGAGAAGAGATATGAAGAAGAAGCTAGAAAGCAAGCTGAAGAGTTCAATGAATTGAAGAAGAAATACAATATGAACTTTGTAGGCCTGATGGAAGAGCATAAGGAGGAGAAGGAGGCAATGAAGAAACAGCACGAGAGAGAAATGCAGGAGAGAGAGGAAGAGAACAAAAAAAGCTTGAAACTGTTAGACAATCTTGCAACTTACAAAGAAGAAAAGCTAAAAGAAGAACTGAGAAGACACAAAGACAAGCATCTCAGAGAAATGGAGGAGCTAAAGAAACAACAGGAGCAAGAAGTGATTGAATTGAAACAGAAATACAAAAACAAATGTGTGATCCAGTAATGATGCTTCTGCGTTACACTCATTATAATTCACCTCAAACAAAGACACTGAAAGATATCTAAATACCCGTTCTATGTTTTCCTCTAAACTTCACACAGAAAAAGATTTATTGTTCTGATACGCTCTTTATGAAATGGCATACATGGCGTGGGGATTTTTTCTTTGTGGTTTTATTCAAGATATGTCTCACTGTACGTTAGAAGATAATGTATACAATATAAACCTCAAGGAAAAAAAATCCCAAACATTGCAGAGTTTAATACTTGTTTATTAGCCTTATTTGTCAGCCACAGCTTTTAATGCAAATATTGTAAATGTTTCTTCCTATGATAAATCTTTGTAAGACTTTAATTTTTCACTCTGGAAACTGAAATTCCTTGAACAAGTCTACCTAAATTTTTTAGTCAGTGCCTTATATGAGCATTTCCTTGCAGGAATATAATAGAAATAATACGCTATATTGCCAAAAGTATTTGCTCAGCTGCCTTCACACGCATATGAATTTGAGTGGCATGCCATTCTTAATTCATAGGGTTTCATATGATGTCGGCCCACCCTTTGCAGCTATAACAGCTTCAACTCTTCTGGGAAGACTTTCCACAAGGTTTAGGAGTGTTTATGGGAATTTTTGACCATTCTTCCAGAAGTGCATTTGTGAGGTCAGACATGGTTGACTTGTCCAGTGATGTTGGATGAGAAGGCCTGGCTCACAGTCTCCGCTCTAATTCATCCCAAAGGTGTTCTGTCAGGTTGAGGTTAGGACTCTGTGCAGGCCAGTCAAGTTCTTCCACACCAAACTGGCTCATCCATGTGTAACATGTAACCCACAAGAGAGGTTACTTCAAGTACCCTTGACAGTTATCAGATATAGTAAGGTAAGTTACTCCAGTGACTAACACCAATACCATACATTTATAATAGGCTAGTGACAATGCCCCCAAAATTTTGACATACCCCTACTGGAGGTAGAACTAAACCCAACCATGTTTTTCTTCATCTCCAAGGTGTTCTCTACCTGAAATGGATTCTTGGACAAAAATATTTTACTGCCAAGATGGTTAAACTGATAGATATTTTTATATACCCCAAAAGTAAAAAAGAGCCCAAGTACAGCCTGTCTGCATGGGGGTTAGCACAGACAAACTGATGTAGATTAATAACACAAGGCCTGAGAGCTTTCAGAATAGACATGTATGTAGTCGGGACTTTGCTTTACCCACTAGAAAAAGCTGGATGTGAATATCTTAAAGTATGGGGTAGATATAGACCTTGGAACACATAGCTAAAATAGGCGAACATGGAAAAAAATATGTATACAAAATGGTTTCATTTACATTGTAATTGCTTTGCCAGGGATTGTCATAGAAACACATATGATGGCTTTTGGGAAAGGTGAGGTTGTGCTGAATCCATCAATACCAAATGTGTAAATGTAGTCTGCATAATCAGGGAGTTAAGTCACTTATGTATGAAGTGCCCCAACTGAAAGAAAGTGAAGTATTGAGAAAACTAAGTCTCCAGTCTAAAACATTATTATGCTGCATGTATTGTCATTTAACACAGTAGGCTTGTTGAATTAATGTGCTTGTTTTCTAAATCCAGCAATACCAAATATGTAAATATACCATGCATAGTCATTTAAAAATTTGTTATCTGTCCCATATGAAAGAATATACTGCATTTCATTGCAATATACTAGACAGCACTGGTAAAATCACCAGAGATGAGTGAGTAGGAAGTCAGCGTGAAGTCAGCTCCCCATGATGTCACAACTGAAACATATCACTGCCACTCTTCCAAATAATCATCAGTAACAAAATTGGTCATATTTAGACAGTTTGAGAAAGAGCAGGAGCAGATGCACATTAAGCCCACTGACAGACACCAGCATTTGCTGATCTCACTGCAGCTGCCGTCCTTACGGTATAGGTGTGTGAGGTCAGGGACCTCTTTAGGTGCTGGTGCCTTCTGATACATAACAGGTTCAATGAACCCATCTTCTCTAAGCCTCCATCCTCTACCCACTGGGTCCCAGAGAAGAGGCTTGGGCAGGTGGCTGTGACACCACACTGCTGCTTGGTATAAAGCTCTCTGCACACATTGTGCAAAGGTATCCTCAGTCGGAGGTAAATAAGCTGCTAATGAATCTGTGGTAGATACTAGTGGTATGCAAAAGTTTGGGCACCCCTGATAATTTTCATGATTTTCTTTATAAATCATTGGTTGTTTGGATCAGCAATTTCAGTTAAATATATCATATAGCAGATGAACACAGTGATATTTGAGAAGTGAAATGAAGTTTATAGGATTTACAGAGAGTGTGCAATAATTATTGAAACAAAATTAGGCAGGTGCATAAGTTTGGGCACCCTTGTTGTTTTATTGATTTGAATACAATTATCACTAATTATTGGAACACAAAATTTGTTTTGTAAGCTTGTTGGCAGGCCAAGAAAGCTCTCAGATAGGCAGAGGTGAAGGATGATGAGAACAGTCACAGTCAACCCACAGAGCAGCTCCAAAGACCTACAACATCATCTTGCTGCAGATGGTGTCACTGTGCATCGTTCAACTATTCAGCGCACTTTGCACAAGGAGAGGCTGTATGGGAGAGTAATGCAGAAGAAGCCTTTTCTGCGCACACACCACAAACAGAGTCACTTGAGGTACGCTAAAGCACATTTGGACAAGCCAGCTTCATTGTGGAATAAGGTGCTGTGGACTGATGAAACTAAAATTATTTGGACATAACAAGACACAGTATGCATGGTGGAAAAAGAACACAGCAACACTTGCTACCCACAGTAACATTTGGTGGTGGTTCCATCATGCTGTGGGGCTGTGTGGCCAGTGCAGGTACTGGGAATCTTGTTAAAGTTGAGGGTCGCATGGATTCCAGTCAATATCAGCAGATTCTTGAGAACAAACGTTTGCATACCACTCATAAATCAATTTCAGATATCTGAAATGTAAGTGTGGTGAAACAGGTTTTATGTTAAAATGGCCTGCCATAGGGAATCAAGGCCTAGTCGGGTAAGTGAAGCAAAACAATGGCAAACTTAGTATGGCAGGCCGTTTTAACATGAAATCATAACAAAAATGACAGTGACAGATGACTGGCCACACACACTGGTGCCATCTTGTTGTTTTTTTATGGTGCCTTGCAGACACTGAGGACAGATACAAGTACCTTGGAATCCCACAGGCAAATGGGAACCATGAAGAGACCTTTAGGAAAGCTGCAACCTCCAAGTACCTGCAGAGAGTAAGGCAAGTCCTGAAGAGTCAGCTGAATAGGAAGAACAACATTCTGGCAATCGACACCTACAACCTGCCAGCTGTCAGATACCCTGCTGGGATAATAAGATGGCCAAAGCTACTGATATCAAGACAAGAAAGCTCCATACCATGCATGGAAGGTGTGTGTGTGGTGGGGGGCTTAGGCTCCATGGCTGTGCTTCCAGAGGCAGCTCCAGGGAATGGGGTCCTGCTACGCACCCGCAGTCCGTGATCCAAATCACTCACCTGTGGGCTATCAAGCTGATTGAGATATCAGCTTTAAAAGATGGAAGCTTTCTTCAAGTCAGTGCCAGGTTGTCTTATCACTAGCAGCATTCATAGCGTGGCTCCTTATAACAAACCCTCGCATTCTCAGTCTGTTTTATCCACCTCCACTGACCTCTTTCTCCAGCTTGCCAACAGCAGCAGCCCCAGAGCCACTGAGTCAGAGACACTCACACAGAGGAGTGGGAAAGCAGGAGATTAGTTGTAAAGCCCCTTCCTGGGATAGAGCCTCAGGGCCAGAGGAAGGAGGGCCAGGGTCAAAGGTCTCCCCAACAAGAACAAATGTACAAAGGTTACAGTATCTCACATTCCTCTGTGAGTGACTTTAGCCAGTTCTAAAGGTGAAGTAATATGTAACCAGATGTTGAGGGTAGAGCCCTGTGCTATATAAGTAAGGAAGTGCCTCTCTCTGGGGGAGAGAGAGAGAGAGAGAGAGAGAGAGAGAGAGAGAGAGAGAGAGAGAGAGAGAGAGAGAGAGAGAGAGAGAGAGAGAGAGAGAGAGAGAGAGAGAGAGAGAGAGAGAGAGAGAACAAAGGATTGGAATTCCTCTCCCAAATGTGCCGGAGCGTTTTTTTAGGCATTATCTTCTATGTTAATAAAAGTTATCACAATGATGGTGTCAGTGGAGGATTTCTTCAAACACACAGAACAGGAAAGATACATGTGAAAACCCAGCCTCAGCTACAGAATCTGCAGCAGAAGACTGTTTGCTATTAATAAAGACTGACTAAAAACCAGGTCCAGGTTTGAGGAGGAGCTTAACATTGAGGCTGTATGCTAAGCAGAAGGAGGAGGCCAAGAACTAGTGAGTGAGTGTCAGAACCACTATTGTGGATGAAATAACAAGGATCCATGAGTACATCAAGAAGATGGCCACAAATGATGACATGCTTTGTGAATACCTCATGCAGCAGAAACCTGAGAAAGAACAGGAATCATTATGAAAGGACAGGATCCTGCACGGTATGCATGGTATGTACCACTGGCAAATAAAAGAAGTGACTGAAAAATCCTACTGTCTGGACAAAGTGTTGGGAAATATTTTTATCATTCCAATGTTGATATTTAAACTTATTATTCCTACTTCTGTTTATTTGAAACTAAACTGCTTTCTACACTGTAATAAAATGCATATTGTGTGTCTAAAAGTAGTAGGAAGATTTGAGACCTGTTTGAATTGCTCTTATTTGTGTTCAGGGCCCCAGAAGTTCTGCTACCCCTCCCTAGCAGTCTGCTGTGGCCAAGCACGCCCTCTTAGAGCATCCCCAAAGCATACTCTTCTTCTGCTCTAGCCCCGTGTTGAACCTGTTGCTCATTCAAATTCATGCTTAGGGGTCTCAGCTCATAAAACTGCCCTTTTTGGGTTCATGTATAGGACACCAGTCATCCTGTTTGCCCATTTTTCGATTTATACTGGTAATAGGGATAAATCTGTCCAGTAGACCTAGCCATAGGCTACCTTGCTTATGTAGCACAGCCAAAGATTTTGGAAATGCAAATCAAGAAAGTGTAAATCTGTCTAAGCAACAAGTCTAAGGGCAAATTGGGCCCCACTTTCTGCCCTACATCTGGTCTGTGTAAGTGTGGGCAGTTGTAAATCCTTCTCCAGGAGTACCATAGGATGGCCACAAGGAGGTTGTTACTGACAATTATTGTGATGAATTTTTCTTACTGTCTTGTTGATGTATGGAAGATGCTCCGGGATGTTTGTGCCTTTTTAGATGATGTCAGTAGAATTAATGACAGTTTCTAATGTATGCTTACAAAGTGCAGACTCAGCACAAATCATAGACAGAGAAAGGGAAAGAGTATAAATACCACGGTTAGAGAGGAGAGAAGAGAAGATGTAGCGATAGTCTTTGTCCGTGTTGTCCATTTTTTCAGCAACTACCAAGGCACGACCTCCCGGGAGGGCTTCTTGCTTTTACTTTTTGCTTTTGTCCTCTGTTTTTTGTGTTTGTATATTTCTAAGTACTAGTAACTTTTTGCAACAGAGCTGGCTCATCACCATGGATCATTTGGACGGTTTGATTTTATTTGGACTCATACTTAATCTCAGCACGGGCTCTCCTTGGTCGGAGGGTGTGATGAGGAAGCCGGGGCATGATCAACAGGTTCTTTCTTCTTTTCTGTTACTCTGTGTGTGTAACTCAGTCTTCACTATGCTACTGTCTGTGTCTTTTTAACTGTTTGTGTGCAACTACGATGTCTAATAAACAGCCTGCATTGGAACCAGCTCAACCCTGTGATTTGTTGGTAAATATGGTTTTAATTGAGTTTTAATTCGCAGCCAAAAAGGAACTTGGAGACCCTTAAAATGTATCCTACAAAAGCTGGGCTGAAAGATAGCACAGAGGCACTACTCATGGCAGCACAGGAACAAGACCCAAGTGCAAGACTGATAGAGGCTGGGGTCTACTACACCAGGCAAGACTCCAGGTGCAGGCTGTGCAGAGTTGCCCCGAGACAGTCCAGCACATAACAGCAGTGTGCCAGATGCTAGCAGGCAGGACATAGAACGCCATAACCAAGTGGCTGGAATAGTATACAGGAACAGCTGTGCCAAGTATGACCTGGAAGTCCCGAGGTCAGAAAGGGATAGGCCCCCAAGAGTGATAGAGAATGATAGTGCTAAGATTCTGTGGGACTTACACATACAGACAGACAAACTGGTGATGGCGAACCAACCGGACATAGTAGAGGTGGACAAACAGAGGAAGAAAGCTGTAGTGATAGACGTAGCAATACCAAGCAATGGCAACATCAACAAGAAGGAACATGAGAAATTTTGCTCCTGGCTCCCTGTAATCTGAGACTATGGTTTTTGTTCCAGAGCTAACCTATTTTGGGACTGTTTTGTTTTTGAGGCAGCCCAAAATAAATCTGAGTTCTTAGTTTCTGATCCAGTCATTGCTGAAACTGTGTGTTCTGTTTCTGTCTAATAAAGATGAAAAAGAGTCTTTTGTTTCTCAAAGCTGGCAATGAATTACCTGATTATTCTGCTTCCCAGCTGGCCAATTTTTTAAATTCTGAGTCAGCAGTTAAAAACTCTTTTTAGTTCATGAGACGGCCCACAAACAGACTGAACTTTTTTCCACAGCCGGCTCAGTCTCAGACTGTTTATTGTATTGCTGAGCCAACTGGCTCCGAAATTATTTTCTCCACTCGACCAGCTCATTGAGAGACTGAATTCTGTATTAGTCTACCTGAGAAATCAGACTGCTGACATACTTGAGCCAGCTCAGTCAGAAACTGCTGATGTACCTATGCCTACTCTCTCAGAAACGGTATATAACGATTTTGAGCTGACCTCCCCAAAACTGACTGTGTTCCTGAGCTGGCACCCCGAGAGACTGTAGCTCTGCCTTGGCCATCCCCAGAAAACTTTGAGTCAGTTGACTCTGGGCCCCCCCCCCCAGTGAATTCCTGGCTGGAACAGCCACAGTTCCTATCTAAAAAAAGAGTTTGCTGGTTGCTGTTTTGTGCGTTGGACTTCCTCAGTTAATTTAGTGTTTCTTTTCATCCAGAGAACTGCTGCTCACTTGGTATTTTTACTGTTGGACCATTCTCTGTAAAGCCTAGAGATGATCGTTTGGGAAAATCCCAATAAGTCAGCTGTTCCCGAAACACTCAGATTGAGAACAGTGCCACTTTCACTCACCTTTCTTCCTGATGCTCAGTTCGAACTTCAGCAGGCTGTCTTGTAGACTAAATGCTTTGAATTGCTGACCTGTGATTGGCTGATTAGATATTTACTTTAATGAGCAGTTGAACAGGTGTACCTAATAAAGTGACTTCTGAATGTATGTAGCATGACTTTACTGGACTGCAGTAGTTGCTGTTCTCAGATTGTGACGATAGATCCTTTGTTTTCCGATGCATATAATTTCAAAAGCATCAGTTTGCTTTTTCCATTTCAGCAATTTTGTAAAGTTTCAAATAAATCCTTCACATTTCTTACTCTGCATTAGGCCTGCATTCAAAGCAAGTAAAGTTGTGATAAAAGTACAAAAAACTTTGGTGCCTAAATCTTAAAGCGGTGGTGAAAGTTTATTTAATATTCAGAGCTAAAGTAAAAAAATAGTGCCTTTTGCACAGTTGAGTCTGTGTTATGAAAAATGCCATAACTGTTTTGGGAATTGCATTAAAAGTAGTGAGACTTGCACAAAGTGAGCAAGGAAAAACGTATCCAGCAGGTGGCATTCTGATTTTAGACTTCAGCATTTCTCAGAGTTGTGAATAATTTCAGCGATGAATGATTGAAATATTCTTTCTGCAGACCAACTAAAAGATGTTTTTCCTGCTGCAGGTGTGCAAAAAAGCAGTCGAAGCAGCCGTGGACGGAGCAGCCTTGTTGACTTTAGGTTCTATGGCATCACGGGCTACACCCAACCCATACTGATTTCATCCATCTTTTATGTTGTTTATAATTTAAACCCTTTTTCATCATGACAGTAAACTTTAAAATCTTTGTTGTATATTTGTTGATGATTGTGTTTATTCTTTATCTCATGATTTTGTTTTTTTGTTGTTAATATCTCACATTATCCAGATTTTAAACCTCATTAAAATGTCCCACGTTCAGTTTCTGCCTGCTTAAACCCACAAATCTCCTCCCATATTTTTCAGTCATTTCTTAACTGCAAAAATTTAAAATAATCTACATACCTACAAAACCATTCTGCCATGCTATACAGTATCAATGCTGGATGTCCTGAATGAGTTCTGCTGCTCATGAGTTCATTCATCATCAAATCTGGACAGTTTAGCTTCCACCGTTTCTTTCTTCTGACCAAGATCCAAAGTGTTTCCAAATGTGACCGAGTGTTTAAATCAGTCTCTCTGGAGCTGAGGTGGGCTCTGACCTCTGCCATCGTTACCATGTGGTTATTATTAAATTATTCCAGGCCTAAATTGTTTTTTAAGACTGAAAAAAAGGGACCATGGATAAAAATAACTTTGATTCCTAATCAGTTTATGTGACACTTTGGTTAAGGGCCTTGAATTAAAGCTGAAAGTCTGCAGTTTGAGTTCAAATCCACTGTGGTGGTGTACAGAGTCATTGTCCAAGTACTCATGGATCTAATTACAAACATCCATTGCTTACTGTTCTTAAATGTATAAAAACAAGCTGCAAGAGTTACTAGAACCAAAAAAAAGAGTTTTTAATACTCAATAAAAAAAACAGGACAAGTACTATGAACTGCCTGCACCGACAGCCTAAAGATGCTCTGACACTTCCACACAGTATGAAGTACTGCAGGTGGATATTGCTCCATTACAGACTGGATGTGGTGGTCAGTGTTACTCAGGAGACAAATACCTGCCAATAGTACTGCTTTTTTCCACAACTTAGTATTAATTTTAAAATAAATTTTTGCATTTTATTATATATTCAAATGTAGATGGTTTCCCCATTCTGATCCCACATAAACTAAAATCTATTTTTGCATTTTATTATACAGTATTTCAAATGCAGAATATTTGTTGATTTCCCCATTCTGATACCACATGAACTGAGAGAAACTGAAATGAAAGTTATAATCCATCCATTCTCTTCCGCTTATCCTGTTCAGGGTTGCAGGGTGGGGGTAGAGCCTATCCCTGCTGTCATTGGGTGAGAGGCAGGGTGCACCCTGTACAGGTCGCCAGCCTGTCACAGGGCCAACACAGAGAGACAAACAACCATTCACACCTATGGGCAATTTAGAGTGACTGTGCCATTACTTGTGCATGTCTGATGCAAAGGCTATTTAACACCTTTCTCATATCACAACTCTCACATCAACTGGAGACCGAAGACCATTGTCAGCAGGTTTAATGACATTCAAAAGGGTGAAACTGAAAATGAGACAAACAATACAATAAAAATATGAATATGTGCAGCATAAAATGCACTTTATACTGAATTTCCGCTGAATGACATCCTGAATACTTCTATATGAATAAACCTACACTAATGACACCATCTTGGACGACCTCGCAAATTACGGGTAATTTGCATCACAGAAAGACTCACAGTCAAATAATGCATAAGTGAGCTATATCGAACGTACCGGCAATGCAACCTTATACAAAAGATATGTGCTAGGTCTGGGCGATATGGACCAAAAGTAATATCTTGATATTTTTTAGCTGAATGGCGATATATGATATATACCTCGATATGTTTTCTTCCCAAAAAGTATAAACAAAAAGGCACTTCTGAGTCAAAGGTACATGTCCCAAATGTCACACAGACACTTTTATTAACATTCAGCTGTAGATGTACATAAGAAATTTCTCAAAAATCAACTACTGGCATATTTAAATAATAATGCTCGTCAAATAAATTAATGCTTTTTTCCTCTATAAAAAAAAGACTCACAGCTGTGCTATTAAAATGTAAATAGAAAAGATACAGAGCAAAAATAGCAAAAGGCTGACTTATTTTTTAAAAAGCCAGTCTGGTGAAGTCTACTTCACTGGAAAGTGCTTCCTCCTGTGTGTACTCCTGTACATCCTGTACTGTGACAGACTGAATGAACAAAAATCCATCCTTCAGTCAGCAGAATTTTAGGCATCTCAGTAAATCCATAGACGTATCACATCAACGAGCCCACCCGCTCAATGCAGCGTCTGCAAGCACATGAAAAAGACCCACCTCCACTATGAAGTTCGCGTGAATTACAGTACAAACCAACTTCTGCTATAGAGTTACGGTATGGTGGGGCCCTCTTACCTGCAGCCAGGGACTCTTCTGGGTCCGGGCAATGCCAAAGAGTACGAACAGACACAGTACGAAAGCTGTATGTACACAAAACAGGGTGACAGCGGAGGATTTCAGGTTTCCAAAACTCTCCAAAAGTCATCGACCTCACCGGAAAAAGTCACTAAATTTGTCGCAAGTCGCTTTTGGGGGAAAAAAAAGTCACCAGCGGGGTCTGAAAAGCTGCTAAATCTAGCAGCAAAGTCACTAAGTTGGTAACACTGCCATGCTGTCGCTTCTTGCATGATTTACGGGTGAAGCGGAGAGAGTTTGTACAGAGACAAACTGGGAGAAGAGAAAGGTGAACTGGTGGATCTACAAGCATGATTGTAACACGACATAGACTATATCAATATAAATAATATTGTCTCATCTTTTATCGCGTATCAAAATATATCAATATTTTTTTAAAAACTCGATATTTCGCCCAGCCCTATTATGTGTAGTAATTTCTTCCAACAGGACATCATTAAGTGGGATTTGATGCCATTACTGTTCTGCTTGACTGCTACTGCTGTTCAATAAAGTTTTGGTTCAGATAAAACAAAAGGTTGCCAAGTTGCAATAACTGAAAAGAACACATGAGGACTTTCTGCTTTTTGTCCTACATGGATGAAATTAGTTTCTGAAAGCATAACATTTGCAACTTCATAACAGAACACTCCCCGTCTGGCGTGAATAAACGCCACAAATTGAGTCTTTAGGAAAAAAAAACAGGTATCTTATGAAGGAACCAAAACTACAATCTCTGAAATAGGTCTTATAAAACGTTTTGAACCACGCTGTCATCTTTACTTGGAAACACCTTAGTTAAAAGTCCAAGCAGCCATTCATTTCTTGGTACTTGACTGTCTTTGAGTATGATGACACTTCCTAAGCTCACATTAGGTTGGCTGGATTGCCACTTTCGACATGTCTGGAGAGTAGGAAGGAACTCTTTCTTTCACCTGTCCCAGAAGGTGTTTGACAGGTGCTGGACCTGATGCCACTGGTATCTGTAAATATCTGACGTAGTGAAGTTACCAGCTGGAGCCTGAAGAGGGATGATCTTCTGAGTTAGAAAAGCAGCTGGGGTTAAGACGAAAGGGACATGTGGGTCTGAAGAAACTGGGACAAGAGGTCTAGCATTTATGATAGCTGTCACCTCTGCCATGAAGGTGAATAGAACTTCATTAGTGAGCTTTGTGTTCTTGAGTTTAAAAAACATAGAGTCCAGTAGTCTCCGGGCCGGGCCAATCATTCTTTCCCACAACCCGCCAAAATGGGAAGCATGTGGTGGGTTAAAAGTCCAACTACATCCACGTTCTTTTAAGTAGGTCTGTACTGCTGTATTGCCCAAGTTTGAGGGGATTTTCAGTTTCTTAAATGCACTGACAAAATTGGTACCTTGATCAGAATGAATAGTTTTTACAGGTCCTCGTATTGCCAGAAACCATCTAAGTGCATTAATAAAGCTAGACGTGTCAAGTGACTCTATCACCTCAACCCACATTTGTGAATGGCGGGTCTGTTGCAAGATGGTCTGCAGGGAAGTTTGGCATTTTTTTGTGTCCCTAGAGGGGCAAGAAGTCTTTTGCAGGTTACACATTGATAGATAATTATGCTCACCTTTCTCTTGCCACCCACTATTCACCATCCCGCAGAGCGTATAGCTCCTTCAGTAAACATGCAACCTTGACGCTGAACCTGATCTTGATAGTGCTTTATAAGAAGAACTGCTACATGGTGGTGGCCTGGGACTAGAAGTGGGTTTTTTTCACCTTGAGTTAAGTTTGAGTCAGTGATGCGAACACCTACTCTAAGGAGTCCATTTTCATCCACATAAGGGTCTAAGTTCTTGAGAGGACTAGCTTTGGGTAGCTTCTCATTCTTTTGTACACACCTGATCTCGTCAGAATACACATCCTGTTGTACTGCTTGAATCACAATGTTATGCGCTTGTTTAGACTCGTCCACAGTGAGTCCCCTGCCACAGAAATGCCAACCACAGCAGAGACATGCATAGGTGATTTAAAGTTGCGGATGACACGAAGTAGTCTAGAAAGAGCACGTATGAGTGACCTCCAGGTAGAAAACTTAATGAATCTATCAAAACCAAGTTGCCTGAATGAGGCTGTAGTTTCGAGAGTAGTTACATGACGTCTAACATCTGAGTCCATGCTAGGGTCCACAAGATTGTAAGAGCCATTTGGGAGCCTTTGGGCTTGGAGCAAAAAGTCAGGCTCAGCAAACCAAGTTACTAAGAGGCAGCTGGTATGCAGGGACAGAACGAGAGGCATGATCTGTGGGGTTATGACTGCTAGTGTAACCCACATACTACTGATCGGTATGAATGGGCCCTGAGTTCGTATTCAACAATATTAATTACTCAACCACTATAACATCACACACTCTACAATTGGAATTAACAATACCACACTTTAATTAGAAAACACCAAAAACACACTTAAATCAATATTTCAGTTCTTTCAGGTCAATTAACGGTTCAAACATATATGCATTCCCACACACAACAGTCCCAAATAATGTTATTAAACAAAACAAACCCGTTGCAGGCCTGATTCGGAGCTCGGGTACGGTGAGACCAGAAACTTTGCGGACCTTTCACTCAATTAGAGCCAAAATAAAATAATAGGCCAACAGTACCTTTTTCCAATATGGCGGTGCAAACGTTCAGTCCACGTTGTCCTTCCCACACAGGTAAGAAACACAGGGAATACCCGTCTGGTCGCCGTTTCCCGCGTAGCCAGAGGAACTCTGAACTATAGGTAGCTCAGAGCGCTATCTGGGATCCTCCTTTTGTCTGTGTGCGGTAAGAGTCAGCCGAGTCCTATAGCGATTAGCCGGGCTAGCCAACCGCAGCTTTCAGACGATCAGCGCGGCTAATTTCCGCTCGATTATCCAGCGAGCAAACCACGACTTTCAAGTCCAAACACTTACAGGCATAGGCTGCACCAAATGAAACTGTCCTCCTTCCGTCCACCTGGCCGATGTCCGAACACGGAGTACCAGTTTAACTCGCCATAAAACTTTCACTTTTCCAGTCAAAGTCTAGCGCACCTCTCTTCTCGGGTCTCTCTTTTTCCTTTCTCTCGCGCACACTCACACCACCTCCAATCAGCAGCCAGTACAGAAACAGGTGACTAAAATGAAACACTAGATTGGCTTTCCTTCACAACAAATGAAATAAACAAATAAAATAGAATATTTATGGCAAATTAATTATCTTAACACCTTAACATTTGAAATTTTAACATTCACATAAATGTATTTAACCACATTCAATCAACTTATTTATGTCCATTTCCTACAGGGCTACACCCTCCCCCATCAACACGTCTGATGTCCTCAGCAGACTAACCTCTTAAGTAACTTAATGAACTGTATGGTAACAGGAAATGGGTAAAGTGTTTAACATTGGCTCTTTTTTTAGCCCTTTCCAATCTGTATCACAATACCTCTGTGTACAATAGTCAATGGTTGATCTCGAGATTTTCCTGGTTTATCATAGGTCAACCTTACTACTGGTTTCACTGACCTTTTGGGCCTAGTCATCTTTGTAGGTAGTCTTGAGCCAGGGCTACTAGACTGTCTTACACCTTCATCACTGTTCGAACCATCATCAGGCTCAGTGCTGGCTTCATGGTCAGTGTCACGGTCAGAGTCTACAGGAGAATGATCTGGTCGGTCAGAGTAATTGTCACTCAGTGGAATGCAGTCTCCCACCTGTTCCCCTCTACTCACAGTGTCATCCCTCCTCTGAACCATTTTCTCAAAATAAGTCCTATAGGGTCTAGATGGCAAACCACCCTCAAAATCAGATGACTCACTTGAACTCACCCCTTCACTTTGTATGGAATGATGGGTGCTAACCCTCTCAGGCCACTTCTGGCTGTCTAATCTCTTTGCTCGCTTATTGGATGCATCCTGCGAGTGCTCCAACATTGGGATTCGCACTAAGTCTCCTATAGGAAGAAGATTATCCCTATGTAATGTCCTGACTCTGTCCTTGCCATTCTGGGATTTGACTTTGTAGACCGGCCAGTTTGGCATTCTGGCGACAACAACATAGGGAACGTCACACCAGCGATTCTCAAGCTTGTGTTTCCCTTTTATTCCATGATTTCTCACCAACACTCTGTCACCAGGCTCTAGAGTCTGGGCTACAAGTCTCTTGTCATAAGTCCTCTTGTTTCTCAAGTGCGACTTGCCAGAGGCTTCTGCAGCCAGCTCATAAGCCTTCTGCAAACCCTCCTTCAGTTTGGTGACATAGGAAGAGTGCTGATGTTCTGCCTTTTCATTTAGATGTGTCCCAAAACACACATCCACTGGAAGTCTAGCTTCTCTTCCAAACATCAAGAAGTACGGCGAATATCCGGTAGCATCACATTTAGTGCTGTTATAAGTGTGCACAAGATGTGTAACATACTGACTCCATTGCCGCTTCTTTTCCTGCTTCAGGGTCCCTAGCATTGACAACAAGGTCCTGTTAAATCGTTCGGGCTGAGGATCACCCTGAGGATGGTACGGAGTAGTCCGCGACTTCCGTATGCCAAGGATTTTCAGCATTTCCTTAATGAGTCTCGACTCAAAGTCTTGTCCCTGATCCGAATGAATCCGGGCTGGCAAACCGTAGTGCACAAAATACTTCTCCACCAAAACCTTGGCGACTGTGAGAGCCTTCTGGTTTTTGGTTGGAAATGCTTGGGCATATCTTGTGAAATGGTCTGTGATCACTAGCACATTACTTATTCCTTTGGAGTCAGGCTCCATGGACAGGAAATCAATACAGACCAACTCCATTGGCCCTGTGCTTACTATTTGGTGCAGTGGTGCAACTCTTTGGCATGGAGTTTTCCTCAAGAGGCACTCTCCACAGTTTTTTATGTAGTGTTCTGCCTCGACAGACATCTTGGGCCAGAAGAATCTGCTTCGGAGCATATCAACTGTCCTTTCCACACCCATATGACCTAAGTCATCATGCATGGATTTCAGCACCACAGCTCTGAATTCAGCAGGTAGCACCAGTTGGTAAGTCTTTTCTCCTGCACGATTTATACTCAGTCGATGAAGGAGTCTGTCTTTCATAATCAACTTCCCCATTTCTCGTTTCATGGCAAGTAAGTCTGGGTTTGTCTTGATCTCATCTGGCCATTTGCCACTCTTTATGGCCTCAATGGTTGGTCTTATTACAGGATCTTGTTCCTGTGCTGCCATTAGCTCAGGCTTGGACAATTGCCTCAGATTGTTCAACTCCAAGTTTGTAGAAAAGGTGTAAGCATCAGGCACACAATCTGGATGGGCTCCAAGCTGCTGCGCGTATCTTGGTGAGTCCTCAGGAGAATTAAGGCCACCAACTCTCTGGCAAATAGACTTAACACTCTCCTGAGAGATGTTTCTCATTTCTGTCTTCCTTTCTCCTGGCTCCATCCGGGACAACAGATCAGCATCAATGTTGTTTCTGCCAGGTCGGTAAACAATGTCAAAGTCATACACTGACAAATCTGACAACCATCTATGTCCTGTCACATTGAGTTTTGCTGACGTAAGGACATAGGTTAGCGGGTTGTTATCAGTGTACACTGTAAAGCGGACTCCATAGAGATAATCGTGGAATTTCTCAACCACGGCCCACTTAAGAGAGAGAAATTCCAGCTGATGGATGGGATAATTCTTTTCTGATGAACTGAGTTTACGGCTGGCAAATGCAACCGGCCGAAGCCCTTCAGGATGCTCTTGATACAAGACTGCACCAAGACCTGAAAGGCTAGCATCCACATGCAGCACATATGGCTTACTAGGGTCGGCAAAGGCTAGAACTGGTGCATTCGTGAGGCAGGTTTTAATAGCTTCAAATGCCTCGGTGCACACTTGATCCCATCTGTCTCCAAAGGGATCCCTCTCATCCAGATAGGCATGATTCTGCCCTGTCTTGGGTCTCCTTCCCCGCTGAGTTGGGGCGTACCCTTTAGTGAGGTCTGTCAAAGGGCGGACAATAGCTGAGTAATTGTGGATAAACCTCCGATAGTATCCACAAAACCCTAGAAATGATCGCAAGGTCTTAAGGTTGTGCGGCCTGGGCCAGTTCACGACAGCTTCCACTTTGCCGGGGTCGGCTGCGACACCTTCTGCTGACACTATGTGACCCACATACTTGACTTGCGTCTGACAGAACTGACATTTGTCAAGTGAAACCTTGAGTCCTGCCTCTTTGAGTCTGTCCAACACTTTCAGGAGTCTCTCTTCGTGCTCCTCTAGTGTTTTCCCAAACACTATTAAGTCGTCCAGGTAAACTAGTACCTGGAGCAAGTTCATGTCACTGACGACCCTCTCCATCAACCTTTGGAAGGTCGCAGGAGCTCCAGTGATGCCTTGAGGCATCCGCTCAAACTGATAGAAACCTAGCGGACATATGAAAGCGGTTTTCTCTTTGTCCTCCTCCTTCATGGCTATCTGGTAGTAGCCACTCCTTAAGTCCAGGACTGAAAACCATTTGCTTCCAGATAGACAATCCAGAACTTCATCAATCCGGGGGGTTGTGTATTGATCAGGCACAGTGTGGCTGTTGAGTGTGCGGTAATCAATGCACATTCTGACTTCTCCGTTTTTCTTTCGAACAATGACAATTGGAGAGGCATAAGGACTCCTAGACTCCTTAATTATGCCTGCTGCCAATAACCTCTGTATGTGATGACGCACATCATCAATATCAGCTGGAGCAATGCGTCTGGACCGCTCACGAAATGGTCGGGGGTCTGACAGACGAATTGTATGCTCTACATCTCTGGCTAACCCCACATCAAGTTCATGAGAAGAGAATACATCGGCCCTTTCAGACAATTTCTGACTGAGCCTGGCTTTCCACTCCTCTGGAACAGGAGATGAGCCAAAGTTGATAAGACTAACGTCAAATCCCTCAGACACCAGCTGTTGTTCTGACACGGTTGTAACAACATCAGTCGTGCACAGACAGCCTAAGGTGGTGCCAACTGGAATCGTTATGTCTTTAAGTGACTCGTTTTGCAGAAGGACTGTGAACTGGTTAGCATCCACAGCATTGCTTGGGATTGTCATGGACTGTAACAATACACCAGCGGGAAGAGGGTTGGTAGAAGAAGCTTCTACCATCAAGATCTCATGAGGCAAGGGCTGTTTTAGCTCAACTTTACAGGTTGCTTTACAGCTGCTCCCTGCAGGTAGCACAAGAGAACCAGGACCCTGCCACTTGACACACCCTACTTCATCATCATCATCTTCCTCAGGGCAAGCGCTGTGCACCATCAAGGGTGCAACAGACACACCTGAGGTACCCTCACAGAGCTGGGCTAGCCTCTTGGGAAGGCTGGCACTGGCATTGGTTCCTAAAATCACTGGAGTCTGGTCAGGGCCTGGGGGGTCAGGACATATCAGTGCTAGGACTGACATAGTGGTTGGTGCTCCCACTACTTTCTTTGGAAACTCTATGTCCACCACCACATAGCCACGATATGGGTAGCTTGAATCACTCAATCCCCAAATGTTTAGCCGACTCACAGGGTGAATAGGGATATCCGATAGGTATCTCTGGTACCAAGACTCAAAGATTATGCTGACTCTTGAGCCGCTGTCTAATAATGCATTACACAGGTGCCCATTCACTTTCAGTGGCTCTAAAGATGGTGGCCCAATCAGGCCACCTGGAAGCCCATGGGACTCCAACACGTCCACTGCACTTTTCCTAACTGTACCAGCCACTTCTTCTGGGATGGTTTTACCTGTAGCTGGTTGGGGTTTACCCCTGGTTTTCTTGAGAACTCCAAGGAGTCTCTGAATAACCTTGTTCTGGTTCTCAGGCTTGTTACACTTTGGCGCTATGTGGCCATTTCCCCCACAGCGGTAACAAAAGCGTTCTTCTGAGTCAGGTGACTGCCTGGCTGATGGAGTCCCCACTGCCATGACAGTTGGAGAAGCTCAAGCCTGACAGGACAGCCGTGTACCTACTTTCTTTTGCAACTGCTTCACTTGTTTCTTTAGGGCAACCACTTCAGGGTCCACATTATTCTCTGAAGCTAGCTCTCTGCTATCCAACTGCTTTTCACCCTTCTCTGTTTCTGCAGGAGAATGGGTAGCAAGTGCTGCAAACATGGCTTTTACTTCTTTGAGTTCTGCTTTCAGGCTCTGTATCTCTGTCTGTTGTCAGCTTGTGGCTTAACTTGAACCGAGCTCACTGATCGGTTCAGCTTAACTCTGGAAGCTTCATATTCTTCCTCTATGCGAATTTCTCGCAGTAGTTCAAGGAAGGTTGGGGGTTTGGTCCTCCTCTCTCTAAGACGGAGGTTAATTAGCATTAAGTCAGCATCTACTGCACCTTTAAGTAGCTGCTCAACACGTGCGGTGTCCATACTGTTAACTGGGATACCACCTCTTTGTATAACTTTTGTCAAAGCACGCTCTAACCTGCAGAGAAAATCAGACAACTTTTCCCCAGGTTGTTGCTGCAACAGTCTAAAGGCAAAATACAAGTCATCTCCGGACTCTGCCAGTCCAAAGGCACTCTCTAACGCCTCTAAACATCCTTCAGGGGTCACATCCGGATCAGATAAACGCACTGCTTTTATCACATCTAACGCTGGCCCCTTTAAACTCTCTATGACTCTCCTCCTTTTTTCTTTTGGAGAGCCAGGACTCTCTTCGACCAGCAGGTATGCTTGCTCTAACCAGTGGTCAAATTGTTCCTCACCGGCTGGGGTGGGGATGTTACCTGAAAAAATTCTCAGGCGTCGGTGTCCTGCATTCTCTGGGGACGGTTTAACTGTTTTGTCCAGCAGGTCACCAACAGCACGCAAGATGGACTCAGTAGGAGACACTGGCTGTGATCCAGCCAATAAAGCTTGCACGTCCTCGGCAGACTTTCCTTCAGCCTCCAACAGAGCTTTCAGTTTACCAGCAAAATCTTCCTCAACCTCAGGAGTTTCAGCTACTCTTACGCGCCCAAGACACTGGATAGTCTGTAGTGCATCTTCTATCCGCGCAATCTCTGTGTGCTCTGGAACTACAGTCAGTAAGGCATGACTTTCATCTAATGTCTCTCCCCTACACCAGTTCTTCAATCTGGTCACTATGTTGGTATCCATGTCAAAGATCCTCTATTAACCTTCCCTCATGTAATACAGTTAGAAACTCAATATATTTTTTTTGTTTTTGTTTTTATACACATCAAATATAACACAATCCCAGCGGTGCCTCCATTTATGTAACCCACATACTACTGATCGGTATGAATGGGCCCTGAGTTCGTATTCAACGATATTAATTACTCAACCACTATAACATCACACACTCTACAATTGGAATTAACAATACCACACTTTAATTAGAAAACACCAAAAACACACTTAAATCAATATTTCAGTTCTTTCAGGTCAATTAACGGTTCAAACATATATGCATTCCCACACACAACAGTCCCAAATAATGTTATTAAACAAAACAAACCCGTTGCAGGCCTGATTCGGAGCTCGGGTATGGTGAGACCAGAAACTTTCACTCAATTAGAGCCAAAATAAAATAATAGGCCAACAGTACCTTTTTCCAATATGGCGGTGCAAACGTTCAGTCCACGTTGTCCTTCCCACACAGGTAAGAAACACAGGGAATACCCGTCTGGTCGCCGTTTCCCGCGTAGCCTGAGGAACTCTGAACTATAGGTAGCTCAGAGCGCTATCTGGGATCCTCTTTTGTCTGTGTGCGGTAAGAGTCAGCCGAGTCCTGTAGCGATTAGCCGGGCTAGCCAACCGCAGCTTTCAGACGATCAGCGCGGCTAATTTCCGCTCGATTATCCAGCGAGCAAACCACGACTTTCAAGTCCAAACACTTACAGGCATAGGCTGCACCAAATGAAACTGTCCTCCTTCCGTCCACCTGGCCGATGTCCGAACACGGAGTACAAGTTTAACTCGCCATAAAACTTTCACTTTTCCAGTCAAAGTCTAGCGCACCTCTCTTCTCGGGTCTCTCTTTTTCCTTTCTCTCGTGCACACTCACACCACCTCCAATCAGCAGCCAGTACAGAAACAGGTGACTAAAATGAAACACTAGATTGGCTTTCCTTCACAACAAATGAAATAAACAAATAAAATAGAATATTTATGGCAAATTAATTATCTTAACACCTTAACATTTGAAATTTTAACATTCACATAAATGTATTTAACCACATTCAATCAACTTATTTATGTCCATTTCCTACAGGGCTACACTAGCTACATATTGACGGTTGAGTTGTTAAAATCTGGTCCTGTTAACAGCACATTGTTCAGTGATACATTCTCGTACATAGCGCTGCTGTCAAAGATCTGTTTGGGTTTACAGGGGTAGCAGACACCGAATAGTGACAAATACCAAGATTTGGTTCCATCTTTTAGTGGAGGGGCAATTTCTGCATGTTTATTTTTGAATACTTTGTCCATGAAAGTCACAAAGTGTTCCTTAATTTTCTCATTCTTATCAAAGCTGTGGACAAGTGACACCAGGCACTTCAGGGCCTGTGGTCTGTTGTTAGGGAGCCTTTGGTGTGGCAGTTTGAATGGTAATGGAGCTGTCCAGCTGTTATCTTTGTCCTTCATTAGTCCTTATTCCATTATTTTTAAGAAGGCATTGTCCTGAATGGAAGGTGAGAGGTAACTGTCATGCCTGGTTTGTCTGAACACATTACATCCTAAGTGGTCCAGTTCACAAGTGCTGTCCACAAACTGGGTGCTGAAGTTGAATGGGACTTGTAATTTACAGTGTCTCTCTTTTATATTGAAAACACTGGGGCATGGCTCAAAAATTGTGGGACGACCCTTCTCAGTGGCATTTGTGAACAGAGTCTTTACCGTAAGGGTTTTATGGACATCACCTACACACACGTTTCCTACTACAGTATGACCCACTCGAGGTCTACTTAGGTCCACTTATCTGTTTATGGACTTTGTGAACTCTAACAAATGTCCTGTCCAGGGAGCATTAAGATGGAGGCATTAGGGTTTAGTTTAGGGATGAGGTGAGCTACTGACTTCAGATGGCTGTGATGCATAGCTGCACTGGGTGTGGGTATCTCATCTCTGTCATTTGGGATATTTTTGCATTCAATAAGGCTAGGCAGAGGAATGTGGGCTGAACCCTCTAAGGCTTCCACTACATAACCAGTAGCTCTCCTGCTTCAACACACCTGAATATATAGAAGTCATTAGCAGGACTCTGGAGAACTTGACTGCATACCGAGGAGGTAATTCAGCCATTTGATTCAGGTGTGTTGGATCAGGGACACATCTAAAACCTGCAGGACACTGGACCTCAAGGCTTGGATTTGAGGATCCCTGCAACAAACCTAAATGTGATGGGTTGGCTGGGGGAGGGACTCATTTGGGCAATATTTCTAAAATTAGAAACATTCTGTCTCAGAGTGATGTTAAAAAGCTAATTCATGCATTTATTACTTCTAGGGTGGATTATTGTAATTCATTATTATCAGGCTGTCCTAAAAGCTCCCTGAAAAGTCTTCAGCTGACCCAAAATGCTGCAGCTAGAGTACTGACAGGGACTAGAAAGAGAGAGCAGATTTCTCCCATATTGGCTTCTCTTCATTGGCTCCCTGTTAAATCTAGAATTGAATTTAAAATCCTTCTTCTCACATACAAGGTCTTGAATAATCAGGCCCCATCTTATCTCAAAGACCTCATAGTCCCGTATCACCCCAACAGAGCACTTCGCTCTCAGACTGCTGGCTTACTTGTGGTTCCTAGGATACTTAAGAGTAGAATGGGAGGCAGAGCCTTCAGCTTTCAGGCCCCTCTTCTGTAGTCCTGTCCTGTCTCTCTCCCCTCACCCCCAACCGGTCACAGCAGATGACTGCCCCTCCCTGAGCCTGGTTCTGATGGAGGTTTGTTCCTATTAAAAGGGAGTTTTTCCTTCCCACTGTCACGAAGTGCTTGCTCATAAGGGGCTGTTTTATTGTTGGGGTTTCCCTGTATTATTGTAGGGTCTTTACCTTACAATATAAAGCACCTTGAAGGGATTTTGTTATTATGCTAAGCTAGCAAATCCCTAAAGACACAAGTGAAGACTATGAATATAATTTAGAGCTGATGATTGAGCAGAGAGTGTGCTTTGGATAAAACGAGAAAATTACACTATGAAATAAGTCGTAATCTAAAGGTTTGTAATTTAAAAAGGCTAAACAAAACACCACTGTGCGCTGTAACAGGAATGATACCGCAGTGAGAGCACCACCTAAAAATACAAAATGATTCAAAACAATCCTTGTATTGATCTTTACAAACAAATTTTCTTTTCTTTTCTTTTTTTTAAGCAAAATAAAGAAGCCCAGTTACTTAAGTGTGACTGTCACACGGCAAAAAGTGCAACCAAATTAATTGCTTCCAGTCTTTGGCATTTATATGTATCATAGAAAATGTTTCTCTCCTGTCACTTAAAAAAAATTATATCTGAAATAAGTTCAACAGGAATCAGCCAAGTTTCTTTCTTTTTAATTCTTACCATTGTTCTTTTTACAAAAGGAGACTGAAACCCGATCCAGTGTGGAGGAATTCATTGAAATGGGACATGAGGATTCCTTAAAGAAGGTGATCTGTGGAGGAAGATATCATGTGTTTAATAACTATGATGAACAAAACCACAAACAGGTCAGTGATAACAAAGATTGTGGAAATGGTGACGAAAACGGTGGTGAGTGTTTCACTAAGGAGATGCTCTGAGAGGCTGAAGCCGTGAAAAAAGTGAAGATCCTGAAAGAGAATTGATGCAAAGAGAGTCTGAGGACCTCGAAAGAGAATATGAAGAAGAAATAAAAAAGATGGAATAAAGAACTGAATAAGAGACGAAAGAAACAGAGACAGTGGAAAAGAAAATAGGTACAAACTGTTTGACAATCTCTCAAATTGATAAAACTAAAAGAAAAGCAGCTGAAAGAAACTGAGAAGCTGAAGAAAAACAGGAGCAAGAAACACAATTTAAATAAGAGACATACAAAAACAAATGTGTGTCTGATAACGCATCATTATAATTCAGCTCAAAGACCCAGGAATATGTCACATAAATACACGTTCTTTATTCTTATGTAAGCTTCATAACATACAGAGAGTGTTTTTCATTAAGGAGGAGAAAATGTAAACCTCTGAGAAAATGAACTGAAGTCAAAAGTGAGACTGAAATTCCTCCAACCACCTAACATTGTTTTTTCAGTGCCTCATATGAACATGTTCCTTGTATGGTTAATGTTTCATTAGGTTTGTTAAGTTTTCACTAACCAAAGCCACCGTGATAGGGAAATATTATCATATTAATGGTTAAAGGAAACAGTGATGGATGTTTTTGGGAGCTGCAGACAGACTGCAGCAGTTCTTCCCTCTCTGAGCACCTCTGATGGTCTCTGCAGTAACTCGGCTCTCAGAGGAACTTCTCACTCTGAACTTTCCTTCTTGGACCTGGAAAGAAACTCAGCAGAAACTATTTCAGGTAAGTAAACCAACACCAAAACCATCATAATTCAATATACCTGCTCTGATTAAACCTCTGCAGTATGAACTTTATGATCTTCAGTTTTTGTAGCTCTGGAAACATGTAAACGTATGTTTACTGCTGAGATCATAAAGGTGGAGTTTTTTGTTCCCTTTGCTCAGTGTTTTTGCACAGAGCGATCAAAATATCACAAATAAATATTATGGAAGACATTTAAACACAAACTGCTGATTAAATTAATAAAATAATTAAACAAACCATTACAAAATAATAAAACTCAGCAAGAAGGAATAGCATATGATTATTTACAAGAGATAATTTAAAACCAAAGATAAACTTGAAACTGTGCCCGAGCTGTTCCTTGTATAATTAATGTTTAAATACATTTGATTAGGTATAGATTATGGAAACATGCTGTTAATGGTAACGTGGGACTTCAGACCTGACCTGTGTCAAAGTTTAGAAGTTAAAACTGAGAAACTTACCATCAAAAACAACAACAACACACACACGCACGCGTGCGCGCACACGCACACACGCACACACACACACACACAAAACCCATAATTTAATCATCGTCACAGACCAAGAACGAGTGAGGGGGCCGATGAAAAACCAGAAAACAGTTTCAGAAAACTGTGTGAAAGTTTAACAGGTTGTAAAGATTGTAACTGTAGACAGATGTTCTGCCTCTATAAGAATGAATTCTGACAGGTGGCGGCGCTGCAAAAATGTGACCAAACTGCAGAAAATGATTTCTGTGTTCAGGTAACTGAGAGGTGGAGGTGAAGAACAATGACTCACAGATGCAAGGTCACCTGTACAGAGGTGAAGGAGTGAGGGGCAGGTGGGGGTGGAACAAACATCTGTGAAAAGTAGAAACTCGTCCCTCAGTGTGTTTAGATTCAAATTCATTTTAAAAGTTCGATAAATGTAAATACTGAAAACATATTGATCTTCAGGTGTGTGCCACACAGACTGACACCATCACTGTGACATCATGTTCCAGAAGAAAGCAGAAAAAATACACAACACTCATGACAGGCCGACCTCTGGTGAATATCACAGCTTCAGAAGTTTAACAGATCTGCTCGAAATACTGTTGGTTTTGATGTGCTCATATTTAAACAGTTTCATGATTGCTGGTTTATAGATCAGCAAATCACACTTTCAGAGTCCAAAATAAAAATGATCATAAAAGGAAAAAACACTCCAATGATTAACAGTGCAGGAACAAACCAGTGCCGCATCATCATCATCATCATCATCATCATCATCATCATCAGAGAAAATGTTCTCCTCCCACCAGGAGAACGTTGGCTGTATCAGCATGTGTGATGCTGAATGTGTGAACATGAAGCAGGATGAAACTGAAGCTCTGGGTATTTATTTACTTTTGCATAGATTAGTTATGGGAATATTAGATTTATGTTTATGTTAGTGGGTGAACATCATTTACCATTAACAAGTTCTTGTTTTTCTTACTATTAAAAGTACAATTTTTCATTTTCGTTCTTTCTTCCGATAGAAGCTAATACAGTATTGATTAGAGCTAAAGGAAAAAAAACAGGGTTGCTTTTGTTTGTGCAGTACTTAATGTGAATCAGCAGGTGGAGACATTTCCCCAACAACGACTGATAAAGTGTTTCTTTAACCAAATTTATAGAATAGAATAGAATAGAATAGAATAGAATAGAATAGAATGCCTTTATTGTCATTATACAGGATGTACAATGAGATTGGAGGGCCACTCCTGTTCAGTGCCATGTAACAGAAAATCAAACTCTCTAAAATAAAAATATTATAAAAATATTATAATCTAGTATAATCAATATAATCAAGAGATATACAGAAATAAACAATGTGTAAAATCTACAAAAAATAGAATGTATAAAAATATATACATACATTGGTGCATCTGTACATTGTAAGAAAAGTAAATATGTGTATACATATAATAATGAAGATGATGAATATTGCACTTGGTGAATGAATATTGCACTAGTGAATGAATACTGGATATTACACAATATAGGAATGTTAGATATTGTTCAGTATGAATGATATAATATTGTGCAGAGATGTGGGTGTTGCACAGTTACAGTGGGTGAGTGTGTGAGTTCAGGGTGGAGATTGCTCTGGCGAAGAAACTGTTCTTGAGTCTGTTTGTTCTGGCTTTGATGCTCCTGTAGCTCCTGCCAGAGGGCAGCAGGTCAAACAGGTCAAAGCCAGGGTGTGAGCTGTCCTTGATGATGTTCCTGGCTCTGCTGATGCAGCGGGAGGTGTAGATGTCCATCAGGGAGGGGAGAGGGCAGCCAACGATTCTTTGTGCTGTCTTGACTACCCTCTGAAGCCTGACCCTGTCTGCCTCAGTGTAGCTGCCATACCATACTGTGATACAGTACGTCAGTAGGCTCTCAATGGATGAGCGGTAGAAGGTCAGCAGCAGGTTTGAGTCCAAGTTGTTGTTCCTGAGGACCCTCAGGAAGTGAAGTCGCTGCTGAGCCTTCTTGATAACACCTGTGATGTTATCTGACCAAGAGAGATCAGCAGAGATAAGGACACTAAGAAACCTGAAGGTGTGGACCCTCTCCACACGCTCGCCGTTGATGTAGAGGGGAGCTGGGTCGATGATGATCTCTTTGGTTTTCATGGTGTTCAGTACCAGGTTGTTCTCTGAACACCAGGCTGTCAACTTCAAACATTCCCCTCATATTCAGTATTTAAGCAGTCAAATCTAAAAAAAAAAAAAAAAAAAAAGTATTATTAAATTATGGAAAACAATGTTAAATAAAACATATGGAACAGAACACCACTTTTTTTTTTTCAGTTTACTCCTAAATCTGTGACGTTGTCACAAATTTTTGTGCGAATCTGAGTTCATTTGTCTTATTTGAATTTTTTCAACTTTATTTTGACCTCTAATGACCCCATTACTCCTTTGTACTTGTCTGAAGTAAATTAATAACTGTCAGCTAGTTTTACTCATTTGAACTGTATTTTATTTTCAAACAGCCTGAAATTCCTCCATCATGTTTCCAGCTGAGTGACAGCACGGCTGAAACATCTGGTGGTGATGTTGAACCTCTAAACAGCAGCAGCTGTGACAAAATGCCGTCTGACAGTAAGTTCAACTCAACCGAGAAAAAATGAATCTGCTTTCTTCTTCTGTTTATGTGATGGAGTCATTCTGTGTCACATGTGTCAGACTCCACAGCGTGGGGACTAATCTGCTGCTTCTGAAGAATCGCATAACTAAATAAAATTTGGTCCTCTCAGCTGGTGCAGTGCTCTGCACTGTGATGTGATCCTGCGCACACACCAGTCTAAAAGGCCAAACACACTCTGTACCTGCAAGCTAGTAAGCTAGCTCAGTCAGGAGGCAGTTAGCTTCCAGAGAGGTGTTAGACTCAGTACACACAGCCTCGTCTATACAGGACTCACAAGAGTCTCACAAAGTCACTGAACTGAAAAAAGGCACAGAAAATGATTCCATGTGCCAAATCTCAAAGTGCTGAAGCTGTAAAGACAAGTTCATCATCATCAAGTTCATCATCATCAAGTTCATCATTACAGAATAAATAGAAAGTCACGCAACTCAGAATGTCTCTCCAGACTAGGCTGCTATGTTATAAGAAATGCATTTATTTTTTAAGCTGAATGAGATGAATATGAAATAGAAATATATGCAAGAAAAAAATTAAGAATTCCTCTTTTTGCTTTTACTTGATGTTGTATTTTCTTATTATTATTTTGAAATGCGTCCAGAAGCTGCTGTTGTTGAACTCTTTGTATTTTTTTAAAGCCTGTCCTCACTGGCAGTTTTCACGATCAGAATTATGATCTGATTCCACTGCTGTGCCAAACATATTTGCTTTTCCAGCATGAGCTTGATAGATTCTCTACAGCAGGGCTATTCAATTAGCGGCCTGGGGGCCACATCCGGCCCGCGAACCCCCTTTGACTGGCCCACCCCCTGACTGACCCAACGTAAGCTGCAAAAACGCATTTAAATCATATTTGCTGTGACAGTTTTAAAAATTCCCGCCCTTCCTCTTGTACTTGAACGCACCACTAGCAACGCCAGCCCAGAATAGTCTCTCCAAGTGCGACAACCGTCAAAATATATCACTGACAGGTCAAAAACGTAAAATTGACAATGAAAATCGCCGTTTACAGTTATTAAATGATCACTTGGTGCAGTTTCTTTTGTTGAAATATTTAATGCACTGCCTCAGTTGGCCATTCTAGTTAAACAAATGCACTTTTGCAAATACATCTAAAATGTTATAGAAGACTTTACTGTTGCAAAAGGTTGTTATTATTACATTGTTTTATTAAACATATGTGTGGTGAAATTTGCCTTGTTAAAAATATTCTGGTCAAGGTTTGGACCAAATGTTAAAATTTGCAATGCACTTGAATTATTTTGCTCATCAATAAATTATGCAGTATAAAGCCTTTATTGTGAATTCCTTTATTTATTTTTATGATTTAGTTCAGGTGTTAGCATATTTAGAGTTAAATCTCAAGAAATAATATAAGTAGGGGTCTTCGGCCCAGTGGCATCTCAAAATTTTCAAATCTGGCCCAGAAGAAAAAGTAATTGAATAGGCCTGCTCTACAGGCTCCTCTTGATTGTGATTTTCTTTTTCATTTTATTTATTCATTCGTGCTATTGTTCTCATAAGTGTATATGTATTGTGACAATGATACAGTTGACAAGTGGGGGAAAAGGGGCAGAAAATAAGAAGAAAAAGATAAAAACAAGAGAACAGAGCACAAGTAGAAAACAGAATGTTCACCAACTGCTGCAACTGTTAAAAAAGAAGAAAAAACATACAACAAACACAAACCAATAATCTTGTGTTGTGCGTGTGTGTTATTTTGCATGAGTAAGAGACTGTGAATGTCTGTGTCTCTGTCACAAAATACACTTAATAACAATTGCAGAAAGCCCCCCAGAGGCCAGAGGCATATAGAGAAAGACCTGAGAGCATTGACAACCTAAGACCACACATTTCAATGACAACCGCGTGCCCACCCCAGCAGAAGGGACAAGGAGGCCCCAGGTGCCTGAGAACTGCCCAACACCCAGCCCCAGAGGACCCTCACCTGATAATGCCAGTCAAGCCAAGTGTATAGGAACCCCTGGTGGCCCTGCAGCTATAATGGCCAGGCTTGGTTGAAGGCTGGTACACCCCACAGCACCTACCTGGTTCAACAGGAAAAACTGGATTGTGTTTGACTGTTCATTCCAGTACAGAAGCTTAATGAGTCCCTTCTGCCTGGTCCCACATTGGGTCCTTCCCTACTAAGCATTCATAGAAAAGCTACAATGTGTAACACCTACTGTGTGTTAGATAGTCAGTATGACCCACTTGGGTTCTCACTACCTTACACCACATGACTCTTCTCAGAATCCAGCAGAAGACCTCACTAAAGTTAAGCCTCTGCAAGAGATAGTGAAACCTAGTCAGTCAGAGGATACCCTGTGTGCCTTGAGCTTCTGGGTGTAGTTGTTGGGGCTTCTTACCTTCATTACCAAGTACGCTTGATGACCAACATCCAACTCACACACACACACACACACACACACACACACACACACACACACACACACACACACACACACACACACACACACACACACACACACACACACACACACACAGCAAGATCAGGTGTTTGTTTCTGGGGTTTTTTTCTTTTTTGGGTGCTGTTGTTATTTTTTGTGCTTTGTTGCAGATACAGCAGTTGGTGACCAGTTATTTGTGCTTTTTCCCAATAAGAAGTTTTTGTTGGACATAAAACAATATCATCCAGGAACTTTACATTAAAACATGTCAATAAACAATATTTATCCTTTGATGTGATCCATATCTCAGCGTTGCAGTAAATTTGAGTTTAACACCTCTATGCTCTAAAATACTCAGAAAGGGCGTCTCCATGCAAATAACAGAATTCATGTGAATTGTTGAACAAATGAAGAAAACAGCTTTGTGTCTCTTTATAGATAACGAGCATAACTGCAGCCACAGCTATGAACCAATGCTGCTTCACAGTTAGTTAAACTGGGAAAAATGTTCTGGTTTTTCATAAAATCTCAGCTTTGGGTAAAACCTATAAAAAAAATTAAATTTTTAATTCTGCAGTAATGATAGTTCCACATCGTTCCAAAGCTTTTGTAAAGATTTTTACTTTCTTTAGAATTAAACTATGTGAGCCCAGTACTCACTGGATGTTTCCAATGACAAATCTTAAGAATTTCCCATTTTTGACCAACTCCACATCAAACAGGCAAAAGACGTTACGTTAAAAATTAATATAAATCTAACTATTAAGGCAGAAATAGTTATTATTCTACGTAGTAATAATAATAATAATAATAATATTTACGAATACAGGGCTCAGATCCACCACTCACATCAAAAGTTATTTCGTTACTTTTAGTACAAAATTAGTCCAAAAATGCATTTAAGCAAAAAATTATTGACACTATTGAAATAAACTTGTGATTAAAACCTTTTGTTTGCTGTTGAAGTGAATCTTAATCACACAATGATGTGAGAAAACTGCTCTTCATCAGAGTGACAGCCTGGCAGAACAGTTAGTTAATGGGAGAGAGAGTTATGGAGAAAACAGAGCAGAGGAGTTTACCGTGAGGCACGATCCACCAGCCAGGCTCCATTTATGTAAAAATCCTAAATCCCAGTTCGATTTACAGCCGTCGTTCTCAACTTAGTGACTCAGGTTTTTTGCTGCAGGTTGGAGCGCGCTCACGTCAACTCTTCTGATCCAGCTGTGTGGCAGGCAGTGTGGATCCAACGCAGGAAGCAAGAGACTGGACTTGAACTTAAGGACAGCTTTAATGCTGAAATTTCTTCCAAAAATAAAATACAAAAACAAGGCAGCGCTAGGACCAGGAACTGAAAACTCAGGAATAACAGGGATAACACTGGACAAGGGTACACACCGCTATGAGGGGGCAGCTCAACAAAGGGCAAGAGGAAACACACACAATATATACACACACACGCCAGGTAATTAGGGAGCGTAGAGAGAGGGAAAAACAGGTGAACTGAATCACACAAACAAGACAAGAGGAAGCAAAACTGAACACAATGCACATGAGACAAGGGACTGTTAAAACAGGAAATAACTTGAGGTGGGAACAGGAACACAGAGGGAGGACTAGGAACAAAACCAACACAAGAAATACACCAACCAAATCTACCTTTAAAGCTACCCTCAGTCCGCTTCCAGTCCTGCAGTATATTTATGATGTGACAGCTGCACAGTGGAGCTGTCACATTATAAAATTATACATTATATTATTTAAGACTGTATTTAACTGCTCTCAGATCTGAAACATTTCCATAGTGGAGGAGACGTGGAAATCACATCACAAATGAAATGAATTTAATTTACTGCATATTCTTTGTGATAGATATCAATAAATACTGATCAATTTTGTGGTCTGATTTTTTAAACTCTTATTCACATTTTTATCACAAATTAAATTTACTCATTGAAGTACAGCAGACATTTTGGATAATAGCACACAGAGGTAAAGTTATTCAGTATGACAGAGAGGCATTAATACTTGAACATCAAGTATTAATCCGTGCAGTTCCAAAAACAAAGAATCAACATTAGAAAAGACAGCGAAGGCACCAGAGTGAAATATTTGAATACATTTGGACGGATATACAGATTAGAGGGACCCAAAGCATTTCTGATTCTGATATCTCTGGGCGTCTGTTCTTCGAGCTGTAGAATGAGCTGCTGTCCACTGACTTTGCAAAGGTCAAAATGGTCTGGAATTCCAGGACCATTGTCACGTAGTGGTTGTTTGAATTCCTCAGCAGTGAGGCTAACAGGAACGACCACTCTGCAAGCAGGGGTGGCATCTTTGAACAGAAGTAATCAATTTCATCGCATTACAGGAGTTTATTTTTAAAAACTCAAAACACAAAATTTTAAAATTGCCATTTTACAGTTGTGTGCAGCAGGCAGAGTAAGAATTGTAAGGTAGGAAGTAAATTCAAAGTTTCAAGTTTAATACAGAAGACTTCTCAAAGCAACAACATAGAAAACACAGGTTAAGGTTGTGCAAGTAACTTACAATCACCGACTACAGGATACACAGGGTAAATACTGTAGCTCTGAGGGACAAGCGGAGAATTCAACAAAGCCAGAGGAAGAATACTGGAATTATATATACACAATGTAATGAGGGAAGTGGGAACAGCTGTGACAAGACACAGGCGGCAATACTGAAAGCACAGCACAAGGTACAACAAGTCACCAAACACAAGTGATGACAAATAGGAGAAACTCAGACACATGATTGACTTTAACACTGGGACATGAAACATGAGGAAGTTACTCTTAATGAGGAAATAACTAAAAGACGGAAAATATTAAAGAAACAATATAAACACAAGCCAAAACAAAGACATCATAAAATTCATAAATGAAATGTCATAAAAAAGGTTATGAAAAAAATAAAGTATGGGCAACTGAGCCAGGACCATGACAATAGTTAGCATCCATCCATCCGCTTATCCTGTTCAGGGTCGCCGGGGGGTGGCTGGAGCCTATCCCAGCTGACATAGGGCAGGGCTAACACAGAGAGACAGACAACCATTCACACCTATGGGCAATTTAGAGTGACCAGTTAACCTAATCCCAGTAACTGCATGTCTTTGGACTGTGGGAGGAAACCCATGCCGACACGGGGAGAACATGCAAACTCCACAGAGAGAGAGGCCCAGGCCAAGGTGGAATCAAACCCAGACCTTCTAGATGTTATTTTCTGTGAGGCAGCAGTGCTAACCACCATGCCACCGTGCTGCACTAGGTAGCATTAGATTCAAAATTGGAGTGTTATATATTCAAATTATATCAGACTTTATAAACACTGTTAAAATAAGTAGTAAAAGGGCGTGGCCTAGGGCTCAACATGGAGTAGACGTGTTCTGAGGGAGCTCCGACTTAACTTCACATTATTTCACCCTAAATAATATTTAAACTTCTGCTTACATATTTGTTGTGCACCATTACACTATGAACAAGATGACGAAACTCAAGAGTAACAAGAAAGACAAAAGCTCGGGGGATGAGACCCTGGACGACCGGACCAAACTAGCAAGCCTCGAGGTGGCTAATGCTAACACGAGCCCCGCGTGTTCTCCAGGTCCATCCACCACCAATGAGGACGTCCTAGCAGCCATAAGCAAGCTTAGCAGCACGGTCGACATGAGGTTTGTAGAGCTCAATGGATCAATTTCCAGTCTCAGAGCGGCGCTTTCTGATATTTGTGACCGCGTGACATCAACCGAGGCCGCAGTCGTGTCACAGGATAGACGGATTTCGGAGCTGGAGAAGAGACACGATAGCCTAGCTACTCAATGCTCTCTGCAGCAAGCAAAGCTGGATGATCTGGAGGCGCGCTCTCGCCGGCAGAATATCCGTATCGTAGGCGTACAAGAGAAAGCCGAGAATGGCAGACCGACGGACTTTGTCTGTAAACTGCTGCCCGAATTGCTTGGAGAAGACAACTTTGATCGGCCAATTGAAGTGGATCGGGCACACCGGAGCCTGACGCAGGCAAAAGACGGGAAGGCGAGAGCCATCATTGTCAGGCTGCATTACTTTCAAGAGAAAGAGCGGGTGCTGCGGTTGGCGAGGGAGAAGAGTCCTCTGCAATACAACGGTCGCCCGGTGTTCATCTTTCCGGACCTCACCTCAGCTGTAATGAAGAAACGTCAGGCGTTCCAAGCCATTAGGGAGCAATGCAGGTCCAAGAAGATTCGGTATGGATTTCGATACCCTGCGCAGTTCATGATTACCGTGAACAACAACACTGCTACGTTCGACACTCCAGTGGAAGCTGATAAATTCCTGAGCCGGGAGATCGAGGACTGGCAACCTGGGACTAAATGAAGCAGGTGGCCAGACTATTCTGTTGTTACTATGTTTGAAATGTTGGGAAAGAGCAACTAAAGATGCTGTTATTGGGTGAGAAATGTAATTTATATATTTTGATACGTTAATTGTGCAAGGTCGAGTGGCTACCATGGTTGGTGAGATGGAGAGGCTTGTTTCTTGTCCTCCACCGGGAGGACGGCTAGTTCTAGCCTTAGGTTTGGGTATGGAGACACCGCTCCTGTTTCTGTTCAGTTATGTTGGGTGGTGGGTAGGGTTAGTTACGTTACTGGGGGGGCTGTTTATTACACATCGGCGTGTTCTGAATATCTTATTATCTCCACAGTCATGCAACAGTTAGATACTAAAATGTATACAAATTAATGCCAACTGATCCAGATAAACACAGTAAGAGCGGGGTTAATTTGATTAGCTGGAATGTTCGGGGGATAAATAGCCCTCTAAAAAGAGGTAAAGTTTATGCACACCTGCGTTCACTGAAGGCTGATATTTGTTTTCTCCAGGAAACCCATATTAAGAAAACAGCTGCTAAAGTTCTTAGTCCCTCATGGGCCTCCCATGTATTCCAGTCAAATTTCAGCACAAAAACTAGAGGGGTTGCGATTCTAATTAAAAAACATACACCTTTCATTCACAAGCAGACGATCTCGGATCAAAGGGGAAGATATGTGATTGTTAGTGGGCTACTGAATTCTGTACCAGTGACACTTATAAATATATACGGGCCTAATTTTGACGATCCCATTTTTTTCCAAGACCTTTTTAATGTAGTGCCGGATTGGGTTGGTTCTAATATAATTATCGGTGGGGATTTAAACCTAATCCTGGACCCGGTTTTAGATAGACAACGCCCTCAGTCTAATTCATCCAAGAGCGGAGAGTCCCTTAAAAGTTTATTGCAATCCCACAATATGGTCGACATTTGGAGACTGTTATACCCTACTGGGAGAGATTATTCATACTTTTCAGCAGTACACAAGTCCTACTCTAGGATTGATTACTTCTTGTTGGACTCTAGAATACTAGCATCAGTATCAAGCTGTAAATACCACAATATACACATATCAGATCACGCTCCTATGTCGCTGAACCTTAAATTAGATTTTAAAAAGGGGAGGTGGAATTGGCGCTTAAATAACACACTGTTGAAGGATAAGGAATTTTGCTCCTATATTTCAAACGAAATTAAGTCCTACCTGAGCTCTAATGACAGGGGGGATGTGGACGATTCGATGCTCTGGGAAGCAATGAAGGCGGTTATAAGGGGTTGTATAATTTCGTTCGAGGCAGCAAAAAATAAAGAGTCTAAGAAAAGGTTGGATAAAATAGACGCCCTGTTGACCAGTTTAGATAACTCATATATACTAAAACAGTGTCCAGATACATTGAATAAAATAACAGCTCTACGATATGAATACAACTCCATTATGTCTAGAAACGTTTCTAAATTACTGGTACAAGTCAAACAAAGATACTTTGAGTTAGGTGATAAACCCCATAAGCTATTAGCCCGTCAGCTTAAACAAGCTCAGGCCTCTAGAGCCATACATCGTATTAAGCTTGAAGACGGGACTTTACTCACAGATCCGGATAAAATCAACGACCGCTTTGCAGACTTCTATACTAATGTTTATCAGTCACAGGGAAAATTAGACATTGAAAGTATGGAAAGATTTTTTGAAAATTGAATTTGCCAAAACTACCATCAGATTCAGTTGAAGCGCTGGAAGCCAACATAACTTTACAAGAAATTGAATCTGTTATCTCTACTTTCCCCAATAACAAAGCGCCTGGTCCTGACGGCTTCAGTGTTGAGTTCTTCAAAGTATTCAGCCCCAAATTATCGCCTTTACTTTTGCGTATGTTAAACCACTCTAAGCAAGCGTCAAGACTGCCCCGAACATTATACAGGGCTAATATTTCGCTTATTCCTAAACCTGGCCGAGATCCAGAAATTGTTTCATCCTACCGCCCAATTTCGTTATTACCGCTAGAAACCAAAATCCTTGGGAAAATTCTAGCCAATAGACTCAAAAAACACATAGGTTTAATCATCCATCCGGATCAGACTGGCTTTATGCCAGGTAGGCATATGCTTTTCAATCTGCGTCGTCTTTTCAATATATTATATTCAAACCATTCAAATGAGTCCACTGTTATCTCGCTAGATGCACAACGTGCATTTGATCAAGTAGAATGGCCGTACATGATGTATGCTCTCAAAAAATTTGGTTTTGGACCCGTGTTTACAGAATGGATTGAAATAATCTATTCATACCCGACTGCCTCTGTCATTACTAATCAGAATATCTCCTGTCCCTTTGCTATTCATCGTGGTACACGTCAAGGCTGCCCCCTCTCCCCATTTCTCTTTTCAGTTATTATTGAACCTCTGGCCGCCAGCATTAGGCAAAACCCCTTAATATCCCCCATTGAGATGTTTAACTGTAAACATCATATTTCACTGTATGCTGATGATATACTTTTATATATCTCCAACGCACAGAAATCGCTGTCTCCTCTTCTGACGCTGATCAACAATTTCGGCAGTTTCTCTGGTTTTTCTATTAATTGGGACAAAAGTGAACTAATGCCGCTTACTACAGAGGCTGATTCAGAATATTTGAGATCCACATCATTTAAGATAGCTCATGACTCCTTCACATACTTGGGCGTGCTGGTAACAAAAAATCCAGAACATCTTTTACGGCTGAACTGGCAGAGTAAAATTTTACAACTCAAGCAGAACATCGATTTCTGGAGAACAATCTCGTCAGGAGGCGCTATGCTGTAGTCACGCGAGACTTTGTGAATCTCGGCAGAATCGTCAATGGCGGCGTGATTCTATCAGCAAACATTTGAGTGATTAGTGATTAGCTTTTTTTCCGCCAATTTATAAGTAGACAGGCTTAAAACTAACAATTCTAGATAGTTTTTTTTAGCCTAACTTAAATTCTTTGCAGCAATCTGGAGGACGGTGAAGAGGACCTGGGCAGTCTGTTGCGTTACATCGACGGGTGTTTTGAGCGAGTCGTTATGGGGAAACCAGACAAGACGCCGACTCCCTCCACCAGCAAGGGAACTCCGTCCACGAAAAGAAGCCGCCCCGAAGATTCCCCAGAGGCGGTATCGCCACCCACCACCAATATTGTGGGCATTCTGGAGTCTATTGACAACAAGCTGTCAAGCTTTGACGCCCGCTTGGCCCTGGTTGAAATCCTCCACAAGGAGTTTCAGGCCCTGCGGGAGTCAGTCGAGTTCAGCCAGCAGCAGGTGGAAACACTCGCTGCTGAAAACGCTGTCCTCAGAGAGTCGGTGAATTCCCTCACCGAGGAAACGACCCGGCTCTCAGATGAAAATAAGAAAATCAAAGAATCTATTATCGAGCTTCATGCCCGCAGCATGAGAGAAAATCTTGTGTTTTCAGGTATCCCGGAGAAGGCAGAGGAGGACCCGGAGGCTACAGTGAAGGAGTTTATCAAAACTCACCTGAAGCTCCCGGAGGACGCCGTGAAGACCATCGCCTTCCATAGAGTCCACCGCCTGGGAGGAAAGCGACCCGGAGCACGCAGACCCAGACCGATCGTAGCCAAATTCGAGCACTTCAAGCAAAAAGAGCTGGTGAAGAGCCGCGGCCAGGAGCTGAGAGGGACGGACTTCAGCGTCAACGATCAGTTTCCAAAGGAGATCCTGGAGCGACGCAAGGTCCTGTTCCCCATCCGGAAGAAGTTCATGCAGGGAGGCTCCCGGGCTGTCATCGCCGTGGACAAACTGTATGTAAACGGACAGCTTTACCGCGACAAAAACACCACGCCATGGCTCTACTGATCGTTCAGGTGATCTGTGTCCACATTAACGTTCTTTTCTGAGTTTTTTTTTTTGTTTCTTTCTCTACTTTCTCTGCAGTTTTCTAAATGTATATTCAACTGTCTAAAAAGTACCAATAACGCCGATTAATCAGCATAGTGCCGTGATCATTTGTTTGTTTTGTTTAAAGCTGTTTCTTCTTCTTCTCTTCTTCTTTTTTTCCCCTCTTCTTATTTCAGTCTTTTGTCACTCAGGTCACTTTTTTCACGTCTTTTTTATTTCTGCACTCAGCAATATGTTTACGTCACTTTCAATGCTACAATTTACTACACTAACATACAGCGTAGACGCACACACACCAATATAAAGCGCACACACACGCCAACATACAGAGCATACGCACACATATACACACACACACCCACCAACATACAGCGCATATACACACACATCTTTAGTGAGCAAACAACAGTCCATCAGTTAGGTTAAACATGAGCACACTCAGATTTGTCTCATGGAATGTACACGGAGCTGGTTCGAGGGAAAAAAGACTAAAAATTTTTAATCGGTTAAAAGACTTAAAAGCAGATGTTGTTCTTTTACAGGAGACACATGTGTCCAAAACATCTGTGCACACTCTCTCCTCTCCACAGTTCCCTCACACTTACTCAGCCTGCTACAACTCCAAACAAAGAGGTGTAGCCATACTGATTAACAGGAAGATAAATTTTAACATTAGCAACACTACAATAGACCCTGAAGGTAGATTTATAATAGTTAATTTATCTATTCAGAATACAGATTTATGTATTGCTAGCATATATGGACCAAATGTTGATGACCCCTCCTTCTTTCATACTTTCTTCACCTCACTATCTAATCACTCTGACACTACACTTGTAATAGGAGGAGACTTCAACCTGGTGCTTAATGCAGATATTGACAGGCTCAGTACAGCACTGAGTCAGAGGAACTGGCAGTCTGCAGACATTCTTAAACAGTACATGAAGGATTTTGGTCTTTGTGATGCTTGGCGTTCACATCACCCCACTCTGAGAGATTATAGTTTTTACTCACCAGTACACAAGTCTCACTCCCGCTTAGATTACTTTTTAGTTAGCAGCTCCATGATGATGGATATCACAGACACTCAGATTCACCCTATCACTATTAGTGATCATGCACCGGTGTCTATGTCTCTGACACAGAAAAGAATCACACCACCAATCAGGAACTGGAGATTTAATACATCATTACTTAAAGAAGAAGATTTTATTAATTATTTTAAAAAGGAGTGGTCAGCATACTTAGAATATAATGATATTCCAGGAATATCACCATGTGTTCTTTGGGAAGCAGGAAAGGCAGTAATGCGGGGCAAAATAATATCTTACTGCTCGCATAAGAAAAATAAAGAAAAAACACTTGTGTTAGAATTAGAACAAAAAATTAAATCTTTAGAAACTGCCTGTGCTGCTTCACCACAAGAACATATAATTAACAACCTGAGGAAACTGAAACTGGAGTTAAATGAAATAATTGATAAAAGGACACAATTTATGTTGCAGAGGCTGCGTTTGGAAAACTTTGAGCATGGAAATAAATCTGGAAAATTCCTGGCCAACCAATTAAAACTGAATAAAGAAAAAACAGCTATTTATTCTATTAAAGACTCGACTGGTATTATTACTCATGACCCACAACAAATAAATAACTCCTTCAAAGACTTCTATGAAGCCTTATATTCACCACAGATTAACCCATCTGATACTGAAATTGAAGAATTTCTTAATAATATAAATCTACCAAAATTAAATGACGGCCAGGCTGCAGCTCTGGATTTACCTCTTTCATTGTCTGAACTTAGTGAAGCAGTACAGCATCTCCCAAATAATAAAGCCCCAGGCCCAGATGGTTTTCCAGCCGAGTTTTACAAAGAATTTTGGTCAGAACTAGCTCCCATTTTTTTCAGAATGGTGACTCAGCTTCAGAATGATCACACATTATCTCCAACCATGAACTCTGCTAACATTAGCCTGCTTCTTAAACCAGGCAAAGACCCCACACTCCCATCCAGCTACAGGCCAATCTCTCTCATTAATGTAGATCTTAAAATAATTTGCAAAGCCCTTGCCAAGAGACTAGAAAGTATTACTCCATTTATTATACATCCAGATCAAACAGGCTTTATCAAGGGTCGGCACTCAGCCAATAATACACGTCGACTGATAAATATAATAGACTATTGTTCTATTAACAAATTAGAGACGACAATCGTGTCTTTAGATGCAGAAAAGGCATTTGATCGGGTAAATTGGAAATTCTTACTAGCAGTTCTACAAAAATTTGGATTCGGTTCATCCTTTATAAACTGGATCAGAACACTACACAGCTCTCCGAATGCACGTGTTAGGACAAATGATCTCATTTCCCAAAGTTTCAGTCTGCAGAGGGGCACCAGGCAGGGCTGCCCACTCTCTCCCTCTCTTTTTGTAATTTTCATTGAGCCACTAGCAGCAGCAATCCGTCAAAATGTAAATATTAAAGGGATTCAAACTGAAAATATGGACCATAAACTTAGCCTTTATGCTGATGATGTATTACTTTTCCTTTTGAATTCACAAGGCTCTCTTTTAAAGACTATCACACTGATAGATAAGTTCTCATCTATATCTGATTACTCTATCAATTGGAGTAAATCAACAGTTTTGCCTCTGAATTGTAATTTCCATAGAACCTCTAGGGCTCCACTAAAGTCAGGAAATATTAGATATTTAGGCATAAATTTTTCCGCCAGGCTCTCGGACTTGGTACAATTAAATCATACCCCCTTATTAAAAACAATAGAGGATGATCTCACACGTTGGAATAGTTTACCTATATCCCTCATGGGGAGAGTTGCTGCCATTAAAATGATGGTTTTACCAAAAATTAATTATCTATTTTTATTGATCCCTAATAAACCTACTCTTCCTTGGTTTAAGTCACTAGATTCAAACATATCAAAATTTTTATGGAAAAACAAACCATCAAGAATAAGCTTAAAAACTTTACAAAAGCCAAAACACAGTGGCGGTCTAGAATTACCAAACTTTTATTACTATTTCTTAAGCAGTAGATTGCAGTATATTTCAAAGTGGATCAAATCCAATCCATTAGACAACACGTGGCTGGATGTAGAACAGGCACTTTGTGGAAAAATAAAAATCTCAGATCTACCTTTCATTAGTCCCAGTATTAAACATCATAACTGCTATAAAGTCCTTAGTATAAATACCTCTCTGACAGCCTGGTGGGAATTTTTAAAAATAACTAAGTCTTCACTTATCCCCTGTAAACTAACACCCATTTGGAACAATCCAGATATTTGTCAGAAAAAGAAAATGCTGAATTTTCCGTTATGGCGTGATAAGGGTATAAATAACTTAGAACATATTATCCAAGATGGAAATCTTTTCACGTTCCAAGAACTTATATCAAAATATAGAATTGGCAACGGTAGATTTCTGGAATATCAACAACTTAAGTCCATCCTACAGGGAAGATTTAACCTTAATCAACTGAATCTAGAAATGCCTACTTGGGTAACAGAATTTCTTAACCTCTGTACCCCAAAATTGTTATCAAAATTATATAAATTATTAATAAAAACTGATGATTCAGTTTCCCTCCCAATTGCAAAATGGGAGCGTGATCTTTCTGTCAACCTGGATCAAAATTTATGGACAGAAATATGTTTAAATATCTTCAAAATGACTAAAAGACCCCAAATACAACTTGTACAATATAAAATTCTCCATAGAACACACTATACTGGACAAAGGATGTTCCAAATGGGCCTTGCACACTCAAACATATGCACCCACTGTACAAGCAATTCAGAGGATAATCATCTACACGCTCTGTGGTCTTGTATACCAGTTCAGAGATTTTGGCAGAGGATATGTGAAGATCTATCCACATGGTTTAGCTGTCGTATCCCAACTTCCCCCAGACTATGCATTTTAGGTGATGTCAGTGAATTAATTATGGAGTTAAATATATCACACATAGTTCTTACTGCCTTGTGCATCGCTAAGAAGATGATCCTCATGAACTGGAAGACAAAAAATAAACTATGTATTACTCAATACAGAAATTTATTAGTAGATCATGTTAGTTTAGAGAGAATGTCTGCTTCTTCTAAAAACAAATTGGAGGAATTTGACACTCTTTGGTTCCCACTGATCAGCTCCATTACTTAGTGGGGGTGGTGGGCTGCGGGCTCTGCTCCTGATGTGCTTTGTAGGCGGTTGGGTGAGGACTCCGGACGCCTATGTAGCTAGTAGCCTCCTGAGACTGGAGTCCTGGGCGACCTTCTGGTGATGTCTGTGTGCCTGTCCTGGTTGATGGTGGTGGGGGCTTGGATGGTGCTGCCTTCGGTCCTGGGGTATGGGCCGGGGTGCTTGGGGGGGTAGTGCCGGCCCTCGGTCGGTTGGCTGGTCTTCCCTGTATGGCTCGGGGGCTGGGGTCTGGGGCCCCGACACTGGGGCCGTGCCGGCTCCCGGTGGGTCCCCCCTGGCGCTGGGGGGGCCTCTGCTGTCCCGGCCGCGCCGCCGGGTGGGGTGGGTTGGCCTGGCGTCGGGATGTCCGGTCTACGCTTTTGGGGCCCTGGGGTGCCTGCATTGCAGGGGGGTCGAGTGGGGGATGGTGCCGCGGTGGGGCGGTTGGGGGAGGCTGGGCACTGTATTTCCATGCCCAGGCCAGTATGTCCTGTCGCTTATTTGTGTCTATTGTTGAGTGAATGGGCATCTAGGGAGAGTGGGCCGCCCTCTGCAGTGGGGGCGGGGGCGCCAACCTCGGGTGCTGCAGTGCTCCGGGATGCTGTCACCACGGCCCCGGGCTCACCTCCCCCTGCCCTGTGCTGGGGTGTGGGAGGTCGGGGCGCTTATTGAGCCAGCGGACAGCTGGCTCTCTTATTCCAGGATTCTTCCTGGTCATATGCCCCCCCCCCCCCCCCCCCCCCCCCCATACACAAACGCACACACACACACACACACACAGAATACACATCACTCACAGATGTAGGATGGAGAGGCCACGTGGAGAGCTGCACCACCACTTGCCTCTCCGTTTTAATTGCACTTTAGTCATTACAACCCACAATACATACACACTGATACACATAGGACCTTTGGGGCAGGCGTGTTACTCAGAGGTTGATGAGGTGGGGCCGCTGAGGTGGCCCCACTCGGATCCTCGTCACTGTCTGTCCCCAAATTTTATTTGCACTTTAGACATGGAGGGTTTTGGGGGGGCAGTGTGGGCAGGCACTGACGACCAACAGTTGGTGCTTGTGGCACAACTGTCCCCTCAATTTTAACTGCACCTTACACACCTCATTCACTCACAAACATTAACACATACACTTACAAGTTGGGGAGGAGGAGGGGTGGATGGGTCATCTCACACCCCGATTTCTTACGCCTCGCCCAGGGTAGGGGTCGGGTGGTTCCTTGGGGACCGGGCTGGTGGCGTCCTGGGGTCGCTGTTGGCCCTGGGGTGGTTTCCACTTGCCCCGTCTTCAGAGGGTGGGTAGCTATGGATGAATGTGTGTCTTTGTGTATTTGTCACCGTCTCTGTGAGTATGGGTGGGTGAGTGAATGTGTATGTATGGCGTATCTGTGTCTGGGTAAGTATGTATGGGCATGTATGAGTATCTGTGCATAAATGTGTACACGGGTGTGTGGGTGTGTTTGTATGTATGGCTGGACCTGGGTCTGGGCCTTGTGCCTTGTCTCCTGGCCGCTCCTTGCTGGTTGCCTCCTCCCCCCTGCCCCCCTGGGGTGGGGGTGCCTCGGGGTTCCTGGGTGGGGCTGGATGTTCTGGCGTGGGTGCTGGCCTGCTCCCCTTGGGGGTGCGGTGCGGGGCTGCGTTGGCTTCTTCGGCGTGGGGGGGGGCTCTGTGGAGGGTCGGGCGGTCCTTGGGTGCCGTGGGCCCTGGGGCCCTGCCGCCGGCCAGTGCAGGGGGCTGGCCGCTGGGGGGGGACTGGCTTCTCATCGCCTTGGGTTCCCTGGAGCCCTTGTTCCTCGACTGGAGGGGCTCCATCTGAGACCACCCTCTCCCGTCTGCTGGGGTGGGTGTGCGGTTGTCTTTGGATTGAGTGGCCACGGGTCTTCCTGGCTCTTGGTGGGCTGCTGGTGGCCTGGGTTTCCTGAGGCTTTCTCTGCCTGCCTCTAGCTTCTGATGAGTGGAGCTGCAGCGTTTTGCCCTCATTTGTAAGTACGTTCCATGACACAGACACAAACATGACACAGACACAAACACCCACTCAATCACAACTCAACAAAATTGTTGGTGTGCGTAACATGCTTTGTTAGTTTTGTTTTTCACACACAAATTTATTTTTGCAAGTATTGACAGTATTTTCTTAAGTTAAAGTGATGAACTATTTGATTAATTTACTTGTGCTCTCCCCCCCCCCCTTTTTTTTATTTTTATTTTTATTTTTTACTCTCCTTTTTTGCTCTCTCTCTCTCTCCCTTTTTCTTTTATTTATTTTCCTTTTCCTCAGCCTGTCAGCTCTGGCTGTTACATTGTATGTTAAAAATAACTCAGATCAATAAAATAAATGGCTAAAACATCAACAAGAGGAGCCTATTGAGAACCTATAGAGCTCATCTTGAAATAGTAAATATGTTTGGCACAACAATGCATTCAGATCACAGTTCTGCTTGCAAGATCTACCAGACATGACAGGCTTAAAAAAAAAAAAAAAAAAAAAAGAACATCGATTTCTGGAAAACTCTCCCACTATCTATGGTCGGCAGGATCAATGCCATTAAAATGGTGGTGTTACCACGATTTCTTCATTTATTTCAATCTATCCCATGTTTTATAGGTGTATCCTACTTCAGACAATTAGATTCTATTATTATTCCCTTTATTTGGGGTTATAAAAAAGTCAGAATTTCCAAAAAACACTTATGTAAACCAGGAATGCAGGGTGGGTTCTCCTTACCAGATTTCAAGCAATACTACTGGGCTTGCCATTTATCCATCCTGGCATGGTGGAGGAAGGGCCCACCCTCATCCGATGTGTCCTGTCCTACCTGGTTATCATTAGAGCGTCTGCATTGTTGTAATTCGTCTTTAACTGCCCTCCTTAACAGTCCCATTAAAGTCAGTAAAACACTCTATACCAATAGTTTTGTCATCAACAATACTATCAGAATCTGGAAACAGATACAAAATTTTATAAAAGCTCCGGAGGTTTACTTTGATACTCCTATCTGTGAAAATCACTCCTTTGCACCAGGTCTCAGTGACCCCGTGTTTCAGACATGGAGAATGAAGGGCATCGGTGTGATTGGCGACCTATACGTTGGCGGAACCTTTGCATCCTTTGCGCAGTTATGTTCTGAGTATAATCTTCCACCGTCAAGTTTTTTCCGCTATCTGCAGGTTCGGGACTATGTTAGGAAAAATGTATCGGATTTTGGAACTCTAACGAGACATGAAACCCAGGAGGAAATAAATAAATTTGATCCTGTCAATCGGGGGGCAGTGTCATACTTTTATAAGATCTTTAATAGTATATGTGTAGACACATCCAGGATAAAGAGGGCATGGGAGGATGAGTTGGGGCAACAGCTATCCGATGAACTGTGGGAGGAGGGTTTGAAAAGTATACAGGACTGTTCAGTCAATGTCAGACACAATCTCATACAGTTCAAAACAATACATAGACTCCATTATTCAAGGGAGAAGCTGAGCACCTTCTTTACTAGCGTGTCTCCAATTTGTAATCGTTGCCGGGCTGCTATTGGTAACTTGACACACTCCTTCTGGTCATGTGCTCAGCTCCACTCATTTTGGGAGAAAATTTTTCTTTTTTTTTCAACAGCTTTTGGAAAGAAATGGGACCCAGAACCACTTATTGCCATCATTGGGGTCTCCAGTGCTATGCGACCAGCCACTAAAAATGAGAAAAAGGCTGTTTTGTTTGGTACGGTGATTGCTAAAAGGTTGATTTTGAGATTTTGGAAGATGGACTCTGTGCCCACATTTGATCTGTGGTTGGGGGAACTAGCAAATACTCTGCATCTGGAAAGACTGAGATATTACAATGAAGATAAAGTCAATATGTTTGAGAAAATATGGGACCCTGTACTAAAATTCCTTCAATGAAAAACTGCTAGTGACAGACCCGCCACGGCTTGTATCCTGTATATCAATTGGTGATGTATTGATCATGTTGCCTTGACTATGTGAGAGTTTTATGATGTGCCGATTGTGTGGGTAAGGGATGGGCGGGAATTTGATCTGTTATGTTAATCTATGTATGTCAACTTGAAAAAAAAAAAAAAAAAAAAAAAAAAATAAGTAGTAAAAAAATTACCCCTGTGAGATCGGTAGTGGGTCATAGTGGGACTCCTAATTACCGACACCTTAAATGTCATCTGGCGAGACCTGGCTCTCCTATCTCTTGGCCTCCGCAGTGGTCGACCTCCCTCTTGACGGTGGAAAACTTCGAAACTACCAAAGTGTCATATGTGTCACACACACAAAACCAGCACTTACACACAAACACTTGTGAATGGAGATGAACTACACGGTTGTTACAGTCACTGAGTACAGCATGCAATTTCAGACTTTGTGGTAACAGAAACGATTCCTGTGATGGTGGGATTCAGACCCAAGTTATTTTCTCCCGCCAAATTTTGAATTTTCAGGATGCCTGCATGTAAGGCCGGGCCTTTTAATTCACTCGGAGAGACCTGTATTATCACGAAGAATAACTACACGTTTATATATAGAAAACGCTAGTGTGGATTAAATTGTAACAACTAATTCTTAAACTACCGATTACTGTTGCCTGTGTAAACTGCTGTGCAGCTTATAACATTTTTGACTTTTTGAACTGAAAAACACACTAGCTAAGTTACCCATTTAGGGTATACACAATACTGTGTATTTGCTAGCAGTACACATATTTAAACTGTACTGATAGCCAGTATACAAATCTCCACGAAACTAGCTCACCTTTGTAGAAGTGAAGTCCCCTCTTCAGACTCATTCTCATTTAGCAGGCGGCTAAATTGTGCATTCATCCTGTCTCTGATTTCGCTGACTCTCCTCCTGAACGCAGTGCTCCTGTCAGACATGATTGTCCACCAAAAGCCCGCGGAAAGACCCGGACTTATATACTGGCATCCTGAAATTCAAAATATAGCGGGCGAAAGTAACTTGTTGGTGATTGGACCAGAAAGAAGCTTTTGACAAATTGGTATGATTTTTATTCACCTTTGACCTGCCCTGTGATCAGAATATGTGAAAGCCGATCACAATGAAACCCACATTTAAAAAAAACAAAAAAAAAAACCCTGATATGTTGTGGTTGAATCTCTGCACAACTGTGAAACTTAGTTTTATAGACTGTTTCTAAGTTATGTATTTACTCACCAGAAATGTGCCAAACTCTGCGGTTTTAAGAGGATATTGCAAAGCTATATTAGCATTGTAAGAAACAAATAGGTTTGTAATGATATGCCATGCTAACCTCAGCTATAACGAATGTTACAAACATCTGTTTTTATAGGTGGGTTGTACACCAGTTATTTGACATATTAGAGGTTGTCCTGCCAAAAACCAAAAAAGCTTGTGTAGCACTTTTTTGTAACGTATTATTGCAAACACAGTACGATTATGCATAATGCTGGCCCGCCACCTCAGAAGTTTGTTCAGCTCTGTTCTGAATAAATGACCTGAGTTACCAGGTCCACTACAAGGGGATGGGCTGTAGTGAGCCTGGACGATGCACCGCTGTTGCTCATCTTTGTCATTTAAAGCCTCTAATATGCTTCCAAAGAATTGCAGCATTTGAACCAGTGTCTTTATCTTCTCTCGTGATTTTAAAATATAGATTTTTGTGTGGTGAGTCTTGCGTGCATTCATCTTATTTTAATTTGTCTTGCGTTTTCTCTCATCGAAAATCACTGTTTGGCAGACGGTGACACAACAACACAACACCGGAAATGACTTTTTGGCAGTTGATCGCCGTGTGAAACGATAGCGTGGCATACTGGTGGTGGTGTATACAATATATGCCTTAAATCCTGATTTTATTTAGAGTTGACTTAAAAGCACATGAAGAAAAAGCATGGCCCGGAGGATTTTCATTTCGAGGTGCAGGAGTGTTCTTCAGGACTGTGCTCCAGAAGGTATGATCTACTGATTCAAAAGGTCAGATTGTCGACTCAGCATGGCCAACAAGGTGAGGACTGTTTGTGTGGATTTGCTGACTGAACAAAAGCCTGAAAAATTAAGGCTGCGTCTTCACTGTTGGGTGAAAACATCAAACACTGATCTATTTTCAGGCTGTTTTGGATACCAGGCACCTGTGGTTTGGAGCAGAGGGAGGGGTCGATCCCATTATCTTATCACTCGTGAACAGCTGTCCTTCCTGAAGTCATGTGGCTTCACTGCACCCCAGATGGCAGATGTTCTGAATGTTTCGGTCCGTACAATTGGAAGACGCCTCAGGTTAAGTGACTTATGTAATTTAAGTGGCTAACTTACTCTGATAGTTTAGATGTGCGCATTGTCTGTTGCGTCCTTAATAATAACCATTTATGCAATTACATATCATTTGAAGAAAAGTGGTTTGAGTTAATATGTTTGGACCATTAGTCAAGCAGTAAAATGTACTGTTAGGGTTATGTGATATTGCTTTTCATGTCTTTATTTTTTACATTTCAGACAGTTTCACTTTACCCATGCATCACTGTATGCAGCACTCACAGACAGTGCTTTGGATGAAGTTGTGCAGGACATTGTGGCTGGCAATGAACAGATTGGTCCAGAGGCTGTCCGAGCATCCCTGCGAGTACGTGGGCTACATGTACAGAGAAGGAGGGTTCGAGCAAGCATGTTACGGATAAATCCTGGGGCAGCTGCACTTAGAGCAGTTTTGCGGAGGGCAGAACGACGATCATACCAGGTGGCAGGTCCAAACTCATTGTGGCACATTGATGGAAATCACAAGCTGACAAGGTAACTAAGTGACAGAATTCTTGAACACGTATTTTGACCAATATGATAATCAGTATTACATGAAATATATATTCTTTCCAATTTATTCATGTATCACTAGATCACAGTACAATTTGCCTCAAGGCAGGATGTTATATAAAAAGGTACAGACTCAATTTAAAAAAAAAAAAACAAGCAAAATTATTAAGATCACTTATGAGCAATCACTTGTCAGTGGTGGGAAGGGAAAACTCCCTTTTAACAGGAAGCGACATCCAGCAGAAACAGGCTCAGGGAGTGGCAGTTCTGTACCACAAGTGGTTGGGTTAGAGAGGAAAGATGAGGGTACAAAACAGAAACTACAAGAAAGTAGAAAAAAATGAAATGGTGCCATGAACATGCATTAAGAGTGTGTTTTCCATTGTTGTGATATCTAAGCCTTTTTTCCCTCTTTTTTTGGCCAGTTGTTTTAGGTGGAGGATAGTCATACATGGTGCTATTGATGGATACAGTCGCCTTGTGGTCTTCCTTCGTGCCTCAAACAACAACCGTAGCAGTACAGTTTTATCATGCTTCATTAGCGCCATAGTCTGCTATGGTATGCCCTCCATGGTTAGGACAGACGGAGGAGGTGAGAACAATGCTGTCTGCCTGATGATGAACATTTTCAGAGGATTTGATCATGGCAGTGCCCTAAGAGGAAGGAGTACCCACAATCAGAGAATTGAGAGGCTCTGGGGTGATCTGTGGAGAGGAATGACTAATGTCTACTCTGATTTATTTAATCACCTGGAGGACGAAGGCATCATTGACAATGACAATGAGATGCACCTCTGGGCTCTTCATTACATCTATCTCCCAAGGATCAACAGAGATTTGAGAGAATTCACTCAACAGTGGAACAATCATGGCTTGCAGACAGAGAGACACTTGAGCCCATTACAGATTTTTGTTCGAGGCAGCCTTGCACAGCAGGGCCGACCCTCAACTGCCATGCAACTGGACATCTTTGGGATCGGTGCTGCTGCTGGTGGGACAGCTGATGGTGGTGTGGCAGCCACCACCATCTGCGAGTGGGATGACTGCTCCCGAGGGCTCAGGTGCAGATTATGCTGGAGCTGGTGTTCATCGTACTGATGAGTTGGAATTGCTGGTTGATTGGCCTGAAAGAGTTGCTGTCCCAGATGTTGAATTCACTCTGGAAGATCCTGTGATGGAGCAAGTTGTGGAGCGGTTTAATCCACTAAGTGGCCCTAGAGGGAGTCATAGTATTGAACTCATCACTGGTCTGATATCATTTCTGGATTCCACATCTCATTGAAACTGTTCAAAGAATGACTGTAACATAGTTGGAAGTACTTGTAAATACTTTATTCTCTTGGTTTGGTCATGCATGTGTACAGTAAACAGAATACCCTTGGGCCAGTGGAGATGAAGGAAGCAGCTATGTAGCACTGAGGCATAGTGGAAAGCTGTTATGATGTCATTCAAACCCAAAACTGAAATTCATTTTTATAAACATGGATGCAGCATCAGCCACACTACAGAAGAGAAGGACCATGTGGCTCGTTATCAGTGCTAGGTTTAAAACCTGCATCTCTGATGGTACTGGGTGCATAAATGTCTGTGGAACTGGCAGCTGGCACATGTGGAAAGGCACAATCAGTCCTGAAAAGGACATACAGGTTTAAGATTAAGTAGAAAAATATCTGTTTAAGCATTTTTTGGTTTCTGTGTTCTGTTGTTAATAAAATATGGTTGTGTTTAATTTACAAATGAACGCACTCTGTTGCTACACTTTTCACAGTAGCCCAACATTTTCAGAACTGGGTTTGCATTGCAGAGGGTGACAGCACGAACGATTCACTGTCTTTCCTTGTTTCAGAAAACCTGAATCAGTCTGTTTGAGAAGTAAATGGTGCAGAGGGTGGTCAGGACTATGACAGGCGACTTCCTGTCCACCACAGCTTCAGAAGTCCAGCCAATCACAGAGACAGCTTTCCCGATCAGTTTAAGTCACCAGTTCCAATGCAGCTCCACAGGCAGACCACATCAACTGACTGACAGAAAGTCTCCAACATTTAGGTGCACACATCTGAGGGTCTCAGCTTCCTTAGGAAGAAACGAACCCACTTATCCTCTTCTTGTGTACAGCCTCAGGTTTGATCTTCCAGTTCAGTTTGTTGTGTTTGTGGTTGCCTGGGAACTTGTACTCATCCACTACATCACATTGGAGAATGCACTGTTATACTTTTGTCCATATATAGCATACAAAAGCTGATATGTGTCTGCAGCTATCAGAAAGACATCATATGGCCATAGCCGAAATACACAGAGTATTATGATTTTTGGTCATTACAGGTGTGCTCCTTATTATACCTACAATACTGTGATGTCACACCCACTTGTGTAATTCTCAAAAATTATGTAATACACTCAGTGTATTCCAATGAAATTGTGAAGGACCAATCTCCCATTTTCATAAAAGGCAAGTACGTCGTGTTTCTGAGATCACTTATTTACATTGCAGTTCAAGTTTTTAGTGCATAGAATAGAATAGCTTTATTGTCATATGTCACATAGAATGAAATTGCAGGTGCTTCTCCCACTGTGCAGCAAAATAAGTATAAAGCAAGGATCCTCAAATCCAGGCCTCGCGGTCCGGTGTCCTGCAGGTTTTAGATGTGTCCCTGATCCAACGCACCCGAGTCAAATATAGATGTCTTTAGCAGGACTCTGGAGAACTTGACTGCATACTGAGGAGATAATTCAGCCATTTGATTCAGGTGTGTTGGACCAGGGACACACCTAAAACCTGCAGGACACCGGACCTCGAGGCCTGGATTTGAGGATCCCTGGGATAAAGTATAAAGAAACAATTGAATCAGATCAAACAAAACCCCCACAGTCATATTTACACAGCTATGGAGTTATTTATGCAATTAAGGAATTATATTTACACAGTTAAGGAAAATATCACAATAAAGAATATTCTTACCAAGAATATGACTATGGATGTTTTCTGGGTATAGATGTGTGTTGGTTATTAGCAACAGTAGCAGCAGTTTGGTATGTATTGCACAGACTTGCAACCATCAAGGTGGTATTGCACATGATGGAGACACTGGCAGAGTAAATGTCCAGTTCAGCAGATGTGCAGGCTTGCAATGACCTGTATTGTTTACCAGAAGGTGATGCGCTCAAACAGGTAATGCGCTGGGTGGGAGGGATTGTTGAGAATAGCTGTGGACCTTCTTGGGCACTTGGAACCAGCCATCTCCTCAAAGGAGAGCAGAGGGCAGCTGTACATATATTCTGATATGTTAATATAGGAACTCCTCCTGCTCTCTGACGGGGACGGTCGCATTCTATCTCTCTCCCTGCCCTCCCTACCTCTCCTGCTTGCTGTAAGAGCGTCTCTTACACACTGTCCGAATAAGAATAAGATTGAGAGCAACATGGATCTGGCAAACTGGGCCCTGAACACCACTGATCGAATTTTCTCCACTATGAGATCGGGGAAAGGGGACCCTGCGTGTCCGAGTGGAACAGACCCAGTTCGATACGTCATAGATTCTTGGAGCTCGTGGAGACCTGTGTGCTTCTCAGCTTTGGAGGTCGAGGACGTGGAAGACGTGTACATATTCGGCTATTTGGTAGCGGTCTCTCTTCTGTTTGGGCTCGGAGGATACCTGATCTACCGGGAGATTAAGAAAATCTGGGCAGCAGTTCGACATATGCCGAGGCTGCAGACCCAGGTGGATGGACTGTGCAGAGCCGTACAGACTCAAACTCAAAGGATGATGGACCTGAGCCGTAAAAACGTGCACGCAGGCAGAGGGTTTAGATCTGGAGATAAAGTTCAGTTCTGCACGGTGAGGACGGCAACAAATGAATTTGGAATATTGGATTTACTGAATGGGTTCCCCAGTAAAACTGAAGGCTGTTGGAAAAAAAACAAGCAGCCTGTTCCAAAACATCTGCATTATCAGGAATTCGGCTCCCTAGCCGGCCTTGGGCTGGTAATCATATCTCTCCAGGACAATGTGTGATGGTCGCTCCTCCCCTCAGCCCCCTCTGTGATTTGTGAAGCTGGATCTGATGTACCACGGCCGCTGATGAACTTCCATCACTATCAACAAACTGTTTTGGCTAGGAGCTGGCATCTGGCTCCACAATGCCCTGACCCTCTCATCTCTGTCTGCATCCCCTCCTGCCCCCACCCTTACCCACTATATTGCTATACTGGCTTTAAATGTGCAAATATGCTTTGCTAAGGTGGTTTTTTTGGACCCTCATCTTTACTTTTTTTTAACCTAACTACCCCATGATGTGTGTTTGTTTCCTTTTTCTGGGGACTGATTGTAGCGGCAGCGCCAGTAACGGTAGCGGCTGCGGACACCCATCTCCCCTATGTTAGTCTTGTCTGTTCTTCTCTGGATGGTTGTTCCAAACGCAATTTTGTTATATTGTGACGGAATGTCGTTATATAATTTGTTGTATAATGATTAATTTCATTGTATGTATAATGACAATAAAGTTCTATTCTGATTCTGATTCTGATTCAGAGGCAGGTTGATCCTGGAGCAAGACAGAAGTGGAGACATGGAGAAAACACTGGTATCCCACCTGGGCTCATATCCATCAAAAGAGGGAAAACAAGCAAACATAACTTTTTAAAGTTATGTTTGCCTTCTGCTCACGACAGCGTGCGTGAGCAGAAGGCCACCGGCTTTAAGCTGTCTTCGTGTTGTCGTAGTAGCGCTGCTCCTAAGCCATAGCTGCTTGCATCAGCGCTGATGACAGTTTTCCGATTTGCATCATAATATGCAAGTGCTGGGGCTGACACGAGCATGGCTTTGACAGCAGTCAACGCCTGTTCTTGCGGTTCATCCCATACCCACTTGTTCTCTTTCCTCAACAGGCTAGTGATTGGGTGTAGCTTGGTGGAGAGGCCCGGTAAGAACCCTCCTACATAATTAATCAAGCCCAGGACTTGACGGAGCTCCTCCACATTTGTAGGACTCTGCATTTGTGTGATGGCTTCCACCTTAGTCAGATCTGGTTTTATGCCCACGGCACTGACGATGTGCCCGAAGTATCGAGTCTCTGATTTGCTGAAATGGCACTTTGCTTTGTTCAGCTTCAAGCCACTGTCCTTGATGGTCTTCAGAACTGCGTTCAAGCGGTTGTCGTGGTCCTCTTTAGCTGCTCCATAAACAAGTATGTCATCCATCACTACGACGACGCCCTTGTGATCGTTCAGCAATGTGGATAGCTGTCTTTGAAAGATTTCTGGAGCTGACGTGATTCCAAATGGCAGCCATCTGAAGCAGAATCTACCGATGGGGGTTATAAATGTTGTCAGTCTCCTGCTGCCTGCGTCCAGAGGGATCTGCCAAAATCCACAAGAAGCATCCAGAGTGGAAAACACTTTGGCCCCAGCCAGCTTTGGGGCAATGTCTTCCAAAGTTGGCAAGATGTAATGCTCTCGTTTTACTGCTTTATTTAAGCGTTTCAGATCCACGCACACTCTTACTTGATCTCTGTTTTTCTTTTCAACAGGAACCATCGGGGCGCACCAATCAGTGGGCTCAGTGACCTCTTCTATTATGTCCAAAACTAGCATACGCTTCAGTTCTGTTTCAACCTTAGCAAGGGGAAATGGGACACGACGTGGCATTGTCAGGCTGTAGGGCTCTGCATCTGCTTTTAGTTCGATTTTAACAGGGTCACATTTAAGCAGGCCAATTTCTCCAAAAACGTCCTCTAGGAGGTCATGTTGTGTCTATGTTGTCAATCCTCTTAATCAAACCAATCCTCCTAGCAACACTGCCTCCCAGCAGGTTATGTGCATAAGGTCCCTTTATGACAGTGACCCAGAACCGGTATTTCTGTCCTTTGAACTGACTCGTGGCCAGAAACTCGCCCACACATTGGACTTTACCCCCTGGGCTGATGACAAGTGGCATTTTACCTGCAGTGACCATTCTTGGGCTGCTTGGCAGTCTGTTGAATGCAGCCTGTGATATTACTGTAATGTCAGCACCTGTGTTGATTTTAAATTTGACAATACAGCCATTTACGGGTAACTCCACAAGCCACTCATTTTCTGAATCTGGCTGCTCGATTATAGCTGGCTTAGTATCGATTACTGCTCCAAGAAAACACATGTCGTCCCTGTTGGCTAGGTTATCAGAAGCCACTGTCACTTCTTTCAGCATTTTTGTTTTGCACACTGCTTCAAAGTGTCCCGTTTTATTGCATTTTCGGCACCTTTTGTTCTTGGCTGGGCAGGCCTGTGTTTTCCCATGTTGTCTGTTACAGCGAGAGCATGGAACTGGATTTTTGGACTCACCGAAATCCTGCTTTCTCCGCCAGTGACCATCGTTGTTGACCTTCTTTGTGTGAAAATGCTGTCTCCCTTGACTCATGCCGTCCACAGCATGTTCTGCACACAGACTCGCGCTCTGCTGCTTGATTTGTTTGCTCTGGCGCACCATTTGAATAGCTCGTTCAAGCGTGAGGTCTCCCTCAAGCTGCAGCTTTTGGGAAACATCACGGTCCAATATGCCGGTCACAATCCTGTCTCGGATGTGTTCATCTTTGGTCCCTCCAAGCTCACAATACTGTGCTAGCTCGTATAAATTTCTAACGAACGCTTTGACTGGCTCGCCGGCTTTCTGCACTCTCTTATGGAAGCACGCTCTGTCATGAATAATATTCCTTTTTGGCACAAAATGGTCGCTAAATTTCGCCATTACCGTCGTGTAGTCCAGCTCGGGATGAGTTTCTGCAGGTTCCTCATTGTTTTATTCTTGTTCGTTTATTTCTTGTACTTACTCAAAGAGCACAAACTCGGTCCACTTTAACCCATCGGGTCTTTAACTTTATTAATTCAGGCGGGTAAACAACAATACAGCTCGGTCTGGATGCTCTGCTATATCCGCTTCCGGCGCCTAAAACTGTCCGAGCGCTCCACCTATACAAACAATAGTTCCTATTGTAACACTCATCTGAAGCTTCTTCGTCAGTCTCCTCCTCGTACATGAACGAGTCGTAAATAGCCTCCACCTCTCTTCCCATAGCGTAGAGAAGCGTGTTAACCTGTACTTAACCGCTCTCTCTGTCCAGCTTGATGCCACTCTGAAACGGTCGAAGCGACTGCGCCACATTGGCCATTCCGCCGCGCGGGAGAAGTCAAAAGGTTCTGGCGGTCCGAACTTTGCCATATCTCACTCTGTAGGCATCCTGTCGCCCACTTCTGACACCATGTCATATACGGCTATAGTTATTAAAGAGACGACGTGGACTGTCCTCGTGTAGCTTGTCGAACTCACTCTTTATTCTCTGTAACACATCTGGATGTACAGCGCATGCTCCTCAAATCCCCTGCACTACGGAAGCCTGTTGTGACATATCACTACAGCGGCCAACATAACATGAGAGAGATGCTGCACTCTGGTGCTGTGTGGAGTTTTTCGAACCATTTTACAGTCAAAACGGGATCACATGGGATTACCCTTCACAGGTAAGACTGATGGATTGTTTTTGATCGTATTTGGCCATTCTAACATTTTGACAACAAAATTATTTTTTTGTGCCTAACAGTTTACCAGTGTATATTAGTGCATACTTGAATGTGTGAATCAAAAGTCAAAGTCAAAGTCAACTTTATTGTCGAATCTGCAATATGTACAGGACATACACAGGATCGAAATTCCGTTACTCTCAGACCCATGGTGCAACAATAAAAAGTAAACATTTAACTAACCAATAATATTAGCATAATAAATAAAAGGAAAAATACGGTACCATCCTAATTGTAAAATATAAACTATAGCAGTATAAATATATAAATATAAAAGTATATATATATATATATATATATATATATATATATATATATATACACCCACGTGTAGCGGTCCTGGCATTGATATCTAGATAAGTGGCATATGCAATGAATAAAGTAAATGTACACAGTATATACATATGGAGACCCTGATATTGACAGTAAAGTGACATGTGCTGTGCATTAAGGCCGATGCTAATATAAACAGTATTGTAGTATAGACAGTAGTGTAAGTGTAACAGTAGTGCAATTATAAACAGTAGTGCAATTATGAACAGTAGTGTAATTGAATGAGCACATAAACTTGAGTTGAGAGAATAACCAGTTCTTAATGAGTTCAGTGTGAAATATGGTATGTGAAAAAGTGTGAAAGTTTGTGTGTTAAGGCAGTAAGAGAGGGAGGGAGGGGGGCAGAGCAGGCAGAGAGTTAAGCATCCTGACTGCCTGATGAATGGAGCTGTCCCTCAGTCTGCTGGTTCGAGCCCGGAGACTCCGCAGTCTCCTTCCTGATGGCAGCAGGCTGAAGAAGCTGTGTAGTGGATGTGTAGGATCACCCGCCATGCAGAGGGCTTTCCGAGTGAGGCGGGAACTGTGTAGGTCATGTAGTGAGGGAAAAGAGGTGCCGACGATCTTTTCAGCCGCTCTAACGATGCGCTGGAGACTCTTACGGCAGGATGCGGTACATGCGCCAAACCACACTGTGATGCAGCTAGTCAGGACACTCTCGATGGCACCTCTGTAGAAGGTGCACATGATGGGGGTTGGAGCTCCAGCTCTTCTCAGCTTACGGAGAAAGTAGAGGCGCTGGTGAGCGTTTTTGGCCAGTGATGATGTGTTCTTGCTCCAGGACAGGTCCTCTGAGACGTGCACTCCCAGGAATTTGGTGCTGCTCACTCTCTCCACAGTAGTGCCGTTAATGGTCAGAGGAGCATGCTGGGTGTGCATCTTCCTGAAGTCCACAATAATCTCTTTTGTCTTCTCGACGTTCAGAGAGAGATTGTTGAATCCACACCACAGGGCCAGGCGGCTCACCTCATTCCTGTATTCTGTCTCATCGTTGTTGTTAATGAGGCCCAGCACAGTCGTATCGTCGGCAAACTTGAAGAAGTAGTTGGAGCTGTGTGATGGTGTGCAGTCATGAGTCAGCAGGGTGAATAGAAGGGGGCTCAGCACACATCCTTGGGGGGGCCCCCGTATTCAGTGTGATGGTGTTGGATGTATTACTGCCGACCCGTACTGCCTGTGGCCTCCCGGTCAGGAAGTCTAACAGCCAGTTACACAGTGAGGTGTTCAGCCCTAGACTGTCCAGTTTAAGAATTAGCTGTTGGGGGATGATGGTGTTGAATGCCGAGCTGAAGTCAATGAACAGCATTCTGACATAAGAGTCCTTGGTGTCTAGATGAGTGAGGGCTGTGTGGAGGGCGGCGGAGATCGCATCGTCGGTCGAACGATTGGGCCGATATGCAAACTGGAAAGGGTCCAGGGAGGCAGGGAGGATGGATTTGATGTGTTTCATGACTAGCCGTTCAAAGCACTTCATCGGGATGGGGGTGAGTGCCACCGGACGGTAGTCATTTAGGCAGGAGGGTGATACCTTCTTTGGGACAGGGATGATGGTAGTAGTTTTGAAGCAGGTGGGGACGATGGCCTGACTCAGCGAGATGTTAAAGATATCCGTGAAGACAGCTGCAAGTTCCCCTGCACACTCTCTCAGCACACGGCCAGGAATGTTATCGGGACCAGTGGCTTTCCGGGCGTTGATCTTGCTGAATGATCGCCTTACACTGTCTGGAGTCAGTGTCAGCACCTGTTCACTGGGAGAGGTGGAGGATTTCTGTGCAGGTGTGCTATTGTATGCCTCGAACCGAGCAAAGAAGTTGTTCAGCTCGTTCAGTATAGAGGTTGTGCTGTCATAGGTTTTTGGAGCTGGCTTGTAGTCTGTGATGGTCTGTATTCCCTGCCACAGACTCCGTGCATCCTTGCTGTCACTAAAGTGATGAGCTATTTTCCTGGAATACTGCTTCTTGGCCTTCCTAATGCCCCGGGATAGGTTGTTTCTGGCTATCCTCAGGCCCGCCTGATCTCCTGCTGCGAAGGCATTGTTCCTGGCTCTCAGGAGTCTGTAGACCTTTCCTGTCAGCCATGGTTTTTGATTTGCCCAAACAGTGATGGACTTGAGGTCAGTTACATCGTCAATACACTTGGTGATGTATGAACAGATGGTATCTGAGTACTCCTGAATATCTGTGGTGTTGTATTTGGTAGCAGCTTCTTTAAACATATTCCAATCCGTAGTGTTGAAACAGTCCTGAAGTGCTTCTGAATACCCATCCGGCCACACTCGTACCTGCTTGCAGACTGGTTTGGTGACTTTAACCAGTGGTCTGTATGCTGGCATTAGTAGAACACTGATGTGATCAGAGGCACTGATGTGGGGGAGAGGAAAGGCCTTGTAAGCTCCTCTCATGGTAGTGTAAACTTGGTCCAGTGTATTGTTTCCTCTAGTTGGAAAGTCTATGTGTTTGTATGTCTTTGGAAACATGCTCCTTGGGTCTGCATGGTTGAAATCTCCAGCTAAGATGAGAAAAGCATCAGGGTGGGCTGTCTGCTGCTCACTGATGTGTAGATACAGCTTATTTAGTGCCTCACTTCTATTTTTGTTGCCGGTGCTTGGAGGTATATAAACAGCAACGATTATAAGAGCTGTAAATTCCCTCGGTAAATAGAATGGTCGGCCTTTGATGACCATAAACTCCACTACTGATGAACAGTGTTTGTAGACCACAGCAGCATCACAACACCAAGCATTATTGATATAAACGCAGACCCCACCGCCGTGGGTCTTACCTCCTTCAATGAGGGCTCTGTCCGCTCGATAGCATGTTAGCCGCTCAAGCTGAATAGCATGGTTGGGAACGTTGTCATTAAGCCATGTTTCGGTGAACACCATAACACAGCAGTCTCTCACATTCTTCTGTGTTGAACGTAGCAGGCGTATATAATCCAGTTTGTTGTCCAAAGAGCGTACATTAGCCAAAACAATGGAGGGGACAGCTGGCTTGTGTGGGCTAGCCGCTAGCCTAGCTCGGATGCCTCTGCGCTTGCCCCGCTTCTGCTTCCTATCGCGCCGCTTATGCCGCTTCCTCTGTGGGCGAGATGAAGATGTGGGGGTCGGTGTTGATACCGGCTTCCTGAGCAGGCCACAGTCGCGTAGCTTTTCTTCGAGTTCACAGCATATTCCTAAAGAAGTGGATTTTCCAATGTCCAGTAGGAGCTCATGGCTATACTTGTGTTGTAAACCTATAAACATGACGAAGACATACAAGACTTGCAAGACAAAAAAACACGAAAACACCATTCCGTCGGGAGAGAGAGAAGCCGCAGCGTGTGCACGCGCCGCCGCGTTTGAATGAACACATTAACTTAAATAACTTTGTAGAAAGGCGCTTTATGACGTTCAGTCCATTCACTTGCATTAGTTCACAGCGCAGCTTTGCCTCCTCCAATATGTCAGACACACAGTTAGGCCACATCAGCGGGCCAGCCCAGTCAACAAGGCGTCTACGTATATATGTCTATGATTTTAGCAGTGTTTGACTTGGCGTGGGGGGTGGGGCCTCAGATGATGGGGGTGTGGAATCATGACTGACAGCTCAACACAGTGGCTGAACAACATAGTCCCAGCTGTTGCATTTAGGGACCGTGGGAACTGAAAATGTCTTTAACGCATCATCGATATTCTATATGTATGTGATTGGTTTTGAAAGATAACATGCTTCACCGATAGAAGCAGCTTATGTGAATACACGATTCGACTCTCAGAGGAAAAAATATGATATTGACAGATTTGCACAGCATTTTAAGTCCGTAATGGAGATTTCCCATGCTCAAAGTAAAGCAGAAGAACCACCAGACTGAGTGGCGGGAGCTCTAGTCGCCATGGCCTCATCTTCATCTGCGGGTGCTAGCAGTGATCAGGTAATAATAAAAAAAGATAGAGAGAAAACAGACACATTCGCTGTTGATACCTGAGCAGTTTACAGAAACAGCATTACATGGACCGTGTCACTGCGATACATTGGCTAGTCCACCATATTGGAAGTGGCAAGTCAGCCTTAAATCAATAAAACCACATGCAAAGGGAGTGGATTTTCTGAATAAAAACGACTGACGTTTAAATTTAACTTCGTATTTTAGATGGTCTGACGCCCATTGAAATATTTACAGATGCATTTGAACCAAGTAATTACTGATTTCATGAATACCAAATGGGGTCATAGTTGTTTAATAGAATTATATGTCACAGACAATTCAAACATAGTTAATCTGTTAACGTGTGTGAAAATATTAAAATTTTAGATGTTAAAAGTGAAACTGAATTAGTCAAAGCAATAAAAAAAATTGGTCTATCATTCACTGTGTCTTTCTACAGTAAATAAAAAGACATTTATATATAAACTGAGTAAATTGGAGGAAATTACACTGACCAAAGAGCAGTTTTTTAAAGCAAATACCAATGAAGTGACCAAAACAGAGAATATCTTTCACTATCTTGTAAAGTGTAATAACTTTATCAAAATTAAATTTAGCCTTTTATCACTGTTTTTGTAGTGAGCTGTTGCTTTGTTTGCCTTTTAAAAAAATTTGTTTGACTGTGTTAATTTATATGCTTTTCACCTCTGGATGAATACAGTTTTTACTTTGTACTGCAGTTACATACAAATGACTTTAGAGCATATAGTTATGTGTTCTTTAATGTTTATATAGCTTTTTATTGTTTGCTATTTTTTATATGACTTTTCTTGCCTTTTCCAACACATGCAAACCAGATAAGGTATAAATAAGAGAGTTGAAAATGTTGGCATTGCAATATGCATGTTTACTGTCAGGGGCTGTGGAAAAGCAAGTTTCCTATCGGGGAAAAGTGTTCACAACCAAAGGTATTTTAAACTTTCGCATTGTGCATTTCCGGATAAAAATAAAACTCTGTATTTCTCCCTAAGGAGGGCTGTTGGTGAAATTTTCGCAGTTAACTTGGCTCAAGGTGGCCCTGCTCCTTCATTTTTAAGCCCATGCGCCTACAGTTATATCTGTAATGGACACATAGACCATGCAAATCTAATGGGCTCGACACACGGGGAGAGACAAACGACAGAGGCAAATGGGTCGCATCGCCACTGGGATGAAACCGAACACACGGGATGCGATAGCGACGGCAGCTTTGAGACGCGTGCTCTTACGTCACTTGTATCCAAGAAATTTGATTGGTTATGAAATTGGAGGGATTTTGACATTTTTAAAGCAGTCCGTGTCAGACAAGGCAATAAAGATGAGTCAGAAGATTTTACTGGAACTGACAGAAATCTTGCTGTTAAGTCTCCTCTACAAAAGAAAAAGACAGCCTTGGGTTCATCTGATATTATCACAAAAGTCCTCTCAATCCTTCTGTTTAAGGTCAGCCTGGTGCCAACACGTTCCCATACGGCTGCCTTTTATGTGTAACTCAATAATCACTGTGTGAAGTGTCATATAATATCCACAGTATTCCTGACTTTGCGCCATTACCAATAATTCATAGCGGAAGCCGGTATTTTACTTCTGTTTGCGCTGTTGTTTAAGGTTGCGCGGTTACACACTTGCCGTTCATTTAAACATTTTGACACTGCAGTTTCTTTTACCTGGCCTAAATGGTACCACATCAGAGGTGGATACACTGCAAGGATGTTTTAAAAAGTTTGTTCCGAAGGTGTTGATGGCGGGGAATCACGTAATTATAAGAGCACCAGATTATCTTCAAAGCAATGAAATCAATAAAGTAATGCTGAACAAACAAGGCAACGTTGTTTTCCTTAAAGCAGCTGTAGAGCCGAGCCAGAGCATCGGCCAAGCTAAGCGCTTATCATGGGTCATGCTAAGGGAAAGTGGAGTGGAGGAGACAGCTGTTCCTGTATCCTGCGATTAGGGAAATCATGTAGTGATGCGGCAGCTATTCTGTGGAAGGTATATCACTTATCTGGATATCAGAATGTTCAGATCACTGAAACAGAAACATTGGACTGGCTGAAGGCTGTGATCGAGAAGACACGCAGCTGTCATCTTGCTAACCGCTACGTGTTTACATGAAGGCACGCATTGTTAAAGCTTTGTGTAGGCTGTATGCTGTAGTGTCACACTATAAATAAAATAATGTAAAAAAATAAGAGGCTGTACATTAAAGGAAAACTTAAAACATAAGGAAAAAATACGGTAATAGGATGCGCAACTGGGTAGTATAATTTTGGGGACAAAGAACAAATTTACAGAATAAAATAATTTGAAAAAATGTACAGACTGATGTCAACCGACAACAGCACAAGTTGAACCCGAGCTCATGTTCCAACTAATAAAGCCGCCTGTTACAGCACAAAGTAACCGAATTTTGTCATTAACTCTGGCTCTGACTTTGGGTGACTGGAAGTATAAAACCGTACAGCGGAAGTAGCCGTCTGTCATGGCAGCCTACGTATGCTCTTCTAAAAACCCATGCATTATTGGCTCTGGAAAATCCATGTCAAGGCCTGTTAACTGGCCACATCCTGTCCTGTCCGGACGTGTGCCTTTTATATGGCAGGCTTAGACCCTCCTACTTTGACTGGCACCTTATTCAGCCAATCATGTTAAGAAATTGATTTTCCAGAGCCAATAATAACTAGAGGGCGTCACGTAGCTTTTTCAGATGATTTTGGTACGGCCAGGTTCATGATTGGCTGAATGAGGTGTCAATCAAAATGGAAGGATCTAGCCTGCCATATAAAAAGCACTACATACTTGGCCAGTCAACACAGGCTAAATTCTTTAAAGGCTGGCCTCTGAAGACAGCCTCGAGCTTTGAGGGGAGAGAAGCTAGAGAACTGAGGCTCCAGCATAGCACGTAGAGTTGAGAAACAATTTAAAATGAGAAAAAAAAAGCTTTTTATTAACTGATTAAGTCATGTTTTAGACTGCTTATTGCTAGCAGATGTATTCTGATCCAAAGTGCAGCCGTGACTGGTTCTGAATGACGGCTTTAAGGCAGACAGCTGCTTCCCCTCTTCCAGGTACTGCGTACAGAATCATTTAGTGGTACATGTTGTGTGCCCGCCTTATTACTGACTTAGGCAGGACACTCTGAATTGAATCATCACATAAAGCATTGTCTTTTAGTTGCTTTATTGAACAGTGTCCATCATCCAACTATTCTGTCTCTACCCCCAGCGTATAAGCTCTCCCACGACATCCCCCTTTTCCTTGAAATTAAAGATTACCTTTACGAACATAACTTTTCATTATTTCCAGCATCTTCTTGTCTTACTTTCTAACAATTTTTTTTTTCTAACTACTCCACAACACATGTAACATTTCTCACAACCTAGAACATTTTTTCTTTTCAAAACCCTTACATCTGTCATCCATGTTTCTTAATTTATTTTACCACAAAATCACGAAACCTCTCTGGTGTTTTTCTAATCCTTTGGGGTCTGGCTATTGCTTGTTTCTCTGAGCCTTGAGAGCCCTCTTGTGGTGTTGAAGTGTAAATGTCCACATTTTTATCTATTTCACATTCCTCTTTTTTACGAACTGTTACTTGTCCATAATGTCCTTCCATGGTCTTATTTGTCTCATATTTCTTTACAAGCGTCGTGTTCTGATAATAAAGAACTCCGGCTGGTGATTCAACTACATCTTGGTTTCCCGTTTTGCTCACAACCTTGTGTGGTGAAGCATTAAATGATGTTGTAAACTTGTCTACTTTGTCTTGTTGCAATAGCACTGTGTCTCCCACATCCACTTTTGAGTATCAGCATAAATCTTTGCTTTTCCCTTTTGTTCAGCATCTCTATCGCGTACATCTAATGCAACAGTATTTTTCTCACCTACGTCTGGTAATTTTCCCCTCATTTTTCTGTTGAACAAGAGTTCCGCTGGACTTTTGCCTGTGGTTGGATGTTCTATACTACGATACGCAGTAACATATTTCCTCAGCTCACGTTTCCAGTCTGAACCCTCTGCTTGTGCGATCCTGATCCTCTTCCTCAGTGACGCATTTTGATGTTCGACTTATCCACTGGCTTGAGCCCATTTTGGCGTTGTTCTCACATGTTTGATTCCATTATTTACACAGTGTTCTCTAAACAATTCAGATTTGAACTGTGGACCATTATCTGATTTAATGGAAACTGGTAACCCATGTCTAATGAAGATACTGTCAATAGAGTCAATGACCTTTTCTGCTGTTGTTGACGTCATCACATCATACTCATAGTAGCGACTATAATAATCTACTAGCATAAGTATAGAATCGTTTGAAGGTAATGGTCCAAGTACGTCTACCGCGACATCTTGCCAAGGTCCATCTGGTAAAAGGGTACTTCTGAGGGGTTCTGGTGGATCAGGTCTGGCTACGATTTGACAACCATGATGTGCTTTACAGTGTTTCTCTGCAGCTTTGTCCATGCGAGGCCACCACACTTTAGTTCTGAGATGTTGTTTGGTTCCAACTACTCCTAAATGTCCTTCATGAGCTAAGAGGAGTGTTCTAGCTCTGAGCTTCTCTGGCAACACAATACGTGTTCCTCTTAAGTCTATGTAACCCATCACACACAGTTCGTTTGCGATATGTGCATACGTTTTGCATTTTTCAAAATGTCCATTTTCAATCGCTTTCCGCACCTCTATTAGCTCTAAATCAGTGACAGAAGCTTCCTCAACCTCTCTCATGGTAAGTGATTTTGGAGTTGCATTTACTGCAATAAATCTCACGTACTCAATTCAATTCAATTCAATTCAATTTTATTTATATAGCGCCAAATCACAACAAACAGTCGCCTCAAGGCGCTTTGTATTGTGGGTAAAGACCCTACAATAATACAGAGAAAACCCAACAGTCAAAACGACCCCCTATGAGCAGCACTTGGCGACAGTGGAAAGGAAAAACTCCCTTTTAACAGGAAGAAACCTCCAGCAGAACCAGGCTCAGGGAGGGGCAGTCATCTGCCGCGACCGGTTGGGCTGAGGGGAGAGAAAAGACATGCTGTGGAAGAGAGCCAGAGATTAATATCAATTAATGATTAAATGCAGAGTGGAGTATAAACAAAGTAAATAAGGTGAATGAGAAGAAACAGTGCATTATGTGAACCCCCCAGCAGACTAGGCCTATAGCAGCATAACTAAGGGATGGTTCAGGGTCACCTGATCCAGCCCTAACTATAAGCTTGATCAAAAAGGAAAGTTTTAAGCCTAATCTTAAAAATAGAGAGGGTGTCTGTCTCCCGAATCCAAGCTGGAAGCTGGTTCCACAGAAGAGGGGCCTGAAAGCTGAAGGCTCTGCCTCCCATTCTACTCTTAAGTATCCGAGGAACCACAAGTAAGCCAGCAGTCTGAGAGCGAAGTGCTCTGTTGGGGTGATATGGTACTATGAGGTCTTTAAGATAAGATGGGGCCTGATTATTCAAGACCTTGTAGGTGAGGAGAAGAATTTTAAATTCTATTCTAGATTTAACAGGGAGCCAATGAAGAGAAGCCAATATGGGAGAAATCTGCTCTCTCTTTCTAGTCCCTGTCAGTACTCTAGCTGCAGCATTTTGGATCAGCTGAAGGCTTTTCAGGGAGCTTTTAGGACAGCCTGATAATAATGAATTACAATAGTCCACCCTAGAAGTAATAAATGCATGAATTAGCTTTTCAGCATCACTCTGTGAAAGGATGTTTCTAATTTTAGAAATATTGCGCAAATGCAAAAAAGCGGTCCTACATATTTGTTTAATATGTGCATTGAAGGACAAATCCTGGTCAAAAATGACTCCAAGATTTCTCACAGTGTTACTGGAGGCCAAAGTAATGCCATCCAGAGTAAGTATCTGGTTAGACACCATGTTTCTAAGATTTGTGGGGCCGAGAACAAGAATTTCACTTTTATCTGAATTTAAAAGCAGGAAATTAGAGGTCATCCAGGCCTTAATGTCTTTAAGACATTCCTGCAGTTTAATTAATTGATGTGTGTCATCTGGCTTCATTGATAGGTAAAGCTGAGTATCATCTGCATAACAATGAAAATTGATGCAGTGCTTTCTAATAATACTGCCTAAGGGAAGCATGTATAATGTAAATAAAATTGGTCCTAGCACAGAACCCTGTGGAAGTCCATAATTAACCTTAGTGTGTGAAGAAGACTCCCCATTTACATGAACAAATTGGAGTCTATGAGATAAATATGATTCAAACCACTGCAGTGCAGTAGCTTTAATACCTATAGTATGCTCTAATCTCTGTAATAAAATGTTATGGTCAACAGTATCAAAAGCTGCACTGAGGTCCAACAGGACAAGCACAGAGATGAGTCCACTGTCAGAGGCTGTAAGAAGATCATTTGTAACCTTCACTAATGCTGTTTCTGTACTGTGATGAATTCTGAAACCTGACTGAAACTCTTCAAATAAACCGTTCCTCTGCAGATGATCAGTTAGCTGTTTTACAACTACTCTTTCAAGAATCTTTGAGAGAAAAGGAAGGTTGGAGATTGGCCTATAATTAGCTAAGACAGTTGGGTCAATTGATGGCTTTTTAAGTAGAGGTTTAATTACAGCCACCTTGAAGGTCTGTGGTACATAGCCAACTAATAAAGACAGATTGATCATTTTTAAAATAGAAGCATCAATAATTGGGAAGACTTCTTTGAACAGTCTAGTAGGAATGGGATCTAATAAACATGTTGCTGGTTTGGAGGAAGTAACTATTGAAGTTAACTCTGAAAGATCAACTGGAGCCAAAGAGTCTAAACAAATACCAGCAGTGCTGAAAGCAGCCGAACATGAAGAATAATCTTTGAGATGGTTATGAATAATTTTTTTCTCTAATGTCTAAAATTTTATTTGTAAAGAAATCCATGAAGTCACTACTAGTTAAAGTGAAAGGAATACTCGGCTCTACAGAGCTCTGACTCTTTGTCAGCCTGGCTACAGTGCTGAAAAGAAACCTGGGGTTGTTCTTATTTTTCTTCAATTAATGATGAATAGTAAGATGTCCTAGCTTTACGCAGGGCTTTTTTATAGAGCAACAAACTCTTTTTCCAGGCTAAATGAGCATCTTCTAATTTAGTGAGACGCCATTCCCTCTCCAGCTTTCGGGTTATCTGCTTTAAGCTGTGCGTTTGTGAATTATACCATGGAGTCAGGCACTTCTGATTTGAAGCTTTCCTTTTCAGAGGAGCCACAGTATCCAAAGTCGTACGCAGTGAGGATGTAAAACTATTGATGAGATAATCGACCTCACTGGGAGCAGAGTTTAGGTAGCTGCTCTGCACTGTGTTGGCACATGGCACTGAAGAGAATAACAATGAAGGAATTAGATCCTTAAACTTAGTTACAGCACTTTCAGAAAGACTTCTACTGTAATAAAACTTATTCCCCACTGCTGTGTAATCCATTAAAGTAAATGTAAATGTTACTAAGAAATGATCAGACAGGAGGGGGCTTTCAGGGAATACTGTTAAGTCTTCAGTTTCTATGCCATATGTCAGGACAAGATCCAGAGTATGGTTAAAGTGGTGGGTGGGCTCCTTTACATTTTGAGAGAAGCCAATTGAATCTAACAATAAGATAAGATAAGATAAGATAAGATAAAACTTTAATAATCCCACGACGGGGAAATTTGTGCATTACAGCAGCTCAATACAGAGAAAAAATGAAAAGGATGAGTAAGAACAAATAACTAAACTAAAAACTAAAATTGAATAGAATAAAATAAAATAGCAAAAAACTATACACATATACATAAGCACTATATACATAAATATATATATCAGTGTCAATACCCACATTTACATATACACACATATACACACACACGTCAAAACACTATATACAGATATCAAAATATTATATACATTTGTAGCCGGTAAGGTACACAGCATACACGGTATGCATTATATGGGTGAGTGTAATAAATAAAATGTATCTGACTGTATGGATAAAGTGATGGCAGTGGAGGTAAATTTAATAGATTAAATGCAGTGTTGAGGCTGTCATTCTCAGCATCTACATGGATGTTAAAATCACCCACTATAATGATTTTATCTGAACTGAGCACTAAATCAGATAAAAAGTCTGAGAAATCAGACAGAAACTCTGAGTAAGGACCAGGTGGACGATAGATAATAACAAATAAAACAGGTTTTTGATTTTCCCAATTAGGATGGACAAGACTAAGAGTCAGGCTTTCAAAAGAATGAAAACTTTGTCTGGGTCTTTGATTAATTAATAAGCTGGAATTGAAGATTGCAGCTAATCCTCCTCCTCGACCTGTGCTTCGAGCATTCTGACAGTTACTGTGACTCGGGGGTGTTGATTCATTTAAACTAACATATTCATCCTGCTGTAACCAGGTTTCTGTAAGGCAGAATAAATCAATACGTTGATCAATTATTAAATCATTTACTAACAGGGACTTGGAAGAGAGAGACCTAATGTTTAATAATCCACATTTAATTGTTTTATTTTTTGGTGCAGTTGATGAAGCTGTATTATTTATTGTTTTTGAATTTTTATGCTTAAATAGCTTTTTGCTGATTTTAGCTTTGTTTTTTGGTGGTCTGGTAGCAGGCACCGACTCTGTGGGGATGGGGTTTGGGGGGGATGGCAGGAGGAGAGAAGCTGCAGAGAGGCGTGTAAGACTGCAACTCTGCTTCCTGGTCTCAACCCTGGGTAGTCAGGTTTTAGGGTTAATAAATTTGGCCATATTTCTAGAAATGAGAGCTGCTCCATCCAAAGTGGGATGGATGCTGTCTCTCCTAACAAGACCAGGTTTTCCCCAGAAACTTTGCCAATTATCTATGAAGCCCACGTCGTTTCTTGGACACCACTCAGACAGCCAGCGATTCAAGGAGAACATGTGGCTAAACATGTCGCTCCTGGTCTGATTGGGGAGGGGCCCAGAGAAAACTACAGAGTCCGACATTGTTTTTGCAAAGTTACACACCGAGTCAATATTAATTTTAGTGACCTCCGATTGGCGTAACCGGGTGTCATTACTGCCGACGTGAATAACGATCTTACCAAATCTACTATTAGCCTTAGCCAGCAGTTTCAAATTTCCATGAATGTCGCCTGCTCTGGCCCCTGGAAGACATTTGACTATGGTCGCCGGTGTCTCTAGCTTCACGTTTCTCAAAACAGAGTCGCCAATAACCAGAGTTTGTTCCTCGGCGGGTGTGTCGCCGAGTGGAGAAAAACGGTTAGAGACGTGAACAGGTTGGTGGTGTACCCGGGGCTTCTGCTTAGGACTACGCTTCCTCCTCACCGTCACCCAGCCGGCCTGTTTACCCTGCTGCTCGGGATCTGCTGGGGGGGAGCTAACGGCGGCTAAGCTACCATGGTCCGCACCCGCTACAGGGGCCTGGCTAGATACAGGATTTTCCAGGGTGTGGAGCCGAGTCTCCAATTCAGAAAGCCTGGCCTCCAGAGCTACAAACAGACTACATTTATTACAAGTACCGTTACTGCTAAAGGAGGCCGAGGAGTAACTAAACATGTGACACCCAGAGCAGGAACGTGCAGGAGAGACAGGAGAAGCCATGCTGGTAGTGAGTCGGCTAAGGGCTAAGCTACTAGCTGAGCTAAGCTAGCAAATTTCTAAAAACACATAAAGTGAATAATGTGAATACAGGTGATTCAGCAAAGAGTATGCTATTTAAAGTAGGTGAAGATTACACTAAAATATGTTATTATCCAGATAAATCGAGTTATACAGATATAACAGCTAACAGACAGCAAAACACTGTGCTCTGAAACAGGAACAGGAAGTGATACAATACCGCAGTGAGAGCCAACACCAAGTGACAGCCCAGTACTCCTCTGACTCCTCTGACTCATGTCTATGTGTCTCCTTTGGTGACTTGTCAGACAGTAGTCTTGATAGTGAGTCGGCAATGTTTTGTTTTCCAGCAATGTGCACCACTTTAATGTCATAAGGTTGTAATCTGAGAACCCACCTCTCTATTCATGCACATGGTTTAGACCTCTGACTGTATATGACCTCCAATGGCTTATGGTCTGTGACTAGGTCAAACTTCCTGCCATATACATATGGGTGTAATCTCTCGCATGCCTACACCAGAGCTAGAGCTTCTTTTTCTGTTTGTGAGTATCTGCGTTCGCAGTCTGTTAAGCTACGACTCACATAGCAGATTGGTACTTCTTCACCTTTCTGCTCCTGTATTAGCACTGCACCCAAGCCTACCGGGCTGGCATCTGCTATAATTTTGGTTGGGGCTTCTTTATCATAGTAAGCTAAAGTACCTGCTCTGGCTAGCTCAGCCTTTAAAGCTTCGAATGCTTTCTTTTGCTCCAACCCAAATGTTTTTTTTTTTTTTTTTTTTTTAACCTGTCATGTCTGGCAGTTTTCGCACTCAGAATATAATCCGAATACGCTGATATACCAAACATATTTGCTTTTCCAAGAATAGCTCTTTAAGTTTTACAATAGGCTACTCTTGTTAGCATGTATTTGGTTTGTATTTTAATTTTATTTTATTTATTTATACCAGGCGTGACAGGCAGAAAGGAAAGGGTATGAAAAAGAGTGAGAAAGAAAAACAAAAACAAAACAAAGGTGAGAAAAGAATAACGCACATACATACGCATACACACACACAATCCTGCTGTTGCTTGCAAGTAATGTGTGTATGTGCCTCTGTCATGGAACGTACTCACCAATGGAGGCAAGAAACTGCAATCATGCCCCCCGTGATCCAGAGGCGAACGGGAAAGGACCCAGGGGACGCGGCCTATCCACGGCCCACCAGGACATCAGAAGGCGAGAGGCCACACATCCCGATGGCATCTGCGCACACACCCCAGAGGAGGAAGGAGGGAGACCCCTGACGGACCCCCCCACGGCCAAAGGGCAAGAGTCCAGACAGCCAGAGGCAATGAGCAGCCAACCCCCGCCGCAGGCCGGCATCCCCCGCACGAGCCGCGAATGCGGCCCCAGGGCCCCAGGCGCCCGAGAACCGCCCGACACCCAGCAGAGCCCCCCCCCACGCCAAAGAGGCCCAAGCCACCCCCAGGCCACAACCGCCAAGGGAGCGGGTCAAGAACCACGCCAAGACATCCGGCCGCGAACCCCGGGACCCACGGGCACCCGACACCCCAGGGGCAGCAGTGGCAAGCAGCAGGAGCGATAGGGAGTGATAGGGAGGGGTGACTCCCACACTCCGCAACCATGTCCCACAGGTGCCAAGGCCCAGCGAACCACAGGCCCAGGCCTTGCTGTCCACACACTCATACACACGCACACACATGTACCACACACATACACACGCACACACATGTACCACACACGCACACACATGCACACACATGTACCACACACATACACACATGCACACACATGCACCACACACACACACACAAATCATATATTCATACTCACACATATGACTGTTACACATTCATGCGCACACACACAGAACTTACACCAAGTGTGGGTGAGAGGGTGCCAGCACAGAGCCAGCGGCACCCCGGCAATGCAGCCAACCCGGCCCCAAACCACTAGCCAGTCCCTACCCCAGGCAGGGTGCATGAAACTGGGGTGTGGAAGACCCGCCCTCCCCCTCCTTCCACTCAGCGTGTTTGGAGTGATATGTTGGGTGTATGTGAGTGTATGGAGTGGGAAGAATATGTATGTGTGTGTGAAAGCTACAGTGCTATTAAAATTGGAGGGACAGATGTGATGAGCACTGTGCAACAGCGCCCATCCACACCACCCCCCAAGGCCCTCAATGTCTAAGATGTAATTAAAATTGAGGAGCAGGCAGCAGTGAACAGAGGTGGGGCCACCTCAGCAGCTCCACACACTGATCACTGGATGACACACCTGCCTCCCAAAGCCCTATGTGTACTATGATGTGTTGTGAGCTATATAATGTAATTAAAAAGGGAGAGTGGGACATCACGCAACATAGTGAGCAGAGCCAAAGAAGTGGCTCTACTCACCGCAGCACAAGTCCCCCTCACCCAAGACCCTACGTGTGTGTGATGTAATGTTTGACTGAGTGGGAGGAGGAGAAGGGCCAGGAAATGTAAGACCGGGGGTAGAGAGCTACCCCCAGAAGAAGAGAGCCAGCAAACTGCTGGCTCACTAAGCTCCCCAGTTCCCTACACCCAACCACAGTGCAGGGACGGCAGGTCCAGGGCCTGAAGTGGTCACACCCCCAGGGCACCACCGTGCCCAAGGCCAGCACCCACAGTCCACACCACAGACAAGCACAACACAAAAACACCCCCCCCACACACACATACACATACAAAAGACAACATATCACACACACACCCCCACATACATACAAATATCTCTTTCTCACATACATACACACACACACACCCACCCACAACACACACAAATATCTCTCACACACACCTACACACACACATAGACACCGACACACGCACGCACACAAACACATACACACATACAGTTGTCCTGGGTCGGGAACCAACGGCCCCCTGTGGGAAACTACTGCTCCCTCGCCTGCGCGCCCCTCCACCCCAAAGGATGCGCGGGCACCCCAGAATCCCGGAATGACGGCCAGACATCCCGACGCGGTCCAACCCACGCCACTCGACGGTGCGCCCAAGGGGGCACAGACCCCCCCAACGCAGGAAGGAGCCCAACCGGGAAACGGGCGATCCCGGGCACCAGGGCCCCAGACCCCACACCCCGACCCCCGCGGAGAAAGCCGGCCACCCGGCCCGGGGCCAGCACCCACCACCACGGGCACCCCAGTCCCACGCCCCAAGACCATAAGAGCGCCCGCCCAAGCCCCCACCACCAACATCCAGGGCCCGTGCACAGAAACCACAAAACGGCAGTCCCCGTCTCCCGTCCAAGGACCATCAGACACCCGAATCCCCCTGCCCACCCCCAGCCACCTACCGGGTACACTGCGAGACGAGACTACAGCCGATCACCCCCACTAAGTGATGGAGCTGATCAGTGAAGACCAGAGAGATTCGAATTTGTCCAACTGGTTTTTAGAGGTGGCAGACATTCTTTCTAGACTAATGTAAAAGTAAATTCCTATAATGAGTAATGCATAGATCATTTTTGGATTTCCAGTTCATGAGGATAGTTTTCTTAGCGATGCATAGGGCAGTAAGAACTATGTGTGATATATTCGCTTCCATGTTTAATTCACCGATGTCGCCTAACACACACAGTTTTGGTGATGCTGGGATATCGCAATTAAAACATGTGGATAGGTCTTCACATGTTCTCTGCCAGAACCTCTGAACAGGTGTACAAGACCAAATTGCATGCATATAGTTCTCAGCATGATTGCCTGAACAGTGGGTGCATATATTTGTGTCTCTGAGGCCCATTTGGAACATCCTGTGCCCTGTATAATGTATTCTATGAAGAGTTTTGTATTGTATGAGTTGTAAATTTGGACTTTTAGTCATTTTGAAAGTATTTAAACATATCTGTGTCCAGAAGTTTTCATCTGGGTTGATGGAAAGATCTCGCTCCCATTTTGCAGTAGGGAGGGAAATTGAACCGTTAATTTTTAATAATAACTTAGATATTTTTGATAACAATTTAGGGGTATAGAGATTTAGAAATTCTGTTACCAATACAGGGATTTCTAATTTCAGATCATTGAAATTAAACCTTGCCTGTATGATGGACCTCAATTGTTGATATTCAAGAAATTTGTTTTTGCCAATTCCATATTTTGTAACAAGTTCTTCAAATGAAATAAAGGTTCCATCTTGAATGACATGTTCTAGATTCTTTATTCCTTTCTCTTGCCATGCTGAAAAATTCAGTACTGTCTTTTTCTGACATATATCTGGATTGTTCCAAATGGGTGTCAGTTTACATGGGATAAGTGAAGACTTTGTTATCTTTAAAAATTCCCACCAGGCTGTCAGAGAGGTGTTTATGTTAAGATTTTTAAAGCAGCTATGATGTTTAATACTGGGGCCAATGAAAGGTAAGTCAGAGATTTTGACTTTTCCACAGAGTGTTTGTTCTAAATCCAGCCATGGGCTGTCTAAGGGGCTAGGTTTGATCCACCTTGAAATATACTGCAATCTATTGGCTAAGAAATAGTGATAAAAGTTTGGGAGTTCTAGACCACCACTGCATTTTAGCTTTTGTAATGTCTTTAAACTAATTCTTGAGGTCTTATTTCTCCATAAGAATTTTGAAATATATGAGTCTAATGACTTAAACCAAGTAACAGAAGGTTTATTAGGAATCAATGAAAACAAATAATTGATTTTAGGCAAAATCATCATTTTTAATGTGGCAACTCTCCCCATGAGAGATATAGGTAGAGAGTTCCAACGTGTGAGGTCATCCTCTATCGTTTTTAGTAGAGGAATGTGATTTAATCGTACCAGGTCTGACAGCTTGGAGGAAAAATTTATACCTAAATATCTAATGTTGCCTGACTGTAGTGGGGTAGTAGTGATATTCTGAAAGTTACAATTCAGAGGTAAAACTGTTGATTTACTCCAATTAATGGAGTAGTCTGATACAGATGAGAACTTATCTATAAGTGAGATTGTCTTCAGAAGAGTCATTTGTGAGTTCACAAGGAAAAGTAATACATCATCAGCATAAAGGCTTATCTTATGATCTGTGTTTTCTGTTTGAATTCCTTTAATATCTACAGTTTGTCGGATTGCTGCTGCTAGCGGTTCAATGAAAATAACAAAAAGTGAAGGAGAAAGTGGGCAGCCCTGCCTGGTACCCCTCTGCAGATTGAAGCTTTGGGAAATAAGATCGTTTGTTCTAACACGTGCATTTGGAGAACTGTATAGTGTTCTGATCCAGTTTATGAAGGATGAACCAAATCCAAATTTGTGTAAAACTGCTAATAAAAATTTCCAGTTAACCCGGTCGAATGCTTTCTCTGCATCTAAAGAGACTATTGTAGTTTCTGTTTTGTTAATGGAGCAGTAATCTATTATATTTATTAGACGGCGTGTATTATTGGCTGAGTGCCGACCCTTGATAAAACCTGTTTGGTCTGGATGTATAATAGATGGAGTGATTTTTTCTAACCTTCCGGCCAAGACTTTGCAAATTATTTTAAGATCTACATTAATAAGAGAGATTGGCCTGTAGCTGGATGGGAGTGTGGGGTCTTTGCCTGGTTTAAGAAGTAGACTAATGTTAGCAGAGTTTATGTTTGGAGAAACCATGTGATTGCTCTGAATCTGAGCCACCATTCTGAGAAAAGAGGGTTCTAAGACAGACCAAAATTCTTTATAAAACTCTGCTGGAAAACCATCTGGGCCTGGGGCTTTATTATTTGGGAGATGCTGTACTGCTTCGTAAAATTCAGATGGTGAGAAAGGTGAATCAAGATCCGCAGCCTGTTCATCATTTAATTTAGGTAGATTTATGTTATTGAGATATTCTTCAATTTCAGCATCAGATGGATTAATCTGTGATGAGTATAAGGCCTCATAGAAGTCTTTAAAAGAGTTATTTATTTGTTGTGGGTCATGAGTAATATTACCAGTCGAGTCTTTAATAGAATAAATGGCTGTTTTTTCTTTAGTTAGTTTTAACTGGTTAGCCAAGAATTTTCCAGATTTATTTCCATGTTCGAAGTTTTCTAAACGCAGCCTCTGCAACATAAATTGTGTCCTTTTATCAATTATTTCATTTAAATCCAGTTTCAGTTTCCTCAGATTGTTAATTATATGTTCTTGTGGTGAAGTAGCATAGGCAGTTTCTAAAGATTTAATTTTCTGTTCTAATTCTAACACAAGTGTGTTTTCTTTATTTTTCTTATGCGAGCAGTAGGATATTATTTTGCCCCGCATTACTGCCTTTCCTGCTTCCCAAAGAACACATGGTGATATTTCAGGAAGATCATTATTTTCTAAATATGCTGACCACTCCTTTTTGAAATAATTAATGAAGTCTTGTTCTTTAAGTAATGATGTATTAAATCTCCAGTTCCTGATTGGTGGTGTGACTCTTTTCTGTGTCAGAGACATAGACACCGGTGCATGGTCACTGATAGTGATAGGGTGGATCTGAGTGTCTGTGATATCCATCATCATGGAGCTGCTAACTAAAAAGTAATCTAAGCGGGAGTGCGATTTGTGTACTGGTGAGAAAAAACTATAATCTCTCAGAGTGGGGTGATGTGAACGCCAAGCATCACAAAGACCAAAATCCTTCATGTACTGTTTAAGAATGTCTGCAGACTGCCAGTTCCTCTGACTCACTGCTGTACTGAGCCTGTCAATGTCTGGATTAAGTACCAGGTTGAAGTCTCCTCCTATTATAAGTGTGGTGTCAGAGTGATCGGACAGTAAAGTGAAGAAGGTATGGAAGAAGGAGGGGTCATCAACGTTTGGCCCATATATACTAGCAATACATAAATCTATATTTTGAATAGTTAAGTTGAGTATTATAAATCTACCTTCTGGGTCTGATATAGTATTTCTAATGATGCAGTTTATCTTTTTATTAATCAATATGGCTACACCTCTTTGTTTGGAGTTGTAGCAGGCTGAGTACATGTGAGGGAACTGTGGAGAGGAGAGTGTGTGCGCAGATGTTCTGGACACATGTGTCTCCTGTAGAAACACAACATCAGCCTGTAAATCATTCAACCGATTAATAATTTTCACTCTCTTTTCCCTCGAACCAACTCCGCGTACATTCCATGAGACAAACTTGAGTGTGCTCATGTTTAGATTAACAGGTGAAGTGTTGTGTGTTTACTAAAGATGTGTGTGCGCGTCCTCGCATGTGTCCTGCATGACCTTGTGTACGCATGTGTATGTGTCCTGCATGACTGTGCATCCTGTATGGCAGTGTGTGTGCTGTATGTCCGTGTGGCAAACATGTTGGGTGCAAAAAAGAAAAAAAAAAAAAAAAAAAAAAAGAAGAAGAAGAAGAAAGGGAGTGTGAAGTGAGAGAGAAATGAGACAGTGCAAACACCAAAGAACCGTTCAAAAGTGACAAAGTATTAAAAAAACTCAACATGATAACAAAACAAAGCGCTGTGCATTAATTGTTATATACAGACCTGTAGACCGGCCGCGGTTTAAATTTAGCTCTTATCTAATCAATTACATGCTTTAGATTAACATGAAGTTGCTCCTAATAAAGCCATGGGGTAACCTCCCGATCCCTGTACAGCTGACCGTTAACATAAAGTTTATCTACAGCTACCGTAGCTCTGACGCCCTCAGTGATGTATTTCTTCCTTATTGGAAATAATACTCGCCTCCGATCGAGAATCTCTTTTGGAAATTGTTCGTTAACACTGTAGTGTGTTCCACGCAGCTCTCTGCCCCGACTCCTGACCTGCTCTTTTTGCTTGTAATGTTCAAATTTAGCTACAATTGGCCGAGGCCGTTTGCTATCGGGCTTCTTACCTCCGAGCCGGTGAACACGATGGAAAGTTATATTTTTTACCGCTTCACTCGGGAGTTTCAGCTGATGCTGGAGGAATTCACGAACCGAGGCTTCGGCATCCTCCTCTGCTTGCTCTGGGATCCCGGAGAAAACGAGGTTGTCCCGCATGCTCCGAGCTTGGATGTCCAGAATGGTCTCCCTCATTTTCTTGTTTTCCCCGGTCAGCTGTGTCATCCCATCGGTGAGTTGTTTCACGGTATCCCTCAGCGTTTGGTTCTCGACGGCGAGCGACGCCACCTGCTCTTGGCTGAACTCCAGAGACACCCTCAGTTGTTGGAATTCCTTGTGGAGAACCTCCACCAAGGCAAGTCGGGCATCTAGGCTGGTTAGCTTCTTGTCGATGGAGTCCAGGACATCAGTGAAGCTTTTCTCTGGGGATAATGTGGATGTGCTTGTTGAGCACTCGGAACGAGTGCGTTTAGACGTTGGTGTGGCCGTGGTAGCAGGGTTTTTTTTGTGGTTTGCCCATCACGAAGTTGACAAAACACTCGTCGACGTAGCTCTCCAGGCTGTCCAATGTTTCCTCGTCCAGTTTGTTTATATTGAAAAAATTAATAGGCAGAGGTTAGTATTAGGAATAATTCTATTTTGGTATAAATATATTGGATTGATTTACCTGAGTTGCACCGGTTTGTTTAATATACCGCCATATTACTTACGCACAGCTCTCGCGTGATCTCAGCAGTGACGCATGCTCCACCTCCTGACGCATGCTCCAACCCAAATGTAAATGTAGTCTCTTTTCGGGTTAGACGTCTTAGTGGTTCTGAGAGTGTAGCAAACTGTGGTATGAACCTGCTGCTAAATGTAACCCCTGACTTATTAAGTACCTCAGAACAACTCAAATATCTTAGACCAGATGCTAGGTTCGGCAGGAGTACAATGGAAATCAAGGTGAGTGCGAAATGAATTGGCTGGAGGCAGGAAATGAGCAAAAGACAGTTATTATTGTGAGCAAATATGAAATAACAACACAACGTAATCAGAACAATAATAATAACAACAAGCCGGCATATCAAAATCAAAACACAGTCTTACTGAGCTCAGTATTTCAGTTTTGTCCTATTGGTCGTTAGTCAAGTCAAAATATGTTTGTCTTTCAAGTTCAGCTCCTTTTTTCAGTCAGTGGCTTGTATTGTTACCACGTGGATGTTAACACAGAAGAGAAGAAGAGGACTCCTCGACCAATGTTCAGTTCTGCTCTGGGCATAGGCTCGCCATCTCTGTCCGGAGAGAATCCAAGGATGCGATCCGGCAATCCAATCCAACTTCTTAATCAGCAAATCAAACCTAGCCTACACACAATAATGATATTATTGCATACAGCTAAATAAAACCCAATTTCCTATCTTATTCTTACAGCTATAGCTTAGTCTTTATCTTCATTTCTCTTATTACCACAGTAATATTTTACATGCATGTTCTTCTTCTCAAAATCTTTGTAGTCATGAAATTATCTCCAACAACGCAAACAATAATTGAAATTATTTTTTAACCAATTAAATGATTGATTCTTAAATCATTTTTTAAGCTTTTGCAAACATGAAATGCAACTAATTTCTCACTCTTTGAATGAGCATGTAGTATACCTAACTCCAATATTCTCCTTAAGTCATCCTCTGTATCAGTTAAACCCTCTCTGGGCTACTGGGTTCATCATTACAAACGTTCTGCAACTTTTTCCTTATAACTCATAAAAAGATACATTTGCAATTAACAAACATTATATCCAACTAAAGAAATAAGTGCAATTAAAAGAAAAGAAAACTTAAAGTGCGTGTTGTAAACTCAAACCATACTTGGTAAAACCATATCTTAACAGAAACAACATTTCCAGGGCTCTTAAGTAGAAAGGAATCTACCCGCGACTTAGCGTTAGCACAATGCTAATTTTAGCATGACGCTAGCTCCAACAAACACAGGGTCTCACTCACCAAGATGAGGTATCAATAAGGACACGGCGACGGACAGCCACACGGTCTCTCTAGCTCGTGTTCCATCAACTTAACATAACAGATATTTCAGATTAGCTTCTGTAAATGCAATTACTTGTTGAGAATACTTTTCTGCATTAAAACTCACCAAGATGACTGATAAAGTTCAGCACAGCGGGTCTACGGCCTGCCATCTTCAGTTCAAAGTGCCACATATAGTGAGACCGGAAATAAGGTTAAAACGAGGGAATCACACTTCCTCTTTTCAAAATAAAACAGTACAAGTGTATTGATATAAATAAAAGAAGAGAAAAGGGGACACTTTCTCTACTGGGTTACACCAGCAAGAAGTGAATTGCAGTAATCCAAACGAGAAGTGACAAGAGCGTGGACAAGAGTTGCAGTACTGGCAGGTGTAAGAGAGGGACGGAGACGATTAATATTGCGTATGTGAAAATAAGCAGACCGAGTATGGTTTTTGACATGAGCCTCAAAAGAAAGAGTACTATCGAGGATGACACCCAGACTCTTAACTTGGGAGGAAATGGGAACAGTGAAATTATCAATGGTGAGTGTGAAGTGATTGGATTTTGCAAGGGTAGATTTGGCACCAATCAGCAGGATTTCCGTTTTATCATTATTGAATTTGAGAAGATTGTCAGAAAACCATGTTTTTATTTCAGAAAGACAGTCAGAAAGGGAGGATGGGGGGAGAAGAGCATTTGGTTTAGAAGAGACATAGAGCTGGGTGTCATCGGCATAACAATGAAAATGGATGCCGTATTTCCTAAAAATATGTCCTAATGGTAGTAGGTAGATAACAAAGAGAAGAGGACCGAGGACAGAGCCCTGAGGAACACCAGATGAGACTGGGGTGATGGATAACTTGGCAGTTTTGAGCTGATCGTATTGGGTGCGACCAGAAAGGTATGACTGAAACCAAAGAAAAGGAATACCTGTAAGGAATACCAAGTGAAGCTAATCTGTGAAGGAGGATTGAATGGGAAATAGTGTCGAAAGCCGCACTAAGGTCGAGAAGAATGAGTATGGTTAAGAGACCAGAGTCAGCTGCCATTAGTAGGTCATTTGTGATTTTAACTAACGCAGACTCGGTGCTGTGTAGGGGACGAAAACCAGACTGAAATTCCTCAAAAAGATTATTATTTGAGAGGTAATTGTAAACCTGGTTGGCTACAATTCGTTCAAGAATTTTAGCAAGGAATGGAAGATTAGAGATGGGCCGAAAATTGTTCAAATTACTGGGATCAGCCCCCTGCTTCTTTAACAGTGGAGAAATAACAGCTGTTTTAAATGGCAAAGGAACTTGACCAGAAGTAAGAGAGACGTGCATGATATTTGTTATTAAAGTTATGCTGCATAACTTTAATAAAAGTTATGTAGCATAATCATGTTTGTTTTGTAAACTTGCTGCCATGGTTATCCTCTGTAAACTGTAATCTGCGTAGGACAATAAAAGGACAATAAAAGTCAGCACTTTACCCTCAGTCTCTTTAAAACTGCAGCTCATGTTGTTGGGGAGTAGATGATGACTGATTTTATTTGAGGCCTTTTAGTATTCATGTTAGGTTGTTTGTTCACTGGCAGCTCAGCACATGTTTGTCTTTTACAAAAAGACCATGAGGCAGCTGCATATCTGTGTTGACCCATATGCTGGTAAGAAACCAGCATATCCTTATGGGATGTATCAAGTATGGATGAATGGAGGGGTGTTTCAAAGTGAACAGTGAGTCTGAAAGGAGCATAAATATCAATCCAAGGCATTTACCTCTAAACACCCACACAACACAAGAAATCACATGATCACACTCCAATCAGTTAAAACTGTTTTGGCAATGTTAGGCAAGAGGTTTTAATGTGGTGACACATTATACACACCCACAAATTATTTGTGTTTCTACTTACAAGTACACTAGTATTTACATTTAAAAATGCAAATACTAATATATTCATCTGAAATAGTTTTTATAAATAAATATGGAAACAAAAGCACCTTTGATTGTAATTCTTGTATTCATATTTGTGATAGATAAATAATCATAACATAGTCATATTTCATATACTTTATATTTGTCTAAACTCTTCACTGCTTATCTAAGCCAGGATCATTTGAGGGGCTGGAGCCTATTCTCTGTGAAGAGATGTGGTGCACTGTGGATGGTCTATCCAGTCTGTCACAGGGCTCACACACATTTAAACACAGTTTGAAAGCCAAATTAACCTAAAAGCATGAAGCCAGAGTCCTGCAGGCACAGGGAGAACGTTCAAATTCCACAGAGAAAGGTTCCTACTGGACTTTGAACCCAGGACCTCACTGATGTGAGATAACAGTGATCCCTGCAAGTTTAGCGGGTATGTAGCTCTTAACCCATGCCAGCGTGTCCAAATGACATCACCAATTTAAGATGATGTAGCAGCAGGATGCAGCCTCACTGAGTCTCCATTGTAATGTACCAATGTGTTCATAAATCAGGTTAAACCAGAGTATGATAAATAATTTATGCTTTTCCCTGAATATTTTTGTCAAATTTGATTTGTCTTTGGCGAAGGGAGAAACAGTAAAAATAGGATATTTGCTAGCAGAAAGTGCTGGAGAGTGAAAAGTACAAAATACACACAAAAACATGACACCCTCTTTCCTATTGATGTAAAAATGCACGACATCAACCGTATGACATTTGGTTGCTGAGGAATGGAAACAAAATGAAAGAGAAACAGTGATATTAATAGCTCATTTTGAAATTTGAGAGATTTTATTGTATTTGGAGTTTATAGTTGGTGTGTAAGTGTAGTGTGTTGTGTAGTTTTGAGTGAGGCAGATGCTGCCAAAAAGCCACAAAAGGCAGACTCCAATGTAAACGCTGTCTCCAGATATACAACAGGAGGAGTGACACACCTTGAAGTGTCAGTCCTGTGATTGGCCCCTCCGTCTGTGGTGGACAGGAAGTGCTTCTTTGAGTGGAACAAGTGATTTGAGTGGCATCTTATTGTGACACCTGATTGTCCTGTAAATATCCATCCATCCATCCATCCATCCATCCATCCATCCATCCATCCATCCATCCATCCATCCATCCATCCATCCATCCATCCATCCATCCTCTTCTGCTCATCCTGTGCAGGAGCCTATCCCAGCTGTCATAGGGTGAGAGGCAAATAGTTGCACACAAATACCTGAGGCCTTGCCTGCATTTTAATGTAAATAACTGCATATAACTTTGTTGTTTGCTAGGAAAAGTTTTTATATAATATGTTTGTGGTTTTCACAGTAAGGAAATCAAATTTTTTTTCTACTCTTGTATGATTTTACATCCAATGTGTTAATACAGTATATAAAAATTTAAAAAATAATTGTACAGTCACATGTGAGAAATTGTGATGATACAATGATACCAAATAAGGGAAGGTGAACAGTTTTTAAGGTGAACTATAAAGGTAAAATCAAAAGTAGCCAGAAATGGTCAGTTACATCCCAGAATCCAGAGGGTTAAATAACAACACACTGAGAAGCTGAAAATCTTTACATTTATGAGCATTTACAAATAATAGTATTAGAGTCAGTCAAAGTTGCATGAAATCTCTTTAAGATTCAGTGCCAAAGATTTGTTTCTCTACTTCCTATAAGACTGATGGGATTGTAAATATTTACTATATTTTCAAGTGGGGGCGAAAGGTGAACAGATTAAAACTGTGTGAGGAAAAATATGTGAAATGTGTGCATGTTCCTCTGCACAAAATAACCTTAGATAGATATAAATTTATATATACTTGTATGAATCCCACACTCGGGAAATTCACTTGTTACAGCAGCACAAGGGTCAGACAGAAAAAGTGAAAAAAAAGTGGAACTCAGAAATTCCACTAAATTTCATTTATTTCATCTTTGAGAAAAAAAAATCAAATAGGAAACAATATACATCTCAAAACTTGTACCGTAATCAGTGCTGTATTTTTATTTCATAAGATATGGACAGCTGAATGCACACTGAGCATGTCTACTCTTGTCATAAATGGTCATAAATCTCTTTATTTGATAACGTTACTCTTTCCAGTCAGGTTCCTCCTTCTCTCCTGATATACCCTTTGTCCCTGTTCAAAGTCACTCAGCTCTCACTGTCTCATTTGTTACTGTCAGGATTTTACTTTTCCTTCATTGGAGGCAGAATAATGCAGCACAAGTTTCTGGTGAGTACATTTAAGATAAATATGAACAAATACTGAATGAAGAGTTACACAGCAACACTGTACCATGAAAATGTCTCAAATACTTTTTTAATTATATACCTTTACCTGGCAGTATGGCTTAATTCAAACTGGTTTGAAAAGAGTTTGTATTTTCTTGATGGTCCAGGTCTGGGAATAAAAAAATTGAAACACTATGGCAGATCACCAGTTTAAGAAGACCGTTTCAGGTACGTTCACCTGTTTGAAATGAAAATAAATAGATTCAAATAAATAGTTTGTCAAACTTCATTCATAGAACAAATAATTTCTTTGTTTTTGGTGAGAAAATGTTAAAAACAAACAAACAAAAAAACACTAACAAAAAAAAAAACAAAAAACACTGAGCTTTTTACTGGTTCAATCATTTATAGAAATATTCAATGTGCCAGTGTCCAGAGTCCACATAAAGATAATCAAAGAAGCTATAAAACCAACACAATGCAATAAGGTTTCCAGAACTGTGACTAGATGGCTGAGGACAGTGGACCAGGTGGAGCTACCAGTTCAGGTATTACTTTAAAAAGTAATTTTTTTCTTAATATATATATAAAAATACTGGATACATCACCTGAGCTGGTAGCTCCACCTGGTCCACTTTTCTCAGCCATCTTTGAATTTGGAGCATGCTGTGTTTGGTATAATGGTGATAGATTACTCTGCCCTCTGACGTCATTTCAACACTTTTCTACTCGTACCCACAAACTTGAATTCATGTCCAAACAGAAGGGAGGAGTTCGTAGTCGAAGAAATTAGAGTTGTATTTGCAATACTTCGCACTCACAGCTTTTAGATTCATACTCACATAAAAACAATCCTAATCCACACAGTTTCTCAATTACGAATACAAATGACAGTTATCTTACCCCATAGAATATGTGTATACACACACACACACACACACACACACACACACACACACACACACACACACACACACACACACACACACACACACACACACACACTCTCCACTCGCCACTCCACTCCAATCTTTTGCCTCTGCACAGCATGTACCACCAGCAGATAGAAGAAGTGGCTGACAGAAAAATCCTACCGATGGATGGACAAAGCTGGACTGACAGACAGCAGAGAGGCACTAATCATGGCAGCACAGGAACAAGATCTAAGTGCAAGACTGATAGAGGCTGGGGTCTACCACAGTACACAAGGCAAGACCCCAGGTACAGGCTGTGTAGACCCTGATTCAATCCAGCACATAACAGCAGGGTGCAAGATGCTAGCAGGCAGGGCATACATGGAACGTCATAACCAAGTGTTCGGCATAGTATACAGGAACACCTGTGCCGAGTATGACCTGGAAGTCCCGATGTCAAAATGGGATACACCCTCAAGGGTGGTTGAGAATGACAGAGCTAAGATCCTGTGGGAGTTCCAGATACAGACAGACAAACTTGAGATGGCTAACCAACCAGACATAGTATTGCTGGACAAGCAAAGGAAGAAAGCTGTAGTGATAGACGTTGCAATACCAAGTGATGGCAATATCAAGAAGAAAGCACACAAGAAGGTCGATAAATACCAAGGGCTCAGAGAGGAGCTGGAGAAGATGTGGAAGATAAAAGTGACAGTAGTCACTGTGGTAATTCAAACACTCAGAGCAGTGACCCCCAAACTGGGAGAGTGGCTCCAGCAGATTCCAGGAATGACATCCCAAGATCTCTGTCCAGAACAGCGCAGTCCTGGGAACAGCTCAGATACTGCGCAGGACCCTCAAGCTCCCAGGCCTCTGGTAGAGGACCCGAGTTTAGAGAACAAAGACCACCCACAGGGCGAGTGGGGATTTTTTTTTTTTAAATGAGTGTGTGCGAGACAGAATACAGTGATTTTCAAACTATTTAAAGCCTTCACAGCACAGTGGCGCGGTGGTTAGCACTGCTGCCTCACAGTTAGAATAATCTCTAGAAGGCCTGGGTTCAATTCCACCTTGGCCTGGGCCCCTCTCTCTCTATGGAGTTTGCATGTTCTCCCTGTGTCTGTGTGGGTTTTCCTCCTACAGTCCAAAGACATGCACTTACTGGGGTTAGGTTAATTGGCCACTCTATCTACCTCCCCTATATTTATGTATAAGAACAATTTTTTTTTTTTTTTTTTTAAACTCCACTAGTCACTTTATATATATTTATATTTAATCATGCTGTTATTTATATTATGCTGTTATTTATAGGGAGTATGTATATATATATATATATATATATATATATATATATATATATATATATATATATATATATATATATATATATATATATATATATATATATATATATATATATATATATATATACATATATACATGTATTCAGATAGGCAGATGTATATTTATGTATTTATATTATATACCTGTACTTAATATTCCTGGTGCTACATCTTTACATTTTTAGATATTTATATACTTTTTGCTTATTCGGTGATGCCATCTATCATATTATGTAAACTTTTAAATCTATGTTGGTATATAATTTATTGTTATATTTTTTTATATCTCTGTGCGAGCCAAATGCAACGAAATTTTGTTCTGGGTACATTTGTGTGTATAATGAATGACAATAAAGGTTGTCTATCTATCTATCTATCTATCTATCTATCTATCTATCTATCTATCTATCTATCTATCTATCTATCTATCTATCTATCTATCTATCTATCTATCTATCTATCTATCTATCTATCTATCTATCTATCTATCTATCTATCTGTCTATCTATCTATCTATCTATCTATCTTGCTCATAAGTGTGAATGTGTGTGGATGGTTGTCTGTCTCTGTATTAGGCTGACGACCTGTACAGCATGTACCCTGCCTCTTGCCCTGGGATGGGCCATCGTAGTGTGTATAAATCAAAAAACCTTTTATGCCATAACAATATACAGTATGGTGACACCAGGTTCAGACATAGCTACTGATGCCATAAAATGGCCTACTAAAAAATACATGCATGAGTAGTGAATGATTAATTAAATGCACACATTTATGTGTCTCCACAGTGTCAGATGATGTGCAACCAGTGAAGCGAAAGGGTAGCTTTGAATTTGTGCGACCTGACTGTAAGTATAACTGGGCTCAGTCTGAATTTTTATGATTTTCATAAAATCTGAATCTCCACCATCCTGCAGCGGTTAAAGTTTGATGTGGCAGACAAGAACCCTAAAATCTCATTGGGAAAAATAACATACAAATTAACTTGCATTTTGAGCTTCAGTTTATTTGTTTTCTTTGTGGGCAGACTGTGATCAGCTCCTAACAGAGGGAATACCACCACGGCTATTCTGTTTTTGTATAAAAGAGAATTTTGACCTGGGGTAGCAGGTTGGTCCAGCGGTTAGCACAGATGCCTCAGAGAAAAGTTTTTTTTTTAACCTTTTGTCTTCTGTGTTTACATGTCATGGCAGGTGTAATGACACTCAAACCTTCCAGAAAGTTCAGCTTTTCTCTCGTTAGTCCACAGAATGTTTTCCCAGAAGTCTTGGAGATCACTGAGATGTTTGTTTTAAAATGTGGGACGAGCCTTTTTGTTCTTTTTTGGTCAGCAGTGGTTTTCTCTTTGGAGCTCTCCCATTGATGTCATTTTTGCTCAGTCTGCTTCTTTTGTTGAATCATGAACTCTGACCTTAACTGAGCCAAGTGAGGCCTGCAGTTCTTTAGATGTTGTTCTGGGTTCTTCTGTGGCCTCCTAGATGAGTTGTCGATGCACTCTTGGAGTAATTTTGGTAGGCCGGCTACTCCCAGGAAGGTTCTCACTGTTCCAAGTTTCCTCCATGTGTGGATAATGGCTCTCACCGTGGTTCTCTGGAGTCCCAACACTTTAGAAATGGCTTTGTAACCCATTGCACACTGATAAATGTCAGTGAGTTTGTTTCTCAGCTGGTTCACTTTCAGCCTGCTTCACTTTATCAGACAGATTCTGTTTCACTGATTTCTTGATTCAGCAGGTCTGTAGTAACCAGGCCTGGGTGTGGTACTGAAACTGAACTCAGCTTTCCAGAAAATGTGTTTAATCACAGTTAATTCATGATTTACCAAGGGGGGTGTCACTATTTCAAATATGGGAAGGTTTTGTTCCTTAATAAATGAAATCATAAATTTAAAGCGGTATGTTATATTTAATCAGGTTATCTTTGTCTAATATTAAAATTGGTTTGAGGATCTAAAATATGTCACAGTGACATATACGCAACCAAATAAAAAAGTCAGGAAGGGGCAATACTTTTTCACAGCATTTACCCACTGTTTGATTTTTTTTTAAAAATACTGGGAAATGCAGCAACTGTGTAGGTATGTAGCAATCAAGTTGCACAGTTGATATTTACACACAGCAGAAACTATCACGCCTCATCTCAGGAAGCATCCAGGACCAACCACCTCAGCTGGCTCCTTTCAATGTGGAGGTGTAGCGGCTCTACTCTGAGCCCCTCTTGAATGACTGAACTCCTCATGCTATATCTAAGGGAGAAGCCACCCACCCTTCAGAGAAAATTAATTTCTATCACCTACTCATTCTTTTGGTCACAAGCCAAAACTTGCGACCAAAGGTGTGGTTAGTGATGTAGATCAACAGGTAAACTGACAGCTTCACTTTCACATTAGGCTCCCTCTTCATCAGAGTGGAATGGTACATAGTCCACATCACGGCGGAGTTGTAAACAAACTACTTAAGCTCCTCCACTTGAGGCAGTAACTCATCATTAACCTGGAATGAGTAGAAACAAGGCCTCAGATTTGGAGGCACTGATTCATATTCCTGTCATGTCACACTCAGCTATGAACTTTTTGAACTAGTGCCTGAGAAGAAAAAATACTTTACATAAATTACAATTTTGAGTACAAGTTTTGTCTGCTTTAATCTTAATGGCACTGCAGTAACAGCAGCTTGTTTATGTCCCCTATAACCCACATTTGGTTTTGTAAAGAAACTTCAGACTGACACTTGTTAGAATGATGGATTTACTTTTGGGTATGATGGGGAACAGCTGGACTGTGAGGAGTTCAGTTGGGAACTTCATACTGGGAGAGACCAAGTTTAACACTGAGGAAGAGGAAGTCAGTGGAGTGTTGAAAGGGAAGGAAATAGTTCTCACCAACACTCCAGATCTCCTGCATCCAAACATCTCCCAATACAGACTTAAACAACATGCAGATAACTGCATGAGTTTTTCTGCTCCTGGACCTCATGTGTTCCTGGTGGTTCTAAAGCCTGAAGAATTCACTGAGGAGCAGAATGAGAGGCTCTGCAGAATCCTTGAATATCTGAGTGATCGATCATTTGATCATTCACTGGTTCTGATACCAGCATCAAGTGAGGAAAATTTACGTGTCACAGAAAGCTATATGAACAATCCACACCTAAAGGACATCATCAGAAAATGCAGAGACTACTTTTTATGGAAGAAAACCACTGAACCTTCAGAGCTGTTGAGATCCCTTGACTTTTCATAAAACTAGTGCTATTAGAGATTACATAGAGTATACTGAAAAGCAAAAGCAACCAATTGTACTGAGTGGGTTTGATGCAGTTATAGTACATATTATATGGTTTGCTGTGCAGGTAATTGTCCTAACAGCTTTGGTGAGTGAAATTCTAGTTTTTAAATAGTCCCTAATTGGCCTCTGTGTCTGTATTTATAAATGTAGTTTAGGAGAATTAGCTGATGACTTTTATCCTATCTGTTATTTGTTCCATCCATCCACTTCTGCTCATCCTGTTCAGGGTTGCAGGGGGGCTGGTGCCTATCCCAGCTGACATAGGGTGAGAGGCAGGGTACACCCTGAACAGGTCGCCAGCCTGTCACAGGGCCAACACAAAGAGACAGAAAACCTTTCACACTCACACCTATGGGCATGTCTTTGGACTGTGGGAGGAAACCGGAGTGCCTGGAGAAAACCCACGCAGAAACGGGGAGAACATGCAAACTCCACGCAGAGAGAGGGAGAGGCCTGGGCCAAGGTGGAATTGAACACAGGCCTTCCAGATGTTATTCTAACTGTGAGGCAGCAGTGCTAACCACTGCGCCACCGTACCGCCCCTGTTAGTGGTTGTTATGCATAATTATTTTAACGGCTTCTTTCTTTCTCTCGTTGTTTTTCAGATTCCGCATGCAGAATTGTGCTGTTAGGAAAAAGTGAGCACAAAAAGACTAAACTTGCAAACTTCATCATAAGTAACCAAGGGAAGCATTTCCAAAAGTATTCTTCAGCTGAGGAATGTGTGGTCACCTATGGGGAGTGGAAAGGATATAGTTTAACAGTCGTTAAAACCCCAGACATCTTCAGTCTGCCTGAGGAAATTATAAAAGAAGAAATAAGGAGATGTGCTCATTTTTGTACACCTGGACCAAATGTTCTGCTGCTGTTAGTTAAACCCTCATCATTCACAGAAAAGAAGAGACAAAGACTAAACTTCATCCTGAGTTTGTTCAGTCAGGATGCTTTAAAGCACACAATAGTCATCATGACACATGACTCCACTGAAAGTCTGTCTATGAAACAGCTGCTTGAGGATTGTGAAGGAAGATTATACAGAATGTATGAAAATGATCAAAGATCACTAATGAAGCAGGTTCAGAACATTGTGCGTCAAAACAAGGCAAACTTCCTCACGTTTGTCAAAGAGACTACAAGACGACAGCCTGAACACATCAAAACATCTTTAAACCTGGTTCTGTGTGGGAGGAGAGGAGCAGGGAAGACTTCTGCAGTCAAGGCCATTTTAGGTCAGACTGAGCTTCATTCAGTCTCCAACTCAGAGTGTGTTAAATATCAGGGAGAGGTGTGTGGACGCTGGGTTTCCCTGGTGGAGCTGCCTGCCTTGTATGGAAAACCTGAGGAGACAGTGATGGAGGAATTACTCAGGTGTATCTCCCTCTGTGATCCTGAGGGTGTAAATGCCTTCATCCTGGTCCTACCTGTGGCTCCTCCCACTGATGAAGACAAAGGAGAGTTAGAGACCATCCAGAACACTTTCAGCTCTCAAGTCAAGGACTTGACCATGATTCTGTTCACTGTGGAGTCGGATCCTACAGATCCAGCTGTTGTTAACTTTGTAAAGGAAAACAGGGACATCCAGGAGCTCTGTGAGAGCTGTGGAGGAAGATCTACTGTTCTCAACATCAAAGATAAACAGCAGATCCCAGAGATGTTGGATGTTGTGGAACGAATTAAACGTTCTAAGGACAGCTATACAAGAAAAATATATGCATGCACTCAAATACAGAACAGGAAAAAACTACAGGCAGAACTTAAGGAAATGAAGTCAAAGAATACGTCCTGGTGTATGTATTTTTTTAAAAGTACAACTCTGTGTCTTAAACTATTTTTCTTTACTGCGTTTGAACCTCTACTTTAGTCACATTCACCATTTAATTTAACTCCATGCTTTCTTCTTTTACAGGTGGTGATGAGAAGCAGAGCCCAGAGCCTCTCAGGATTGTGCTGATAGGAAAGACTGGGAGTGGAAAGAGTTCTTCAGGAAACACCATTCTAGGAAGAAAAAAGTTCAGAGCTGAAACTTTACCATCATCAGTCACCAAAAAATGTCAGAAAGAACAGGGTGAAGTGGACGGTCGTTCTGTTGCTGTGGTCGACACTCCTGGACTGTTTGACACAGCTCTGTCCAATGAAGAGGTTCATGAGGAGTTGGTGAAGTGTATCAGTCTTCTGGCTCCAGGACCACATGTCTTCCTGTTGGTGATACAGGTTGGCAGATTCACAGCAGAGGAGAGGGAGACACTGAAACTCATCAAGAAAGTCTTTGGGAAGAATTCAGAAAAGTTCACCATTGTTCTTTTCACAAAAGGAGATATGCTAAAGTACGAGTCGAAGTCTGTGGAGCAATTCATTGAAAGGGGAGATGATGAATCCTTAAAGAAGGTGATCTCTGACTGTGGAGGAAGACATCATGTGTTTAATAACTATGATGAACAAAACCACAAACAGGCCAGTGAGCTGATAACAAAGATTGAGGAAATGGTGGAGAAAAATGGTGGTGAGTGCTACACCAATGACATGCTCCAAGAAGCTGAAGCAGCAATACAGAAAGAAGTGGAGAGGATCCTGAAAAGCAAGGAAGAGGTGATGCAACGAGAGTTTGAGGAACTTCAAAGGCAACATGATGAAGAAATAAAAGAGATGGAAAAAAGAAATACAGAGCAGAGGAAAGAAAAAGAGCTGGAGAGACAACTTAGAGTAAAACAACTTGAACAACTGAGGGAAAAACTTGACAATGAGCTTAAGAAAAACAGGAAAGAACAAGAAAAGAGGGAAGAAGATATAAAGAAGAAGAAACAAGAAGAAACACACCAGCAGGAGCAGGAACGAGAGTTCAACGCTGTGCAAGAAGAAATCGATTCTACATCAGATCAGGCAAGGAGAACTGAACTAGAGCAGAAAAAGAAAAAGATGACAGAGGAACAACAGAAGAAGAAAGCGGAACAACAGGAATCTGGGGGAAAACATAAAAAATCTAAAGTACCTAAACAAAAGCAAGATGACGGAAAACTCAAAAAGCTCCAAAAGGATTATGAGCAGGAAAGAGAAAAGCATGAAAAAGAAACAAAAAAAGATCAAAGCAGACAAGAACAAGAGAGAAATGAAAGAAAAGAGTTGGAGGAAAAATATAAGCAGAGTATCCATGACATGGAGAAGAGATATGAAGAAGAAGCTAGAAAGCAAGCTGAAGAGTTCAATGAATTCAGAAAGAAATACACTATGAACTTTGCAGGCCTGATGGAAGAGCATAAGGAGGAGAAGGAGGCAATGAAGAAACAGCACAAGAGAGAAATGCAGGAGAGAGAGGAAGAGAACAAAAAAAGCTTCAAACTGTTAGACGATCTTGCAGCTTACAAAGAAGAAAAGCTAAAAGAAGAACTGAGACACAAAGAAAAGCAGCTGAGAGAAATGGAGGAGCTGAAGAAACAACAGGAGCAAGAAACCAAACATTTAGAAGAGAAATACAAAAACAAATGTGTGATCCTCTGATGATGCTTCTGTGTTCATTCTAAATCAGCTCAAACACATTCACTAAAAGATGCCATGTAAACACATATTCTTTATTTTCCTGTAAACTTTACACACAAAAAGGTTTTTTTCTGACTACAACTGTGACATGAAGACTGAAGATTTCTGTCTGTGTTTTTCATTTAAGATAAACTATGTATGTGTGAATGTAATCTTGTATATAACGAGTTAATGTGAACCTCAGAGGAAATGTTCTACAACACTGCAGAGTTTGTTTGTCAGCTAACAAATGAGTATTAATGCAGCTTTAATGCAAATGATAATTCAGTTTTCAATTTAATTAAATTCATTTTTATTTATAAAGCTCCAAATCACATTATTACCTATTATATTACATTATATTGTAAGGCAAAGACCCTACAATAATTACAGAGAAAACCCAAACAACCCCCATCAGCAGTCTTGGTGACAGTGGGAAGGAAAAACTCCCTTTTAACAGGAAGAAACCTCCAGCAGAACCAGGCTCAGGGAGGGGTAGTCATCTGCTGCGACCGGTTGGGGCTGAGGGGGGAGCGACAGGACAAAAGACGTGAATTTTATAAATGTGCATGTGAATAGTGACTTTATGTGACTGTACATCACCTTAGATAAACATTTGACACAATTGTGTGCTGGCAGAAGTGGCTCTGAATACAAGAAGACAGTGGTGGTGCAGGCGGTCAGAGGGACAGTGAGATATTAGACCTCCCAAAGTGTTGGGGTGACACTTCTGTAGAGGCAAAACTTTGTTCTCTTTTCTTTTTATCCTTGTTGCCATCTGCTAATGAATTCACTGGCTTTCAGTGTACATCAGTTTATAAATGAAACCATAAACAATTTAGTAGCCTCCACTTTTACGTCCATAACTACATGGTACTTCAGAAGTTGCATATAGTGTTATTGTCCTTTTGTATGGTCACATATATAGGTCAAACCCACAGATGAGCTCTAAAAGTATCACAGCCTTCCTTCACAACACTCCTCCCAGATCTGAGGCAGCCCAACTTTGATAAACAGCCAATTAATAATTTTAGTAATTTAACTGATGCATCAAACTTTAAATGAAATACAGTATAATCTGAATGCACTCCCCCAAAGACAGGAGTCTCTGGAAACAGTGACCAGTGTACCATTGCCTCTATCTCATCCATTGTTGTGCTGTGTTTAAATCGCATTAAAATTACATCAAGAGAGTACTGCCCGCATTGCTATATCGACTCCACCCACCCTAAGGTGGTAAACAAGACCACTCAAAGTCATGTTGAGTCGAACCACTCTGAGTAGGTACTAGCGGAAAAGAGGCATTATTTACTGTGGATTAGACCAATGACAAAGTTCCTACTAAACACATAATTTTACAAAAGTACTTAACAGGGAAAATTTATTTTGTCACGAGAAGCCAAGAAGTGAAGTAACTTACCGAAATCTCTCTCTTCATGGGCCTTCTCTATCATGGTAGATTTAGCAGTTTCACATTGTGAGGCTGTGACTTCTGTCCTGCTTTCATCAGTTTTGCTTTCACTGACTTCAGCTTCACTTAATGCAGTTTCATCTAGGAAATGAATACCAGGACATAAAAAATAAACCCAGCAACTTTGTACTGGTAAAAAAAACAAAAACAGAGAAGCCACAATATAAGTGAAACAATTCTACTCAAAAAGATTCATACTAGCCTGTAGTGTGGGTAACATTTGTAAGTTACATTTACCGTTCTGTACTTCAGTCACTTTTTGTAAATTTAACACAGCATACTTCTTAATTTAATAATTATACTTTATATTATATAAATTATTTTACAGGGCTGAAATGTTTTCTGTTGACCCCATCCACAGCAGTACAGATATGAACAAAATATTTGGTGCCCTTCTGTTAAAGAAATAAAAACCACAACTTGAAACTGACAAATTAATTAAAAAAATAACATTTACTGAAAATCACCTAATGAAAATCTAACATTGCTTTTGAATTGTGGTTCAAATTATTATAATCAGAATAATTAAACAACAACCACCACCACCTAATGAAACTGGCCTGGACAAATAAATGAAGGTACCTTCAGAAAAGGCATTGACCATAGGGACATGTTAAATCAAGGTGTGTCCTGTAAATAGCATCACAGATGTCTTTTCTAACTTGTAATCAGTCAGTCTGACTATTTAAAGGGTGAAAAGTCATCACTGTGCTCTTTTCTGTCATGGTGTGCATCACACTGAACATGGAACACAGAAAGCTAAGGGGTGAGCTCCCTCAGAAGATGAGACATGTGACAAACATGTTAAAGGTAAAGCTGACCATCTCCAAACAGCTTGACTACAGCCTGACTACAGCTGCACATATTGTTCAGAGGTCTAAAGTCCATGGGACTGTAGTCGACCTCCCAGGATGTGGCAGCAAGAAGAAAATTAATAACAAACTGAAGAGACAGATAATAGGAAGGTAACCAATGAGTCCAGAGAAACTTACAAAGAGACGATACGTAAACTCCAAGATCAAAGAACATCAATGTCAGGTCACACCATTGTTTGCTGATTTAGCCAAAGTTGAGTTAATGTAAGATAACTGATTTACTCATTGTCGAAAGCAAATCATAAAAAGTGAGACTGGAATTTGCCAGCATCCAAGTCTTTTGCAAAGAGACAAAACTGGAAGTTTTTTTGGCAAATCACATCAACTCTGTGTTCACAGGTGCACAAATGAAGAATCCAAAGAAAAGAACACTGTACTTCCTGTGGAACATGAGGCTTGGTTTTATCCTGGATTTACTTTGATCTATCAAAGTAAATCCACAGGGTGCTTAAATCTGTGCAAGTACAATGAAGACCCATGACTATCGAGGCATTCTGGAGTGAAATGTGCTGCCAAGGGTCAGAAAGCTTTTTCTCAGTCACAGATCATAAGTCCTCAAATAGTGTAATGACCCAAAAAACGCAGGGTGTTTATAGCTAAGAACAAAATTAAACTTTTCTGAAGTGGCCTTCTATGACCATTGCTCTAAATCACATTGAAAAATCTGTGGATGAAGCTGAAACATGTAGTCTAGAGAAGACACCCTTCAAACCTGAGACAGCTGGAGTAATTTGGTCACGGGGAGTGGGCTAAAATATCTGTTGATTGGTGCAGAAGTCTCATTGAAAGTTATAGAAATCACTTGATTGCAGTGATTGCCAAAAGGCTGTGCAACAAAATATTACATTAAGGGTACCATCATTATTGTCCAGGCCAGTTTCATGATTTTGCTTTTTAAAATGATTCTGTTGAAAAACAATTCAAAAGTAATGTCTGATTTTCATGAGTGATTTTTCAGTAAATTTTTACTTATTGCTTTTGTCAGTTTCAAGTTATTTCAGTGACCATTGTGGGTTTTTGGTTTGTTTGTTTCCTTTAATAGAAGGGTACCAATGATTTTGTCCAGGTCTTTACATAGCTCTTATCCAGGGCCAGGCCTAAAATATCTGGTGGGGTGGCTGTAGCTCAGTAGGTAGAGCAGGTCACCTACTGATTGGAAGGTCAGTGGTTCGAATCCTGGCTACTCCAGGCTACATGCCAATGTATCCTTGGGCAAGATACTTAACCCTAAGTTGCTCTCCGACTGTTCTGTTGGAGTATGAATGCGTGTGAATGCTAGTTAATTAAAAAAAAGCACTTAGCTTAATTAATGATGGAAGTGCTTGTATGAATGGGAGTGCATGGGTGAATGCAAACAGGTTGTATAAGCGCTTTGAGTGCTCTGATTGAGTAGAAAAGCACTATATTTACCATTTACCATTCCACAGAAGAGGGGCCTGAAAGCTGAAGGCTCTGCCTCCCATTCTACTCTTAAGTATCCTAGGAACCACAAGTAAGCCAGCAGTCTGAGAGAGAAGTGCTCTGTTTGGGTGATATAGGACTATGAGGTCTTTGAGATAAGATGTATGTGAGGAGAATGGTAAATGGTCTAGTTCTTATATAGCGCTTTTCTACTCAGTCTGAGCAGTCAAAGCGCTTACACAACACGTTTTACATTTACCCATGCACACCCATTCATACAAGCACTTCCATCATTAACTAAGCTAAGTGCTTTTTAATTATCTAACATTCACACACATTAACACTCCGACGGTTGCATCGGAGAGCAACTTGGGGTTATCTTGCCCAAGGATACATTGGCATGTAGCCAGGAGTAGCCAGGAATCGAACCGCAGACCTTCCGATCAGCTACAGCTACAGAATTTTAAATTCTATTCTAGATTTAACAGGGAGCCAATGAAGAGAAGCCAATATGGGAGAAATCTGCTCTCTCTTTCTAGTCCCTGTCAGTACTAGGGATGCGCCGATCCGATATTCAGTATCGGTCCGAACCTGGCCTAAGTTACTGATCGGATATCGGAAAGAAATAAAAAATGCGATCCGATCCGACCCACAATAGCTGCATTGCAGTGCTCCGTCGTCTTCTTCTTCTTGTGGGTTTGCGGTTGACTAAACCAGCTTAGAGCTGCATTACCACCACCTACTGGAATGGAGTGGGGATCAGGAGTTAGAAAAAACCCTCCTCAGATTCTATAAAGTTCTCCGTCGCTGCGACGTGTTCTCTTTGACACTGAGCGATCATCGCTGACATGTTCTTCCGCCTCCACCGCTCTCTGCCGTTTTTGTGTGTTGTGCTCGCTGTGCTGAGAATTTCAGCTTTTATTTTTTTCTCTACTTCAGCTCCCGGACATACTGCTAGCGAGCCAGAAGGACCCCATCCCCGTCAAAATATTTTTGATACTTTAATCCCTGATTAGTGACTAAATATAGACCTGGAGTAGAAACGTATTTAGGAGAATGATTGTGAATATAAAGCATTACAAGATTGCTCTCACGCAGCCCCCAGTTTTTCAACATAAACAACGGTAAGACAACAGCAGCAATCAGCTGTTTTACCTGCAGTCAGTCTGCACAAGCGCAAAGAGGCGGAGCCGGTGAGCTCAGATGGAGCAGAAGGAAATGTTTATCTAGCGTCCCTTTGTAACCTGAATTAAACCTTTACTGGGAAACAGCTGGAGTTCCTTCATCAACCACCTGATCAGTAAGTGAAGAAAAGAGGACTTTATAGCTGCACCAGCAACCCTGTTTGTTCACAAAGGAAAAAAACTGCAGTACAGAAGTTAAAATATGCAGATGAGCTGTTAATATGAAAAAAGTATTTCTTATCCAGTTACTTGGGTAATCGATGGAATAATCGATAGAATACTCGATTGCTAAAATAATCAATAGTTGCATCCCTAATGAAATTTGCAACATACCATAAGCCAATACACCACTTTCTCACATAGGAGCAACAGGATTCAGGTGATAGAGAGATTGTATTAAGTAAGTAAAGTTTATTTATTTAGTGCTTTACACAGAGAAAAAGTCACAAAGCACTGTACAATAATTAAAACACAATAGCAAAAAAAAAAAAAAAAAAAATGGATAAAACACTTTGTTAAAACATAACATTATCATATTAAAAGAAAAAGAATAAAAATAAAGTCAACAGAAAGCCTGGTTAAACAGAAAAGTTCTCAGCTGTTTTTTAAAAGATGCCACAGAATCAGCTAAATGGAGATGGAGTGGTAATCAGTTCCAGAGCTTTAGCACCACTGCCTGAAAAGCTCTGCCACCCCAGTCCTTAGTCTTGTATGTAGGACAACTAAAAGATTTTGATTTTGTTGTGTGAGAGACTGTTGACTTATGTAAAATTGATCCGGGCATTTAAAAACAATTTTTAAAAATAATACAATAAAGATCGGATTTGTATTGATATTGGCAGATATCCAAATGTAAAATATCGGTAACGGACATAAAAAAGTGGTATCGTGCCATCCCTAGTAGTGACAACCGACAACAGCACAAGTTGAATCCGAGGTCATGTTACAAATAATAAAGCCGCCCGTTACAACACAATGCAACCGAATCTTGTCATTAACTCTGGCTTAGTATAAAACCGTACAGCAGAAGTAGCAGTCTGTCATGGCAGTCTACGTATACTCTTCCAGAAACCTGTGGATTATTGGCTCTGGAAAATCCATGTTGACACCTGTTAACTGGCCACATCCTGTCCGCGGGACATGTGCCTTTTATACGGCAGGTTTAGACCCTCCTACTTTGACTGACACCCTATTTGGCCAATCATGTTAAGAAACTGATTTTCCAGAGCCCATATAATAACCAGAGGGTGTCACGTAGCTTTTTCAGATGATTTTGGTACGGCCAGTTACATGATTGGCTGAATGAGATGTCAATCAAAATGGAAGGATCTAACCAGCCATATAAAAAGCACTACATACATTCTTTAAAGGCTGGCCTCTGAAGACAGCCTCGAGCTTTGAGGGGAGAGAAGCTAGAGAATTGAAGCTCCAGCATAGCACCTAGAGTTGAGAAACAATTTAAAATGAGAAAAAAAAGCTATTTATTAACGGATTAAGTCATGTTTTAGACTGCTTATTGCTAGCAGATGTATTCTGATCCAAAGTGCAGCCGTGACTGGTTCTGAATGACGGCTTTACGGCAGACAGCTGCTTCCCCTCTTCCAGGTAGTGCCTACAGAATCATTTAGTGGTACGCGGTACCGGACCGTACCGGCTTACTTGCGCTCCTGATAAGAGCACATAACACCTATATGCCAAGCACATCAAGGTACTGTTGGAGTTATGGTATAAATTCCATTCTGTTTATTATAAATTATCATATCTTCTGTTTGTATATTTTCTATAAGTTGTTTTATGTACATATGACTGTTGTTTTTATGTTTGAAATGGAAACACGTGGTGACATTTTTTACAAAGGAAGTTGTAGTTGCCTGCAGGCTGTTCTCAGCCTGCAGAGAACACATATAGGATACGTGTCTCGTATACGCCATGTTACATGCACATTCTACAGGATACTTACTACCATATATGGTAAGGAAAAAGCCAAGAATGTTGTTTATGACATGCTGTAAACTGCGTTTGGTGTAACCCACGTGATCTTATTGTGAAAGTCCGAATAAAAGCGCTGCGCAGGAAGCCGTCCTTTGGGACAGATAACTTCCGCTCAGCCGCGAGCTGAGTTCAACGAACGGATCTCTCCTCCTTGCGCAAGTTCAAAAGAGTTGTGTGTTTGTTCTCTGAGTTATTAAAATGATCTGAACCTATCATTTTTTGGTCCTTCGAGCCGGATCGGGACAGTTTGCTGACTGACGCTGGAGGAGAGGAACACCGCAGACTGTCGGCAGCCAGGATCATTAGTTGACCTGAGAGAAGTCCTGAAGCGTGAGTTCGTGATCAGGCCGGTGATTAGGTTCGCTCCTCCAGCGCTGTTCATTACTCTCCCGGAGTCCGAGGGAACGTAACACCAACAGTAACAAAGGTATGTGAAAGCCGCGCGTTATAAATTAGGTAGATTCGCCGAAAGGAATTCGTTTTACTAGCAGTTACCGCTGTGGTCTTAGGTTCGGGGACGCACAGGTCTGCTCGGGCTGGAAAACGTAAAAAAACTCCAGCGGTTACCGCTATACTTTCGAGCCTAGGCCCAGAAATTAATTTCTGGACCAGTGAGGTATAGGTCTGCTCGGGCTGGAGAAAATTGGTTATCCTCAGTGGTTACTGCTGCACTCGGGAGGTGCAGGTCTGCTCAGGCTGGGAAGACGGTACTGTGGTTTTACTTTTGTTAAAAAGATAAAGTAAATTGGTAACTCTCGCCGGAAAGAGAGGTTTCCCAAATTCGGACTTTAGAAATTTAAAATAGGCGCCGAAAATACGCGTACGTGTGTGTGAATGTGAGTGAATGAGAGCGTGAAAGCCGCCTTTTGAAGTGGAAGTAATGGCACAAAGGGAGTACACAGTGACGGGCGGATTTGGTATTAGGTCCCAGAAAGACACGTGGTCGGATCGGGACAAAGCATTGGGAGTAAAATGGGGATTATGGACAGCAAACCGAGTAAGCCTGCCCTAGAAGGGGATTTAAAATATATGGAGAGATACTCTCCGGGCAGCACAATATTTTGCAATAGATGGAAGAAAAAGTATGGTTTTAGTGAAAAGTTGGAGTTAAGGGAATGTGAAGATTTGGTGGGAAATTTAAAAATAAGTGTGGCAACAAAGGAAGGGAAGAGGAAAGTTGAAAAGAAAGACAGTTAATGGTGGAAAAAACGTGGTTGGAACAAGCACAAAAAAGGGCCGCGTGTAGAGAACAAAAGAAGGGAAAACAAACTTCCTGCAGTGGGAATGCTGCATTGTTAAGGCCTGAGGATGTAGGGTGCAACCCCCACCTCAACCACCTTTTCCAGCTCAACCACCTCCCCCGCAGTTACAGGGGGAGTTAGTGCAGTAATTAAATTTAACAGCAGGAAGGATGGGGCGACATCTAAGGATATCTATCTTTTAGAGAAAAAAAAAGAAACTGTAGCATTATTGAGCCATGGGCCTTACCATGCCTCAACAGGGGGGAATGGTAAAGATAAGTAAATACTTCAATGTAAAAGGCTTTAATAACTATTTTAAAAAAAATAAATAAATTGTAGAGCATGTTTAACTTGCTGTAAAAATAATCCACATGCATTCTATAGAATTGAATCAATGTAGGTTGTAAAAACTGTCCAGATGAGCATTCCCTTATCTGTAACCTACACACACCCTTCCTCCCTCAGGATCTCATGTGTTAATGGGGGTCACATTTGTTAGTTTTATTGTCCTTTTGGTTAGTCTCTTTTATGTAGGGACATGTAACTGGGGGAGGATCTCCTCTTCTCTATGGTAGGGTTAAGGAGGGGGAGAACAGGGGGCTGTAAAAGGGTGCATTGTGTTTCTTTGTAACAGGTAGAACTCATATACATTCCTGGGTATGTATGTGACTTCTCCTTGCACGAGTAATAAAGTATTAAAGGAGTCTTGTCTCCCTCATTTGATAAGTAAATTTCTATAACAATTTTGGTGAATGTTGGTAGGATCCAGTGAGTTTTTCCACAAAGAGTGACGAGTCTCTGGCCCAGCTGAAGAAAAAAAAATGCTTCAGTCCTCCTGCATTTGCAAATTACGGAGGAACTCGAATTTTCACTTCTTTGTTGGACAAGCTGCCTGGATTCAACGACCCTGCCTTAGAGGCACGGCCGTAACACCCATCGAGTGAGAAAGATTCCAAATAATTTAAAATAGGAATTGGAAAAAATTAAATTAAAAAAAAAAAAAAAAACAATTTTTGATTTAAAAGGTAAATTAAAATTGCATCTGTCACTGTCAGGGTTGGGTAGACATTGGGAGTTTGCTTAAAAGGGTAACACCCATCGGCGAGTGGGTGGCACGCAGACTGAGTGGTGTGTAAAAGAGGTTAAAGACAAATTGTGTTTAACCTAAGGTGATTAGGCCTCCTTGAACATGATCTTTTTCTCTGTTTTCTTACACATAGAAGAAAACTTGTGAGAGATGTCTCACTAGGAAAGAATGGGATCTCAGAGCAGTGATGTTAATCCTTCCCCTGACAGTGCCACATGAAAATGAGATAAAGAAGAAGTAATGGATTCAAATAATTCGAATGTGTAAATTTTTGGGTTAGAGTATGCACAGGAAAAAAAGTGAAAATCTGTAAAACGGCTGAATATGAAAGACAAATGAAATGTTTGAGTGTTTTGGGAAAATGGAAATGGGAACGTAGGAATAGAAAATTAATAGTTAAAGAACTCGGCGGAGAGCGAGATCTTAGTGGAGCTTGAGCGGCATAACAGCTGAAGCCCTAATTAACGGAGTGGCGGTTTTGGGGCCACCTCCATTTGTTGTTACTTGTGATACCTCATCTCTCTATGCCCTTTTTGCAGGCAAATTTATAAGCACTGAAAATCTGACCCAGATCTGGACTCCTGCCCTCCGATCAGACATCGTCCGGACCAGAATGATTGTCGGTAAAAACGAGACCCACCACCTCCACCTCTTCATTGAGTCGCTACTGCACCACAACCTGCAGACAAGCAGTACAGCTCCACCTCAGAAGAGCCCTCAACATTGCGCTCTCCTGTATGGAGACAGATCAGATCGGCTGCTCAGAGCGGAGACCTGAAGTGACAGCCGTCACAATGAACTGAGCGTCATGTGCAACATGCGCAGGAGATGGTTAATCAGAAGAAGAAGAAGAAGAACCACTAGAAGAAAAAAGGACAAATAAGATGCTGACAGTGAACAGCAACATTGACTCTGTACTGAATCGTTGTCACTAGGTAAAGTGTTGCCCATGGAAGAAGAAGGGGTGACTTTTCCAGGTGCGTCGAGATTAGAGATGTTACAACTGCAGCCTGACGGGTCATTGGTGAAACGAATGCCCAAGACTGGTGAAGGGAACGCGGAGTAACCAGACTGTATCACACTGATCGGAGAGAAGGACTCCAGACAAGTCAGATGAAGGCGAGTTGCCTGATCAGCAGAAAAGGGAAGTGAGATATCACCATCACACGCACACACATGCACACAACTCACTCATTACTGACGTATGGCGCCTAACACGCACACACAGCTTAACACACACACACAACCTGCTCAGCAGGCTTCTTGTAACATATTATTTCAATGCATCCATACACAGTTGCATCAGAATCGTATAAGGAAATGCCTCTGTTGAATCTAATCATAAATGGGGAAATTTTTCTTTTTTGGTTGATTCGGGAGCAACAAATTCTACTGTCCGTGAATATGCATTATTTGTTTCATTTAAGTTAAGTGGACGCCACATCTATTCAATGTCCACATCTGGGAATACAGTTAAATAAGTTTTGCAGTTCCAAGCTCAGGCAAAACAGTCAGGACAACTGTTCACCCAGTCTTTTAGTGCCTAAAATGTTTTAGCTTTCAGGAGTAAAATTTAGTCTGACTTTGTCAGTGGAAACTGAGCCAGAACTCATGTTCCAAAAATTTATTAGCTGAAGTACATAATCTGGTGAATCCTAATTCTGATTTCATGCCTCTTGATGAGCTACATTGTGCTGCTCATTTCAGTGAAGGCCCCTCACCGGACTTAAGGAGATATGGTATGGATTTCTGTCTGATAAACATACTTTGTCCTGTCTTTTCTGGAGCAGTGACACTTCTGCTTTACAGGTTTGTCTCACGCCGGCACAACAAAAATGCTATTGGAGACCTAGTTCTGCTCCTCACATCTCACTATCAAAATCGTCTGAGATGAGTTGGGCAGCAGTGGGCAAATTTGTCATGCGATGTTTGCGCGCTTCTGATTGGCTACCAACTAATGATTACCACATTCTATGGTCGCCTTCAATTTAATGTTACAAAAAAAAAAAAAACGCCTTCTGTGGTGTATACACTGTGCACAGTTGAGCTTCTATTGGATTCAGTAACTTTGAGCTCATCTTCACCCACATCAAATTCTCAAATCCCAGATTCTGTCCTAGCCTAAATTCAAAGAATGTGTGGGTAATTTCTAAGTATGATGTAGGTTTATTAGGGATAGTGAACCTGTTATCACACTGAAATCTTCTTTTTGCCCTTGTTAAAAATAATATCCTCTCAAATCAAAGGCTGTTGCCGGCACAACACCAGCATTTAACTCTATACTGGTTACTGGAGATATTGTTTCATGTCTGTCTTCTCCTGTTTGCATTCCTGTGGAGGGAAAAACAGGGATCATGGACAACCCACTGAGTGGTGTTTGGTCCAAGATTTACAAGCTGTCAACAGGGTTGTTCCCAGAGCTCCTACAGTACCTAATCCACGTACTATTCTTTATGGCTCCTCTCACAGATCTCCTGATGGTGTCATCCATGTTGGCTCTGTTTCTCTACACAACCTTTTAATCTCTCTGTTTCAGAGATTCAAGCCTTTGCTATTCAGGAGGAGGGTCGTCTTTGAGCTAAGTGTACCTCCACCCTTCGTGGATGGTTTCTTCAAAGAAAGAAAGAAAAAAACCTTGTCTGCCTTCCCTTGGTTTGCAAAAATGGAGTCATGGGTTAGACCATGTCTCCAAAGGGGGAATACTAAGAATGATACTTTGAAAAACAAACTGGCCAAATGTTGTGACTTTCTTGGGTTAAAGCTTTGTTATTAGTGGAAATGTATATGCACATAACACCATCAGAATTAGGACTTACTCCGTATGAAATAGAATAGAATGGTTTTACTGTCATTATATAGGATGTACGATGAGATTGGAGGGTCACTCCTGTTTAGTGCCATATAATACGAAGTCAGAACTTACTAAAATGAAAATAAAATCTAATATAATCAAAAATATATAGAAAATAAAATATATATTAAAAATAAAGAAAACAAGAGATGTATAAAATAGACACTGGTGCATATATACATTCATAAAAAATATATTCATTGTAATAGAAGGCAGAAGAGAGGTGTGATTTGAGTGAGTGGATGAGGAAGTTTTTATAAAGCAAACAACTGATGCTAACAAACTGCCAGAAGCATCTTCTCTCTCTCCACAGGTGCAACTGATACAGCCAGGAGACTGGGTGCTGGTTAAGGTCATCAAACGGAAGTGCTGGTCGAACCCGAGGTGGGACGGTCCATATCAAGTTCTACTGACCACACCAACAGCAGTGAGAATCGCTGAAAGATCTACGTGGATTCATCTGAGTCACTGCAAGAAGGTGGAGCCAATTACTTCGGAGTAAAGGTGGAAGTCTGGTTACAAAGGGGGAAATTCCTTATAGTGGTTTTTCCGTCTCAACCCAGTGAAGAAAACAACTGATCCCTACTCCTTTAGAATGGCGCCCTTCTGCAGCTTCATAATTATTTACAGCATAAGCACACTGCTAGTTTTAGGAGGAACAGCTTCATTAAATTACACCCAGTACCCACATGAATATGCAACCAATGAATGGTGGCAGTTAATGAATGTCACAGCTCATGTTAATAAATTAATAAATTGTTATGTGTGTGCACATATGCCAGTGGCAGGACACAATACTGGACTGAGGCCTTACAATGTTAGCTGGGAGCGCTCGTGGTGCCTTTATGGGTTGGCTACACACCCAGGGAGAAGAAATAAATGGAGTAAAGCAAATCTTATTATAATTTTTAAAAAGTAAAGGGGATAAGTCCTCACATTAATAGTAATTATTTCATGTTAACAGATTTGCCCACCAGGCATCAGGTAGCCACCCTCTGTCTGATGTGCTAATGTTGACTCATTTGCCAGAGAAAGCTTTTCCAGCATGTGTTATAGCAAATGGAACATCAAGGTGGGTAGATTACCAGCCACTCTCTGTAATGCTACCTATTCCTACTGTCCACCAACAGATGAGAGACAATGCCTGACCTGCCTCAAAAATATTGCTCGTCATAACAATCTAACTGTACGGAGGAAGGAATGTCAGTCTGATCTGGCCTACAGAATACAGATGGACACTGGAGAGCTGAGTCAGTGCTCACGAGTAGCACCAGGACCTAAGGGAACAAGAGTGTTAGCGGACTGGTATTTCATCTGTGGTCACAAAGCATACGTGTCCCTTCCCCCAGATTGGGGAGGCCTGTGTAGTGTTGCATATGTGTCAGATCATGTCTTTTTCATGCAGTACCAGGCCAGTCATCCACATCACAAGACGAAGCGACAGGTTGGAGAGTGGCTCACGAGCCATTCAGAAGTCCCAGAGGAGCTCCGGATCTGGGGAGTCGGAGCGAAGATTGCCCAGTCTATCTTTCCAGGAATTGGACTGGGATTTGTGCATGACCAAGTGGAAATAAATCGCTATGTAATATTACATCTGGTAAATACAACCATAGCTCTAGGACAAGGAACTTTAAAAGAGTTAAGTTCACTCAGAGCAATGGTGATGCAAAACAGGATAGTATTAGATCTTTTGACAGCTTCCCAGGGTGGAGTGTGTAAGATCATTGGTAAGACATGTTGTACTTACATCCCAGATGAAGATAATGCTGGTGGAGCCATAAGGGAGGCACTCGATAGACTGACTGAATTACAAAAATATGTATAGCAGCACACTCAGGAAAGCCAAAGTGATTGGTTTTCCTGGCTAAATGCAGGTATTGTTGAAATGCCTGACACCTGTTTTGTGTGTGTTAGTGTTGATTTGTGTGTTTACAATGTGCATTCTACCCTGCATCAGATCCATGATAACAGGTTTTTACAGGCTATGTCGTGTCATATTTGCAGCTTCAGATGGCCGACCAAGACGCTGAAATGACTGCAGATATTTTGTAAATATGTAAATATTTGGCAGTGAATGAAACCCACACTGAGAATGTGCAAGCAAGTGGTGTGGTAAAAAGATGCCAGTGAAGTTATGATAAACAGGGGGGAAATGTTGGAGTTATGGTATAAATTCCATTCTGTTTATTATAAATTATCATATCTTCTGTTTGTATATTTTCTATAAGTTGTTTTATGTACATATGACTGTTGTTTTTATGTTTGAAATGGAGACACGTGGTGACATTTTTTACAAAGGAAGTTGTAGTTGCCTGCAGGCTGTTCTCAGCCTGCAGAGAACACATATAGGATACGTGTCTCGTATACGCCATGTTACATGCACATTCTACAGGATACTTACTACCATATATGGTAAGGAAAAAGCCAAGAATGTTGTTTATTACATGCTGTAAACTGCGTTTGGTGTAACCCACGTGATCTTATTGTGAAAGTCCGAATAAAAGCGCTGCGCAGGAAGCCGTCCTTTGGGACAGATAACTTCCGCTCAGCCGCGAGCTGAGTTCAAGGAACGGATCTCTCCTCCTTGCGCAAGTTCAAAAGAGTTGTGTGTTTGTTCTCTGAGTTATTAAAATGATCTGAACCTATCAGTACATGTATGTGTGCTACCCAAAAGAAAAATGGTGATTGTTGTGACTGTGTTGATGTCAAATGACTGAAGGAATGATGGAGGAATTACACGTGGAGGCAGAAACTATCTAAACATGGTGTGTTGTTTAGTGACTGTGTTCAGACAAACAAGGTAGATCAGAAAGAAAAAAGATTAATTAAACTAACTATAAGCCAGTACACCAGATATGAAGTGCCACACTGAACTCCTTAAGAGCATCTATCCCATAGTAAAAGAAGGGCGCAGCTGTCATATTTGTAAAGTCTTGTTTTGAAGCTTTAAGTTGAAAATTTTTTGCCATTGTTTTCTTTGTGTTCTGAAACCAACTGCATGTTCACTGGTTAATGAACATTAACCAGGCCAAGTCTAAAAAAAATATTCCTTTTTGAAACTTAGAATGACCAAAATTTACAAAACAGTTATGTATATATGACATAATATGACTACACAAATTATAGTACAGTATTACCGTATTTCTGAAATGCTAAAAACACTTAACTCCAACCCCTAAATCAAATCCACAGGAGCCTAAACAAACTCCTTGAATCACACAATTCAGGCACTTAGCTTCATCTGGTGCAACTCGATCACTCTTTTTTGCACAACACTAAACACACTTCACACATGTTGCCAAACCTTAAACACAGTCACAGTCACTGAACACATTGTTGCAAAACTGTCCCAGAATCGCAGCAGAATGCGAACACAACTCCAATAGGGTTTATTCGCGGGATCCGGGATTCCCAGGAAATGCGATCAGAACCATTTCCTGTTTCCCGGGAAACGTTAAGACGGGAAACCGGGGAAAAAAGTCGCGCGCGTGGATTTGACTTTCAGAAAGAAAAGGAAGCTTCAGAATGTTAAATTTAAGGAAATATTGAGAGAAGGGTTCGTTTAATGCGAAAAGCATTACTCTTCATTTCAGGCACGTTCAGCCTCTGTTTAAGGCTTCAGCCTTCATCTCAAGTGTTTTAATAGAGGTATTACACAGTTGTACTTTTTTCCTCTTTAATTTGTTGAAATCGTAGGCAATGTGTTTAGCCTAAGGTATTTTTTATTATATAATTTTATATTATTATATATTGTTATATTGCATTATATAGCCTATAAAATATGCCTGCCCTGAACAATAAAGAAATATCTGTTTAACTTCGAGTGTTTCTTTTCCTCGTTTGCAGCCACTTACTAACAATCATGAATTAGGATGCGGGCCTAATGTGTGAAGGAAGTATCATGAAATAGATTACTTTAACATATTTCGCTTTTAAAATGGAGTTGAGTAAAATGTATATTTTTTAGGCTATAAGGATTGGCCAGTTTTTCAAAAGATGATTCACAACGAACCTACTTTAACTCTTAGACATGACGTTATAAATTTGCTGTTGCCAGAATGGCAATGACCAAGTCGTAGTGCATCACTCAAGGCCCTGTGTTATGTCATATTATAGTGTAGTACGGTAGTTAACTTTTCAATGACTATTACAGCGTTCCATTGGTGGAACGGTGTGCACGACAGCGCCAGTGGCTGAGCCTTTATCAATGCTGTGTGGAGATGAACCGTATTGTTTTGCACCAACAATTGTAAAATAGCTTGGTATAATTCCATGTACAATGCAGGAATATTCGAATTATATTTATTAAGGGAGTGTTGAGGAACGATACAACACCACATAGCTCGAGCACTCGAATGCCGAGATGTAGGTTTTATTGCATTAATCAAGCCGACGTTGCCCCCTACTGGGCATAACAGGACATAGCTGGAAAGCTACCTCTACAATATCAAAATAGGTTAAGCCCGACACAGGCTACAGAAGGCCTAATTAAAATAAAAAAATATTCCTGGGAAATGGCTCGTCTTTTCCCGGGATTTGATTCATGTCATTTTCGGGAAAAATATTAAACCCTAAACTCCAACACAGCTGTCAGCTGTTACACACATTAACACACATTTGTACAATGATGTGAGCAGACCAACTGGGCTGGATAAAAGTCAGTTTAGTGTGCAGGTCGCACATGTGCATCTACCATGGACAGACATACAGAGAGGCAGAGGAGGAAGAGCGCGTGTTAGAAGTGGCAGACAAGGAGGAAGGGGACGACTGAGAAAACAAACCATGTCTTTGTCCGCGGGATGACAATGAGGGAAGCAGAACAAAGGGTCCTCTTGGGGGGTCCTCCACCATCATGCTAACCTGGAGCCATACAGCACTGGACATCTCCTCACATTCCCGCGTGGTCTACAGGATTGCATGGCTGCGCATGAACAACTGGATCAGCAAGCAGTTTGTCCTGTATACATCATCATTTCTAAATTCAAATGGTTTATTAATTATTTTTTAGTTATGAAGAATTGTGGGATGTTTGGGCTAAACACTGAGAAAGAAGTAGAAATATCCATCTTCAAAAGGAGGATGAGCTTTGAGATAATTTTACTTACTGTTGGACAAAAAGTGTTTCTGAGAGAGTCGATGAATGATTTGTTTTACAGTATTTCTGAACTGCTAACTCACATTTCCCGAGTCCACCACCCATTTTCCTAAAACCTTAAACACAAATCTAAAAACTCCAATACTTTACCATCAAAATCAAATAATCACTGCAAAAAACAGTGATCTGTGTGCAAAACCAAACACTGTGGTCAAGTCACACACAGCAAGTAATAAATCTATTCACAAAGACCATCTGTTACACACTACATCAAATAATTTAAGACGCAGCAGCCGGGGCATGTAGTCAACAGACCATGTTTATTCCAAGTGTGAACACAAAACACTGCCATAGTCAGAGTGACATGACAGTGCTGAATATAGATAAACAAAGAAATAAAAAATAAACAGATTAAAAGCACATCACTGTATGACACACATTCAGTCTGAACCATCATGGCTCTGTGCGAGGCCAGAGGACCTCATCCACAGCTCAATGTGGCTAAAAGCTGGGCTGTCTGTGACACAGACACACAAACAGTGACCCACACAATCATTCAGCATTCTGAATGAATTTTTCTTTTTTACATTAATGAGCTCTCTTCTAATGAAAATTTAAAAGGTTTTCTACTTTGAAGCTTTTAATATTCTATTATATTCATTCTTCCTAAAACATTCTGCAGTTTCTGTGTATTTCAGCAGTTTCAACAGGTTTCCCAAATATTTAAACAATTCAACTCGAACCATTCAGCTGACAGCATTTACTCTGCATTTTCCTCTGGAAATGTATTTTCTAGATCGCTGTTATAATTGTAAAACAAAATTCTTGAATGCATTCCACCAGCCTGTGTCTGGATCTGTGCCACTCAGAAGTTCATCTATCAGGTCTCTTAATTGTTTTTCATGTGTTTCCTGTAAAGATTTCTTAGCCTCTTCATTTTCTGCTTCATTCATTTCCTTTTCCTGATTTTCTAGTAACTTGATGATTTTAGTCAGAGTGCCACTTCTCTTGGGCAATGTTTTCACAACATCACTGATTTCTTTCTTTAGTTCTTCTTCTTTCTGAGCTTTCAGGGCCTTTAACAGGTCATACTCCTTATCTTTGTCTTTCAGTTGTTCCTCATGCTTTTCCTTCAGAGCTGAAAACTCCTGTTTTTTTTGTTCTTTAAATTCATTGAGCTCTTCAGCTTGCTCTCTGGCTCTCTCTTTATATGTTTTCTCCAGATTTTCCTTTTCTGCCTTATACTTTTGCTCCAGTTCTTTTCGTTCTTTCTCCTCCTTCTCTGTCCTGATCCGATCCTCTTCCTTTCTTTTGTTTTCATCATTTTCTTTTTCCTTCTTGTACTTTTCTTCAAGTTCTTTCAGTCTTTTTTCCTGCTCCTCTCGTCTCTCTTCATCTTCTTGTTTTCGTTTCTCCCACCATTCTTTTCGTTCTTGCTCCCACGCCTCTTGTCTTCTTCTCATTTCTTCTCTGCTTTCTTCCAACTTCTGATCCACACTTTTCTTTTCCTCTTTTTCTGACTGAATTTGTTTGTCTAACTTTTCAAGTTGCATTTTGAAATTCTGCCAAGCTGTTTCTTCCATTTCTTCCCGTTTCCTGTTCTCTTTTTCTCTCATTTCCTGTTCTTTCTTTCTCTCTTCACGCTCCTTATTTATATTTTCTTCCATCTCCTTGAGTTTCTGGTCTCTTTCTTGCTGTATTTTCTCTTTCTCTTCTTCCATTCTTCTTTTCATTGCTTCCTTTTCTTCCTCACGTTTTCTTTCCAGTTCTTCTCTCTGTCTTTTCATTTCTTCTTCCTTCTCCTTCAAGATTCTCTTCATTTCCTTCTTTATCGCTGCTTCAGCTTCTTCCAGCATCTCATTGGTGAAGCAGTTTCCTCCATTTTCCTTCACCATACTGCCAATCTTTGTTATCAGCTCGCTGACTTGCATGCGGTTCACTGTATCAGTGTTACTGAACAAATGGTATCTTCCTCCACAGTCGTTAACTAACTTCTTGAATGAATCGTCACATTCCTGTTTAATATATTCTTTGATGGACTGCTTTTCACGTGTTAATGTATCTCCTCCAGTTAAAAGAATGATGATGAACTTCTCAGAGTTCTTCCCAAATGCTTCCTTGATGCGTTTTAATGTTTTCTTCTCCTCTTCTGTAAATCTGCCAATATGCATCACCAACAGGAAGACATGTGGTCCTGGAGCCAGAAGACTGATACATCTCACCACCTCCTCATTAACTTCTTCATTGGACAAACTTGTGTCAAATAATCCAGGAGTGTCAACCACCACAACAGGATGATTGTCCACATTACCCTGTACTTTCTGACAATTTTTGGTGACTGATTTTTGACTTGATTTAGCTTCAAACGCATCTCTTCCTAAAATGGTGTTTCCTGTAGAGCTCTTTCCACTGCCAGTCTTCCCAATAAGTACAATCCTGAGAGGCTCTGGGCGCTGCTGCTCTTCATCAGTTGCAGCTATAATAGAGTTAAGACAAATGTTTTAAATTGACTTTTAAGGCCTCAGTTAGTGGCTCATAGACAAGAACTGTTCTAAAGCATTCTTTAGGTCCTGCAGAAGACAGCTTAAGAAACAACACCAAAATCCTGGAGAAAGACTAACATTCCTTATAGTAAACTGTCAAGGCAAAAATGTAGTCGTGAAAGTACTTACAAGTATTTTTGTTCTTTTTCAGTTTCTCATGTGCATCCCTTCGGATTTGGTGCTCTTGTTTTATGACTCTTTCCATTTGGGCATGCAAGAATGTTCTAGTTGTATAGCAGGGTGGATTATCATTGGACTGTTTAATTTTGTCCACAGTCTTCAACAGCTCTGCAATCTGCTGTTTGCCTCTGATGTTGAGAACAGCAGATCTTCCTCCACAGCTCTCACAGAGCTCCTGGATGTCTTTGTTTTCCTTTACAAAGTTAACAACAGCTGGATCTGTAGGATCTGACTCCACAGTGAACAGAATCATGGTGAAGTCATTGACTCGAGAGCTGAACGTGTTCTGGATGGTCTCTAACTCTCCTTTGTCTTCATCAGTGAGGGGAGCCACAGGTATGACCAGGATGAAGGCATGGACACCCTCAGGATCACAGAGGGAGATACACCTGAGTGATTCCTCCATCACTGCCTCCTGAGGTCTTCCATACAAGGCAGGCAGCTCCACCAGGGAAACCCAGCGTCCACACACCTCTCCCTGATGTTTAACACACTCTGAGCTGGAGACTGAATGAAGCTCAGTCTGACCTAAAATGGCCTTGAGTGCTGAAGTCTTCCCTGCTCCTCTCCTCCCACACAGAACCAGGTTTAAAGATGGTTTGCATTCAGGTGCAGGCATTACTGTCATGGTTAAACCAGGATCACCACCCTCCAATCCATCATAGGACACATGCTCTCCATTTTTCTCTGCTGCAATTTGACCCAAGCGTGTTAGCAGCTCTGGAAGCTCTAGTTTCAAGTGCCACAAGTATCTGTATCGACACATTCTGATCATGTCTTTTAAAGGTGGATCTTGCATGTATTTTTCAATGAATCCTGATTTCTCCTCTCTGGGTATTGATATCAGTATCAGGGAATGACCAAACGATCGATCACTGTAAGATTCAAGAACTCTGCAGAGTCTCAGTTTCTGCTCCTCAGTGAAGTCTTCAGGCTGCAGAACCAGCAGGAACACATGAGGTCCAGGGGCAGCGAGCCTCACACAGTGTTTTATAAACTCTGTGAGTTTCTGTTGGGTGGAGCTGAGAGACGGCAGCTGTGGGGTGTTTATGACAGTTATGTCTTTGTCCCTGATTCGCGTCAGACAGTGTTTAGGTGCTTCACTGAACACAGTCTCTCCCACTATGAGGTTCCCCACTTCTTTCCTCTCAGTCCAGCTGTTCCCCAGAAGAACAACCCTCAGCTCAGACACTGGAAAACACAGATTTAGAAAATGCAGCTGAGCTGAAACTTCCACTGACAAATACATGGACATTCTTTTATTGGCTACATGCAGCAGCTGAAAAACAGCTGACCATTACTTTCTGCTTTAGCCATCATCTGATCTGATTTTAACAGCATGTAGCTCCAATACGATCAAATAGGGTTACATCCCATTCAGAAAGGCTTTAGATCACCAATGAAAATGAAAATGAAAATAATCTACATATTTTAAAACTATCAGAGTTATCTTTTCAGTGGGTTTTTGCTGAGTGATATTACAGGATAACACGATCCAGTTTCACTCACTGTTTGGTGGCAGGAATGAAAAGCTGTTGCTGCGTCTCCTTTTCAGGGGAGGTTCATCATCTGTCACAATAAACACAGAAATGTACATAACAGTCATTTAAAAACTCACATATCAATACTTTTTTATTTTAAAGGATTGACATACTGTAATCTGTTACTGAAGTGATAATAAATCACCCTTTATGCTGTATCAGGTGTGCTTTATAGAGGATGCAGTGTGTGCTAAACCAAATAACTTATTAATTTAAAAATAGTCTTTAATAGATATGCTCACTACAAAAACAGTTCAGACTCTCAGGTCATTCTGTGAAGGAGCAGCTGCATTATTTTGCAAATGTTTAAAAGCCTTTTTTGTTTCTTTAATGCTAATCAATACATCAGCAGTGAGATATATGAGGCAGTGTTTTACTGAGAATAATAAAATCTGACATGACTCACCAGATGCTGCAGTCGCCATAATCTTACTCAGCTGGAAACGTCAGAATTTAACTGGAGAGAAACTGCAGCCAGATCATAAAGAGAAAAAGATGCAGAGAGTAAAATCTCAGCAAAGCTCACTTTGCTCATCAGCACGCTGTCAGAAAAGAGCTGATAAGAAAAGAGCTGATAAGAAAAGAGGTGATGGTTGGAGCGGTTAGTCTGCAGCTTTGTTGAGTTTCACTGCAGTATTTCAGAACAGGGTCCTGATCACAGCTGAACCTGTAAAATACATAAAGCATAATAATACATACAGCTGAGGACTTCAGTGTTTAGATACAAGTGAAAAGAAATCATCTGAATTTTCTCAGTTTAATTAAATTCTCAGTGTACTCATTTTTCCCAAAGTTCTGAAACTTTACTGATTTGAATACAGTAAATAATATAATAATATAATTTTCTTTCCACTTCACAATTGTATACCACTTTGTGTTGGTTTTTCACATTAAATTCCAGTGAAATATATTTATGTTTGTGGTTGTAATGTGACAGAATATGGAAAAGTTCAAGGGGTATGAATACTTTTGCAAGCCACTGTATGTTTATTAATATGCTTAAATATAAAAATATATAAAAAAAATTGTGTAGACAGAGAGAGAGAGAGACCACCTGACATAAAACCAAGAAAACACAAATATTTCATAAATGTGTCAAAAATGTGTTCAAAACTAAAAGTTACTTATTTATTTATTTGGCAAATAACAAACTGAAATCAAGTTTTTGTATCCAAATTTTGAATTCTCTGAGAGTCAGAAATTAATGAAGCATAACATTCAAGCACTAAATCTATATTTTCTGTGCACAAATGCAAGTAAATAATTTGCTATTTTAATCAAAAAAGAAAATTTTTTTTTTTTTTTTTTTTGTGAAACAGTACATTTGGAAATTCATGGATAACAACAATAATGGATTTTTAATAGCATTAAAATATCATTTTATTAAAGAGCTTGTGCTTCAGTTAGAGCAGCTAAACCAAACCTTTCAGTGGGTGATGGTCAAATAAATGTGTGAAGCAGTGTGAGTTCATAAAGCTTTTAATAATGAATGAAATGATGCCTCACAGGTAAACTCTCATAGACTTTCACTTTTGTCAAAATTATATTCACATCTTTTTGGCCTCTAGAGTTTATGTGTAGATTAATATTTTGTGTAAATCTTTGTCCTTTACAATCATTACTGAGATATTATGCAGGTCACATGTTGTCACTCAGTTAAACACAGTCACAGGTGTTTTTTTTTTTTACAGATTCAGATGAGAGGAAGAATACGCCACAGCGGGGCCGGCGGTAGCCTAGGACAAGGGTGGGCTCAGCCCACCCAAATCTGATTCTTGCCCACCCAATCAAAACCTCCCATACCGCCTGCGGGCAGCGAAAGGTCCTCCCATCAAGCTACGCCTACAATAGTTTTTATTTTCCACACTATGACTTTCTCACACTCTGATTCAGGGCTGATTCAGGGCTGCACCATCTCGTTTCGTGCTTTTCCTTAATCTGGGTCACACTCTAGTTTCCATGTTAACATTTTTGATTCTTTTTACCATGAGCATGTATCGCGTCTATCAGTAAGTCTAGCCCTGGAGTATCCCCAACAGCTGTCGCTGCTGTCCGTGGTGAAATATCGCCCCCTGAGCGGGTTACCTGCTCCATTTATACCTGTCAAGTATCCTGATTTGGCCGGGAAATTCCCGTATTTTACCCCTCTGTCCCGGCGTCATCCCGTATTTTTATTTTCCCGTATTTTTAGTTTTCAATTTTCATTTTTTTTTTAAAGCATTCATGTGCCGCTCCAAACAGAATTCTGTGACTAGCCTCGGAAGAACTGCCACCTGCAGTAGTCTGGGTGGCAGTTCTCGCGAGGTTAGATCCGACAGCAGGAGCAAACCTGGAACAACAAATCAGAGATGGATGGGTTTAACGAGAGAGAAGGCAGTCCTGCCAAAAAAGTTAAGCCTTCGTGTAAATACTGTGAAAAATGGGACAGGGAATTTACTTTCCTAAAGAGGAGCATGATGGGGCATAACTACTCATTCTGTAAGATTTGTAACTGTGATTTTAGTGTCTCTCATGGGGGAAGGAACGATGTCCGTCAGCAAGAAAAATCCGTCAAGCACAAACGCGGGCTAAAGGCACAGAAATATGCCCAGGAGATGTCACCAGTTCTCTTTGGTGTTTTCATTTAGGCCGTGCTATAGGAATCGCATACGTAGGAATGTCCACAGCATTTGTAGGCAAAGCATTAAAGTTATGGAGTTATTTAATAAAGTTCATTTGAAGTTCTTTTTTTATATATTCATTTGTAGTTCTAATTATATTTGGGGTGTTTTTTCTTCACTTTTTGCCTTTCCAAAGATGTTTTCTTCTCTCCTACAGCCTCGATTGCAACTGCAAATGACCAATTATGCAAATTAGGCGATGACGTCATATACGGGAAATTTCCCGTATTTTTAAATACAAAACTTGACAGGTATGGCTTCATATCCTCCTCTGTCCGATCAGCAGATAATCTGCTGACTAATTTCTCTGCATGTAATAGCACAAGCACCCCTGATGCTAGTCCCACTCTAGCCACATTCCCAGACCCAAAGCAGGTCCTTCCTCTGGCCGTTTCAGCGCCAGGTCCTACCATTGCGGACCTGAATAGCACTGTGCCCACACAGCCAGTACTAGCGAACTATCCACAAACGCGCCTTCGCCAATACGTTCCGCTCATTCAACCCAGCGTGGTACCGCACTAGACCTCGGCTGGAATACTCTGTGGCTCGGGACACATGTTTCTGCTTCCCGAATGAATTTGTCACAAAGTTTGCCCAAAAAAACAGAAGACTGATTCTGTAGTTTTTCACATTTTGCATTTTTTGCAATTGCTGTTCTCTTTCTGTTGTACTGTTGTATAATAAAAAACCAAAATAATAAAAAAAAAAAATGTATATTCCAGCCACAGAAGGTCACAAATCTGTGTACTTTCTGTGATGTCCCAAGCCCAGATAAATGGAGAGGGTATATGTATATCTTTGTGTCTACTAGGGCTGTATTCAACCCGCAAAAAACAAACAAATATAGCCTAATATTTTGTGTCTACGTTTATACTTGCCCACCTACATTTTCAGTCTGCCCACCCAACTACAGTGGGCTAGAACCGGGCCTGCGCCACAGATTATTTTTCTGAATCATCCAGATAAATAAACATATTAATAAACCCGACCTTTGACCTGCAGTTCAGTTTATCTTTATTACAATACTGATGCAAATGTTTGATTAAAATTTGTTAATAATTTATCAAATACTGAGACAGTCGCACAGTCCGGGCCTACAATCCTCTGACAGGTGATCAATGACCAGTAATATGAGGGCTGGTGCCTTGCTCCAAGGTGCTGGGGCAGCAGCTTTGGAGGAAGAGTGGATTGTTTTTCACCTTCCCACCAAGATTTAAACTTTCTTTTACATTTTTTGTTACAGCACATGAGATATCTGTTAAAATGTTTATCAGCTGGTCTTGATAACTGTGACTCTTTAGACTTTGAGTTCATTTTTATTGAAACTGATAAAGAAAACTTCTCTCCACAGAAGCTTTATTGCACTTAAGTTTGTTTAAATTTAAATATATTTTCTGCTACAATCAAACGAATATTCAGTGATAAAATTGTTTTATTTTTCAGTGATTTGTAGCAGTGTTAAAAACAAATTTGTTGCCAAGTTGGCGCACAAACAATGCACACACTGAAAGACTTTTGTGTTTTCAAGCCGGTGATGAATAGAAAACAAAAGAAAGAAGATTTCATATCTTTGTAACTTTGATCTGACTTAATCCATAAATTACATGATCAGGGAGCTTTTATTAGCACTGATATGATGTAAAGCTATTTTGTTCAGCTTGAGATGATAAAATGTTGATTTTCTGGCCCAAAGGTGCAGAAACAAGAATCAATTTACAGACTCAAACCTTTGGAGATTTCATGTGAAATCAGTCCAAACTCTGTCTGAAGCTTTGACTCTGTGTCGTGATGTTTTATTTTTCTAACATATTGATATGTTGCTCGTACCTGAGTCTGTAGCTTCTTTCGTGAACAGTCAGATCCTGAAAGATTCTCCTGCAGGTTCTTCTCAGTTGTTTTCTGACACACCTGTGATTGGAAAAAGGCAGTTATTAGAATAATGTCATGATATAATCATACTTTAATAATTCAAAGTAGCACCAGAAACAGGATCTCTTTACACTTGGAGGACTTTAAAAGTATTGATTACCTTTGAGCTCATTTTTCACACTCTGTGGTGTTTCTCTCTGAGCAGCAGTTTTCTGTACTGTCGGCATCTTTCAAACGACTGCAGGTACGAGCGCAGCACTGAGCACGAACGTTTCACGTAACAAAGAGCAAACGTTAAAGACAGAAGCACGACTGCTGCATCGCTCACACTTCAGCTGTATCTGTTCCTGTCCTCTGTGAGAATACGCGGTGTTTCTCTTTCTTTTCAGTGATTTTTGGTTGAATCGACTCACCTCAGATCGTTACTTCATCATTTTAAGTCCATGTTTAGAAAGTAGACTTCAGAGATCAGTGACTCACTGAGAGCAGAGTTCATGCACAGAGGAGACTGGAGGTGTGTCAGGTGAAAATGAGGAACCTGATTGGACAGAATCACTGTGACTTTGACCCAAACCACACAAGGTAGAGACAAGTGCTCCTCTCCGGTGTCACCTGTATTCTTCTGCAACCTTACATGACCTTTAATCAACCAGAACCAAAACTTAATAAGTCAACACAAACCATAGAAGTCTTATGAATTTTTATGTGTTTATTTATAACAGACAGATGGGTCATTTTAAAAGTCACTAATTAACTATTTAACTATACATAGAACTTTTTACATGTTGATCTTTCAAGGACTGAACCTGCAGTGCTTGTATATTATATTGTATATTAATATTTCTGCTTCTTCCTACATCAAGTCATTTATGAATATTTAAATCATTGAATTAAAACGTTTTTTTTAATTAAACAAAATAGTTAATTCTATGTTGCTTTATTACAGAGGGTAACAGTTAAAACACGAGATTCATTTGGTTGATAATTTTTTATTCTCAATTTACAGAAAGTTTCCACATGCTGAATTTTACACATGAGAAGTGTGTAAAAGAGAAACGAGAAGTTTTTCTCTGAAAGGTAAAAATAACAAACTGCACAATGCCAAAAATTATTCGAAGTTATAATTATGAAGAAATATGAAGCAATAATCCCACAAAGTTATATTGATTTATGCTGTGAAGTCTTCCTGAAGAGTTTTACCTTCAGATTTTTTTATTATCCATCAGCAGTGACACACAGCAATAAATCTGACCTTTGACCTGCACTTTAACTTAGGTTACACCTCTGAAGGAGATGGTGTTTCTGTCTGAAACTTTATACTGAGGCTACAAAATAAATTCAGAGCAAATGATCAAAGGAACAGTTTGAAAATGTTTCATCACTTGTGTATTTTTGTTAAATGCTGGAAATTGTAGAATCTTTTCCTTACAATATAAGGCAACATAATTACAATATAATAGAGGCAACTGTTTGTTGTGATTTTGCGCTATATAAATAAAATTGAATTGAATTGCATTGAATTGAATTGAATTGAATTGAACTGAACTGAAATCCATCGTTCTGCATTCAGTCACATTATGTTCTCCTGTGGTCCTGACAAATTGCAGCCATAATTCCTACAAATATTAGTTGTATTCATTTGATATTTTAATGAAATGCATGTTGTTTTGGCCCATTTGTAGAAACTGATATTCTTCTTTTTGCTGCTAACTTCCACTTTTGCTGCTTAATCTAGCTACTATTGTAGACTTTTGGAGAAATCCTCTGAAATCGCCGTGCTTTGTGTACATACAGCACTCGTACTGCATCCCTTACTACTGTTCGGCATCGCCTGGAGCTCCTACATTTTTTTTTTTGCGACTCTTGACAGCGAGTTTTCTTACACAAAATTTGGCAACAGGGAAAGAACAAGATCACAGATACAAGCGGAAGTTAACTTCCTCCGATGGTGGCTGGCCTCCTGTCTCTTAGAGACTGGGTGAGGAGTGCAGTCATTGGGCTCAGAGTAGAGCCGCTGCTCCGTGAAAGGAGCTGGCTGAGGTGGTTCGGGCATTTGATTTGGATGCCTCCTGGGTGAGGTGCTGCTGGGAAGAGAGACCCATGATGCGCCAACACGTACCTTTCGGCTGGCCCTGGAACGACTCAGTGTTCCCCCAGATGAGCTGGAGCTGTTTGGGCTGCTGCCCCCTCACTCAGTCATGGATAAGTGGAAGAAAATAATTGTGTATTGTGTAATGTGTATTATTTTAAACATGAAATATTCATGAATTATGTTAGTCTTCTGGCTGTATTTTTACAGTCCTTTTCTGTGGAAAATCATGGATTTCCTTTGAAAACATGAAAACAAATCATGTTTATTCACAGGTCATTTAGACACGTTAATTCATGATCTGTATTTGTGATTATACTGATATTTCACAATTTTAAAACAATAGGAAAATTCTGTAAATATTTATAGAATTCTGTTAAATCACACTTTTTTGTTTTTTTTTTTTAGGATCAATTTTTTCAATTTTAGGATCAATCAAGATTTTATTGATTGTTTTTAAGATTTTAAACAGGCTGGCCCCTCTGTATTTGTGTGGTCTTATTCATGTCCATACTCCTGTCAGAGCATTAAGGTCTGCCAATCAGATGATCCTAAAAATTCCCAGGTCTAGACTCAAGAATAGAGGTGATCGAGCCTTTTCAGTCATTGCGCCGAGCCTCTGGAATGTCCTACCATTCCATATTAGAACTGCTCGGACTGTTTCTACATTTAAGTCATTGCTCAAGACCCACTTCTTCTGTCTGGCTTTTAATTCAAGCTGAACATGACATTTTGTATTTATTAAGTTATTATATTTTGTTTGGATCTTTGTTTGTTTGTTTTTTTTCTTTTATGAATGGCCTTTTATTATTTGGTTGCCTGTGAAGCACTTTGGTCCACTCAGGTTGTTTAAATGTGCTATATAAATAAATTTGACATTAACATTGACATTAATATTTTACAGTCTTACAACTTCAACCAGCTAAATCCTTTAAATTGAGTTGATCATTAACTGCAGGATAAAGTTCAGTTTGACTCACTGTGTGATGGAAGGACCCCCAACCTGCTGCTGCGCCTCCTTTTCAGGGGAGGCTGATCATCTGTGATGATGGAGACACAAATACACACGATATTCATTTACTGACTCACACGCAGCTGCAACTTGCCAATTTATTAGGTCCATTTAACTAAATCTGTCTTAGTCTACAGTGCCAGTTAAACTGGATTCATGGTGTCTCAACTACGGTGCTGCTTTTAAACTACACTGTATGAGGCCTTTTTCTTATATTACTTCATAGTTTGTTGCTGCCTGCTTCTGCATCTTTGAGAAAGAACACAGGAAAAAAATTTGCAATAATATTTCAGAGTCAACTCAAAACAGAAAATCTGCATTTGTGCAGATCTTAAAATCAAAATGCCAGCTGGTGGAGCAAAGAAAACATTTTGAAGTGTGTAAACAGGATATGGATTAAGCTTTAAAATGTGTGCCATATGTGAAGAATTGGAGAGCGTTGTGTCTTATGATGTAAGGAGTCTGGATCAGCACTGCAGTGGTTTATCTGTGAAGTCAGGAGATTACTTTGTAAATTTAGATCTCTGCTTTCACTTTTTAATCATCAGAAAAAAAAAACTTAATATAATGTGCAAACTGAGAGAGGACACAGCCTTTTATTCAGAGTAATAAAATCTGACTGGACCCACCTGATGATGCGGTTACCATAGCGTCACTTTGCTGGAAACACGAGAATTTAACTGGAGACAAAAAGCAGCCAGAGCAGAATCAGAGAAAACCTTATATTATTATTTAGAAAAATCCACATTTAAACTATTTAATTGCTCATATTCGTGCATTTCTTTTAGTTCAGATTTCTCTTTAGTGTGTCAGAGAACGTGACTGAAGACAAATGAAACTTCCCAGGCTTTCAGAAAGTTGCTAGCTCGTGGATGCTTTTTGGTGCTGGTGAAATTGGTACATAAACACCCACATCAGGGTGGAGATTAATGTATACTGAGTAACTAGGACTGGGGAGCATGTGCTCTGTAGCAGTATATTTTTCTCATGGGTTTTGGCCTTAAAAGGGGTCGTGGTGCATGTATGTGGTGAGGCATGACTGGTATGAAGGGTAAAAACTGCAAAGTTGAACTTGGATAGAGTTGTAAATGGACGAGTTCTTACACAGTGCTTTTCTACTCTGTCTGAGCACTCAAAGCGCTTATACAACACATTTACATTAGCACTTCCATGATTAACTAAGCTAAGTGCTTACTGTCTAACATACACACACATTCTTACTCCAACACTTGCGTCAGAGAGCAACTTGGGGTTCAGTATCTTGCCCAAGGACACTGTAGTATGCAGTCCAGAGCAGCCAGGAATCGAACCGCCGACCTTCCGATCAGTAGGAGACCTGCGCTACCTCCTGAGCCACAGCCACCCCATATGCTGTGAACAATGTAACTTGGTAGTCTGGTCTGTGAGTTTGGTGTGGACCCCATTAAATGTGCTTTGAACTGGTGTGAGCTTTGTTGTAGCTTTGTTCCAGCCTTGTTGGCCTCTTGGTTAGTGTGGATGTGTTTTGTTTGGAGGCACCTTTTGGTTTGCTATTGTGGTTGATGCTCGTACTTTAATTTCAGTTTTGGTTGTTGGTGGCTGGAGTTTTGGCAAAGCAGTGTGGTGTGATTGTAGCTGCAGGCCGTGTGGTGTTGGACACTTGGAGTCAGATCTGGTGTTCAGTTAGGCAACACTTTGCTTCTCACTCGCTGCTCTGAGGTTTCTGGATTTTCTTTGAACCTATTTGCAAAAACAGATTTGATAGTGGGGCAGATGCACACTTCAGTATACCAGTCATGTATCTTTAAGAAGAACCAGTTTGGACATGCTATACCTGCTAATCATCTACTTAACTCCACACTTAAGATGTTGCTGGTTAGGGGAATTGGATTTGGTAAAGGGGGGGTGGGTGTCAGCTTGTTTGATTGGTCAGGTTGTGTTGTAGCCATTTTAATAAATGGGGGTGTTTCAATGTTACCTTCTGTTATTGATTTGATTTTAGATTAATTTCTAAGATCAAGCTGGAACCTTGATTTTTAAGAGTGACAGTGTGACGATCCTCCCACTGTCAGGAAAGTTCAAGCCTGGCCTGTTTCTGATAATTGGCTGGCGTGGGAGGATCGTTAAGTAATGCAGCTCACCCGTTTCTTCCAAACTATAAAAGATGGCCCAGCTGAACTGCTCAGTCTCTCTCTTCCACTCTACATTTCACGGTGATTGGCACTTGGTCAAGCTGTGTTTAATAATGGCCTTTTATTCAAGTAAGCCTCTTGTGTGGACTCCCTCCTTGTCATCTTCTGTGAGCCAGTTTGTGACAGCACATGTTGTATAAACTCACAGACTGAGAACTGCAGTGGATCCATGAATGAATGTAGTCACTGTGTTTATCAATTGCGGACTTTTTGTCTTCTATAGACTTTAGGTGTTGAAGCAGTGAGTATATTATTGCTCATATAATAATAATAATAATAATAATAATACACTGACCTGTCCTCCAAAGATGCTTCAGTATGTTTATGCAATAACATGTTTGAGCAGCTACAAGAATTTAAATTTCTGTTGAGTTTCCTAAACTTAAAAAGTTATTTTTCCAAAGTTGTGATTTTTGTCTAAACACAAATGCTGTTTGTGTCCAAATCAGATTATACAATATACAATATCACTGATGTGTCTTTGTGACAACATTGCAAACCAATAACAATCATTAATTAAATTCAATTCAATTTTATTAATAAAGAAAATATTAATCAGATCAATAAATGTGTTAAATTTAAAAGGCTTGCATTTTCAGTGATCATTAGATGCAAGTGAGAAAGAAGAATTCTTGTGCAGAGCAGGACTGATAAATAAATACTCTTATTATATTTTTTTCAATCATATGCAGCAGTGATCCACCCAGCCTAGAAAATACACGATCGGGGAGCTTTGGCTCAGACATCAGTCGCTCAGAAATGCTGCTCTTTACCTCAGGTTGGTGCTTTTTCTTTTTGATGGCTCAGTCTGTCTCAGTGGTTTTATACCTGGCTTTTTATTTTTTCATCAGTGTTCAGCTCTGTCTGAACATATATTTGTCTTTCTCCATTTATCTTTGGGTCGAGTCTACTCACCTGAAGCTGTTACTCCTTCATTTTAGCTCAGCATTTAGAAAGTGGACTCAGAGATCAGTGACTCACTGAGAGCAGAGTTCATGCAGGGAGGAGACAGAAGGTGTGTCAGGAGAAAATGAGGAACCTGATAACTGTGACTTTGACCATACCAGGCACAGTTTAATATGTTTCATATATATATATATATATATATATATATATATATATATATATATATAATATAGAAACAGTTGAATTTGAATCTAGTCTTTAAAGTTTGAATCTAGTGTTTGATGGAAACTAATGAAATATTGTGTTCTAGTTAACAGAAGTGCTTTTCTGCATTTATTCAACTGACAAAAAAACATTTATAAAAATCTGTCATGATCCTTCGACTCTCCGTCTGTGACACTGCAGCTGTTAATGAATCTGTGTTGATTTTTTTCAGATTTATGCTGTTAAAAAACAACCAAACAGAAAATGTGAAGTGTCAAAATAAAATAGTAACAGGGACAGCTCATGACCTGATGGTTAGAAGTGTTTTGTGTTCTTCTGCACATTGTGTAGCTCAGCTGTTCCACACAGAGTTCAGGTTGTAATAATGCAGCTCTCAGTCCTCAGGAGCGCACAGTCCCAGCAGTTTCTATCAGCAGCGTTCTCCCAGATATCTGAAACATATCGATTTTCTTTTGTCCTCCTTTCCTTCATCTGAACGGCCTCGCTGCTTTCAGAGAGAAACACGTGACAAACCTGAGCTTACAGTGGATCATTTGGGTTAACAGGCCCTCACAGTCCCTCCTCAAAGCACACCGGGAGCAGAGCCCACAGCCAACCTCCCAGGCTAAGTAATGGAGCTGATCAGTGGGAACCAGAGTCAAATTCAGCCAATTGGTTCTTAGAAGAAGCAGACATGCTCTCTAAACTAACATGATCTCATAATAGATTTCTGTTTTGAGTAATACACAGTTTATTTTTTGATTTCCAATTCATAGAATAGTTTTCTTAGCAATGCACAAGGCGGTAAGAACTATGTGTGATAGATATGACTCCATAATTCACTGACGTCACCTAAAATACATAGTCTGGGGGAAGTTGGAACACGACAGCTAAACCATGTGGATAGGTCTTCACATACTCTGAATTGCTTGTGCAGTGGGTGCATATGTTTGAGTGTGTAAGGCCCATTTGGAACATCCTTTGTCCAGTATAGTGCGTTCTATGGAGAATTTTATATTGTATAAGTTGTAACTGGGGACTTTTAGTCATTTTGATGATATGTAAGCATATTTCTGTCCAGAAGTTTTGATCCGGGCTGATAGAAAGATCACACGCCCATTTTGCAATTGGGAGGGAGACTGAATCATCAGTTTTTAATAATAATTTATATAATTTTGATAACAATTTTGGGGTACAGAGGTTTAGAAGTTGTGATACCCATGTAGGTATTTCTAAATTCAGTTGATTGAGATTAAATCTTCCTTTCAGGATAGATTTCAGTTGTTGATATTCCAGAAATCTACTGTTGCCAATTCCATATTTTAATATAAGTTCATGGAATGTCATAAGGTTTCCACCTTGGATAATATGTTCTAACTTATTTATCCCCTTATCACGCCATGATGGAAAATTCAGCATTTTCTTTTTCTGACAAATATCTGGGTTGTTCCAAATGGGTGTTAGTTTACAGGGGATAAGTGAAGACTTAGTTATTTTTAAAAATTCCCACCAGGCTGACAGAGAGGTGTTAATACTAAGGCTTTTAAAGCAGTTATGATGCTTAATAACAGGAGTTAATGAAAGGTAGATCTGAGATTTTTACTTTTCCGCAAAGTGCCTGTTCTAAATCCAACCATGGGTTGTCTAATGAATTTGATTTGATCCACTTTGAAATGTACTGCAATCTGCTCCCTAGGAAATAGAAATAAAACTTTGGTAGTTCCAGATTGCCACTGTGTTTTGCCTTTTGTAAAGTTTTCAAACTAATTCGTGATGGTTTGTTTTTTTCCATAGGAATTTTGAGATGTTTGAGTCTAGTGACCCTCTCTATTTTTAAGATTAGGCTTAAAACTTTCCTTTTTGATAAAGCTTATAGTTAGGGCTGGATCAGGTGACCCTGAACCATCCCTTAGTTATGCTGCTATAGGCCTAGGCTGCTGGGGGGTTCCTATAATGCACTGTTTCTTTTCATTCACCTTATTTACTTTGTTTATACTCCACTCTGCATTTAATCATTAATTGTTATTAATCTCTGGCTCTCTTCAACAGCATGTCTCTTTTTTTTTTTTTTTTTTCCTCTCCCCTCAGCCCAACCGGTCTCAGCAGATGACTGCCCCTCCCTGAGCCTGGTTCTGCTGGAGGTTTCTTCCTGTTCAAAGGGAGTTTTTCCTTTCCACTGTCGCCAAGTGCTTGCTCATAGGGGGTCGTTTTTACTCTGTATTATTGTAGGGTCTTTATCCACAATACAAAGCACCTTGAGGTGACTGTTTGTTGTGATTTGGTGCTATATAAATAAACCTGAATTGAATTGAATTGAATTGAACAGAGGGGAATCCAGCTCCTCCAGACCCAGCAAGCCTTCTGTTGATGGCACGTATGGATCTGCCATCCTGGAGGAGTCTCATTCTACCAGCAGTGACAAAATACTAGCAAAAATCAAAACTAGCGTATGATCAGTCAGGAGGGGGAAGGAAAGAGGAAGTCTGTGGGCACCAGATGCTAAACTATTTCCTTTTTTGTTGGGTTGTCTTGTTGCGCCTGCTGTCACTTTGATTGCAGCTGTAATAGATATACAGTGGTTTCACCTTCCTGACTGCATGGATTCACATCCCTGCAGCTTAACTGACTTTGTGTTATGATGATCAAGTGTTCCCTTCATTTTTTGAGCAGTGTAATTATAAAAGACTCAAATTTTCAAAGTCAGGACAACATTTTTTTTCAGATCTCTCTTAAGTTTACTGTATGTGCACTTTTTAAAGGTGAAATATGATCTGGATCTCATGGGAAATCTCCCCTCCTTTGTATTTTCCAAATGAATAACGTTCAGCTCAGGTGCAGATACCTGAGAGAAGTGACTGTGGCGTCCTTGTGTGGTTTGAATCAAAGGGGCATTTATTCTGTCCAATCAGGTTTCTTATTTTCTCCTCACACACCTCCCATCTCATCCCAGCATGAACTCTGCTCTCAGTCATTCAGTGATCCGAGTCAAGCCTGAACTTTTCCTTTCTGGAATGACTCAGTAACACTTTCAGGTAAGTAAATTCAACCTAAAATAAGGAAAGAGAATTATTATAATCAGAGAGCAGGTAGACGGATGCTGAGCCTCCAACAATTCTGTCTTTAATGTTCAGTTTCTGTAAAGACGACGACTCTGTTTGTGAGCTGCTTTCTTTCTACTATCATGGAGATTTGAAAGTAGACAAAATACTTGATAACGCTGTTCAGTCACACAAGAAAACCACAAAGTACAACTTCAAAAATGAGCTCGGAGTACAGCTGACCAAAGTAACTCTTTTGTTTTACAGCTTTGAGCTTTATTGTCAGTCACTCAGTGAATGCTGAGCTAAAGAAGTGTTACAAACTTGTATTTTTAAAATATGATTTTATAGTGATCTTATATTTTCCTAAATTTCCAGGTGTGCTTCCAAAAAGCAAAAACAAGCTGCTGCAGATTTTCACACAGTGAACACAAACGAGGCTGAAACAAAAGGGCCAAACTCAGGTAAGTGCAAAGAAACAAATACTAAGATAAAATTCAAGGTTTAAATTCTGTGGAACGAAGCAAAGGATGCACTGACCGCACACAGGAGGCATTAAAGGAACATTTAAATACATTTCTTGTGTCATTGTTAGTAAAAACTTCCTGCTCTTTGGTGCTGCTTTGGCTCAGTGGGTCAGCAGGTGACCAAATGCAGCCGGCCCGGGTTTGAGTCTGACCTGTGACCCTTTGCTGTGTGTCTTCTCCTTCTCTCTCTCCATGTTATTGTATATCAACACTGTACTGTTCACCATTAAAGATAAAAATGGACTGTTGGCTTGTTTTGGATGGTCTACATGACTTCTTTTAACTTATTTCTAGTCATCACTGGTCTGAAAAGTCTTTTAAAGGCTGCAATAAATGATGTCATCCCCAGGTTAGCAGGACAAAATGATTTCTCAGGTAAAAATGACAAAATATCAGATATGAAGTATTTTAATTTTATTTGAAAACAGAATGATGATTTAAACTATATGCATTCATCCCAGAGAATACCTCAGACTGAGCCAGACTCCAGGAGTGTGTTGAAGTCTGGACAGTAGTGAGGTTTATGGAAGAACTACAGCTTTGGTAAAAGAACCGGTCTGTATGGTTAGAGGACTGGACACAAGTCATAATTCCTGAAAACCTTTATCACATGGATATAATGAAGCTTCTTTGAAGGACAGCTCAGTTTATCAGTTTTATATGAGCAATAAAAAGTCTAAAGTCTTCATAAAAACAAACTGTTATCAACACCAACTGATAAACGCTTTAACTACTACACAGTACATTCATTTTAAGGTACTCCTTCTGAATTACTATTACATATGTCCATTACAGTTATATATTTATTATACAGGTGCTGGTCATAAAATTAGAATATCATGAAAAAGTTGATTTATTTTAGTAATTCCATTCAAAAAGTGAAACTTGTATATTATATTCATTCATTGCACACAGACTGATATATTTCAAATGTTTGTTTCTTTTAATTTTGATGATTATAACTGACAACTAATGAAAACCCCAAATTCAGTATCTCAGAAAATTAGAAGATTGTGAAAAGGTTCAATATTGCAGACACCTGGTGCCACACTCTAATCAGCTAATTAACTCTCAGTCTAGTTCTGTAGGCTACACAATCATGGGGAAGATTGCTGACTTGACAGTTGTTCAAAAGACGACCTTTGACACCTTGCACAAGGAGGGCAAGACACCAAAGGTCATTGCTAAAGAGGCTGGCTGTTCACAGAGCTCTGTGTCCAGCACATTAATAGAGAGGAAGGAAAAGATGTGGTAGAAAAAAGTGTACAATAGGGATAACCGCACCATGGAGAGGATTGTGGAACAAAAGCCAGTCAAAAATGTGGGGGAGATTCATAAAGAGTGGACTGCAGCTGGAGTCAGTGCTTCAAGAACCACCACACACAGACGTATGCAGACATGGGTGTCAGCTGTCGCAGTCCTCACGTCGAGCCACTCTTGAACCAGAGACGGCGTCAGAAGCGTCTCGCCTGGGCTAAAGACAAAAAGGACTGGACTGCTGCTGAGTGCTCCAAAGTTATGTTCTCTGATCAACGTCAATGTTGCATTTCCTTTGGAAATCAAGGTCCCAGAGTCTGGAGGAAGAGAGGACAGGCACAGAATCCACGCTGGCTGAGGTCCAGTGTAAAGTTTCCACAGTCAGTGATGGTTTGGGTGCCATGTCATCTGCTGGTGTTGGTCCACTGTGTTTTCTGAGGTCCAAGGTCAACGCAGCTGTCTACCAGGAAGTTTTAGAGCACTTCATACTTCCTGCTGCTGACCAACTTTATGGAGATGCAGATTTAATTTTCCAACAGGACTTGGCACCTGCACACAGTGCCAAAGCTACCAGTACCTGCTTTAAGCCAAGCCAGCCAATTTTATTTATAAAGCACTTTAAAAACAGCAAGCACTGACCAAAGTGCTGAACAAGGAAAACAAGACAACAATACACAAGGGAAGTGCAGATAAAAATAAATAAATAAAAATAACATAGGATAAAAGCAATAATAACATACATAGTTTATCATGAATCAAATAATAAAACAGTATAAAATAACTAGGTAAAATAAAATACAAAATAAATACACAACAACTAAAATCAGCATCTCAAACCTGGTCAAAAGCCAGGTGAAATAAGTGGGTCTTAAGAGAGGTTTTAAAAGTTGTCAGTGAAGAGGTCTGTCTAATATGCAATGGCAGCGAGTTCCATAGTTTAGGGGCTGCCACTGCAAAGGCTCTGTCCCCCCTAAGCTTCTGCTTAGTCCTCGGCACATCCAAGAGCAGTTTATCAGCTGATATGTGCGAGCGGGAAGGGGAGTGTAGATGCAGTAACTCAGAGAGGTACGATGGGGCAAGGCCATTTAAAGACTTAAAAACAAATAAAAGGATTTTAAAATGAACTCTAAAATAAACAGGCAACCAGTGCAATGAAGATAAAACAGGGGTAATGTGCTCCCTCTTACGTGTTCCAGTCAAAAGCTGTGCGGCGGCATTCTGGACCAGCTGAAGATGAGCCAATGAGGACTGGTTTACGCCAATATACAAAGAGTTACAGTAATCCAGCCGGGACGTAACAAAGGCATGGATTACTGCTTGAAAATGATTTTTCGACAAGATGGTTTTAATCTTGGCGAGCTGTCTCAGGTGAAAGAAACTGGATTTCACCACAGCAGTAATCTGACCCTCCAACCTAAGACTCTCATCCATCTTAACTCCCAGATTTGTGACCATGGGTTTTGCATACTGGGATAGAGGACCCAGATCGACAGAAGTTGGCACCCCAGTGACGCCGGAACCAAAAACGATCGCCTCCGTCTTATTTTCATTAAAATGTAGGAAGTTCAAAGCCAACCAAGCTTTGACTTCATCGAGACACTTTGTCAAGGTCTGTATGGAGTTTGCATCGCTATGTTTTAGGGGCATGTAAATCTGGGTATCGTCGGCGTAACAGTGGAAAGCAATTTTATGCTTTCTGAAAATAGAACCAAGGGGCAACAAATATAGAGAAAACAGCAATGGTCCAAGAATTGAACCCTGGGGCACCCCACACGACAACGGCGCACAGGAAGATTTAAAATCATTTAAGCAGACAGTAAAAGTTCTCTGGGTCAAGTAGGACCTAAACCACTCTAGCGCTGTGCCCTGAATACCTATACACTGCTCAAGATGAGATATTAAAATATTGTGGTCCACTGTATCGAAAGCAGCTGTCAGATCTAAAAGAAGTAAAATCACACAGTCACCTGCGTCTGTGGCCAGGAAAATGTCATTAAAAACCCTTAGCAAGGCAGACTCAGTGCTATGAAGAGGCTTGAAGCCAGACTGAAAGACCTCAAGGATATCATTTTCGCCTAAAAAGGCTTTCACCTGGCTATACACAACCTTTTCCAGAATTTTAGAAAGAAATGGAAGCCTCGAAATAGGCCTAAAATTAGACAGCACGGTGGAATCCAGTCCAGGTTTTTTAATCAATGGTAACACTGTCGCATGCTTAAAAGTATCAGGAACCACACCAGAGGACAGGCTGCTGTTAATAAGGGCAAGAACAGCTGGGCCTAATACAGGAATTAATAAGAACCACGGTATCCCTGTTCTTAATTGGCCAGCAAACTCGCCTGACCTTTAACCCCATAGAAAATCTATGGGCTATTGTGAAGAGGAAGATGCGATACGCCAGACTCAACAATTCAGAAGAGCTGAAGGCCACTATCAGAGCAACCTGGGCTCTCATAACACCTGAGCATTGCCACAGACTGATCGACTCCATGCCACGCCGCATTGTTGGAGTAATCCAGGCAAAAGGAGCCCCAGCTAAGTACTGAGTGCTGTACATACTCATACTTTTCATGTTCATACTTTTCAGTTGGCCAACATTTCTAAAAATCCTTTTTTTTTATTGATCTTAAATAATATTCTAATTTTCTGAGATACTGAATTTGGGGTTTTCATTAGTTGTCAGTTATGATCATCAAAATTAAAAGAAATAAACATTTGAAATATATCAGTCTGTGTGTAATGAATGAATATAATATATAAGTTTCACTTTTTGAATTGAATTACTGAAATAAATAAACTTTTTCATGATATTCTAATTTTATGACCAGCACCTGTAGTTTTAAAACTCACCCCACCTGTACCTTTTCTGTGAGATCATACAGAGGAGCTCTGACAGATTCATGTCCACAGGATATTTATATTAAAAGTTAATTTTGTTGGACTCATGTTGATACCATTATGGCTCGTTTACACCACTTCATTAATCTCTCTATCAGGCTTAGATTTCTTTGCCTCTAATGAGACATTGGCTTAAACATGCATATTTAAATCTGAGGATCCAATTATTCCTAACTGCGATGATAGAACAGCTTACTGGTGAAATTCTCAGCCCGGCACAAGACGACCAGGCTAAAACCCTGCATATTTCATTTTTATTTTGTGTCTCTAATATTCCAGACAGAAACTCCTGCAGCTGAACTTCTCTCTCCTGGGTTTCTAGAGTGCAGTGGCAGTATGGCCTCAGCATCATCTGGTGAGTCTAGTCAGGCTTTAGTTCACTAATGGTCTGTAACAAATTAACAAAAAGTTGAGTTTTAGTTACATTTTTGTTATAATAAAAATGTAGAGAAACTGTAATATAATGTATAATCTAATCTAAAATAATATTATAATATAACTTAATATGGAATTACTACTTTCATTTACATCTGCACTTATTACTGATTATTTGGTATTGTCCGCAAACCTGTAAGTTTTAGGCAGTGATGTGCAGCCTAAGTTTCACTAGTTTATTTGTATATTTTTGTGTATTTCTGACAGATGACCAGCAACCCTTGATGCATAGCCAAAGCTATGAATGGCTGCCACCTGACAGTGAGTTGAACTGAATTTAGCCAAAATTAAGCTTTTCCATCAGATGCATGTTTTTCCATCATTAGTTGGTTTGAACTTCAGAAAACAAAACTCAGCAAAAGTCAACAAACAAAGATTTTATATTTCTTGGTCAGAAGTTACATTTTAAGCTGGGACAGTACAAAAGTGATGGGTTGTATTATTTGCTGAATGCTGTTTATGTGATGTGAATGTGAAGAGAGTCGATGAGTGTGAGCTTTTTAGAGTAGCAGGTAGTGTTTAAGACTTCAGCTTAACTGTTCAGTTAAAGCTGGAAGTGTGCAAATCAGTCACAGAACTGAAAACAATGTAGTGTAGTGCAATGATTTTTATATCTAATTTATAATATACTGTGTATAGCTCACTGAATGCGTTTTTATACATAGTTTATCCTCTTTTTATTGCAGTGTCTGCACTCCGGATTGTGATATTTGGAAAAAGTGATGAGAAAAAAACAAAGATGGGTAATTTTATCATTGGAAAAGAAGGTTTTCACAGCCAAAAATCTCCCATCTGTACAGCACTTTGTGGAGAGTGGAAAGAAAAAATACTAACTGTGATTAAAACTGTTGATCTCTTCAGTATATCTGAGGAAACCGTTCAAGAAGAGTTGAAGAAGTGCTCAAGTCTTTGCCTTCCTGGACCAAATGTATTGCTGCTCTTAATTAAGCCTTCAGATTTCAAGGAGGCAGAAAATCAGAGGCTGAAGTTCATCCTGAGTTTCTTTCATGAAGATGCACACAAACACTCAATGGTCATTATAACAAAAAATGAGAAGGGAGATTATTCCTCAGCAAATGAGTTAATTAGGGACTGTAACAACCAGCAGTTAACAATAAATCTTGACAGAAATAATTATCAAGATTTCATGGAACAGATAGAGAGCATAGTGAAAAACAACAGTGGAAAGTATCTGACCTTAAAAACACCTGATTGTTCAAAATCCAGTGTGAACCTGGTTCTGTGTGGGAGGAGAGGAGCAGGGAAGACTTCAGCAGTCAAGGCCATTTTAGGTCAGACTGAGCTTCATTCAGTCTCCAGCTCAGAGTGTGTTAAACATCAGGGAGAGGTGTGTGGACGCTGGGTTTCCCTGGTGGAGCTTCCTGCCTTGTATGGAAAACCTCAGGAGGCAGTGATGGAGGAATCACTCAGGTGTATCTCACTCTGTGATCCTGAGGGTGTCCATGCCTTCATCCTGGTCATACCTGTGGCTCCCCTCACTGATGAAGACAAAGGAGAGTTAGAGACCATCCAGAACACGTTCAGCTCTCGAGTCAATGACTTCACCGTGATTCTGTTCACTGTGGAATCAGATCCTACAGATCCAGCTGTTGATAACTTTGTGAGGGGAGACACATACATCCAGGAGCTCCAACAGCGATGTGGAGGAAGATCTGTTGTTCTCAACATCAAGGACAAACAGCAGATCCCAGAGCTGCTTGATTTTGTGGACAAAATGAATACATCCTGCTACAAAACCAAAACATTTGCACATGCTCAGATAGAGAAAGTCACTCAAGTACAAGCTGAACTTAGAGACCTGAAGAAAAAGATCACTGGTAAGTAATTTTTCAGTTTAATCTTTTTAATGGCTTTGTAGACCTACAGCTGTACTTTCTACTGTTTATCAGCTGATGAATTAACTCCAGGCCTTATTATTCTACAGGTTCAGGTGAGAAGCAGAGCCAAGACTGTCTCAGGATTGTGCTGATAGGAAAGACTGGCAGTGGAAAGAGCTCATCGGGATGCACGATTCTAGGAAGAAAGGAGTTTAAAGCTGAATCGAGTCAAACATCAGTCACCAAATGTTGTCAGAAAGCACACGGTAAAGTGGACGGTCGTCCTGTTGTTGTGGTCGACACTCCTGGACTGTTTGACTCAACTTTGTCAAAGGAAGAAGTTTGTGAGGAGTTGGTGAAATGTGTCAGTCTTCTGGCTCCAGGACCACATGTCTTCCTGTTGGTGTTACAAGTTGGTCGACTAACACCAGAGGAGAAGGAGACATTAAAACTCATCAAGGAAGTCTTCGGGAAGAATTCAGAAAAGTTCACCATCGTTCTTTTTACAAGAGGAGATACGCTGGAACATGAGGAACTGACATTAGGAGAGTACATTGAAAGAAAATGTGATGATTCCTTTAAGAAGCTGATCTCTGACTGTGGAGGAAGATGCCATGTATTCAATAACTATGATAAACAAAACCGCAAACAAGTCAGTGAGCTGATAACAAAGATCAGCACTATGGTGGGAGAAAATGGAGGCAGCTGCTACACCACAGAGATGTTCCAAGAGGCTGAAGCAGCGATACAAATGGAGATGGATAAGTACCTCAAGGAGAACAATGAAAAAATGCAGAAAGAGAGGGAGGAGTTGGAAAGAAAGCACAAGGAGGAAATTGAAGAAATGGAAAGACAAATGGAAAAACAGAGGGCAGAAACTGAAGAGGAAAGAAAACAAAGAGCCCAAGAAATCAGGGAAATGGAGGAGAACATCAACAAGGAGCGTGAACAGAGGAAGAAAGAACAGGAAACGAGAGAAGAAGAAGAGAGGGAAAGAAAAACAGAGGAAGAAATTCAGCAACAAGAGTGGGAACAAAAACTAAAAGCTTTGGAGGAACAAATAAAAACACAATCAGAAGAAAAAGGAAGCATTACAGAAAAGCTGTTGCAGAATAAAAAACGCATGAGAAAAAAGAGAGATGCTTGGGAGCAAGAACGAAAAGAATGGTGGGAGGAACGACAAAAACAGGCTGAAGAAAGAAAACAGGAGGAGCAAAGAAAGTTCGAAAGTCTCCAGAAAAAATATGAGCAGGAAAAAGCAAAAAGAAAAGAAGAAGATCAAATCCGAAAAGAACAGGAAGAGAGGGAGAGAAAAGAATTAGAAGAAAAATATCAGGAAAAACTTGAAATAATGAAAACAAACTATGAAGAAGAGGCCAGAAAACAAGCTGAAGAGTTCAATGAATTCAAAGAAACATACACCAAGAACTTTGAAGCTCTGGTAGAAAAGTTTAACGATGAACTGAAGGACCTGAGGCAAAAATATGAAGGGCAAAAAAGTGACTACGCACTTTTAAATGAGCTCTCCAGCCACAAAGAACAACAACTGAAAGATGAATTAAAAGAACTAAAAAATAAATTGGAACAAGAAGAAAAACACATCAAAAAGAAATACAAGAACAACTGCAGAGTAGCTTAACAATCCTTAATTTAATTTCCTATCAGCATTAGTGAGTCTGTCACAGCTGCCATTTAATTATCATGCAGAAGTTGAAAGTAAGGATTTTTAATGTTTTAAAAAAGTATCTTTCCTCCTACTAGAACATGTTTGTGCACAGCTTGCTCCCTCCATGTTGTGGGCTTATGATGCTTAAACAGGTGGAGCCTTGAATGCATTTTTCTGGATCGGACCCTGAATGACTGCAGCTTTGTTTCAAAACACCAGCTGAACTCGATCCACCTTCCTCTCCTGGCTTCTACCACATTTACTAGCAGTTAGTTCTTCCAAGAGAAGTAAGAAGAGTAACTGTGGACATTAAGAAATCCAACTTTGGACATTAAGAACTCCAGGAAGTCTGATAGCCTTTTTTTTTTTTTTTTAGGATTTAGGAGTTTAGGCCAGTAACTTGTCATTTGTTTGTCCTTTGATTTATTGCCTTTCTACTGTTGAAGATTAATGTTAAAAAGTGGACTTTCCTTTGCTACCTGAACTGCTACAGACTTGTTGTTTATTTTATTATAACAAACTGATATTCACACTTTCTTTGTTACATTTTTTAAGTGCATTTTTTAATATCTTTACATGTGATTTGTATCCGCGCTATGTTTTCTGAATACACAAAAGGTATGAATTACTGGAGGTCTTCATTGCATGTGAACAGATGGGCAAATGTATTTAGTACATCCATGTTTTTTTGCTCTGCCTGTGTAAATTATGAGATGATTAGTATTTAAGCTTGACAACAACTGCAGATACACTAGAGCAACTCAGCAGATGGCTTGAGACTAACCCAGGGGTAGGGAACTCCAGGCCTCGAGAGCCGGTGTCCTGCAGGTTTTAGATGTGTCCCTGATCCAGCACACCTGAATCACATATAGAAGTCATTAGCAGGACTCTGGAGAACTTGACTGCAGACTGAGGAGGTAATTCAGTCATTTGAGTCAGGTGTGCTGGATCAGGGACACATCTAAAACCTGCAGGACACCGGCTCTCGAGGCCTGGAGTTCCCTACCCCTGGACTAACCTATAGTCAGTTCTGGATCTTAGAACTTGAGCTGAACCAAGAGTACTGAGAACCTACTGGATTAGGGCTGTAAAGATACCAAAAGCCACAGTTTAGTGGATATTGTTTGGTTCATTTGCATATGAAATAGTTATTCCTGGATCAAATGATTATTTATGTGAGTAAAACAAATAAATTAGAACTTCTCTATTCTGTGCAAACAATAACAAAAATAACTTTCAATGAACACAAAAGCCACATTTGACTAGAAAACAGAAAATTGATTAAAAAATAACTGATGATCACTTGATCAGTGTAAACTCCATATCATTTGAGAGGTGTGTTATTGTTTCAATACTGCAACACATTCCTCAGAAAGTAAAGCAGATGCAATAATGCTGTTCTGTTGAGATTCATGAGAACAAAATTACTCAGTATCTGCATATCACCTTATCACCTCATGGTTATTTATTCCCAATATTGTGGCAGTTCCTGATTTTCAGCAGGTCAGACCTGCAACCCCCCCGGACTAATCAGCAACAGCTGGTCATACTGTAAGCTAACATTATGCCACCTAATGTTAGGTTGAATGTCCTAAAAATCACACTTTCCCCTGATGAAGTTTATCTGCCATGTGTCCGAGTCATCCACAACATTAGATCCACCCAGGGGTGAAAGTAGTTTTAATTTTTTTTTCACCTTACTGTTGTCTACCTGTATAAGGTAGAAATTAGAAGCACTTGACAATGTGGAATATATTTTTTTCATATTTTTTCAGTTGTTAAGGAACTTATTGTTTACACACCAGGGTTATAATAGTTTTGGATTTTACATTATAGTTTAGTTTTAGTTAGTTTTTACTCTTTTCTTTTTTCTCTAATTCAGTTTGTTGCATTTAGTTTTGTAAGCCCATAATACAATTTTAGTTAGTTATTGTTTTTGCCTTTTAATTATCGTTATTATTTATTTCAGTTAACAAAAATCTTTTTTCAATTTCAGTTTTGGTTATTTTGTTCGTTTTTGTTAACTATAATAACCTTGTTGCACTCACTGTACACTTAACACAACTGATGACCATCTCCACGCATTCTGGCTCTGTCCACCAATAAAAAAACTTCTGGAAAGAAATAATCAGCAAACATTTCTGTTTTGATTTCATTTGAATTAAAAATTTGACAATTCAGTTGTTTTCGCAGTTTTTATTGTTGTTGAAATTGAGCAGAATAACACGAAACACTATTAGTTAATCTCGCTTTACTTTCAATTGGGATATTTTGTAACAAGCAGACAGACATTAAATGTAGCGGTGAACATTTTAAAGGTTGGCCGTTGACAAACGCCTCGACCTCCGAGGGGAGAGAAGCTAGAGAATTGAGGCTCCGGCATAGCACGAACAGTACAGAAACAATTTGAAATGAGAAAAAAAAGCTATTTATTAACTGATGAAGTTATGTTTTAGACTGCTTATTGCTAGTGGATCTGTTCTGACCCAAAGTTCAGCTGTGACTATTTCTGAATGACGGTTTTACAGCAGACAGCTGCTCCCCCTCTTCCAGGTACTGCGTACTGGCGCAGAATGTTTTAGTGGTACGCAGTAATGAACTGTACCGGCTTACTTTCACCCCTGGATCCACCTGGAAGAAAGTTGCAGGAGCTTCGAGCTAACAATGGCTAACTGCAGCGCTTACTAAAACAGCAGCGGTTACTGACAGAGAAGTCCTGGAAATCCCCAACAACTCACCTCAGTGTCACTGCCGTCAGACTGACCTCTATACTGTGGTTATCGTTTAACCATGGTGAACCGTAAAACCTCTATACTAGATGAAGATGTCTGTGAGCTTCAGTTAGATCCAGTTTAATACAGGATTAGCATCACTTGGAAAGAATTTGGAATGACATTTATCAAAATCATGTTGGACCAAGTTGAAATTGCCATCTATTATTATATAATCACACCTGATATTGTCCCTTGCCATACACCTGAGATAGAAACACTGGGCATACCTTATCCACCTGTGATCTTCAGCTGAAATGTCTCTGTAGCTGGCATCCATTTCATCCAGGAGGCTGATGATCGTACACCTTCCATCTCCAAGCTGAAAACATTCCTCAGTGGAGTTGAGGTACAGTGAGAAAGGTGGGAGGAGGAAAAGGGAGATCATTCTTCGATGGTCTGCAAACCAGTGTGTGATGGCATGTGAATGGTGGAATGCTATATTGTCCTGTGAAATCACAAATGTCCTCATGTTTCCTCCCGCCTGCTCCCATTCTGCTTCTGGCACCAGTTGTTGGTTGAGTTCTTCCAAAAGCAAAAGAAGTGTCAGAGGGACCAATCTGGCATTTGTGAAGGACCAAACAGCACCTGACATTGTAGCTCACGCTGTGATATTTACTCCTCTCTGACCCTACAGTACATCAGTAGTGGCTCTTTTCCCAATGATATTTCTACCACATTGACGTGTTCTGGTTAAATCCTGCCTTGTCCACATAGATGAGTTCTGTGGGGTCTGATCAGCTTCCAACTCCATGACTCCAAGAAATCAAACAGTACATGAACACACTTCCAGTCTGTCCTGCTGGATTACTGTAACTCATGTTTCCATGCAGGGTGGCATAGTGTGAAACTCACTATATTACAAGATATAACAGGATAGATACCATACCTGGACATAACCCTCTCACTGTTTCTTTCAAAGGAACTGTGTACAACTGTTTGATTCCAACTTTAGTCAGAGTGAGGGCAATGGTTGTCAGGATAATGCTATGCACATTGTGAAATAACTAGTTATTTTCTATTATTTTGGATTGAATTTCTCTGTTTTATTCCATTGTCAGCAATGATCCTGTCTACAATGCTGCTGGTCTTCACTGGTCTTCCGTTCCCCCAGAAGGAGGAAGACGTTGCTTCCTTTAAAAGAACAAAAATACAACATATGTATCAGCAGTGGGACTGGTGGCCTACAGTTACTGTAGGATATAGCAGCATAAGGAATATTCCTGTCAACTATATTGTTTACCTGTTTGTTAAAACATCAGGATAATGGAAGTGACAGACTGACTGAGGTTAGACTGCACTTTTTCACCAGCCTCCCTCAGGGGCACACCATGGTTCATCACATGGTCTGTGATGGTGGCTCTGATTTCATCGGTTGTTATTACCCTGTGTTGCTCACTCCCTCTGCTCCTGCACCCACACTGACCAAACCTGTTACAAACAAGCCCTCGTTTTATGTCCCTGACAGTCTGTGACTCCAACTGGGATTTTAATCAGCTGTGGCTGATCTATTACTGCATTTTATTTCGGTGATTTGTACATTCAAAAATGTGTCTGAATTTTAATAAATTTTTACCTGCTGTATTTTTTTGCAGTTCTGTGTGTTTTATATTATACAGAAAATGTATGTTAAGAAAAATGTAAATTGGTGGCATTTTGTAAAAAAAACAACATGAATTGTATTATTGAAATAGTCGACAACAGACTGAAGTTGAGTTAAATGTGTTTAGTTTTGAAAATGTGGATACGGATTGGACAAAAGGAGCTGGGACTGAAAACAGTTCAGCTGAGGATGAGATCTATGTTTACCCACAGATTTACTGCTCATGCGTTGTGTGTATAAAAGAGAATTATATAAACATTACATACATTTCACCTGATAATTAAAGCTTTAAAAGTATAATATGGATTAAAATACAATATACAGTAATAATAATATTATTATCATAATAATATAATAATAATATTAACAGTTTTTGAAGTAACCATATTAAAACTGAGCTTGCACACTTTAAATGAAACTAATATGTCAGTTATGAATTCTATATTTTTAATTATTTTACATTTTACATAGTAAACTAATTTTAAATGAGTTGAAGGACGTTTACGGCACATTTTGTTCTTCTATGGAAACCTCGTTAATAGATCCTGTTAGAGAGAGAAACGTCGCCCCCTGCTGGAGACTGCTGCATACTGCGGGGGGTTTGGTCTTGAATTTGCAGAAAGTGAAATATTAGGAAATATTGAAATATTGTCTCATGACCCTTTTTTTCCTTCAGTCAGCAACCAGCTGATTCATTTCCTGTCACATAACAAAGAGATCACGTTTGAGTTTAGAGTAAACAAAAATCTAAAATCATCTCACAAAATGAACAATGTTGGAGAAAATCTTCTTTTATTTTATTATCTCTGTGGTAAATAAGCTCATATATTTTAATGCATATTTTAATGCATTAAATGCATTAAACTGTTGTTTGCGCTTATGCGCCGAATGACAGTTCAGAGTACCCACCCTATTTGGAGTCGCTGGGCGGGGTGCTGGAGAGTATTCCATCTGGTGAAAAAAATACATAAAAATTTAAATATTTCTGAGGGAAAGAAAAGGAGTTTATGGAAATGTAATGATTCAAATGATCATGACGAGAACATGATCCACACATTTTCTTTTCTTCAGCTTGAGCTACTTTAATTTTTGATGTTTTGAATAGAGCATAACTGCTGTCTTCTAAACACATGTTTAAGTGTTTTGCTTTTGTCAGCTGGATTTGTAAATTAAAGCTTTTTTTATATGATAATTTTGAATTTGTATATTTAAACATTTTCAGGAAACTTGCCTTATGACTGAGTCATCAGCCCAAAAAGTTTCTATCCATAAATATGAGTTTGCAACAAATGTGCATTAAACTTTTCAATACATATTCTAAAAATGATATGATATTTTCTAAGTGTGAGCCTGAAATCTCCATCTCAGCAACACTTTTATTAATATTTTTCCTGATCTGTTGGTTTTTATTGAAGAGTTTGTTCATATCACTCAAAGAGTTCAGTCCCATAAAACTGCAGTAAAACTAGCTTTGAACCCAACTTTATGATCAGGCTTCTGTTCTTAGAAATTATGGAAATTTCAGCGTATTTAGATAACTAATGCCGCATTTGCAGATTTAAATATAAATTTTCAGAAAACTTAATACAGGAATGTAATATAAAAAGTTGTTTTACTGTTTTGTTTTGTGGAAGTTTATAAGTTCTGAGTATTTAGTCTCACTTTGTTGTCCTAATTTCTTCTTTTTTCCAGCCAAGAGCCATCATCACACCGAGGGACACCTCTGCATCCTGACATACATAATCAGCATACTTAATAAACAGTGTAATGCTTACTGAATACATACTGAATACGGAGTACAAATACTTTGTTACTGTACTAGTAGAACTGTAATAGTAGAATTTTTACCCAAAATTTGTGTAAAAATGTAGTGAGTAAAAATATTTTCTATTCCTTAATTTTCAAAACCGACTTGTTACTTGAGGTTTAACATCTGAGGGAAGATTTTATTTCTGCGCCTTCAAACATCAAACTGATCTGAGCCTAACTGGAGGAACAATAACAAATAAAATATTGATATATTATACAGATATTGGTTCTGTGTATGATGTGAAGTTATGTTTTTTCATATTATGAAATGACCTGCAAAACAAACTGAGGTATACTGACTCTGTTATTCAAAGGTTGCACTGAAATACTGCAGTTTAGTGCAGGATAAACAGGTTAGCTTGTTGTACTGCAGTGAATTTTCACAGCTGTGGTGTTCAAGCTCATTGTTAGGTTCCATCCAGTGTAGCAGAGATGAGTTTGACTTTAAGCTGATGATGCTGAAATTCATTCACTGAATTCAACCTTTATGCAAACTGTATGCTGTCAGTATAAAGACAGTATAAACAGCATACTGTCAGTGTATGAGAGGGAAATCAGCCAAGGTAGCTCGTGAAATATTGGGTTACATCTTTCTGAATTCAGTTCATCCACAAAGAGCAGCAGCAGCAGGTCAGCTGATCACAGCCTGCACACAAAGAAAATCTACTGGAGCTCACACAAAGTTATGATTCTGTTCACCAAGTGGAGCCACAACTGATCTTAGGGTTCGTCCACCTTCTGAATCCCACTTTAACCCCTCATTTTAATTTAGCAACAGGAAGATGGAAACGCTGTGCTAATGTTACACAACTGACAGCTTTTAAGTTAGAGTTCATTTAGACTGAAGTCAAACGTGAAAACCAGAGATTTAATAAAAGTTATGCAGCATAATTATGTTAGTTTTGTAAACTTGCTGCCATGGTTATCCTCTGTAAATTGTAATTTGTGTAGCTCATGTTGTTGGGGAGTAGATAATGACTGATTTTATTTGAGGCCTTTTAGTATTCATGTTAGGTTGTTTTTTCACAGGCAGCTCAGCACATGTTTGATGTCTTTTAGAAAAAGACCACGAGGCAGCTGCATATCTGTGTTGACCCATGTGCTGGTTTCTTACCTCTCCACTCCACTTGGTCATCCTTTGAAGTGAACACAGGAACTGCCGAAGCAGTGCCAGCCCATCTGGATTCTTTATATGATCAAAATCATTATGGGATGTATCAAGTATGAATGAATGGAGGGGTGTTTCAAAGTGAACAGTGAGCATGAAAGGAGCATAAATATCAATCCAAGGCATTTACCTCTAAACACCCACACAGCACAAGAAATCACATGATCACACACCAATCAGTTAAAACTGTTTTGGCAACGTTAGGCAAGAGGTTTTAATGTGGTGGTAATACACATCTACAAATTATTTAAGTGTTTCTACATACAAGTACACTAGTATTTACATTTAAAAATGCAAATACTAGCATTTTCATCTGAAATAGTTTTTATAAATAAATATGGAAACAAATCACCTTTGATTGTAATTCTTGTATTTCATAGTTATGATAAATAAATAATCATAACATAGTCATATTTGATATACTTTATATTTGTCTGAACTCTTCACTGCTTATCTAAGTCAGGATCATCTTTGTGATGTGGTGCACTGTGGATGGTCTATCCAGTCTGTCACAGGGCTCACACACATTTAAACACAGTTTGAAAGCCAAATTAACCTAAAAGCATGAAGCCAGAGTCCTGCAGGCACAGGGAGAACGTTCAAATTCCACAGAGAAAGGTTCCTACTGGACTTTGAACCCAGGACCTCATTGACTCTGTTGCTCCTAGTAAATTTAAATCTGTTAAACATAGAGCTGAGCCTTGGCTAAATGATGCCACTCGTGTACTTAGGAGACAATGCCGTAAAGCCGAACGTAAATGGAGGAAAGATAAATTGTTAGTATCTCTGGAAATACTAAGAGATAGTCTTGCTCAGTATCAGAGATCAGTTAAGGAGGCAAAGTGTCAGTTTTTGTCCAACCTAATTTCAACCAGCAATCATTCACCCAGGGTGTTATTTCATTTAATCGACTCTGTTCTTAATCCTCCAACCCCGGTTTTACTTGAGGCATCAGTCTCAACGTGCGATAGTTTTCTTTCATATTTTATTGAAAAAGTGGCATCTATAAGGAAAGGTTCTGGCACGCCGAATAGTTCTGATCTTTCTATTAGTCCTGTTTCAGCTGTTTTTGAGCAGTTTGAACCAGTGTCCTTTTCTTTCTTGAAGGAGTTAATTCACCATATGAGACCTACCAACTGCCCTCTGGATTGCCTCCCCTCTAAATTAATGAAGGAGGTTTTTAACACTGTTGGTTCTGTACTTGTAACTCTTATGAACTCCTGCCTTAATTTAGGAACTGTACCTAGTGCTTTTAAACATGCCGTTGTGAGGCCTCTTCTTAAAAAGCCTCACCTTGATTCATCAATCTTATCTAATTTTAGACCGATTTCTCATTTACCTTTTCTCTCAAAAGTTTTAGAAAAGATTGTTTTTACACAGTTACAGGGATTTTTAGACTCAAATGCTATTCTCGAAAAATTTCAGTCGGGTTTTAGATCGAGGCATAGTACTGAGACCGCCTTATTGAAAATACATAATGATATTGCTGTGTCTGTAGATAGTAAGTGCCCTGTGGTCCTGGTTTTATTAGACCTTACAGCAGCTTTTGACACGGTCGATCATTCTATCCTTTTGTCTCGTTTGAAACATCTTGTTGGTATTCGTGGCACTGCACTGAAGTGGTTCATTTCGTATCTGACAGATAGAACATTCTCTGTCATGATTAACAACATATCTTCCTCTTGTGCTCCTCTTCTGTGTGGAGTACCACAAGGCTCCATCCTCGGTCCTCTTTTATTTTCCCTATATATGTTGCCATTAGGGGAGGTTATATCTGCGCATAACATGTCCTTTCACTGTTATGCAGATGACCTTCAAATCTATTTGTCTCTCAAACCAAATATTACTAACGCGGTTTTATCTTTTGTAGACTGCATAACTGCTGTTAAACAGTGGCTGGGTGAAAATCTTTTGTTTTTAAACCATCAAAAGACTGAATGTATCTTATTTGGTGACGTTGCAACCACAGACATCAGTGCCCTGCCTTTTAAGTTAAACAAAACAGTTAGAAACCTCTGGGTAATATTTGATCAGGAGTTTAATTTTGATAAACAAATCAACTCTGTAGTCAAATCTAGTTTTTATCATCTGCGTTTGCTGGCTAAAGTCAAATCTTTTGTAAACCGCACTGACTTAGAGAAGGCCATTCATGCATTCGTCAGTTCTAGACTTGATTATTGTAATGGTCTTTATATTGGTGTCCACCAGTCTTCCCTAAGACGACTTCAGCTTGTCCAGAATGCAGCTGCTCGCCTTTTAACCGGCACCTCTAGACGTGAGCACATTACCCCAGTTCTATTCTCTTTGCACTGGCTTCGTGTCCGTTTTAGAATTGAGTTTAAGATCTTAATGTTTGTTTTTAAAGCATTAAATGGGCTAGCCCCTCCATATTTATCTGAGCTTTTAAGTTTTCCTGTACATAGGAGATCTCTGAGGTCATCCAGTTACCTTTTATTAGACGTTCCAAGAACTAGGTTAAAACACTGGGGTGATCGGGCCTTTTCAGTGGCAGCACCCCGACTCTGGAACAACCTCCCGTTAGATCTTCGATTAACTTCTGGCCAGATAAATTTTAAATCTAAGCTTAAGACTTATCTTTTTAGACAGGCTTTTAATACTATGTAGTGGAATGGCATTTTTTGGTGTTTTTTTGTTTTTGTTTTTGTTTTTGTTTGTTTCGGTGTTTTGTTCTTTGTGTATTTCTTCAGTGATGTAATTTTTATTGTATTTTTCTTTGATGCAATTTTTACTGTAAAGTGCTTTGGTCACCTTAGTTGGTTGTTGTTGAGCGCTATATAAATTAATAAATCAATCAATCAATCAATCAATCAATCAATCAATCAATCAATGTGAGATAACAGTGATCCCTGCAAGTTTATTGGGTACGTAGCTCTTAACCCTTGCTGGTGTGTCAAAATGACATCACCAATTTAAGATGATGTAGTAACAGGATGCAGCCTCACTGAGTCTCCATTGCAATGTACTAATGTGTTCACAGATCAGGTTAAACCAGATTATGATAAATAATTTATGCTTTTCCCTGAATATTTTTGTCAAGTTTGATTTGTGTTTGGTAAATGGAGAAACAGTAAAAATAGGATATTTGCTAGCAAAAAGTGCTGGAGAGTGAAAAGTACAAAATACACACACAAACATGACACCCTCTTTCCTATTGATGTAAAAATGCACTACATCAACCGTGTGACATTTGGTTGCTGAGGAACGGAAACGAAATGAAAGAGAAACAGCGATATTAATAGCTCGTTTTGAAATTTGAGAGATTTTATCATCTTTGGAGTTTATAGTTGGTGTGTAACTGTAGTGTGTTTAGTGTGTTGTGTAGTTATGGGCGAGGCAGATGCTGCCAAAAAGCCACCAAAGGCAGACTCCAATGTAAACGCTGTCTCCAGATATACAACAGGAGGAGTGCTTATTTGGGAGATGCTGTAAGGCTTCTTGGAATTCAGACATTGAAAGAGGTGAATCCAGAGCCATAACCTGTTCTTCATTTAGCTTTGGTAGATTTATATTGTTAAGAAATTCCTCAATAGCACCATCAGATGGATTAATCTGTGATGAATATAAAGTTTCATAAAAGTCTTTAAAGGATTTTTTTATTTGTTATGGGTCATGAGTAATGTTCCCAGTTGAGTCTTTAATAAAATAAATAGCTGTTTTTTTTTCTTATTTAGTTTTAACTGGTTAGCCAGGAATTTTCCAGATTTATTTCCATGTTCAAAATTTTCCAAACGCAGCCTCTGCAACAGCAATTATGTCTTCTTATCAATGATTTAATTTAATTCCAGTTTTAGCTTCCTCAGGTTGTTGATTGTATGTTCCTGTGATGAGGCAGCATAGGCAGTTTCTAAAGATTTAATTTTCTGTTCTAATTCTAACACAAGTGTTTTTCCTTTATTTTTCTTATGCGAGCAGTAAGATATTATTTTACCCCTCATTACTGCCTTTCCTGCTTCCTAAAGCACACATGGTGATAGTCCAGGAAGATCATTATTTTCTAAATATGCTGACCACTCCTTTTTGAAATAATTAATGAAATCTTGTTCTTTAAGTAATGATGTATTAAATCCCCAGTTCCTGATTGGTGGTGTGACTCTTTTCTGTGTCAGAGACATAGACACCGGTGCATGATGTCAATGATTGGATGCATAAATTCCGTTAAAATTAACTCCCTCCTTAGATTTTTGTATTTATGTCAAAATCTTCCTATTTATCTCATGGCAGGCTTTTTTAAAGACTTGGACTCGATCATTCAATCGTATATATGGAATGGGAAAAACGCTAGGATTCCAGAAGCCAAGGGAAACATTACTATTGGTCGGCCAACATCAGAGCGTTGATGTACTGGCAACAGGGGTTCCCGGATAGGTTGAATCCCCCTTGTGGCTTAGCGAATAATTCCTCCTTACCAGCCATGTTGTTTGCCAATTTTGAAAAACCAGAATACTATAAGAATCTGAGCTTTGTGTTAAAACATGAAGTAAGAATCCTGAATCAGATCAGGAGTTTCCTAGCACTACCAAATATACCAGCACAGATGCTGACTTGCTTTAATCACAGTTTTTCGCCTCCTTGGCAGGACTAAGTTTATCACAGCTGGAGGCAAAAGGGCTTGGTGTGAATTAAGGATATGTATATTAGCAATAAGTTTGCGTCATTCAGCCTATTGAAAGGTAAATATAATCTATAATCATTTCTTTTGATATCTGCAGGTTAGGCATTTACTACATTCAGTCAAAAATTTTGAATTTTGACACTCTTCCGCTGGAGCATGGCATTTATGATATCCTAAGGAGCCCCCCCTGACTCCTGGCACCTGATTACAAAAATTGTATGTTTATTTGGTTATAGCACTGTGGCACAAACTACAAAAATCAGGGAGGCCTTGGGGAACGAGTTAAGAATGACAATTTCTGAATCTGGAACAGGTGCTTATCCAAAATTCGCTTCTCTTCAATAAACAGCAGGCATCAATTAATTCAATTTAAAATCACTCACTGGTTACACTATTCTAAGGTCAGACTACACAAGATTTACCCATCTGCTTCACCAATGTGTGACAGGTGTAATATGCCAGAAGGTACGCGGTCCCATGCTTTTTAGTCCTGCCCTTCGCTAACTGGCTTCTGGTTGAAAATATTTGACTGGTACTCCAAGGCGTATAAGACCCCTTTACAGCCCGAACCAGGTCTTTGTCATGGTCCTGGGCCGTCTGCCCAGCATTTTGTGTTTAGTTTTATTTTCCCTGAGTTTTGTTATTTCCCAGTTTGTTTTGCTACTTTTGTTCCCTTTGTCTCTGTCTCCCCTGCTTCCATGGTCTTGTCTGTTTTGTCATTTTGTCTTGACCCTGACCTCCTGTGTTTTCATGTTGAGTTTTTCCTAGTGTTGTGACTAGTCTGCGTGTACCTTGGTTAGTCACTTCCGGTTTTATTTTGCCAGTCTTGTGTTCCCTGTGCTTTGTGTTTAGTTTTGCTTCCCCTATGTTGTTAGTCTCATTTGCTTCACCTGCTGTGCCCTGCTGTTTCCTCTTGCCCTGATTACCTATTGTGTATTTAAGCCCTCAGTTTTCATCTGTCCTTTGTCGCATTGTCATCATTGCTCCCTATTCTGTGTGTCTCCCTGTTCCTCCCCAGTTTCAATCTAGCTTTGGTCCCAGTGTAGGTTTGTTTTTGTTTTCTGTCTCATCATCATCATAATAAACCACTTTAAGTTAACCCCTGCTGAGTCCTGCATTTTGGGTCTAACCCCTCCAGCCACACAGCCCGACATGACAGTCTTATGATCTTTGGATGCTCCCAAACGCTGGGGACTATACCTGCTACAGTGCAGCAGCCACTGGAACTAGGACTGATTGTTGACAAGAGACTAATCTTGAGAGACTGGAAGTCTTCTGGTCCTCCTTCCTTCCATTCATGGGTGACTGACATGATGTCCATAATACAAATGGAAAAACTAAAGATACTATTTCGTGTTACTATTTCGTCCCTTTTGAGAACACTTTGCTAAGGCCCGATTAAGCTAAACAGACAACAGACTGAAACTCCAAAGACTCTTCCCTCTGCCACCTTCAATGTGTGTGTATATATATATATATATATATATATATATATATACACTTTGTGTACTCGATTTGTTAAATGCAATGTTTAACACTGTGACCTGTGCATCTGGGCCCTGTTTGCTTATTTATTTGTATGTTTTAAACTTTAAAAACTTTACATTTTTATATATATACATACACACACATATATATATATATATATATACATACAGATTTTACATGCAGAAAATTAAAGATGTTCAATATTTGGACGATGTGCTGCACTCATTTTAATGAGTTTCCTTATCTTTCTCTTTTCTAAACACTCTTTCATCATGATAGTAAACTTTAAAAGCTTTTGTTGTATATTTGTTGATAGTTGTGTTTATTCTTTATCTCCTGGTTTTCTTTTTTTTGTGGTTAATAGCTCACATTATCCAGGTTTCAAACCGTTTCAAAATGTACTGCTTTCAGTTGCTGGCTGCTTAAAACGACAAACCTCCTCCCATATCAGTCATTTATGAATCTCTTTGTGTGTGTGTGAATGTATGTGTGTGTGTGTGTGTGTGTGTGTGTGTGGGGGGGGGGGGTCTCTAGTGAATTTCAACACATTCTGTTTTTCAAGAAATGAATTGAATACTAGAATTAAAGATCTCAGCATGTCTCAGTATTTTTTTGCCAAATTACTTTTTGTTTCTCAAAAAAAATATCTGCAGAAAAAAAATTGATGGTAGCTTTTATAGTTTTATGTTGGTATTTTAGTTGTTGCGGGAAAACTCAAATGTTACCTGTCAGTCTGAGCTTTGCCTCTTTTGCTTCCTTCTCAAAATCACACATTACATCCATAAAAGGGCAAACCAACATAAACAGAGGCGTGATTCCCTGTACAGGTAAACTGAATTCTAAATAAGCATGTCTTTTATAACAATCTGCATACCTACAAACCCGTTCTGCAATGCTATACAGTATCAATGCTGGATGTCCTGAATGAGTTCTGCTGCTCATGAGTTCATTCATCATCAGATTTGGACGGTTTAGCTTCCACCGTTTCTTTCTTCTGACCAAGATCCAAAGTGTTTCCAAATGTGACCGAGTGTTTAAATCAGTCTCTCTGGAGCTGAGGTGGGCTCTGACCTCTGCCATCGTTACCATGTGGTTATTATTAAATTATTCGGTAACGCTTTCTTTTACGGCCCGCCCTTAGGCCGTAACTATCCTGTAAGTAAATTTTAGTTATGTGGAATTACGCCGTAATTATTTTTAATTACGCCATTAATTCCAGTTATGCATAATTTAACAGTTATCAACCTGAAAAGCCTCTAATTTTAATATAGTCGAAAAATGTGTTACCATTTTATATTGTAAGCATGTATTTATCATGTCATGGTTCATGGCAGATGTTTTAATATTCAATGTCTTTTATTTTCACAATTTGATATGAAACATTTTGCCTTTCCAGTCTACTTGCAATACCATCATAATTTGGAGCTAAGTCTAATCTTTTTGTATTTACATTAAGTTCAAACAGTCAAAATAAATACAACATTCTAATATCAGCACATGCATATGTAGTTTATTTACAAGTGAAATCAATTCAGCCTTATTAAAAATAAATACGGCGTAATTAAAAATAATTCAGCCTCAGTAAAATTAATTACGGCGTAATTAAAAAATAATTACGGCATAATTAAAAATAATTATGGCGTAATTAAAAATAATTCAGCTTTAGTAAAAATAATTATGCCGTAATTAAAAATAATTACGGTGTAATTCCACATAACTAAAATTTACTTACAGGATAGTTACGGCCTAAGGGCGGGCCGTAAAAGAAAGCGTTACCAATTATTCCAGGCCTAAATTGTTTTTTAAGACTGAAAAAAAGGGACCATGGATAAAAATAACTTTGATTCCTAATCAGTTTATGTGACACTTTGGTTAAGGGCCTTGAATTAAAGCTGAAAGTCTGCAGTTTGAGTTCAAATCCACTGTGGTGGTATACAGAGTCATTGTCCAAGTACTCATGGATCTAATGACAAACATCCACTGCTTACTGTTCTTAAATGTATAAAAACAGGCTGCAAGAGTTACTAGAACCAAAAAAAAGAGTTTTTAATACTCAATAAAAAAACAGGACAAGCATTATGAACTACCTGCACCGACAGCCTAAAGATGCTCTGACACTTCCACACAGTATGAAGTACTGCAGGTGGATATTGCTCCATTACAGACTGGATGTGGTGGTCAGTGTTACTCAGGAGACAAATACCTGCCAATAGTACTGCTTTTTTCCACAACTTAGTATTAATTTTAAAATCAATTTTTGCATTTTATTATATATTCAAATGTAGATGGTTTCCCCATTCTGATCCCACATAAACTGACAGATACTGCAATGAAACACATGAAAGTTATAATAAATATAAATATAACCTTCTGTATACATGCCAGTGAATGCAAGTTGGGTTTCAGTATCTTGCCCAAGGATACTTTGGCATGCAGGCTGGGGCAGTCAGGGATTAGTAGGTGACCCCTTGGGCTACAGCCACCCATACAAACAAATGTTACTGGGAACATCAACCTGATAGCCCCTTGGGCAGCTGTCTATCCAGGAAATGCCCGGGCAGGGTGCCCACACTGAGAGCTACTGAGGACATGCGGTCCTGCTGTGGGAGGATATGAGAATCCACATTTGTCATTCTGCCCCCGTCGGCTGTGTGAGAGCAGAGTAGACCACCTCCCTGCAACGGGGGATGGTAGGACAGCTAGGACACTTTCACCCAGGGGGTGAAAAGGGTCGATGGTCCAATATATTTTTTTTTCTGAAGACGTTCTGGAAGTAGTTGCAGAGCAGTTAAATTTATATGCCATTCAGTGTGACACAAACGCGCTCCATAACCTCACTACTAAAGGTATGTTCTTCTGGCATAATTTTAATTTCACTTTCAGAATGTGTGTGATGGACTGGCCTATATATATAGGACAGCTTTCCATTCTAACTGTTCACTCATAACACTTTTCTATGCAGGACTGACTTCAGCAGGTGAGTGGAATCAAACTAAATACCTTCAAATAGAGTAAAGTTTGTGTTTCTGTGATGTGGACAGATAAGCTGAGGTATGAGATCTCACTTAAACATCAAAATTCAGGAATAGGATAAATCTCATTAAAGATAACACAGAACACAGTCAAAGTTAATTGAAATGTGTTAATTTTCAGTAGTCTCACAAGAATCTGAAAGGGTTTTTTAGACATATAGTTTATTTTAAGTCTTATTCAGACATAATTTTTTGATAGTGTACATTAGTACAGTTCAGAAACATCCAATAGTCATAGGTTTAATGTCTGAATAAATATATGAATTTAAATAAATAAAAAATATATGAATTAGATCAGATAATGTGCAGCATTTTAGCCTTGTGTCCTGAGCAATCTGAGCAGAAAGCAGATCTTTGCTGTCCTGTTCTTTGACAGGCAACTTACAGCAACTTGTAACAGCATTGGCACAGATTTCGGTGCCATGGATATCCCAACCATGAATGAAAATAGCTAAATAGCTGTAAACGAAGGTCTTTCAGGAAGTCTATTTCAAACTAATCATTTTTCAGCACAATAGAATAATTTCATAGTTTGTGTTTTGTGGGAGGGAAACTTCTGTTTTTTCCACCTGGGAACGGTTAGCTTTCTGTTTCACTTTTGATTGCATGGCAACTAGAATTTCAGCTGTGAGTAAAGCCGGTTCACAGAAAGCCACCAAGAGTTTCAGTCTCGCTTGAAGCAAAATTTTGCATCATTAAAGCATAGTGTGAGCTGAGGCATACATTTGTGGTGTTTGCATTAGCACTGGCAGAGATAACAATGAAGTGTGTGTAAAAATGTTACAGTTTAACACAAAATGTTCTTTTTTCTTCAGCTCCATAAAACCCAGCAGACGGTCTCATCTTCAGTTCATTGTTTATACGTAAGTCTTGAGACATCATGGGATTGTCATCATCATCACCATCTTCTTCTTGTGAGTCTGCCACAGTTTATTAATTTGGATAGCATGCTGTCATTTCTCACTGTCCACAATTTACATTCATAATTAATAATTGGAGACATGCAAAAAAAGAGATACAGACAAAAGCTATTTATTTGAAACAGCCCCTCATTTTTGTTCTCTTCACTATTGATGTCAAACTAAAGCCGCACACACACTGAAGCAATTCGTTCATCGCACATCACCACACATTCCAGGCTCCGGTTGCCTAGGTGACCCTATAACTTATAATTCATCAATCTTTAAGTCAGTGTAGACATACGTCAACATGGGTATGTCATTAAAGCTTTCAAGGCTGATACATTTGTCAAATGGTCTGTACTTTGCTTTTTTAAATCAATATGTTTTCATCCAATAAAATCAAAATCCAAAAAGCCATAACTCTGATGCTGTACCAAGATTAAGATTTTGTTTTCCTGCAGATGCTGGAGGGCGTCGGGTAAGTCAGACTAAAGCTCAGTACATGAAGACTCTGACATGCTACTGACGCTGGTCAGAAAAATCATTTTTTAATAGTGGAAAGTTTTTGTTCTCCTCTTTTCTAATCCTAGGATAACAGGGAACCAGAGCTTGGGGACCTGATTCAGATCTTCCGTGACAACTATCACCACTGGGCCGTGTATGTTGGTGGCGGCTTTGTTGTTCACTTTGTAGTAGGCTGTAAGTCCCCCCATATGACTGTTATCATTCCTGAGTCCAAATCCTAACCTGTCCCAGTATGGAACAAAAATTAGCTGATCTATGACGCTACATTCACAAGAGAAAACAAAAGCTTTATGTTTAGTATATAAACTCTTTATAAATAATCCTCTTTTTTCTTCTGTCACATGTTTTGTACGTAAAGCTGGAGGCTCCATCAGTAACTCTGTCACAGCTGGAAACGGCACTGTGCTGAAGCAGAAGTTGCGGGATGTGGTGGGAAAAGACAAGTGGAAAGTCAACAACAGCCTGGACGAGGAGTATAAACCCCACCCAGCAAATGTTATTGTGAAGAAGGCTAAAGCAATGACGGACAAACAGCTGCAATACGACCTTTTATCATATAACTGTGAGCACTTTGTCAACAAGCTGCGCTATGGTGTGGCTGAATCCCAGCAGGTGGGTTAAACCATGTTACTTCTTTTCAGGTCAGACCGTTTATGGCAGTGACGTGTGGTGAATTTTGTAACGAGTGAGGTATTGACTTGTCTGCAGTTGAATGTTCACATATATGAAGCCAAAATAGAAACTTATATTTCAATTTTAATTATGCTACTGATTAATTATGCTTTAATCAACTCCATACTGTTCAACAATGATGGCAAGAAAAACAAAATATTTAATATAAGGTTTTGGAAGGGGGGGTCTCTCTTTTTAAATAAATTTTAAAAAATGGATTATCTGACCTTTATTTGAAGATGAAGTCCATGCACCTATGCTTCTCCCTATGGGGCAGTACTGCTGCAGCACTGCCCCTTATTGGCGTGGCAGGGTACTTTCTGCCTCACCCTGTGTATTTTCACCGTGCATTTATGACCGATCACAAAGAACAAACATGTCACACACATTCATTCAGCATGTTAGACAGACTGTGGAACATCAGCATTTGTAATCAAACGTGTACATTGGTGATATAAAGAGAGACAGAAATAGGCATGCGCCAACCGCCTGCTTCATTTCTTGTATGAGACACAGCGCCACCAGAGGTGAGGCACAGCACTACACTGGCTCACCCTGCATTTCTTCCATGTGTTTGAAGAGGCAATGCATAAATTTCGTGATTTTGACCAGTGTTGAAATAATTCAGAAAACAGTTTTATAGAACAGTTAAGTGGTCAAATGTATTTTCTCTTATTATTGTTAGTATTTTACTTGTGTTGCACAGTCAGGGGAGGCAGGGGAGGCACAGCCTCCCCTGCCTCCCCTGACTGCACGTCACTGGTTTATGGGTCTACTGTGAAAAAAGGAAAAAGTACCACTATTAGTCTGGGGCTCATTGTTGAGGCACTTTTGTGCATGTGGGTGAGGAGTTTCATTATTAGTACAAGCAACAAATCAAAAAAACACAATTACTATGGTAGGTGATACTTTCTCAGATATAAACTTGATCATACATGACACTGACTGGCAGTGAATTAGAATATGAAGACACAGCAGGAGGAAGTGAACACAAAGGTCTTAGTGTTACTGTAATACCAGCTGAATGGACAGAACCATCTGGCAGAGCAGCAGTGAAGATGGAAATGGATATTCTGCAGGTTATAGCTGATAACTGCAGGTGTGCAGGCTGATTGGAGCAGGGCTGGGAGGGAGAGAGGCGGAGCCACGTCTAAAATTTACAGGGTTCAGCTGAACAGTCAGTTTTGTTTAGGAAGGTTCTTATTAACTGGTGACATTCAGCGGCAGCCATAATTTAAAAGAATTAAGGCAGTTCTGAAGGGCTCCAGCCCCACAACTATAAGGTGTACTTCATAAAGGACAGCAGTAAAGCTGAGTGTACCTGTCTGCCAGAGAGACATCTGCCAGATAATATCAACCCTTCAATGCCTGAACCAAGAAATAATTGCCAGAATATTGGAGTGTTTATTGAACCTTCTGACAAATAATTTTTTTTTATCAATTTACTTACGAGTTTTAATTTGTATCATTTTTGTGACATCTGACGATTACCTGCTTAAGAAATTTATTGTGTAATTCAGGTTTTTCAGGAAGTCTCAAAACTCATGTATCAAATATATTACACTTGGTATTACAGGGTTAATTTATATTATTATGTGTATGTATCATTATTTCATCGTCATTTAAATGCTGTAACAAAATAATTTCCCAAATATGGGATAAATAATTCCTTATGTCTTAATAACAGCTGCTCAAATTCTCTAAATACTAAGGAAAGGTGCTTCAGTGATTCATTTATTACCTCTTTAGCAGAGGACACACTGGATCAACTTCAATGACAGGAAATGAGAGAATGCCCTCCCACAATTCATAGTAATGCACCATGAAAACAATCAGCATGACTAACAAAAATCTCATGTAAATGTTAGTAGTGCGTTTCTTGTTTTATACCCTAACCTGCTGATATATGAATGACAGACTGTGTTCACCTCACAGTGAACTATGAACATTACAGTAGGAGACGAGGACACGAAGGTCCTCATTACACAGGAGGCAGCGTAAGCACCAAGTGTTGAATCCAGTGTGCTAAAGGTCATTAGCAGGTAATCAGCAAGGGGTACACTGATGGAAAGGCCCAAAAAAGGCCAAAGGTCACACACAACAAATACTTCTAAGCACTAAGTTAGAAAGATTGATTACCTGACTGAACACAGCTGTGATGCAACTGGAGAGAAAACCACCAGCAGGAGGAAGAGAAACAACATTTTCCACATCATGTTTTTTCTTGATCAGCAAACAAAGTTTCTGCTGTGATAATGAAAGAATTTATCAGAGCACAACAAATATATTCTGATTTTAGACTTCTCTGATTTTTTAATAATTTCAGCGATGAATGATTGAAATATTCTTTCTGCAGACCAACTAAAAGATGTTTTTCCTACTGCAGGTGCAAACAGCAGTAGAAGTCGCAACCACCACAGGTGTCGTAGGTGTAGCAGCCTTGTTGGGAATTCTGGCTTTACGTTTTAAGGAATCACGGTCTAGACCCAACTCCAACTGATTTCATCCATCTTTTATATTGTTTATAATTTAAACCCTTTTTCATCATGACAGTAAACTTTAAAAGCTTTGTTGTATATTTGTTGATGATTGTGTTTATTTTTTATCTCCTGGTTTTCTTTTTTGTGGTTAATGATCTCACATTATCCAGATTTTAAACCTCATTAAAATGTCCCACGTTCAGTTGCTGCCTGTTTAAACCCACAAATCTCCTCCCATATTTTTCAGTCATTTCTTAACTGCAAAAATTTAAAACAATCTGCATACATTTTCACTGTCACAGAATTAAAAATATGCCTGCACCGACAGCCTTCTGACACTGCCACACAGTATGAAGTACTGCAGGTGGATATTGCTCCATTACAGACTGGGTGTGGTGTTCAGTGTTACTGATGAGAAAAGAAATGCCAACAGCACTGCTTTGTCCTGCAACTTAGTATTAATTCCAAAATCTATTTTTGAATTTTATGATACAGTATATTCAAATGTAGAATATTTGTTGAATTCTCCATTCTGATACCACATGAACTGAGAGAAACTGAAATGAAAGTTATAATTCATCCATTGTCTTCTGCTTATCCTGTTGACTCAGCACTTTTGCTGGTGTGGAACGAGCACGAGCAACATAGACGGGGTTTATAGTTAACATTTCACACATTTTTGTTAGACAGACAGGTATTAACGAGATACCTACTGTAATCTGCACAGAGGGAAGGTGTTGTATTAGATGTGAGAACAAGTTTGAAGTATTCCCTCCTTTAGCGGCCACTTTACTTCCACACTGTTTGCAAACGGGATACCCATCCTCACGTACGTTTGGTGGGTATCTGAAGTAGTCCCACACTGCTGATTTTAGTTTAGCTTTTTTTAGGAGGATGGAGACTGGTTAAATCTGTTAAACCTATTTTCACCGCTGTGTGCCTGAGAGCGGCGCCACTGACTGAGGGGCAGCCGAGACGGAGTGGAGCGTGTGAGAGATTCTCGGCTGGCTTGCCTTTTTTCCTTATTACCGGTGTTAGGTTCGGACCACCGTTAAATAAAGAAAGACACAGAAACCTGTAGTTGATCTTTTTACCTGCAGGGAGTCTCAGTCAGCTCACACTCATGTGCGTGTCTGAAAGAGAGTCTGACCTCCTTCTTCCTGCTGGCTCTTTTATTTTAGCGTCACGTGAGTGTGTGGGTGTGTGTGTATGTGTGTGTGACGTCAGGAAACAGGCGTTACCTGCTTTCCTCACCTGGAGGGTCCGGGTGTGCGTGAGTATGTTTTGTGCTTACGATCTGATGGTCATGTGCATGTTTATGATGAACACATTGTGATACATAGAAAAACAGTTAAACGTTTATCTATTCTAACAACCGGTAATAAGCAAACACCCACGGTATGATAACCGTGCATTTTAATACCATGGTATACCGTGAAACCGGTTACCGCTGCAACCCTATAGCCCAGACACAGTACAAGGTGTCTTTTTACACATGGTTTACCAGGGAATAGGACACAAGCACAATGATATTCACTGGGAGCTGAAGCCCTTCCTTTCAAGCAGTTACAGATGAGACAATGCTAAAGCATGTTATGAGAGTAACCAGTAATGAGAGTGAGCAACAAAGGCATCTGGGGGTCAGCACAATGCTCAAAACAAGCTACTGCACATAGTGTGCAGGTTGAGGGAGACAGTGTGCAGCAGCCAAGTGCAAAGAAAGAGACTGCAGAGCATAAAAAACTTGCAGAAAAAACATACTCATCAAATTAGTAGACTCACTGGCAGAGAAAGTGGAGGGAAAGCAGATATACAGCGGTCCACCGGGCAAGCCACAAGTAGCCAGAAGAGCGAACTGCTTCGGCTGTCCAAGGTGTGTGCAGGGGGATTTACAAGATTGTAAAAACTGGTTTTCTTGTGGCCAACTGGGACAGACTGGGTTGTCTAAAACACCCTAAAGATCAGGGAAGCATGGAGGAGTTTCTGTGGGGGGACAAACAGTAACCGGAGCTTTTCCTAAGTCCCAATGCACAGACAAGGAAACCACACGTGGTAGCATTCACAATAAGACTAGGAACAGCAAGTCAAAAGCAACCATTGAAACAGCTATTGTTAACAAAAAGTCTGGCTGCAAGGAAACTGTTGTTAATTCTCCGAAAGACATTATGGAAACCTACCCATGAGCCAGCTGCTAAATTAATAGGCAGGAAGGCTTTGACTAAGTATATTCTCAAAGGTCTACTGGACACAGAGGCCGAAGTCAGCATAACAGACCAAACTTGAAAAGAAAATGACTTACCTGATCTTGACATTTGTCCACTGACGGAGTTAATTGAACTCATGGAGGACAAAAGAACTTTAGAAGTTTATGCAATGAGTGGAGAAAAAATTCTGAACTGAACTGAACACAGATCTTTGAACAGAAGATGGCCATGGTTTGAGAAACAACCTTGCATGCTGTGAAATGAGATACAGTGTATCACAAAAGTGAGTACAACCCTCACATGTCTGCAGATATTTAAGTATATCTTTTCATGGGACAACACTGACAAAATGACACTTTGACACAATAAAAAGTAGTCTGTGTGCAGCTTATATAACAGTGTAAATTTATTCTTCTCTCAAAATAACTCAATATACAGCCATTAATGTCTAAACCAGGGGCAACAAAAGTGAGTACACCCCTAAGAGACTACACCCGTAAATGTCCAGACTGAGCACTGCTTGTCATTTCCCCTCCAAAATGTCATGTGACTCGTTAGTGTTACTAGGTCTCAGGTGTGCATAGGGAGCAGGTGTGTTCAGTTTTGGAGTACAGCTCTCACACTCTCTCATACTGGTCACTGAAAGTTCCAACATGGCACCTCATGGCGAATTGTTGCTCTACATGAAGACTGTTATATAAGCTGCACACAGACTACTTTTCATTGTGTCAAAGTGTCATTTTGTCAGTGTTGTCCCATGAAAAGATATACTTAAATATATGCAGACATATGAGGGGTGTACTCACTTTTGTGATACACTGTAACTGATCAGTCTTCTCAGTAATTGCATTGGAGCACAACCAGCCATCGAGGTTGGTAGGTGGGATCACAAGCTAAAGAAAATGATCAAAGTCCCCTGTCTTGCTGTGGTGAGAGAGTAAATAAGACTATGGGTGTGGTGGATCTGCTGGACTCTCTCATTGCACTGAACTGCAACTAAATCAGGTCAAAGAAGCACCACCAGCTGATATTCCATTTTATTAGCATGACTGCCTGGCTGCTCAATAAGGGAGACTGCAGCCTCATCACATCTTGTTACCCTGAGGCAACAAACCAAAATGTGGTGGGGTGGTTGGGGGAGGGACTCATTTGGGCAATATTTCTAAAATTAGAAACATCCTGTCTCAGAGTGATGCCAAAAAGCTAAGTCATGCATTTATTACTTCTAGGCTGGACTATTGTAATTCATTATTATCAGGCTGTCCTAAAAGCTCCCTGAAAAGCCTTCAGCTGATCCAAAATGCTGCAGCTAGAGTACTGACAGGGACTAGAAAGAGAGAGCAGATTTCTCCTATACTGGCTTCTCTTCATTGGCTCCCTGTTAAATCCAGAATAGAATTTAAATAAAATTCACACGCAAGGTCTTGAATAATCAGGCCCCATCTTACCTCAAAGACCTTATAGTCCCGTATCACCCCAATAGAGCACTTGGCTCTCAGACTGCTGGCTTACTTGTGGTTCCTAGGATACTTAAGAGTAGAATGGGAGGCAGAGCCTTCAGCTTTCAGGCCCGTCTTCTGTAGTCCTGTCCTGTCTCCCTGCCTTCACTGACAACCAGTCTCAGCAGATGACTGCCCCTCCCTGAGCCTGGTCCTGCTGGAGGTTTCTTCCTGTTAAAAGGGAGTTTTTCCTTCCCACTGTCACCAAGTGCTGCTCATAAGGGGCTGTTTGATTGTTGGGGTTTTCCCCTGTATAATTTTAGGGTCTTTATCTTACAATATAAAGCACCTTGAAGGGACTTTGTCGCTATGCTAAGCTAGCAAATCCCTAATGACACAAGTGAAGACTATGAATATAATTTAGAGCTGATGATTCAGCAGAGAGTGTGCTTTGGATAAAATGTAAAAATTACACTATGAAATAAGTCGTAATCTAAAGGTTTGTAATTTAAAAAGGCTACACAAAACACCACTGTGCGCTGTAACAGGAATGATACCGCAGTGAGAGCACCACCTAAAAATACAAAATGATTCAAAACAATCCTTGTATTGGTCTTGACAAACAAATTTTCTTTTCTTTTTTTTAAGCAAAGTGAAGAAGCCCAGTTACTTAAGTGTGACTGTCACACGGCAAAAAGTCCAACCAAATTAACTGCTTCCATTCTTTGGTATTTATACTGTATGTAATGGTGACAAAATTGGTGGTGAGTGCTTCACTAAGGAGATGCTCCTTAGTGAAAAGAAGATCCTAAAAGAGAGTCTGAGGACCTCGAAAGAGAATATGAAGAAGAAATAAAAGAGACAGAAAAAAGAATTGAAGAAGAGAGGAAAGAAAAATGTGTGGGAGAGAGGAAGAGAAAAAAAAAGGTTTATTCTTTATTCTTATGTAAGCTTCATAACATACAGAGAGTGTGTTTTTCATTAAGGAGGAGAAAATGTAAACCTCTGAGAAAACGAACTGAAGTCAAAAGTGAGACTGAAATTCCTCCAACCACCTAACATTGTTTTTTCAGTGCCTCATATGAACATGTTCCTTGTATGGTTAATGTTTCATCAGGTTTGTTAAGTTTTCACTAACCAAAGCCACCATGATAGGGAAATATTATATTAATGGTTAAAGGAAACAGTGATGGCTGTTTTTGGGAGGCTGCAGACGGACTGCAGCAGTTCTTCCCTCTCTGAGCACCTCTGATGGTCTCTGCAGTAACTCGGCTCTCAGAGGAACTTCTCACTCTGAACTTTCCTTCTTGGACCTGGAAAGAAACTCAGCAGAAACTATTTCAGGTAAGTAAACCAACACCAAAACCATCACAATTCAATATACCTGCTCTGATTAAACCGCTGCAGTATGAGCTTTATGATTTACAGTTTTTGTAGCTCTGGAAACATGTAAACTTATGTTTACTGCTGAGATCATAAAGGTGGAGTTTCTTTTTGTTTCCTTTGTTCTGTGTTTTTGCACAGAGGGATCAAAATATTAGAAACAAATATTATGGAAAACATTTAAACACAAACTGCTGATTAAATTAATAAAATAATTAAACAAACCATTACAAAATAATAAAACTCAGCAAGAAGGAAAAGCATATGATTATTTACAAGAGATAATTTAAAACCAAAGATAAACTTGAAACTGTGCCTGAGCTGTTCCCTGTATGATTGATGCTTAAATACATTTGATTAGGTATAGATTATAGAAACATGCTGTTAATGGTAACGTGGGACTTCAGACCTGACCTGTGTCAAAGTTTAGAAGTTAAAACTGAGAAGCTTACCGTGAAAAACAACACACACACACACACACACACACACACACACACACACACACACACACACACACACACACACACACACACACCAAGAACCAGTGAGGGGGTCGATGAAAAGCCAGAAAACAGTTTCAGAAAACAAAGAAGCAGAAAACTGTGTGAAATTTTAGCAGGTTGTAAAGATTGTAACTGTAGACAGATGTTCTGCCTCTATGAGCATGAATCCTGACAGGTGGCCGCGCTGCAACAATGTGACCAAACTCCAGAAAATGATTTCTGTGTTCAGGTAACTGAGAGGTGGAGGTGAGGAACAATGACTCACACATGCAGGGTCATCTTTGCAGAGGTGAAGAAGTGAGGGGCAGGTGGAGGGGGGACAAACATCTGTGAAGAGTAGAAACTCGTCCCTCAATGTGTTTAGATTCAAATTCATTTTAAAAGATCTATAATTGTAAATACTGAAAACATCTTGATCTTCAGGTGTGTGCCACACAGGCTGACGCCATCACTGTAACATCATGTTCCAGAAGAAACAGCAGCAGAAAAAATACACAACACTCATGACAGGCCGACCTCTGGTGAGTATCACAGCTTCAGAAGTTTAACAGATCTGCTCGAAAGTCTTTTGTTTGTGCAGTACTTAATGTGAATCAGCAGGTGGAGACATTTCCCCAACAACGACTTATAACTTTACTTTAACCAAATTTATTCAAAACATTACCCTCATATTCAGCATTTAAGCAGTCAAATCTGAAAAAAAAAAAAAAAAAAAAGTATTACTGAATTATGGAAAACAATGTTAAATAAAACAGCAGAACACCATTTTTTTCTCAGTTTTCTCCTAAATCTTTGACATTGTCACAAATTTTTGTGAGTCTATTTGTCTTATTGAATTTTTTTCAGCTATATTTTGACCTCTAATGACCCCATTACTCCTTTGTACTTGTCTGAAGTAAATTAATAACTGCCAGCTAGTTTTACTCATTTGAACTGTATTTTTTTTTTAAACAGCCTGAAATTCCTCCATCATGTTTCCAGCTGAGTGACAGCACGGCTGAAACATCTGGTGAGTTCATATCACAGATGCTGTGAACTGGGCAGAGCTCCTTTAACAAATATTCCTGCAGTTCATGAATGAAAGTATATTTCTGTCTGTGTTACAGTCACATATGATGTTGAACCTCTAAACAGCAGCAGCTGTGACAAAATGTTGCCTGACAGTAAGTTCAACTCAACTGAGAGAAAAATAAATCTGCTTTCTTCTTCTGTTTATGTGATGGGAGTCATTCTGTGTCACATGTGTGAGACTCCACAGCGTGGGAACTAATCTGCTGCTTCTGAAGAATCGCATAACTAAATAAAATTTGGTTCTCTCAGCTGGTGCAGTGCTCTGCGCTGTGATTGGATCCTGCGCATACGCCAGTCTAAAAGGACAAACACACTCTGTACCTGCAAGCTAGTAAGCTAGCTCAGTCAGGAGGCAGTTAGCTTCCAGAGAGGTGTTATACTCAGTACACACAGCCTCGTCTATACAGGACTCACAAGAGTCTCACAAAGTCACTGAACTGAAAAAAGGCACAGAAAATGATTCCATGTGCCAAATCTCAAAGTGCTGAAGCTGCAAAGACAAGTTCATCATCATCAAGTTCATCATCATTAAGTTCATCATTATCATCAAGTTCATCATCACAGAATAAATAGAAAGTCACACAACTCAGAATGTCACTCCAGACTAGGCTGCTATGTTATAAGAAATGCATTTATTTTTTAAGCTGAATGAGTTGAAATACAAATATATGCAAGAACAAAATTAAGAATTCCTCATTTTGCTTTTACTTCATGTTGTATTTGGTTATTATTATTTTGCAAGGAGTCCAGGAGCTGTTGTTGTTGAACTCTTTTTATTTTTTTAAAGCCTGTCCTCTCTGGCAGTTTTCACGATCAGAATTATGATCTGATTCCACTGCTGTGCCAAACATATTTGCTTTTCCAGCATGAGCTTGATAGATTCTCTATAGGCTCCTCTTGATTGTGATTTTCTTTTTCTTTTATTTATTCATTCGTGCTATTGTTCACATAATTGTATATGTATGTAATGACAGAGTTGATAAGTGGGGAAAAGAGGCAGAAAATAAGAAGAAAAAGATAAAAACAAGAGAACAGAGCACAAGCAGAAAACAGAATGGTTCACCAACTGCTGCAACTGTTAAAAAAGAAGAAAAAACATACAAAACAAACAAGAAACAAACAGAAACGAATAATCTTGTGTTGTGGTATGCATGTGTGTTATTTTGCATGAGTAAGAGACTGTGAATGTCTGTGTCTCTGTCACAAAATACACTTAATAACAATTGCAGAAAGCCCCCCAGAGGCCAGAGGCATATAGAGAAAGACCCAAGAGCATTGACAACCTAAGACCACACATTTCAATGACAACCGCATGCCCACCCCAGCAGAAGGGACAAGGAGGCCCCAGGTGGATGGTAACCCTGTACCCTGTACCAAGGCACAACAAGCCCCTGACGCAGGTCCAGACGCACACACAAACACACACACACATAGACAGAGACAGGGATAAAGCCACAAAGACACACACTCAGCCACATCAGCCCACCCTCTAAAGCAGGGGTGAATGGAACCCCCCCCTTCCGCAGCCAGCAACGACTCCAGGATGTTGCCAGCCTGGCCCCCGAACCACCATCCAACTCCTGGTTGAAACTTAATACCTACGCAGTCAACAGATGATGGCTCAGAATATCTATGCCCAGCTGATCACACATATTCTGTGGCTACTCTTGAGGCAAAGTTCAGTCATCTCTGGGATATTCCTCTGCAGGCATTTGACAGTGTAAGTCCTATGCTGCTCATTGGGGCAGAGGACCCTCACCTTATAGTGCCAGTCAAGCCAGTTGTATAGGAACCCCTGGTGGCCCTGCAGCTATAAAGACCAGGCTTGGTTGAAGGCTGGTCCACCCCACACCAGCTGGTTCAACACAACAGGAAAAACCGGATTGTGTTTGACTGTTCATTCCAGTACAGAAGCTTAATGAGTCCCTTCTGCCTGGTCCCACACTGAGTCCTTCCCTACTAAGCAATCATAGAACATCAACAGCTACCATGTGTAACACCTACTGTGTGTTAGACAGTCAGTTTGACCCACTTGGGTTCTCACTACTTTACACCACATGACTCTTGTCAGAATCCAGCAGAAAACCTCACTAAAGTTAAGCCTCTGCAAGAGATAATGAAACCTAGTCAGAGTCAGAGGATACCAGTGAGGGTTGGCTGGGTCCCAGGTGTCTCTGTGTATTTATTTTTGTCTTGTGGCCTGTGTGTGTATTTATGCGTATTTGTATGTATGTGGCCAGTATGTGTGTGCACATCTGGGCCTGGGTCTGGGACCTGCTGAACTTTGACAGCTGAAGGACATGGTTGTGGGTTTGCCAATCTCTGCTGATTGTTGCCGTCCCCTCCCTGGGGGGTGGGCACTTTGTGGTTCTGGGGCGCATGGCCGGATGATTTAACGTGGCTGTTGACCCACTCCCTTGGGGATTGTGGTCTGGGTGACTCAGGCCTCTTCGGTGCTAGGGAGGGTCCTCTGCGGGTGCCAGATGATTCTGGAGCGCTTGGAGCCCTGGAACCCTGTTCTTGGCTTGCAATGGGGTGGCCATCCTCTGGTTCTCTGGGGCTGATCCCTTTGGCTGTGGGGGGTCTAGCTAGGGCTCCCTTTTCTTTCTGCTGGGGCGGGCATGTAGATGTTATCAGGATGTGTGGCCTTGGTTCTCTGTCTGTCTTCGGCTTCTGGGTGTAGTTGTTGGGGCTTCTTACCTTTATTACCAAGTACATTTGACTAACTTCCAATTCACACACACACACACACACACACACACACACACACACACACACACACACACACACACACACACACACACACACACACACACACAAAGCAAGATCAGATGTTTGTTTCTGGGTTTTTTTTCTCTTTTAGGTGCTGTTGTTATTTTTTGTGCTTTGTTGCAGATACAGCAGTTGGGGACCAGTTATTTATGCTTTTTCCCTATAAGAAGTTTTTGGTCAATATGCAACAATATCATCCAGGAACTTTACATTAAAACATGTCAACAAACAATATATAATATGTGAATTAATGAACAAATGAAGAAAACAGCTTTGTGTCTCTTTATAGATAACGAGCAAAACTGCAGCCACAGCTATGAACCAATGCTGTTTCACAGTTAGTTAAACTGGGAAAAATGTTCTGGTTTTTCATAAAATTTCAGCTTTGGGTGAAACCTATAAAAATAAAATAAAATTTTGAATTCTGCAGTAATGACAGTTTCACACCGTTCTAAAGCTATTGTAAAGATTTTTCATTTCTTTAAAATTTAACTATGTGAGCCAGGCACTCATTAGACATTTCCAATGACAAATCTTAAGACTTTCCCATTTTTGACCAACTCCACATCAAACAGGCCAAAGACGTTACCTCAAAAATCAATATAAATGTAACTATTAAGGTAGAAACAGTTGTTATTCTATGTAGTAATAGTGGATTCAGCCGTGGATTCAGATCCCCCACTCACATCAAAAGTTATTAAGTTACTTTCAGTCCAAAAATGCATTTAAGCAAAAAATTATTGACACTATTGAAATAAATTTGTGATTAAAACCTTTTGTTTGCTGTTGAAGTGAATCTTAATCACACAATGTGAGAAAACTGCTCTTCATCAGAGTGACAGCCTGGCAGTACAGTTAGTTAATGACAGAGAGAGTTATGGAGAAAACAGAGCAGAGGAGTTTACCGTGAGGCACGATCCACCAGCCAGGCTCCATTTATGTAAAAATCCTAAATCCCAGTTAGATTTACAGCCATCGTTCTCAACTTAGTGACTCAGGCTTTTTGCTGCAGGTTTAAGCACGCTCACGTTGACTCTTCTGATCCAGCTGTGTGGCAGGCAGTGTGGACCCAACGCAGGAAGCAAGAGACTGAACTTGAACTTAAGGACCGCTTTAATGCTGAAATTTCTTCCAAAAATAAAATACAAAAACAAGGCAGCGCTAGGACCAGGAATTCAAAACTCAGGAATAACAGGGATAACACTGGACAAGTGCGCACAACTCTATGAGGGGGCAGCTCAACAAAGGGCAAGAGGAAACACACAATATACTGTATACACACACACCAGGTAGGGAGCGTGGAGAGAGGGAAAAACAGGTGAACTGAATCACACAAACAAGACAACGAGAAACAAAACTGAACACAATGCACACGAGACAACGGACTGTTAAAATGGGAAATAGCTTAAGGTGGGAACAGGAACACAGAGGGAGAACTAGGCCACAGAGAACTAGGAACAAAACCAACACAAGAAATACACCAACCAAATCTACCTTTAAAATTATACATTATATTATTTAAGACTGTCTTTAAGTGCACTCAGATCTGAAACCTTTGCATAGTGGAAGAGACGTGGAAATCACATCATGAGTGAAATGAATTCCATTTACTGCATATTCTTTGAGATTTTTAAACTCTTATTCACATTTTTATCACAAATTACATTTATTCATTGAAGTACAGCAGACATGTTTTTAAATGTGGAAGTTTTGTCAACAAAAGAAAAAAGTAAATTCTCAGTACTGAAGGAAGCTGGAATATTTTGGTCATATGATGCAAAACAACAAACACCATCTGCTGACAGAAGTCGTGCTCCAGGTCACAGAAGAATGTCCTGGCTCAAGAACTTAAGTCAGAGGTTTGGACTGAAAACACTAATACTGATCTGAAAGTCTTTGGGCAAAGGAGATCGTATATTAATTACCAACGTTCATAAAGGAAAAGGCACTTGAAGAAGTATATTTATTGATTGCTAACCCGTTCTGTTTGAATCATTTTGACACATACTGTAAGTATCTCTATGAAGTGCATCAGGGAGGCCAGTTAAAGAATATGTGAATGAATGTGTACATTTGTGTTTCTGTACAATCACAGATGAGGAGCCTGCAGCCAGCGGCAGCATCTGCGACGAACTATCTGACTGTGAGTTTTTCATCAAATGAAAATCTGAAGTTATTGGACAAGTGGGTAACTATCAGGGTGTGGGTCAGTTTAAAAAGCCTGTTTAACATGTGAATGTGAGCACGACCAGATCAAACATGTTTTTAAAATGATCCTGATGAACTGAGGTGATCTGTGTGTGTTTTTACAGATGATCTGCAACTACCGAACAGCAGCAACAACGACAATCTGCAGCAACCAGACAGTGAGTCAGACTGAACTTTGAGTCTTAATGGTCAGGACTTCACAGGTGGTGCTCCGGTTGTAACACTCATAGACAAACAGAAAGAGAAATATCTGCAATTTCTTCAGTTAGGAAGTAAAAGATGAAGACACCAGTGAAAATTCAAATGGAGCTGTGGCTAACAGGTGCAGAAAGATTTAAGATTTTAAACTAAGGTTAGTAATTTCCCTCATAGTCATAGTCAGACAGATGTTTGTATATAAATCTGCAGAATCTGTAGGCGAAGGAAACATTCTGGTTTCTTTTACTGACCAAACACATGGAAATAGTCTCTCCTTTTTAGGGAGATGGAAATCTAGAACTAGATATCTGTAACGTTCTATCCAACTATACTTGAAAATGTGGTCATCTGAAAAGTCATCGGATCTGAGTAGATATTTGCTGCAGATTGGTTCCACCTGACTGACAGTTTTAAGAAACAATTATGATGAAGTTCCATCTTGGTTCCCCTTATAAAGACTTTAATAACAGCTCCGGGGTAGAGAACAGTTTTCAGGGATTTCTTCACTGAAGCTTCTACGCTTGATTGTCTTCATTGCTTTCATTACTCTTTCCTTTGTAGTGTCTGAGATCAGAGTTGTTCTGCTGGGGAACAGCCAGTCTGAGAGGAGATCTGTGGGGAACTTCATACTGGAGGAGCTCGTGTTCAGCCCAGAGGAAGAACCAGGCTACCAGCCGGTCAGAGGACTATTAAGGGACAAAGAAATAGTCCTAATCAACACTCCAGATCTGCTGCTTCATAACAGCTCTGAAGACAAACTGAGAGAACATGTAAAAAAGTGTGAGAGACTCACTGCTCCTGGACCTCATGTTATCCTGCTGGTCCTACAGCCTGAAACCTTCACCGAGGATCACAAACAGAGACTCTGTAAAATCCTGAAACTGTTTGGGGAGAGAGTGTTTGGTCATTCGGTGGTTCTGCTGTCAGCACCCAAAAAGAAGGGCTTACATTTCAAGATAAAGAACAGGGCCCATCCGGCCTTAAAAGATGTGATCAGAATGTGCAGCTACAGATGTTTGTGGAGGAAAAACCTCGAACATCGAGAGCTCGTCACATACTTGGTCCAGATCTTAAAGGAGAACAATGGAGAGTATGTGAGCTACAAAGAGCACAGCTAGGAAACATTTACTTAAATGTCAAGTCTTAAAATACAGAATACAGAAACAGACTTGATTGTTTCATTTTCACATTATCAAAATTTGAAAAGCTTTTGTTTTTTTTGTAAGTTGCCTCAAAATCATTTCTTGTGTAGGTAAAAAACTTTTTATAGCCAAGAGACCTTTGTTGTTTCTCCATCTTGCAGCACATATGAGATATAAAACAAGCTACTAAAAGATTAAAAATCACAACAATAATTTAACACAGTGATTTATATTTGATAAAATATTAGGAAATATGTCAGTTACAAACATCATCTCAAAATTCTAGACCATCACAGGTAAATATAGATGCTTCCTGAATTTAATATTTAAATTTTATTCTTTAAGAGATACTGAAAGTCTGAAATTTAACATTAACTGAAAACATTTTTATGTACAGATTTTTAACTGATATATGTTTTGACTTTTTAACAGATATTTAATATGAAATTAATCAACTATTAATATTTTCATTATTATTTGGTTTCAGTAAAGACTTGATTAAGGATGTCTAAAGCTATCTAACATTATGACTGCCCACCTCTCTGGCTCCCACCTCTTACCTAATGTCAGATGTTTAGTTACTCCTCAGCCTCCTTTAACAGTACTTGCAATAAATGTAGCCTGTTTCTAGCCTTGGAGGCTGCCAGAGGGTCTTGGGAGAGGAAACAGGAGCCACAGGTTATGTAAACTCTACTGTCAAATTTTATAAAGAGAAATAAATCTTGCAGAATCCTAATTAACGACACCAGATATAAAGAGGCGGAGAGGAGATGCTGGGAGAGAGTGTGGTGAGGCCAGTCCAGACAACAGTGGTGCTCGTGTGGATGGTTTATTACTCCCGTGGTGGAGCATGAACTATCTGGTGGCCGATCCCAGACGTGCTTCAGGTTTTCAGAGGAGTGATCCTTGTTTGTGGGTTTATGTTTTTGGACGATGGCGTGAGCGCCATATTTTCTTTTTCCCTCGCAGGACAGGTGGCATCTTCCGTTTGGAGATTGTTTTGTGTTTCTGTTTGTTAGCATTGTTCCTTTTGTAAATAAACTTGATTTATTTTACTGTCTGTTTTGGTTTTCCTTGTTTTTATTATTGATTGTTTGTTGCTCCCACGTCCTCTAGACACACAGGATGTAACAGTGGCAAAACCAGAGTGTGTTCTGAAGTCGGAGAAGCGCTGATCAAACTCATTAATTAACTGACTCATTTTGGAAGCTAGTGGAGTGCATGGAGAAACACTGGGAATGGAGGCTGAGATGCTCTCTCAAACAGGAAATGGGCAAGATTGTCCAGTTCAAGCTGAGACTCCCATGAGTGAAGTTTAGGCTGGAAAGCTGTGATCATGTCATACATTTATGAGATGACTTGCAGCCTCTGATTCAGATGGGCGAGATGTTTGGTTATGTCATACAAAATAGCAAAGTCGCAGAGACAGTTTGGATCTGACAGTTCTTCCAAGGGTTTTTCATTACTTTGCATGAAAAGCACAATCTCTTCCCTAAGCTCAAAAAATTGTTTGAGGATAGCGCTTCTGCTTAGCCACCTTACTTTTGTGTGGTATTTGTCATTAGTCCTACCAAGCCTGTTTTTACTCCACACATTGCTGGTGTGAATTAGCAGATTGCCTGCTCATTCACTCGCTCTGCTGTGGTGTTTCTTGACAAACTGACATTTTTACAAGTCTGTATCTGTTTGGGACACACCTGCTCACACAGACTTAGCAAAAATGCACCTTCTGAGACACACTTTGAAGATCAGGCAGTTTCTTCAGCCATGATAAAGCTGGCTTTCTGTGGTGCATTATTTTGGGCAAAATACAGATGTATATTGTACTCCTTAACCACTGACACCCTCTCACAACACAAAAGGCACGCTGTTTTTTCTCCTTGAAGAACAAACATATGTTCAGTTTCCCATCTGGCACTGAACGCCCTTCCTTCTGCATCATTTTTCCTTTTTGTGGACATTTTCAAATGCTCACTTGATGGAAACACTGTTGCAGAAACACTACAATCTAGTGGTGGGATGTTGTAGTCTCTACATGGGACACAGAATCGCCTTGCATTATGGGATATGTAGTTTATACACTTGTATTACTGTAATTATGCAACAGTTTGTCCTATCGAAAAATTCCAAATAGTTTCTGAAAGGTGAGAAATTGTGCTTCACTGCTAATGTTACACCACTCAGACGGCGACGATGTTAGGTGTAGAGAACATTTTGTTTATTACTTCACACTGCAAGAGGCCAGCTGGACCCCACCAGTTCAGGGGCATACACTTCTTCTCCTCACCCACACTCTGGACCCCAAAAACATCATCAACAGCTCATTCTGCCCCCTGCTGGCAAGTATAAACATGGCATAAATGACTAAACTAAACTAAATGGGTCAAACCTTGTTTAAGAACAGCAGACAGGTATCTGAACACACAAGAAAATACACTCTACAGGTGCCACACTAACATGTGTTCATTACAGTCACGCTGTTGCAGGAAGCCCGTGAACACCAACACGTTTGAAAAACATTGTCTTGGCAGCAACACACTAAGTGTTAAATGATTCAGCATACTTTTTATTACAGTGTGACACCTTTTACACTCTCGTGGGCCACATAAAATCATGTGGCAGGGCAGATTAGACCTGCTGGTCTTGTGTTTGACACATGTGCTTCAGAATATCACTGTCAATGAAGGGTCCTCTTGATTGAAACTGAGGGTCAAGGATTTGGCAGACTGCATCTCGACTGCATTTTAGCTTTTTATATATCAGCTGCTGAGTCTATTAATGTCTGGCCTGTGTTGCTGGACTATCCATGTTGACTCAAGAGGAAAATACAAATCCATATCAATCTAAATCTCTATGTGGGTTTTAACCAGCAAGCCTAACATTGTTTGTGTGTTACACATTTATCACCGTTTTTCAGAGGTGGGAAGTAACGAAGTACAAATACTTCGTTACTGTACTTAAGTAGATTTTTCAGGTATCTGTACTTTACTTAAGTATTTATTTTTCTGACTACTTTTTACTTTTACTCCCTACATTTTTAAACAAGTATCGGTACTTTCTACTTCTTACATTTTCAAACAGACTCGTTACTTTTTAACACTTCAGAGAGAAGTTTGCATTTCCGGTCAGTGCGCCGTCAAACATAAAACGATCTGAGCCTAAATGGAGGAATAATAACACATAAGAGACAATCGTACTGCGTATCCTCCATCACCGGCTTATCTCGTACAAAGGGATTAAATACGCAAACCCATATAATTAATGTATCATTTATAGCGCTATAATCGGGCCGGACCGAGTCCGTAAGTTGCGCTGCGGGACATAAACAGCTTAGCTAACGCTACTGAAGAGGAGCGAGCATGAAGGGAGTAACGTGTGGCAGGTAAATGCAACGTTTTTAAATGCTCAACAAATATCAGCAAACACACAAAGTGTGTGCAGTTTGTCACACAGTGTGTCTACTAGCTAAAAGAAGAGCTGCTGTATTTCAGGGAGAGCAAAGAGAGAGAAGTTCACTCAGAGATGGAGAAAGAGGACAGCAGAGGAAGAAGAGAGGTTAGATTTAAAGGTAAGGACTGGAAAATAAACTGAAGTATGCTGACTTTGTGTAATTCAAAGATTCTATTAAAATACTGCAGTTTATTGTGTGATAAATAGGTTATCTTGTTGTACTGTATTTACAGTAAAGCTCTGTGTTGGACTGGAGCACAGTGTTTTTGTTCATGGTCAGAGTTACAGGTTACATCAGTGCAGCAGAGATGAGTTTGAATCAAAGCTGCTGATGCTGAGATTCATTCACTGAGTCCAACATTTCTACAGCCTGTATGCTGTCAGTGTAGGGGATGGAGATCAGCTCAGAGAGCTGTGAAATACTGGGTTACATCTTTGTGAGTTCAGTTCATCCACACAGAGCAGTAAACCTCAGAGCAGCAGCAGCAGGTCAGCTGATCACAGCCTGCACACCAACATCATTTACTGCAGCTACAATAGAAAGCTGTGATTCTTCTCCCCATGCAGAGCCACTACAGCTGATCTTAGGGTTCCTCCACCTTCTGAATCCCACTGTAACCCCTGAGTATCCTCATGTTTGTGTTTAGGTGGAGGCACAGTCACCCTCTACTATGGAGGACACAGAGAACAGAGCTGTGTTTAAATTCCCTTTCACAGTTTGTGTCCTACATAACAGATTCAAGCTGAGTGCATTCATTAGGATTAAAATTTAGATTGGAATAACATTTGTATTCTCATGTACTATTTTATATTATTACAATAATATATAATGAGGTTCGGTTTGTTTTACACAAAAATAGCAGGTAGAAACATCCTCCAAAGAACTACTTTTACTTTCTTACTTTGAGTACATTTCAGAGCCTGTACTTTTTTACTTTTACTTAAGTAGAGAAGTTGAACCAGTACTTCGACTTTTACTCAAGTATTTTTTAACATAAGTACTTGTACTTCTACTTAAGTACAGAATGTCAGTACTTTTGCCACCTCTGCCGTTTTTCAACAGAAAGTTAAATAGATGAATAATGAAAAATCATATCATGTCATATATCAAAACCTAATAAAGTTTAAATCTAAAGTATCAATATGTGTAATCTATCACGACACCCAAAACTATCATAAAATGATCTAGTCTTCATTATTGTCTCATTATTGCCATGATTAGAATTTTTCACGTACATGAACTGTTGCCACTTGATCTGCTTGCTGGTGGCAAAAGAATCACTGATCCATCACTTGAGTCTGGATCATAATCTTCTCTCTGGTCACTTGGTGAGAACTCGGTGCAGCATCTTTTTTTTTAAGGGTACCATAATTCCTCTCTTTGCCAACTTGCTCTCAAGATCAAAATCATGTTGGTGAGAATGTTTCTCACCAGACTGCATCTCAGCTAACATGGCATGGCAGCTTCCCCCTCTCTACCGGAGTGGGCCATCTCAAGACAGTGTTTACAAGCTAGTTCCAGCTCACTGTCCATATAGATCACATATTCAGGAGGACTGGGAAGGACTGGAAAGCTATATCGTTTTCTCTGGGGTTTTCTTTACCAATGGAGTGGATGCCTGGAGAGATGGAGGTGTTCCTTTAGGTGTTTCACCGGGGCCAGCTTTGTCTGGTAAGGTGTTATAGTCCTACTAAGAAAGTAATTCAAAACATAAATATTACAGGAGTTACAAACAAAATGTGTTGTGCTAAGTGTTTTCAGATGAAAAAAGTAGAAAAAAAAAAAACGTGCCTATTTGTGAACATGAACCCACAACTGTTTCCTCCTCTCCACGTACTGGACAAAATGCAGTTTGTTTCCTATGATTCTTTATCATTTTAATTATTTTCAGTTGTCCTCAGATATTCTTGCTGAGTCCAGACATTTTTGTTAACTCAGCAATTCTATTCTATCCCCTTTGTGTCTGACAGACATGTAGGATTCATAGTAAAACATGATGATTGAATTTTGACTGATATCTGCTTTTCAAAATCTATTTTAAAAATTCTGCTTTGTCAGTTTTTGCTGCATATGTAAAATATCTAAACGGCCACTCAAAAGGTTTCAGTCACCAATGAAGGGAAAGTTGTAATGAATATTTCTAATGAGATGTTTTCAAGTGGGGTATGATTTACTGATTTACATTAAATACACTTTTGTATGTCAAATGGTCAAGGGCTTCTCAAACAGCCCCAAATTTAACTTTAGTATAAAAGTGGTAGTAATATTGCATTCCAGTATTATTTTCAGACATTTTGCTCTAATATTATATTTTAATATTGATGATGTTCTGGTGCACCGGCACACAGCCTCTGGATGCTTCGTGCAGGTTTATCATCATTAAGGCTCTGCGGCAGGAAGAAGGTGAAGAGCTCATGAAACACATTTTACCAGAAAACTGTTCTGATATTACAGGGTCACTGCTCTGAGTTAAAAAGTGTCTTCTTATCTATTTGTTCTCCAAATGGTGTCAAAAACATTTGCTAACATCAACTAGCTCACTACTGTTTATTAGCTAATGTTAGTGTTTATCAGTAGCGACCAGCTGAGGAGCTGATGCTCTTTATTATTTCAGTTTGTTACAGTTTCTTATTCTGGTCAAATTGAGCTTCATTGTTTGTTTACATACATTCAAAGACACTACACTGAAATACTTACAGTAAAAAATTATGATATATATAAAATTCTCAATTATATATATTTTCTAAAACAACAGACAGGTCCTGCTGAGACAAAGTCAAAAGGAAGTTACATCTCGTGTCAAAGGTCAGCAGCCAAATAATTACAATGTTGCTGTAAATTGATGTGGATCAATTTATGCCTGGCATTGGATTATAAACTCTGTTTCATCATTGCATTTGTATTTTTGGATGCCAGGCTGAGCATCATGATGATCAAGGCCCAAGCAGCAGGGTTTCAAAATGTTTCTACTGACTTCAGCAGCAAGGACAGAACAAAAAGAGGCTTTAAGCAAAATTGGTTCCAGGATTTTAAATGTGTGCTCCTAAGAAAAATACTGCTTTTAGTTTTACTTCCTGGATTTTTGGTAAAAATCTAAAACATGAGATGGTCTTAAAAGCTTCCTTTTTATTCACACTTATGGAGGTTTCTTCCTGTTAAAAGGGAGTTTTTCCTTCCCACTGTCACCAAGTGCTTGTGCATAGGAGGTCATTTTGACTGTTGTGTGTTCTCTGTAATTATTTTATGGTCTTTACCTACAATATAAAGCACCTTGAGATGACTGTTTATTGTGACTTGATGCTATATAAATAAAATTGACCTGAAAGAGCTAGAAAAGGTGTGGAAGGTGGAGGTAACAGTGGTCCCCGTGATAATTGGAACACTTGGGGCAGTGAGAATGGCTCCAGCAGATTCCTGGAACGACATCCAAGATCTCTGTCCTGAAGAGCGCAGTCCTGGGAACAGCTCAGATACTGTGCAGGATCCTCAGGTTCCCAGGTCTCCGGTAGAGGACTCGAACTTGGAGGACAAAGACCGCCCACAGGACGAGTGGGGAATTTTTGTTTTGTCATTTTTTGAGTAATTGATTTTATACCTTATTCTGATGTACTGCATATGTTGCATGGCACTTCATTTATTATGCATGTTTTATCTATTTTAATTCTTTGTTGATAAAATAAATCTTACCTAGCCGTGTACTTCACACACATGCATTTGGTTTCTACTCCATTGTTTCCCTGATGGAATATTGTTTTTATTCCATATCATACCGTGAAATAGAAATTGTGGATAATAACCCCTATAGTTTGTCTCTATCTTGTCTGCTAAAGCTACAGCTGTAAAATAATGAATAGAATTTGCATTTTGTGCATTAGCCACATAACGGTGAATCTACACTATGAATCAAGATCTGCTGCAGGATGTCACGGACAACTGCTCTGCTCTGTTTACCACTACTTTACCACATAGATTTACATAGATGCATTATAATGCATATAATACACACTTATTGTATAATTTATTTATTATTCTTTCCAGTATTCCAGGTCTCATAATCATACTAACAGCATTATTCATTTCTCTGCACCTTTATACTTCTCAATTACTAATCCTTTGTTCTTATAGTGCTTTTTTTACTCTGCGCACTCAAAGCACTTCATACAACAAGCCTCATTCACCCATTCAGACAAGCACTTCCTTCTAAAGTTAAGTGTTTCTGTCTAACATTCACACACATTCACATTCTGACAGTTCCAAAGGAGAGTAACTTGGGGTTCAGTATCTTGCCCAAGGATACTTATGCATGCAGACTCGAGTAGCCAGGAATCGAACCACCAAACTTCCGATTAGTAATTTGTCAAATGTTGCCAAAGTATTTCTCCTGAGTTACAACCATCCCTAAAAGCATGAAGAGAAACTGGCAGGCATTTACAGACACTGTTTCATGCACACAAAAAATAATACTTTAAGTTTCTATAAAACTTCACACATACAAAATAAAAAAGAGCTGACAATCATCCACAAACAGAAAACCAGTGTTACATCATTTGTGACTTCAGCACATACTGTATATTTTTATATCACTAAAGCATAATGACTTTTAAATTTTAAATTAAAAACTAATTACATTTTGAATTAAAAAATAACTGACAGCAAAGTTCATACTAACACAAAATATAAATCTACTAAAAATAAAAAACTGAAATATTTAGCAATATTTCATAAAGATAAATATACAAATGCATGTTTAATAACCATCTAAAGAATAAACATGTCCCACAATACCATCATTTATTAATGCTGCGAAATGTAAAGCACGCAAATGTCCATTGCAGTGATCGTATGTAGATGAACTGCTGGTGAAGTTAAATGCTGATCTGATCAGTTTGAAAGATCACTGAATATTAAGAGTTGCAGCAGAGATGAATCATCAGCAGATGGTGCATCTCTGTTTGGATTTCTCTTTCAGCTCATTTAGTTCTCGTTCATGGTTTTTCTTCAAGTCCTCCAGTTCTTGTACTTTTTCATCTTCATACTCTTTGCTGTGTGTTTTCTGCTTCTCTCGTATTTCTTCTTCGTGCTGCTTCTTCAGAGCTTTGAGCTCCTCGTCATGTTTTTCTATCAGAGCTTCAAAGTCTTTGGTGTATTTTTCTTTGAATTTATTAAATTTCTCAGCTTGTTTTCTGGCTGCCACTTCGTATTTCTTTTTCATGTTGTACATTTTCCTCTTATACTTTAATTCTATTTCTTTTTTCATAGTTTCCTCTTGTTCCTTTTTCTTTTGATCTTCTTCTTTTCTTTTGCTTTCATATTTTTCTTTTTCCTTTTCGTATTCTTCTTGAAGCTTTTTAAGTTTTTCTTCCCCTTCCTGACGTCTCTGTTCGTCTTCCCGCTCTCGTTTTTCCCACCTTTCTTTTTGTTTCCTCTCCCAGGCTTCTTGTTTTTCTTTCATCTCTTTTCGGCTCTGTTCCAGTTTTCTGTCAGTGGTTTTCTTTTCTTTTGATTCGGACTTGATTTTATTGTCCAGAGCTTCCTGTTCTTGTTCCCACTGCTGTTGTTGACGTTCTTCCTGCTCTCTCCTCGTCCCGTCTTCTTCTTCTCTACATTTCTGTTCTTTCTTTCTCTGCTCTCGCTCTTTTTTAATGATTTCTTCAAGTTGTTTTTCTCTCTGCTTCTTCTCCTGTTCAGTCTTCTCTTTCTCTTTTTCTGTTCTTCTTTTCATTGTTTCCATTTCTTCAACATGTTTTCTTTGAAGCTCCTCCTCCTTCCTCTTAATAATTTCTTCCTTTTTCTTGAGGATCTTCTTCATTTCCTTCTGTATCGCTTCTTCAACCTCTTGGAACATCTCGCTGGTGTAGCAGCTGCCTCCATTTTCCATCACTATCTTATCTGCCTTTCTCAGCAGCTCTCTGACTTGTGTACGATCTGTCGTATCCTTATTATTAAAAACATGATATCTACCCCCACAATCATGAATCAGTTTCTGTAAAACACTGTCACTGTTTCTTACATAATGCTCAATTGAATCACTAAGATCATCTCCTCTGGTGAATAAAATGATGATGAAATCTTCAGATCTTTTGCCAAAGTATTTCTTGATCAGCTCTGCAGCCTCAATTTCCTCCTGTGTAAATGGGCCGATCCTCAACACCAGTAAGATCACGTGAGGTCCAGGAGACAACAAGCTGACGCATTTCAGAAGTTCTTCTTGAACTTGATCTTTGGTCAGACTCGTGTCAAACAAGCCGGGGGTGTCGACCACAACAACAGGACGTCCATCAATTTCTCCTTCTGCTTTCTGGCAAAACTTTGTCACTGACTTTGCACAGCTAGTAGATCTAAAATGTGCTTTACCCAGAATGGTGTTTCCACTTGCGCTCTTGCCATTTCCAGTCTTTCCAATCAGCACCATCCTGAGAGGCTCTCTGCTCTTCTCTCCCACATCACTCCTCTGTTTCACAGCCTGCAGTTCAGCTGTAAGCTTTGTCATCTTCTCCATCTGTGCCTTGGTGAATATCTTCATCGTGAAGCATCCAGGTCCTTCAGCTCTCATATTTTCAACAGTTTCTAGCAGCTCTGGGATCTGCTGTTTGTCCTTGATGTTGAGAACAGCAGATCTTCCTCCACAGCTCCCACAGAGCTCCTGGATGTTCTTGTTTTCCTTTATAAAGTTATCAACAGCTGGATCTGTAGGATCTGACTCCACAGTGAACAGAATCACGGTGAAGTCATTGACTCGAGAGCTGAACGTGTTCTGGATGGTCTCTAACTCTCCTTTGTCTTCATCAGTGAGGGGAGCCACAGGTATAACCAGGATGAAGGCGTGGACACCCTCAGGATCACAGAGGGAGATACACCTGAATGATTCCTCCATCACTGTGTCCTGTGGTTTTCCATACAAGGCAGGGAGCTCCACCAGGGAAACCCAGCGTCCACACACCTCTCCCTGATGTTTAACACACTCTGAGTTGGAGACTGAATGAAGCTCAGTCTGACCTAAAATGGCCTTGACTGCTGAAGTCTTCCCTGCTCCTCTCCTCCCACACAGAACCAGGTTTAAAGATGGTCTGCATTCAGGCGTAGGCATTACTGTCATGGTTAAACCAGGATCCACACCCTCTAATCCATCATAGGACACATGCTCTCCATTTTTCTCTGTTGCAATTTGACCCAAGCGTGTTAGCAGCTCTGGAAGCTCTAGTTTCTTGTGCCACAAGTATCTGTATCGACACATTCTGATCATGTCTTTTAAAGGTGGATGTTGCATGTATTTTTCAATGAATCCTGATTTCTCCTCTCTGGGTATTGATATCAGTATCAGGGAATGACCAAATGATCGATCACTGTAAGATTCAAGAACTCTGCAGAGTCTCAGTTTGTGATCCTCAGTGAAGTCTTCAGGCTGCAGAACCAGCAGAAACACATGAGGTCCAGGAGCAGAGAGCCTCACACACTGTTTTATAAACTCTGTGAGTTTCTGTTGGGTGGAGCTGAGAGACGGCAGCTGTGGGGTGTTTATGACAGTTATGTCTTTGTCTTTGATTCGTGTTCTGGCTGTCAGACAGTGTTTAGGTGCTTCACTGAACACAGTCCCTCCCACTATGAGGTTCCCAACTTCTTTCCTCTCAGTCCAGCTGCTCCCCAGAAGAACAACCCTCAGCTCAGACACTGGAAAACACAGATTCAGAAAATGCAGCTGAACTGAAACTTCCACTGACAAATACATGGACATTCTTTTATTGGCTTCATGTAGCAGCTTAAAAACAGCTGACCATTACTTTCTGCTTTAGCCATCATCTGATCTGATTTTAACAGCATGTAGCTCCAGTACGATCAAATAGGGTTACATCCCATTCAGAAAGGCTTTAGATCACCAATGAAAATGAAAATAAAAATGGATGAAATAATCTAAATATTTTAAAACTATCAGAGTTATCTTTTCAGTGGGTTTTTGCTGAGCGATATAACAGGATAACACGGTCCAGTTTCACTCACTGTTTGGTGGCAGGAAAAAAAAGCTGTTGCTGCGTCTCCTTTTCAGGGGAGGTTCATCATCTGTCACAATAAACACACAGAAATGTACATAACAGTCATTTAAAAACTCACATATCAATACTTTTTTATTTTAAAGGATTGACCTACTCTAATCTGTTACTGAAGTGATAATAAATCACCCTTTATGCTGTATCAGGTGTGCTTTATAGAGGATGCAGTGTGTGCTAAACCAAATAACTTATTAATTTAAAAATAGTCTTTAATAGATATGCTCACTACAAAAACAGTTCAGACTCTCAGGTCATTCTGTGAAGGAGCAGCTGCATTATTTTGCAAATGTTTAAAAGCATTTTTTGTTTCTTTAATGCTAATCAGTACATCAGCAGTGAGATATATGAGGCAGTGTTTTACTGAGAATAATAAAATCTGACTTGACTCACCAGATGCTGCAGTCGCCATAATGTTACTCAGCTGGAAACATCGGAATTTAACTGGAGACGAACTGCAGCCACATCATAAAGGAGAAGAGAAAAAGATGCAGAGAGTAAAATCTCAGCAAAGCTCACTTTGCTCATCAGCACGCTGTCACAAAAGAGGTGATAAGAAAAGAGCTGATAGTTGGAGCAGTTAGTCTGCGGCTTTGTTGTGGAGTTTCAGTGCAGTATTTCAGAACAGGGTCCTGATCACAGCTGAACCTGTAAAATACATAAAGCATAATAATATATACAGCTGAGGACTTCAGTGGTTACATACAAGTGAAAAGAAATTATTCGAATTTTCTCTGTTTAATGAAATTCTCAGTGTAAGTTCTGAAACTTTACTGATTTGAATATGTTTATTAATATGCTTAAATATAAAAAAATATATTTTAAAAAAGTATATAGACAGAGAGAGAGAGAGACCACCTGTCATAAAACCAAGAAAACACAAATATTTCATAAATGTGTCAAAAATGTGTTCAAAACTAAAAGTTATTTATTTATTTATTTGGCAAATAACAAACTGAAATCAAGTTTTTGTGTCCAAATTTGGAATTCTCTGAGAGTCAGAAATTAATGAAGCATAACATTCAACTAAATCTATTTTTTCTGTTTACAAATGCAAGTATATAATTTGGCATTTTAATAAAACAAGAAAAAAATATTTTGCTTTACTATTTTTTTTTTTTTTGTGAAACAGTACATTTGAAAATTCATGGATAACAACAATAATGGATTTTTAATAGCATTAAAATATCATTTTATTAAAGAGCTTGTGCTTCAATTAGAGCAGCTAAACCAAACCTTTCACTGGGTGATGGTCAAATAAATGTGTGAAGCAGTGTGAGTTCATAAAGCTTTTAATAATGAATGAAATGATGCCTCACAGGTAAACTCTCATATACTTTCACTTTTGTCAAAATTATATTCACATCTTTTTGGCCTCTAGGGTTTATGTGTAGATTAATATTTTGTGTAAATCTTTGTCCTTTACAATCATTACTGAGATATTATGCAGGTCACATGTTGTCACTCAGTTAAACACAGTCACAGGTGTTTTTTGTTTTTTTACAGATTCAGATGAGAGGAAGAATACGCCACAGATTATTTTTCTGAATCATCCAGATACAATAAACATATTAATAAACCCGACCTTTGACCTGCAGTTCAGTTTATCTTTATTACAATACTGATGCAAAAGTTTGATTAAAATTTGTTAATAATTTATCAAATACTGAGACAGTCACACAGTCCGGGCCTACAATACTCTGACAGGTGAGCAATGATCAATAATATGAGGGCTGGTGCCTTGCTCTAAGGTGCTGGGGCAGCAGCTTTGGGGGAAGAGTGGATTGTTTTTCATCTTCCCGCCGATATTTAAACTTTCTTTTACATTTTTTGTTACAGCACATGAGATAAAATGTTTATCAGCTGGTCCTGATAACAGCGACTCTTTAGACTTTGAGTCCATTTTTATTGAAACTGATAAAGAAAACTTCTCTCCACAGAAGCTTTATTGCACTTAAGTTTGTTTAAATTTAAATGTATTTTCTGCTACAATCAAACAAATATTCAGTGATACAATTGTTTTATTTTTCAGTGATTTGTAGCAGTGTTAAAAACAAATTTGTTGCCAAGTTGGCGCACAAACAATGCACACACTGAAAGACTTTTGTGTTTTCAAGCCGGTGATGAATAGAAAACAAAAGAAAGAAGATTTCATATCTTTGTAACTTTGATCTGACTTAATCCATAAATTACATGATCAGGGAGCTTTTATTAGCACTGATATGATGTACAGCTATTTTGCTCAGCTTGAGATGATAAAATGTTGATTTTCTGGCCCAAAGGTGCAGAAACAAGAAACAATTTACACACTCAAACTTTTGGAGATTTCATGTGAAATCAGTCTAAACTCTGTCTGAAGCTTTGACTCTGTGTCGTGATGTTTTATATTTCTAACATATTGAAATGTTGCTCATACCTGAGTTTGTAGCTTCTTTCGTGAACAGTCAGATCCTGAAAGATTCTCCTGCAGGTTCTTCTCAGTTTTTTTCTGACACACCTGTAATTGGACAAAGGCAGGTATTAGAATAATGTCATGATATAATCATACTTTAATAATTCAAAGTAGCACCAGAAACAGGCTCTCTTTACACTTGGAGGACTTTAAAAGTATTGATTACCTTTGAGCTCATTTTTCACACTCTGTGGTGTTTCTCTCTGAGCAGCAGTGTTCTGTACGGTCGGCATCTTTCAAACGACTGCAGGTACGAGCGCAGCACTGAGCGCGAATGTTTCACGTAACAAAGAGCAAACGTTAAAGACAGAAGCACGACTGCTGCATTGCTCACACTTCAGCTGTATCTGTTCTCGTCCTCTGTGAGAATACGCAGTGTTTCTCTTTCTTTTCATTGATTTTTGGTTGAATCGACTCACCTCAGATCGTTACTTCATCATTTTAAGTCCATGTTTAGAAAGTAGACTTCAGAGATCAGTGACTCACTGAGAGCAGAGTTCATGCACAGAGGAGACTGGAGGTGTGTCAGGAGAAAATGAGGAACCTGATTGGACAGAATCACTGTGACTTTGACCCAAACCACACAAGGCAGAGACAGGTGCTCCTCTCCGGTGTCACCTGCACTCTTCTGCAACCTTAGATGACCTTTAATCAACCAGAACCAAAACTTAATAAGTCAACACAAACCATAGAAGTCTTATGAATTTTTAGGTATATTTATTTATATTATAACAGACAGATGGGTCATTTTAAAAGTCACTAATCAACTATTTAACTATACATAGAACTATATACATGTTGATCTTTCAAGGACTGAACCTGCAGTGCTTGTTGAGAATATTTCTGCTTCTTCCTACATCAAGTCATTTATAAATATTGAAATCATTGAATTAAAAAGCTTTTTTTAATTAAACAAAATAGTTAATTCTATGTTGCTTTATTACAGAGGGTAACAGTTAAAACACGAGATTCATTTGGTTGATAATTTTTTATTCTCAATCTACAGAAAGTTTCCACATGCTGAATTTTAGACATGAGAAGTGTGTAAAAGAGAAACAAGAAGTTGTTCTCTGAAAGGTAAAAATAATATAAACTGCATAATGCCAAAAATTATTCGAAGTTATAATTATGAAGAAATATGAAGCAATAATCCCACAGAGAAAGTTATATTGATTAATGCTGTGAAGTCTTGCTGAAGAGTTTTGCCTTCAGATTTTTTTATTATCCATCAGCAGTGACACACAGCAATAAATCTGACCTTTGACCTGCACTTTGACTTAGCTTACACCTCTGAAGGAGATGGTGTTTCTGTCTGAAACTTTATACTGAGGCTACAAAATAAATTCAGAGCAAATGATCAAAGGAACAGTTTGAAAATGTTTCATCACTTGTGTATTTTTGTTAAATGCTGGAAATTGTAGAATCTTTTCCTTACAATATAAGGCAACATAATTACAATATAATAGAGGCAACTGTTTGTTGTGATTTGGCGCTATGTAAATAAAATTTGAATTGAATTGAACTGAATTGAATTGAATTGAATTGAATTAAATTGAATTGAATTGAATTGAATTGAACTGCACTGCATTGAATTGAATTGCATTGAATTGAAATCCATCGTTCTGCATTCAGTCACATTATGTTCTCTTGCGGTCCTGACAAATCGCAGCCATAATTCCTACAAATATTAGTTCTATTCATTTGATATTTTAATGAAATGCATGTTGTTTTGGCCCAAACTGATATTCTTCTTTTTGCTGCTAACTTCCACTTTTGCTGCTAAATCTTGCTACTATTGTAGACTTTTGGAGAAATCCTCTGAAATCGCCATGCTTTGTGTACATACAGCACTCGTACTGCATCCCTTACTACTGTTCGGCATCGCCTGTAGCTCCTACATTTTTTTTTTGTGACTCTTGACAGCGAGTTTTCTTACACAAAATTTGGCAACAGGGAAAGAACAAGATCACAGATACAAGCAGCGGAAGTTAACTTCCTCCGATGGTGGCTGGCCTCCTGTCTCTTAGAGACTGGGTGAGGAGTGCAGTCATTGGGCTCAGAGTAGAGCCGCTGCTCCGTGAAAGGAGCTGGCTGAGGTGGTTCGGGCACTTGATTTGGATGCCTCCTGGGTGAGGTGCTGCTGGGAAGAGAGACCCATGATGCGCCAACACGTACCTTTCGGCTGGCCTTGGAACGACTCAGTGTTCCCCCAGATGAACTGGAGCTGTTTGGGCTGCTGCCCCCTCACTCATTCATGGATAAGTGGAAGAAAATAATTGTGTATTGTGTAATGTGTATTATTTAAAACATGAAATATTCATGAATTATGTTAGTCTTCTGGCTGTATTTTTACAGTCCTTTTCTGTGGAAAATCATGGATTTCCTTTGAAAACATGAAAACAAATCATGTTTATTCACAGGTCATTTAGACATGTTAATTCACGGTCTGTATTTGTGATTATACTGATATTTCACAATTTTAAAACAATAGGAAAATTCTGTAAATATTTATAGAATTCTGTTAAATCACACTTTTTTGTTTTTTTTTTTTACAGTGCAGCCTGTGAATATATTAACATTAGTTTTTTACCTTTTGACCTTCTTCCACACGAAGCTTTAAAAACTAAAACCAAATTATCCGTCTGTCCCTGAATGTGTCTGCAGGTCAGTTCCAGGATCAGTCCAGGAGCTGCTGCCTCATTAGCTGCACAATACAAACCTCCTCCATCTTTGCAAACACCTCCTTCCTTCAATTTTTACCTTTTCCACAGTTTCTGCTAAACTGAGTCATTTTACATTGAAATGCAAATTTCAGGTCACAACAGACTGAATTAGAATGATAAAGAGCTGAAGCTGTTGTGTTCATAATATGAAAGAAATGATCATGAAGAAATATAAAATACATTTATAAGTTATTTAGCAGTGAGTCTATAACATACTAGTTTTTACTTAGTGTGAGTCTCATTTCCAGCAACAGATTTTAGTGATGCAGCTATTATACAGATATGCTCTCATAAACAGTCTGGACTATTTAATGTTCATAATTGTGAATATGCATAATTTCTTAAGAACAAACAGATCATGTTTAATTCTATGAATGTAAAATAAAAATTTGAAAAATAAAGAGGAAATTCTTCAGCAAAACATTTTTAAAAACATTTTCTAGAAAAAAAAAATCAAAGCATGAATTTTATGAAAATGTTCACAGATGATACAATTTACTGAAAGTACATTTAAAATACACAAAATGAGAATGTTTCAGTGTCTGTGTGGGAGCACAGCCTGTGGTGATTCACGCTGATTCATCAGTAAAATCAGTAAAATGTAATATTTCACTGATATGAACATCAGCAGATAACACATTGGTTTTTCCAGCTCACTTTAAGATGATGTATTTGCTGTTCATGGCTGTTCCTCAAATGCTCCAAACCTGTTATTAATCCTTCTTTTTTTCTTTCAGTTTCATCTTCAGAGTTTCTCTCTTCACTCATTCTTTGTTGCATTTCATTTTTCTCCTGGTGATCTTTTGGTTTTCTTACTCCGCTCGTTCCCATCTGCAGATCTTCTTTTCCGTCTTTTTTGCTGGGAGCTTTTTGTTTCTGTTGGATTTCTGTTTCCTGCTGCTGTTTCAGAGCTCGGAGGTCCTCTGCATGTTTTTCTATGAATGATTCAAAATTTTTGCTGTATTTTTCTCCAAACTCATTGAGCTCTTCAGCTTGCTGTCTGGCTTTATTTTCATATTCCTTTTTCATGTTATTTACTGCTTGCTGATATCTTTTCTCTAATTCTGTTCTCTCCTTCTCCTCTTGTTCTCGTTTGACTCGATCTTCTTTTTTTCTTTTGATTTCAGATTTTTTTCGTTCCTTTTCATATGTTTCTTGAAGCTTTTTAAGTTTTCTCTCCTCTTCCTGACGTCTTTGTTCATCTTCTTGATTTCGCTTCTTCCACCACTTCTTTCTTTCCTTGTTCCAGGCAGCTTGTTTCTTTCTCAGTGCTTCTCGGCTCTGTTCCAGTTCTCTGTCAATTGTTTGATTTTTCAAATATTCTGAATTAATTTTTTCCTCCAGAGTTTCCCGTTCTTGTTCCCACTGCTGCTGCTGACGTTCTTCCTGCTCTCTCCTCGTCCTGTCTTCGTCTTCTCTGCGTTTCTGTTCTTTCTTTCTGTGCTCTCGCTCTTTTTTAATGATTTCTTCAAGTTGTTTTTCTCTCTGCTTCTTCTCCTGTTCACTCTTCTCTCTCTCTTTCTCTATTCTTCTTTTCATTGTTTCCATTTCTTCATCATGTTTTCTTTGAAGTTCCTCCTCCTTCCTCTTCATCTCTTCTTCCTTCTCCTTCAGGATCTTCTCCACTTGCTTCAGTATCGCCTCCTCGGCTTCCTGGAACATCTCGCTGGTGTAGCAGCTGCCTCCATTTTCCTTCACTATCTCATCCGCCTTTCTCAGCAGCTCTCTGACTTGTGTGTGATCTGTCTGATTGTTATTATTTAAGACCTGATATCTTCCTCCACAGTCATGTATCAGCTTCTTCACAAAGTCATCAGAGTCTTCTATGTAACTTTCAGCTGAATCCATTTTTAGATCATCTCCTCTGGTGAATAAAATGATGATGAAATCTTCAGATCTTTTGCCAAAGTATTTCTTGATCAGATCTACAGCCTCCTTCTCCTCCTGTGTAAAGCGACCGATCGACAGCACCAGTAAGATCACGTGAGGTCCAGGAGACAACAAGCTGATGCATTTCAGAAGTTCGTGCTGAAAACTTTGATTGGTCAGAGTGGTATCAAACAGACCGGGGGTGTCGACCACAACAACAGGACGTCCATCGACCTCTCCTGCTGCTTTCTGACAAAACTTTGTTATCGACTTTGTGCTGGCTTTAGATTTAAAAGGTTCTTCACCCAGAATGGTGTTTCCACTTGCACTCTTGCCATTTCCAGTCTTTCCAATCAGCACCATCCTGAGAGGCTCTCTGCTCTGATTTTTATCACCTCCAACCTCACTCCTCTGTTTCACAGCCTGCAGTTCAGCTGAAAGCTTTGTCACCTTCTCCATCTGTGCCTTGGTGAATATCTTCATTGTGAAGCATCCAGGTCCTTGAGCTCTCGTATTTTCAACAGTTTCTAGCAGCTCTGGGATCTGCTGTTCGTTCTTGATGTTGAGAACAACAGATCTTCCTCCACAGCTCTCACAGAGCTCCTGGATGTTCTTGTTTCCCTTTACAAAATTAACAACAGCTGGATCTGTAAGATCTGACTCCATAGTGAACAGAATCATGGTGAAGTCATTGACTCGAGAGCTGAAAGTGTTCTGGATGGTCTCTAACTCTCCTTTGTCTTCATCAGTGGGAGGAGCCACAGGTATGACCAGGATGAAGGCATGGACACCCTCAGGATCACAGAGGGAGATACACCTGAGAGATTCCTCCATCACTGCCTCCTGAGGTTTTCCATACAAGGCAGGCAGCTCCACCAGGGAAACCCAGCGTCCACACACCTCTCCCTGATGTTTAACACACTCTGAGCTGGAGACTGAATGAAGCTCAGTCTGACCTAAAATGGCCTTGACTGCTGAAGTCTTCCCTGCTCCTCTCCTCCCACACAGAACCAGGTTTAAAGATGGTTTGATGTTCTCACGCACAGACGTTAGTGTCATTGCTGAACCTGAATCCTCATTCTTGAATCCATCACATCTCAGATGCTCTCCGTTGTTCTCGCTTAATATTTGACCCAAGCATTTTAACAGCTCTGAATGATCAAGGTTCTTCTGCCACAAAAATCTGTCTTTACATTTTTCCATCAAGTCTTTTAAAGGTGGATGTTGCTCGTATTTTCCCCTGAAACCTGAACTCTCTGCTCTGGGTGTTGATATCAGTATCAGTGAATGATCAAACGATCGATCACTGTAAGAACTGAAGGACTCTGCAGAGCCTCAGTTTGTGCTCCTCAGTGAAGTCTTCTGGCTGTAGAACCAGCAGGAACACATGAGGTCCAGGAGCAGAGAGCCTCACACAGTGTTTTATAAACTCTGTGAGTTTCTGTTGAGAGACGTTCAGATGAGGCAAATATGGGGTGTTGATGACAACTGTGTCTTTGTCCTTCAGCTTTCCCCTCACTCTGTGTGGGTGTCTTGTTGCTTTGTCGAACACGGTCTCTCCCAGTATGAAGTTCCCAAAGTTTCTCCTCTCAGTCCAGCTGTTTCCCAGCAGAACATCCCTGAGCTCAGAAACTGGAAAACATGGATTTAGACAAAAAAAAAAAATGAACACACACTTGCATTGATTCATTCTCAGTTTTTACTCTAGTTTGAATTTAACTCCTTTAACTTTGATAGGAAGATTAGTTCTGTAGTGAAAGCTATTTTTTTCCAGTTGAGATTGTTAACTAAAGTGAAGCGTTATCTTTCTTATAATGACTTTGAAAGAGTCATACATACTTTTATCATGTCAAGACTGGATTACTGTAATTCTTTGTGTGTTGGTTTACCGCAGTCATTTCTCTGTCAGCTTCAGCTGGTCCAGAATGCTGCTGCTCGACTTTTAACAGGGACGAGGAAACGTGAGCATATTACTCCAGTTTTAGTTTCACTTCATTGGCTTCCTATCAATTTTAGGATCAATCAAGATTTTATTGATTGTTTTTAAGATTTTAAACGGGCTAGCCCCTCTGTATTTGTGTGAGCTTGTTCATGTCCATACTCCTGTCAGAGCATTGAGGTCTGCCAATCAGATGATCCTAAAAATTCCTATGTCTAGACTCAAGAATAGAGGTGATCGAGCCTTTTCAGTCATTGTGCCGAGCCTCTGGAATGTCCTACCATTCCATATTAGAGCTGCTCGGACTGTTTCTACATTTAAGTCATTGCTCAAGACCCACTTCTTCTGTCTGGCTTTTAATTCAAGCTGATCTTGACATTTTATATTTATTAAGTTATTATATTTTGTTTGGATCTTTGTTTGTTTGTTGTTTTTCTTTTATTTATGGCCTTTTATTATTTGGTTGCCTGTGAAGCACGTTGGTCCACTCAGGTTGTTTAAATGTGCTATATAAATAAATTTGACGTTGACATTGACATTAATATTTTACAGTCTTACAACTTCAACCAACTAAATCCTTTAAACTGAGTTGATCATTAACTGCAGGATAAAGTTCATTTTGACTCACTGTGTGATGGAAGGACCCCCAACCTGCTGCTGCGCCTCCTTTTCAGGGGAGGCTGATCATCTGTGATGATGAAGACACAAATACACATGATATTCATTTACTGACTCACACGCAGCTGCAACTTGCCAATTTATAAGGTGCATTTAACTAAATCTGTCTTAGTCTACAGTGCCAGTTAAACTGGATTCATGGTGTCTCAACTCCAGTGCTGCTTTTAAACTACACTGTATGAGGCCTTTTTCTTATATTATTTCATGGTTTGTTGCTGCCTGCTTCTGTGTCTTTGAGAAAGAACACAGGAAAAGAATTTGCAATAAAATAATTTGCAATAAAACAGAATCAACTCAAAACAGAAAATCTGCATTTGTGCAGATCTTAAAATCAAAATGCCAGCTGGTGGAGGAAAGAAAACATTTTGAAGTGTGTAAACAGGATATGGATTAAGCTTTAAAATGTGTGCCATAAGTGAAGAATTGGAGAGCATTGTGTCTTATGATGTATGGAGTCTGGATCAGCACTGCAGTGGTTTATCTGTGAAGTCAGGAGATTACTTTGTAAATTTAGATCTCTGCTTTCACTTTTTAATCACCAGAAAAAAAATCATATTAATATAATGTGCAAACTGAGAGAAGAAACAGCCTTTTATTCAGAGTAATAAAATCTGACTGGACCCACCTGATGATGCGGTTGCCATAGCGTCACTTTGCTGGAAATACGAGAATTTAACTGGAGACAAAAAGCAGCCAGAACAGAATCAGAGAAAACCTTATACAGAGATGATTTAGAAAAATCCACATTTAAACTATTTAATTGCTCATATTCTTGCATTTTTTTTTTTTTTAGATTTCTCTTTAGTGTGACAGAGAACGTGACTGAAGACAAATGAAACTTCCCAGGTTTCCAGAAAGTTGCTAGCTCCTGGATGCTTTTCGGTGCTGGTGGAATTGGTACATAAACACCCACACTAGGGTGGAGATTAATGTATACTGAGTAACTAGGACTGGGGAGCATGTGCTCTGTAGCAGTATATTTTTCTCATGGGGTTTGGCCTTAAAAGGGGTCATGGTGCATGTATGTGGCATGACTGGTATGAAGGGTAAAAACTGCAAAGTTGAACTTGGATAGAGTTGTAAATGGACGAGTTCTTACACAGTGCTTTTCTATGCTGTCTGAGCACTCAAAGCGCTTATACAACACATTTTCCCATTTACATTAGCACTTCCATGATTAACTAAGCTAAGTGTTTACTGTCTAACATACACACACATTCATACTCCGACACTTGCGTCAGAGAGCAACTTGGGGTTCAGTATCTTGCCCAATGATACTTTGGTATGCAGCCCAGAGCAGCCAAGAATCGAACCGTTGACCTTCTGATCAGTAGGAGACCTGCGCTACCTCCTGAGCCACAGCCACCCCATATGCTGTGAACAATGTAACTTGGTAGTCTGGTCTGTGAGTTTGGTGTGGACCCCATTAAATGTGCTTTGAATTGGTGTGAGCTTTGTTGTAGCTTTGGACACTTGGACACTTGGAGTCAGATCTGGTGTTCAGTTAGGCAACACTTTGCTTCTCACTCGCTGCTCTGAGGTTTCTGGATTTTCTTTGAACCTATTTGCAAAAACAGATTTGATAGTGGGGCAGATGCACACTTCAGTATACCAGTCATGTATCTTTAAGAAGAACCAGTTTGGCCATGCTATACCCGCTAATCATCTACTTAACTCCCCACTTAAGATGTTGCTGGTTAGGGGACTTGGATTTGGTAAAGGGGGGGGGGGGGGGGTGTCAGCCTGTTTGATTGGCCAGGTTGTGTTGTAGCCATTTTAATAAATGGGGGTGTTTCAATGTTACCTTCTGTTATTGATTTGATTTTAGATTAATTTCTAAGGTCACGCTGGAACCTTGATTTTTAAGAGTGACAGTGTGACGATCCTCCCACTGTCAGGAAAGTTCTGGCCTGGCCTGTTTCTGATAATTGGCTGGCGTGGGATGATCGTTAACTAATGCAGCTCACCCGTTTCTTCCAAACTATAAAAGATGGCCCAGCTGAACTGCTCAGTCTCTCTCTTCCATTCTACATGTCACGGTGATTGGCTCTTGGTCAAGCTGTGTTTAATAATGGCCTTTTATTCAAGTAAGCCTCTTGTGTGGACTCCCTCCTTGTCACCTTCTGTGAGCCAGTTTGTGACAGCACATGTTGTATGAACTCACAGACTGAGAACTGCAGTGGATCCATGAATGAATGTAGTCACTGTGTTTATCAATTGCAGACAGTCTTCTATAGACTTTAGGCATTGAAGCAGTGAGTATATTATTACTCATATAATAATAATAATAATAATAATAATAATAATGCACTGACCTGTTCTCCAAAGATGCTTCAGTATGTTTATGCAATAACATGTTTGAGCAGCTACAAGAATTTAAATTTCTGTTGAGTTTCCTAAACTTAAAAAGTTATTTTTCCAAAGTTGTGATTTTTGCCTAAACACAAATGCTGTTTGTGTCCAAATCAGATCAAAATTATACAATATCACTGATGTGTCTTTGTGACAACATTGCAAACCAATAACAATCATTAATTCAATACAATTCAATTTTATTAATATAGAAAATATTAATCAGATCAATAAATGTGTTCTCAGACTTTAAAAGGCTTGCATTTTCAGTGATCATTAGATGCAAGTGAGAAAGAAGAATTCTTGTGCAGAGCAGGACTGATAAAGAAATAGTCTTATTATATTTTTTTCAATCATATGCAGCAGTGATCCACCCAGCCTAGAAAATACACGATCAGGGAGCTTTGGCTCAGACATCAGTCGCTCAGAAATGCTGCTCTTTACCTCAGGTTGGTGCTTTTTCTTTTTGATGGCTCAGTCTGTCTCAGTGGTTTTTTTATCTGCGTGAAAATCTCTTCGTCAGAAACAACACCTGAGAAATGAAAATACTGTTTAGATTTAGTATAATATTAAAGTTAATATTCAGTGGACATACAGTACCCAAGTACCCATTTACTTACATTTGACTGGTACTGGAAAATTTTAGAAATCCTTGAACTTATTTTGTGCTGTTCTTCTCAGTTCTCAGTTATTTTAAATGCTTCGAAATCATAACTGCAGGCATGAGTGCAGCATGAAGTCAACACCTGAACAGAAGGAGGACTCATGACTGCTGCACCTAATCAAGTATTTCAAATCACCATGATAGCAGACCTGAGCCGGCACACAAACAGAGGAGTCATTTTAAAAGGAACTGAACATAAAAGAGAAATCTTCCTGCATCAGTGTTCAGCTTTCTCTGAACATATGTTTATCTTTGGGTCGAGTCTACTCACCTGAAGCTGGTACTGCTTCATTTTAGCTCGCTATTTAGAAAGTGGACTCAGAGATCAGTGACTCACTGAGAGCAGAGTTCATGCAGGGAGGAGACAGAAGGTGTGTCAGGAGAAAATGAGGAACCTGATAACTGTGACTTTGACCCACACCAGTCACAGTTTAATATGTTTCTGGTATCTCAGGCCTCAGAAGGCTAAATTATATATATAATATATATATATATATATATATATATATATATATATATATATATATATATATATATATATATACACACACACACACACACACACACACACACACACACACACACACACACACACACACACACAGTGGCTTGCAAAAGTATTCATACCCCTTGAATTTTTCCATATTTTGTCACATTACAACCACAAACATAAATATATTTCACTGGAATTTGATGTGAAAGACCAACACAAAGTGGTACACAGTTGTGAAGTGGAAAGAAAACTATACATGATTCAAAGCATTTTTTACGAATAAAAACTGCAAAGTGCGGTGTGCAAAAGTATTGAGCCCCCCTAAGTCAATACTTTGTGGAACCACCTTTTGCTGCAATTACAGCTGCAAGTCTTTTAGGGTATGTCTCCACCAGCTTTGCACATCTAGTGACTGAATTTTTTGCCCATTCTTCTTTGCAAAACAGCTCAAGCTCAGTCGGATTAGATGGAAAGCGTTTGTGAACAGCAGTTTTCGGATCTTGCCACAAATTCTCGATTGGGTTTAGGTCTGGACTTTGACTGGGCCATTCTAACACATGAATATGTTTGGTTTTAAACCATTCCATTGTAGCCCTGGCTTTATGTTTAGGGTCGTTGTCCTGCTGGAAGGTGAACCTCCGCCCCAGTCTCAAGTCTTTTGCAGACTCCAACAGATTTTCTTCCAAGATTGCCCTGTATTTGGCTCCATCCATCTTCCCATCAACTCTGACCAACTTCCCTGTCCCTGCTGAAGAGAAGCAGCCCCAGAGCATGATGCTGCCACCACCATATTTGACAGTGGGGATGGTGTGTTCAGAGTGATGTGCAGTGTTAATTCTCCGTTACACCACCCGCTTCGAATGTTATCAGTCCATTAAATGAACGTTATTAGCAGTTTTCAGGCCCATAGTTAAGGGCCAGTAGGTGCCGTCTCCACCTCCTAGCTGGTGGAAAAGGTTGTTATCAGCGTTCTAATCAAGGATTACTGACAGACGCATGAAGGACTACAGAATCCATGCTCGCTGACTTCCGGCGGAAGTAGCAGTGCTTACAGGTAAGACGAGTTAAATGGACAGCGTTTATATAGCGATATTAATAATAAGATAGTGAGTGTCAATAAACACTTGAAATGATATTAATGTGCTGTAAGAGAGCACTAATATCACAACTCTGAGATGTATTTGTAGAAATTATTGCAGGTTTTTAACGTCTTTGTGGCGCTAGCTTAAAGTTTCTGTGCAAATGTTAGCGGATATCGTAGGATCAGTCACTATTTAAACGATGTTATGACAGAAATATGAGCTTCTGTTGGGGATCATTAAGTTACCAGTTAAGTAAAATGAATATTTTCAGCCACAAATAAATTCCCGATTAGCTTCAGTGCATTTATATTCAATATCTGCGAATTCAGTGCTTCATTAAGTTGCATCATACTGAGCCAGGGTTATGGACAATGTAAAATAAATGATATTTGTCTGTACAGAATCTGGCTACCTTTAATCCTCCGTGGCAAACCCGAGGATGCAGCTTTATTCGACCTGCTGGCACCTGAGAGTGAGCTGAAACTTCCAGTAATATTCCCATCATGGAGAGGCTGTCAGACTCTGGGAATCCTGATTCACTGTCCTCAGCTTTAAACAAACCCAGAGTTCATCTATGTCTGTGTGTCTGTGCTGAATTGGACTTTTCCCACTTCCCTTTGTTGTGTCTCTGTCTTAACGCCAGTATTTTTATGATTAGATGAATTTGTTAGTTCTACATGCCAATATTTTTTTATTCAGGTGTGGGAACAGTGGTTCAGAGGGTGCACGTCAGGACTGTTAAATGAAGTTGGTGAGATGTACTGGATTCATCCCTGTGCAAAGATATCTTCAGATTACTGGACTGACCACATCAACCTTTTGTGAGGTCTGTCTAAAGAAGACTAACAACAATTCAGTGCAGCGTCCTGAGAAGATGGATGTGAGGACAGAAGCACACAAACATGTAGTTGTAGTGAGCTGCCAGTAATTTTAAATGGATTTGTTCCTCTAACTTATGTCTGTCTCTCTATCAGCCCTGTGACACATTGGTGACCTGTCCAGGGTGAACCTGCCTGTGCCTGCTGGGATAGGCTCCAGCCCTCCACCCACACCCTGACAATCACATGTGGACAGACTAACTTCTTTTTTAGATTGTTCTAGAAAGTCTGTTGCGATGTGTTAAGCAATGTATTCATATTTAATTCAAAAAAAGAATCAATGATTTTCTATAAATTTGTGATGCATTTTTGTTTACTGATTCCAAGATGGCGTAGTGGTCTTTAGAGAAATCCTGTTTGGATTTTTAAATGTTATTTCTGTTTTCTGTTGCTAGCGCAGCTCTGCAGTCACTATCCAGGTGGGTCAGTGGGAGCAGAAGCCCTCTGCTGATGTACAGGCTCTGATCAGCAGCATCCAGCAAGACCCACACAGCCTCTTCTTGCTGGAGCTTTTTGTTTGCCTGTGACTGGAGAGTCAGATTTCTGTTGGGAGGTTGCAGCTCCCTGTGCTGGAGAAACCACTTCACACCTGCAGAGGTCAGTCAGTTTGCAGAGGTCATTAAAACCCTCCCACCCTGGCTTTCATGTGGTGGATCTTATTAAACAAAACAGCAATATTTCAGTGGCTGCTGCTGAGACCACAGGTTTACACTCTACATATCTCTGATGGGCTCCTTCAACAAAGATGTTTAGTAGATGTTGGTCTCCAGTTTGATGCTCAGCATCTCCAAAGTTTGTTTGTTTATTATTCATTCATACAAAGTAATGTGATATAACTGTGTCAACCTGGTGCTCTTCATTTATGAAGAAATAATATTGGAGTATGAATGTTGGACCCTGTCTATCTGTGTTCTCTGGGCTTTTCTGACCTTGGTCTTTTTGCAGGGTCAAACAACAAACCTCGTATTACTGTACATGTTTCTTTCTCAGGTGGACCGTGATATGATTGTGAGGAAGCAAAGCTCAGAAAGAAGGAATCCCTGCAGTCCTGTTCTTTTAGCTCCAAGCCTTCTCAGGTTAGTCATAGTTGTAGAACACAATAACAAGTGCAATAACTGAGGTATAAAATTTGTGATTAGACGGATGGAAAAGAGAGAAATGTCTTCTATAATTATCACTATTTTAATCTTCGGTAACTTCGACATGCTGAGGTCACAAAAACAGGAGAAAAGAACTGCCCGGATGTTTGTCACCATTTGCCAAGAACAACACAGTAAAGTAATGACAAATGTGACTTTGGCCACAGTTCTACAATAATAATTGACACAATAATAACCATAATTGATTTTTCCCATATAAAAAATACTTGGAATGGCATAAAAGTCTACAAAAGGTTTTATCCTTGTAACATCTGCAGCATCACCCTTACATAAGTCATGAATATGGGTAATTAGGTTCATAGCTTAGTGAGAGTATTACTGTTTTTAATATTCAAAGTATCATAAGCTTGCTATGGTTGAGATGATTCTTGAAAAAATATTATGAGTTACTGCTTGAGCAATCTGCAGAAAAACATCTACAGGAAAAAGGGAAAACCGAGCATCAGGAGTCGGACAAACACAGTTAATGCTGGTAGCTGTGGGCACAGACACACGATGAGTGAAAAGTGGGAGGTGGAGAAAAAAGCTCAGTGATTCATGGGACGTTCCCAACACCCTAGGCCTATAGTAGTGTCACTAGGGGAGATGGGGGTGGTTCAGGGTCACCTGATCCAGCCCTAACTATAAGCTTTATCATAAAGGAAAGTTTTAAGTCTAATCTTAAAAATAGAGAGGGTGTCTGTCTCCTGAATCCAGACTGGGAGCTGGTTCCACAGAAGAGGGGCCTGAAAGAAACTGTATTCATTCAGAATCAGGAGCTGCTACACCACCCAACATCTCACTGTCCATGATTATGAAATGCTGCCACCTGTCCTCTGATCTGTTTGTTCTGCTGTTGAAATGAAGATCTAAAGTTATCTAAACTTGAGCTCTAATGTTTAGTAATATAATATTCTTCAATTCTGCATGTAATTTTCTCCAACTAGCTTTAATCACAGAGGAAGCAGCAGAGCAGCAGACAGTTTGAGAGGTTTGGGCTCACAGATGGTGACAGCATGGAGAGACTGTGGTCCTTACCCTGAAGAACTGCAGGAGTCACAGAGGAGATGAGTCCATCTCACTGTCTGGACTTGCTGACTGATGTTCTTCTGCACTGCAGATGTAGCTTAGCACTTACAGGCTGCTAATATCTGAATCTTTGAATACTGGTGCTGTGTTTTTGTAATAAATAGGCTGAGTTTGGGACTTTTATACACACAATGAAACCCAGCAATGAAGCAATACCTGTTACTGTTTAATAAGTGTGTAACTCTTTAATCTTACCTGCTGCCCATCTTAGGAGTGTTCATATAAACATGGAGGAAAAAGATGGAAGAATCTGAGCTGAACTTCCTGTTTCCTGCTACAGATGCTGAGTATGACCTCAGAGGCCAGCTGGTCTGCAGAGTTACAAGTGAATGAAGGCGGAGGGCAGTCTGCCTGCAGCTTCAAAGAAAACATGCAGGTGAAGGTATGTGGATCAGTCGATAACCCTGTCGCTACTTTCAAATGAGAGCCTATTAGAGAGAGACAGTCTGAGCCTCACAAGAAGGACAAAAATGAAGATCCAACTTTGACCATAATACAAACTAATCACTGCTGTGTGTTTTCAGACTCAGATGGGCAGGATCTCAGCATCAGACTGTCCAAACAGGCTCCAACTTCAACAGCAGACTGAGACAGACAACAAGAGAAAACAGCAGCTTCAGTGGGCTTCACAGGTGAGCGTGTTCCTGCACCAATCAGCATCTGTTCTCTGTCGGTCTGTGTACTTTAATAAATGTAGTATTGATAAGTACAGTAACCTAACCATAGTAACCATACAGCAGTCACTCAAAACATCTACTTTCTAACTGCCTGGCTGCTGCCTGCCACTCATTTTAGAAACCACGTGGTAACAGGCCTGAAACTCTGCTTCCTTTATTCCCCTCAAGGTCAAAGGTGACGTTTTAAAGAGTCTTCAGAGAGAAGGGACTGATGTCACGTGTCGATCACAGCGATTATGAAGATGACAGCAAGAGCAACTACGACTGTAAAAGTCTGACCACGACTGTTTTGCACTTGTTTTACAAACTAAATTCAACAAACTGAGTTTAACTGAAAAAACTGCATTTTTACAGGCCACACTCACTGCACATAAGAAAAGAATAATTTAATCACTGATGACTCAGTGACTTTATAAAAGCATTAAGTAGAGCCAGCTTTGAATATTAACACTTACCATATTGTACCTGTACAGCGTGTTTATGTACATGTATGATGCATGAGATGTTTTTCATGTTGAGGTCATTTCCTGATATATTTTGTAATCTGGTTTTCTCTTCTTTGGAACTGATTGTGAGTCAGTGTGTAACCTCACCTGCTTCCCTTTGTTCCACATGACTTTAAGTTTTTTGATTTCTGTTTATTTAAATTTCTGTTTCATTTTGATCTGTATTGTGTGACCCTTGCAGACTGTTTTGTGGACTGCTCGCCTCGCTGTGTGTACCCACTGCCTGTTTTTGACTAAAGATTTGGATTTTTGACTTTGACCCCGTCTCTGTGTGTCCTTCGAGTCCTCTTCCTCTGAGTGAGGCACATACACGTTTGAATTCAGTAACTCAGCTTTGCCACTGTTTTCAGCTGTGGTCAGCAGCAGCGACTCACAGCATGTTTGAGAAAGGAAATTCACTTTTATAAAGTGATTATAGTTGGGACTGTTAGTATAATAACACTGTTTTTATGCTTTTATTATTGAGTTATTACCTTTTAAACATACATGAGGTCAAATTATAAAGTTCTGTATAAAGCAGAAGCTGTGAAAAATCCTTCTGGCATTAGGACTGGCATATGATAAAGTATAATTAAAATAAAGTATCAAATCTTTAATAAAATATTAGAAAAATGTGCTCTTATGCTATTGATAATACTGTCAATCAAATCAAATTTATATACAATTTTTTATTGTTTTTGCATATAAGTTAAACTGGATTGGAGGTGGTGACCTTAAGCATACCAAAACAACGACAATTCACAATAGAACATGAATTAATGGTCTAACTCATCATTAATAATGAGCCTAATCCTCTCATCAGTGTCACATTGTTTTTCCAAGTCTTCACAATGTTAAGCTTTTTGTTTGCTTATATTTTCCCTTTTATTTTATAATCAAAACTGCGACCAAAACTACTCTCCTTCTCAAACTAATAATACTGGCAGTCCAGGGCATCACTGTATGCTGAGCTAGGATTAGGGTTAGGGTTAGGGTTAGTAATTCAGACTCTAAATGTCATCCATATTACTTTTACTGAATCTAACAAATAAGTAGGAAATTGCATAAGAAGTGGATTATTATTTAATATCCATATTGATTATCAGTCTTCATTTTCACCATTGATCCACCCAGGGTCTTGGTGGGGATGGGCTCTATCCTGGGATCCTTGGGTGAAAGTTATGTTGCACCCTGCAGGTCTGCAGCCCATCAGTCATATCTAACATGTGGTTCGAGATTATAAATCAAACTAAAATCAAATCAGGCTCCCTGCATGGAAATGATGAGCTGACTGTGATCATTCTTTGACTGTCCTCCACCTGCTTCATCAAACCTCAGCAGTAAACATATATGAAGGTAGCAGCTGGCACAGTAACAGTGAGCGCAGCGCACTGTGCAGTCTAAACTCTGCTCTGATTAATTATATGAATGTACAGCGAGTCAATCAGGATTGTGAAACGTCAGCTGCAGACCCCCAGTCTCCATCATCAGGTCCCTGCCCGGTTCATTTTCCATTTTATAAACAATACTTTAGAGGTTTTCGTGAAGTCACACTGTGACAGTGACGTGCATTAGTGTGTGTGTGTCATCAGTGGCTACAAAAGCCCTTTTCTTAAAGGATAAAGTGGTGTTTGAGCCACAGTTACGGCGGACAGCGGCTCTTTGAAATGGGACGCAGCCTTCCTGCGGCAGACAGCTAGCAGCAGGAACCGGACGCGCCAGGTTAGCCTAAGAAGCTACTGAGGCGTCCGTGACAACCACCATAGAAACAGCCTTTTAAGACCGTTTTAAAAACATCCTCAGAGTTCAAACGAACAAAAATATGATTTGAAACAATTACAGCTGCAGAGCTGTAGCGGCATCTTTAAACGTTGTTTACACAGATGATCATGAATGATACGATGTAGCTAGCAGTGAATGAGGTGACGTCATTGTGTGCGCATTTCACAGGGTAAAGGCATCACCTGAATATTATTTTAATTAATATGTTTACTTTCTCTGGACCAGCTCGGGTCCACATTACAATTTCAGCCTAAAAATGATCTCAATATTAACATACACTAACATCAGTGCGCTTTATGAAGCCAAATATTTAAAGTAAAAATTAATAAATGTTCATTCATGTCTCTGAAATAAGTACAGCTGTTCACGTTTGTCATTGCAATTTTATTTATTTATTTATTTGGATTGTGAACTTCAAATTGTGTATCTAATCAGAGTTTAAAATGTATCATGATAATTAAAGCTTAGCAACCTTCAGTCTAATCAAACAGTGGATCCAGGCTGAGACTGGATCACAGCTTTAATCTCTGCAGAGTCACAAACAGATACAAACTTCCAAATCACACACAAGCAGCCCAGTCTCATCATTAGGAAACTAAAATGTCTCTACTGCACACTACACAGCAGTGTGAGCATTAAAAAAATAACAAATGAAAAGATAACATCCACATAAAGATGATTTAAAAGTAAAATTAATAGGCACTTTTTAATATTTTAAAGGCTCTCTGTCAGAGAAAAGACAGAGCAATGACACTCAAGAGCTAGAGACAGAAATATGGAAAAAATGAGAGACATGTGTAACAGCAAAGATTTTGTCCACTGGAAAATAAATAAACTTTTTAAAACAAAAGCTTGGGGTGCAGCTGTCATCAAAATAGAGTGCACCATTTTGTTTAATAACATATCTTAGCATGCAGTAACATAGCACAGCTCCTAACAACAATCCATAATCAAAGAATTTGTTCAATGTTTTGATTGTGGCAGTGAAAACACATGTTGCAGTGTGTGAGTGTGACTGGCAGCCTGTGCACTGAGACCATGAAGCCCACTTCTCTGAAGCAGCTTCTTCTTCTTGGCATCATAACAGAGGTGGGAGAAACAGCACGCGATGCTTTGATCTACCAAAAGGAGAAAGAAGAACATCTGAGGTGAAACCAGTCAGGTTAAATAATTAAATTATATGTAGTTCAATACAGCGTCTCAGGTAGCTTTGTGTGTTTCAGCTGTTGATTTCAGCTCACTGCTCCTGTCTGCGGACCAGTGGTTTTTATGTTTGTACTCATCTAACTTCCATCCATATATTTAACTCAGGGAGGAGAAATGTCAGGTTGGTGCAGCTGGTGAGTTTAGGAGGGAGGTGCATTTGGTTCTCTGTTGTCATTATCTGACAGATTTGGTTCACCATGAGGCTCGGTGTATCTGGGGTTACGTCGTATCTATTCCCTGTCATGCTTAGCAAGTTTCTCAGGGTGGTGTACAAAGACCACCCTGAGAAACCACCCTTATTAATCTCAGTGCTTCTTCCTGAATAGGTTAAACAAGGTTATACATTGCCACCCTCCTAAAATAATGGTCAAAGTCATTTTTTTATTTTATTTTTGTCTAAATAATTTTCAACATTCGGTTCAGTTTTTGTGTTTTCTGAAAAGCCTGAAAAAAATTAATTAGACCATAATTTTGTGAGGGTGACGAAATGTTTCATGGCTAAATTACATAACTGCTGCAGTCTGATGGTGTCAGCAAGAGCTGAAGCAGTGGGTGACGAGGAAGAGGAGGAATACAACAATTTGAAGAGATCCCTCAGTCTACAGTCAGCACAACGACTACATTAGTGGCTGTTTGAGTTTTCTGCCGTCTGCTGTGAACCTGAAGCACAGAGAACACAAAAACATGTTAGACCACATTTGTAATTAGAATACAAATGTGGTCTAATTAAACTGTCCCTGGTTGGTGTAAATGGCTCACCAGGACCTTTGAAATTAAATCACAGCACCTCGTGTACAGAGTGATGATCAGAATATCAAACTTGTAAAAGCTGTTTAACTTTTCTCTTTGTGTTAAATATCAACAGCAGATGTTTTAGACTGTAAGCATTAAGCACAACAAAAAATGGAAACTGTCACCCCAAATGTCTCATGATGACAGGTAAAAATACTGTTGCAGTCCGTGGCCTCAAATATTTCTTCTTGGACTTCTTCTGAAGGCCGTCTGCTGCTTTCAAGACAATAAACCACAACAAGAGAAGATTTGGTCATTTTTCTTGCACCATGCAGCTTGATGTGTTGTGTACAGCCACAGTTATGTATGGCAAGTAACACTCAAGTGAATGTTAAACATGTATTAAAAGAAAATAAATAATTTAGCTCACCTTTGGTTTCCATGTCATCCCTCTCCTGTGTCAGCAGTGTTGGACTGTGGAGTATCTGTTTGATATGTAAGGAACACTTCTGTAATATGACCATAACAACCATCTGCTCTAATATCCTTAAAATACACAGCAAGAATGACAGTCAATAGATAGACACTGAATAGCTGGAGGAACATAAAAATATTCCCATGATTGCAAATCAGAGTCATTAAAATATAAGATGAGATAATTGAAATACAGTCCATCCATCCACCTTCTTCTGCTTATTTAATTTAGGACAGCAGGGAGTTTGGAGCTTATCCCAGCTAGCACAGGGTAAAAGCCAGAGTCTACCCTGGACAGGCTGCCAAATTTATTGCAGGGCTAACACATTGTATGTGTTACAAAATCCACTATATTATTTATATTGAATGAAATTGTTCAAAAATATAAAGCTAAATATTAAGACTATCACAGTTTTGTCACATTACAAAACCTGTTAACAATTTCTAATGTAACAATATGATAATACGTAAAGCTTCTTTCCAAACCTGAGCTGCTTCAGATGCTTTGTTATTCTGAGCTCCTGATCTCAGGGTTGAGGTGATCTCTGTGCAGCGGCCTCTTTAAGCTACTTCTGCTGCTTGTCTCCTCCTAATGTTTTATCATTCACTGTATCTAAGGGGAAAAAAAGACAAAGAAACATGCCTTCCTTTAATAAGTATATACATACAGAGGTCATCTATGGAAACACACTAGTTCACCCTTTGGTAGAAAAATCTAGTTCTCTAAAAATCATGTAAAAAATGAATGAAATGACACTGCAGCTAACAGCAGCCTCACACTGAAACTTCTGTGGAAGAAGAAACTGCTGGATACATTCTGGAAAATGTCTAATACAAGGCCACTATGAGCAATGACAAACCGTTAAACATGCTAATCAAAAGCACACATTAAGTATTATCGCTCACCTTTGTTTTTGAGAATGTCACTGAGATAAAGATTGCATGCTGTCAGCTCTCATGGCAGAAGTTTGTCGGAGAAAAAGCTTTGCAGCACCTTTGAATTTACCATTCAGTTCTGAAAGAGCAAAGACACAAACTACAATGATGTATGAACCGGATATGTTTGATTGTTGCTGCAGCACAAAACAGGTTTACAGACTGGTAGCTGACAGAGCCTGAAGTATTAAAGAAGCTCCTCTTCCTTAAAAAAAAAAGATGAGAAAGATTGAGTGCTTCTTTTTGCTGTTTTCAAATCTGCTCCCTCCACTAATAAACAACAACAATGCAAAACATATTAATGAATCAGTAACAAAAAGATGGTGTTGAAAGTAAGTAGTCTGATGCTTCTGGATTAGTGACTCCAAAGCAGCCTGAGCCAAAACCTGACATAGATGAACTCTGGGTTTGTTTAAAGCTGAGGACAGTGAATCAGGATTCCCAGAGTCTGACAGCCTCTCCATGATGGGAATATTACTGGAAGTTTCAGCTCACTCTCAGGTGCCAGCAGGTCGAATAAAGCTGCATCCTCGGGTTTGCCACGGAGGATTAAAGGTAGCCAGATTCTGTACAGACAAATATCATTTATTTTACATTGTCCATAACCCTGGCTCAGTATGATGCAGCTTAATGAAGCACTGAATTCGCAGATATTGAATATAAATGCACTGAAGCTAATCGGGAATTTATTTGTGGCTGAAAATATTCATTTTACTTAACTGGTAACTTAATGATCCCCAACAGAAGCTCATATTTCTGTCATAACATCGTTTAAATAGTGACTGATCCTACGATATCCGCTAACATTTGCACAGAAACTTTAAGCTAGCGCCACAAAGACGTTAAAAACCTGCAATAATTTCTACAAATACATCTCAGAGTTGTGATATTAGTGCTCTCTTACAGCACATTAATATCATTTCAAGTGTTTATTGACACTCACTATCTTATTATTAATATCGCTATATAAACGCTGTCCATTTAACTCGTCTTACCTGTAAGCACTGCTACTTCCGCCGGAAGTCAGCGAGCATGGATTCTGTAGTCCTTCATGCGTCTGTCAGTAATCCTTGATTAGAACGCTGATAACAACCTTTTCCACCAGCTAGGAGGTGGAGACGGCACCTACTGGCCCTTAACTATGGGCCTGAAAACTGCTAATAACGTTCATTTAATGGACTGATAACATTCGAAGCGGGTGGTTACACATAGCGTTTTGTATTTTGGCCAAAAAGTTCAATTTTGGTCTCATCTGACCAAAGCACCTTGTTCCACATGTTTGCTGTGTCTCCAACATGTCTTCTGGCAAACTGCCAACGGGACTTTTTGTGGTTTTCTTTTAACAATGGCTTTCTTCTTGCCACTCCTCCATAAAGACCACATTTGTGCAGTGCACGACTAATAGTTGTCCTGTGGACAGATCCCCCCACCTGACCTGTGGATCTCTGCATTTCGTCCAGAGTCACCATGGGCCTCTTGGCTGCATCTCTGATCAGTGCTCTCCTTGTTCGGCCTGTAAGTTTAGGTGGACGGCCTTGTCTTGGTAGGTTTACAGATAAGATACGATAGATAAGATAAGATAGTGTTTATTTGTCACATGCACAGTTATACACAGTACAATGCACAGTGAAATGTATTTTGTACCTGCAACCATATATACACACACATATAAATAAGAAGAATAAAAATAAAAATAAGTAATTCACACTATATACTATACTCTATATACTATACACTATACACACTTTTACATGGAATTATAGATTATAAATTATAATATTTACATTGTGCAATAATGGTCCAGTTAGGGCTCAGAGTTGAGCAGACGGATGGCTTGTGGGTAAAAACTCTTCTTCAACCTTTCAGTCTTAGCCCTCAGGCAGCGGTAACGCCGGCCTGATGGGAGCAGGGAGAAGAGAGAGTGTCCGGGGTGGCTGGGCTGTTTTAGGATCTTCATGGCCCTCAGCCTGCACTGCTTGGTGTAAATGTCCTGCAGGTTGGGGAGGGTGGTTCTGATGGTCCGTTCAGCTGAACGAACCACCCTTTTTAGGGCCATGAAGTCCTGCTTGGTGCAGTTTCCCATCCAGGTGGTGATGCTCCCACGCATGATGCTCTCGATGGTGCAGGTGTAAAAGTTCCTGAGCACCTTGAGTGGGAGCTTGAAGTCTCTCAGCCGCCTGAGGAGGTAGAGACGCTGTCTGGCCTTCTTCACAGTGATGTTAATGTGATGAGTCCAGGACAGGTCCTGTGAGATGGTCACTCCCAGGTATTTGAAAGTGACCACTCTTTCCACCTCAGCACCACTGATGACAAGTGGATGGTAGTCCCTCTGCTGCTTCCTGCTGAAGTCCACAATCAATTCCTTCGTTTTGCTGACGTTGAGCAGGAGGTGGTTCTCCCGGCACCAGTTCTCCAGGCGGGAGACCTCTCTCCTGTAGGCTGTCTCCTCATTGTGGGAGATTAGTCCCACAACAGCAGTGTCGTCAGTAAAGTTGATGATGACGTTGGACTCTGACGTGGCCTCGCAGTCATGGGTGTACAGTGAGTACAGCAGAGGGCTGAGCACACAGCCTTGGGGGGATCCAGTGTTGAGGGTGAGGGAGGATGAGGTGAGGTGACCCACTCGTACCACCTGTGGTCTGCTGGTCAGGAAGCTGTGAACCCACCTGCACAGGGATGGGCCCAGGCCCAGGTCCAGCAGCTTAGAGACCAGCCTGGAGGGAACTATGGTGTTGAATGCTGAGCTGTAATCTACAAACAGCACTCTCACATAGTTCCCCTTACCGGTGTCTATGTGTGAAAGGGTCTTGTGGAGGAGGAAGGATATGGCGTCGTCTGTGGATTACAGTTTACAGTTTACAGTTGTGCCATACTCTTTCCATTTCTGGATAATGGATTGAACAGTGCTCCGTGAGATGTTCAAAGCTTGGGAAATCTTTTTATAGCCTAAGCCTGCTTTAAACTTCTCCACAACCTTATTCCTGACCTGTCTGCTGTGTTCTTTGGACTTCATGATGCTGTTTACGCCCCAATATTCTCTTAACCAACCTCTGAGGCCGTCATGGAGCAGCTGTATTTGTACTGAGATTAGATTACACACAGGTGGACTCTTTTTAGTCATTAGCAGTCATCAGGCAACTTCTGAATGCAACTGGTTGCACTCAGAGAAAAGGGGGTTGAATACTTTTGCACACCACACTTTTCAGTTTTTTATTTGTAAAAAATGTTTTGAATCATGTATAATTTTCTGTCCACTTCACAACTGTATACCACTTTGTGTTGGTCTTTCACATTAAATTCCAGTGAAATATATTCATGTTTGTGGTTGTAATGTGACAAAATATGGAAAAGTTCAAGGGGTATGAATACTTTTGCAAGCCACTGTATACCGAAACACATTAAACTGTGCCTGGTGTGGGTCAAAGTCACAGTTATTCCAATCAGGTTCAGGGGAAAGAGTTGAATTTGAATCTAGTCTTTAATGGAAACTAATGAAATATTGTCTTCTAGTTAACAGAAGTGTTTTCTACTTTTAACGTTCTTTTCTGCATTTATTCAACTGACAAAAATCATTTATCAAAATCTGTCACGATCCTTCGACTCTGCATCTGTGAAACTGCAGCTGTTAATGAATCTGTGTTGATTTTTTCTTAGATTGATGCTATTAACAAACAACCAAACAGAAAAAGTGAAGTGTCAAAATAAAATAGTATCAGGGACAGCTTGTGATCTGATGGTTAGAAGTGGTTTGTGTTCTTCTGCACATTGTGTAGCTCAGCTGTTCCACACAGAGTTCAGGTTGTAATAATGCAGCTCTCAGTCCTCAGAGCTCACAGTCCCAGGAGTTTCTGTCAGATATCAGAAACATATCGATTCTCTTTTGGCCTCCTTTCATTTATCTGAACAGCCGCGCTGCTTTCAGAGAGAAACACGTGACAAACCTGAGCTTACAGTGGATCATTTGGGTTAACAGGCCCTCACAGTCCCTCCTCGGGTCTGCTGATTTTTTAGGGTTGCTCTTGGCAGATTGCTGGTGTTTACTGATATGAACTGGCTGCATCTTTGCAAATAAATCATAGCACAGCTACTGCAGCATTACACCCCCCCCCCCTTCCTGTCTCTCTCCACTGTATACTGTCAAATAAAGCCAAAAAATGCCTTCCATCCATCTCTGATCCCAGCTGACCTGAGTAAAAAATTAATTTAGGATAATCCTAAAGGTTTTAATACAGCAGCAAACCTTCTTCTGAAGGCACATATGGATCCGCCATCCTGGAGGAGTCTCATTCTACCAGCAGTGACAAAATACTAGCAAAAATCAAAACTAGCGTATGATCAGTCAGGAGGGGGAAGGAAAGAGGAAGTCTGTGGGCACCAGATGCTAAACTATTTCCTTTTTTGTTGGGTTGTCTTGTTGCGCCTGTTGTCACTTTGATTGCAGCTGTAATAGATACACAGTGGTTTCTCCTTCCTGACTGCATGGATTCACATCCCTGCAGCTTAACTGACTCTGTATTGTGATGATCAAGTGTTCCCTTCATTTTTGAGCAGTGTAATTATAAAAGGCTCAAATTTTCAAAGTTTGGACAATAATCTTTTTCAGATCTCTCCTAAGTTTACAGTATGTGTACATTTTAAAGGTGAAATATGATCTGGATCTCATGGGAAATCTCCTCTCCTCTTTGTATTTTCCAGATGAATAACGTTCAGCTCAGGTGAAGATACCTGAGAGAAGTGACTGTGGTGTCCTTGTGTGGTTTGAGTCAAAGGCACATTCATTCTGTCCAATCAGGTTTCTTATTTTCTCCTCACACACCTCCCATCTCATCCCAGCATGAACTCTGCTCTCAGTCATTCAGTGATCTGAGTCGAGCTTGAACTTTTCCTTTCTGAAATGACTCAGTGACGCTTTCAGGTAAGTAAATTCGACCTAAAATAAGGAAAGAGAATTATTATAATCAGAGAGCAGGTGGACAGATGCTGAGCCTCCAACAATTCTGTCTTTAATGTTCAGTTTCTGTAAAGATGACGACTCTGTTTGTGAGCTGCTTTCTTTCTACTATCGTGGAGATTTGAAAGTAGACAAAATACTTGATAACGCTGTTCAGTCGCACAAGAAAACCACAAAGTACAACTTCAAAAATGAGCTCGGAGTACAGCTGACCAAAGTAACTCTTTTGTTTTACAGCTTTGAGCTTTATTGTCAGTCACTCAGTGAATGCTGAGCTAAAGAAGTGTTACAAACTTGTATTTTTAAAATATGATTATATAGTAATGTTATATTTTCTTAATTTTCCAGGTGTGCTGCCAAAAAGCAAAAACAAGCTGCTGCAGATTTTCACACAGTGAACACAAACGAGGCTGAAACAAAAGGGCCAAACTCAGGTAAGTGCAAAGAAACAAATATTAATATTAAGATAAAATTCAAGGTTTAAATTCTGTGGAACAAAGTAAAGGATGCACTGACCGCACACAGGAGGCATTAAAGGAACATTTAAATACATTTCTTGTGTCATTGTTAGTAAAAACTTCCTGCTCTTTGGTGCTGCTTTGGCTCAGTGGGTCAGCAGGTGACCAAATGCAGCCGGCCCGGGTTTGAGTCTGACCTGTGACCCTTTGCTGTGTGTCTTCTCCTTCTCTCTCTCCATGTTACTGTATATCTACACTGTACTGTTCACCATTAAAGGTAAAAATGGACTGTTGGCTTGCTTTTGGATGGTCCACATGACTTCTTTTAACTTATTTCTAGTCATCACTGAAAAGTCTTTTAAAGTCTGCAGTAAATTATATCATTTGTCTAAGTGAGCAACACATTCTGTGATCTGAGTCCCCAGGTTAGCAGAACAAAATGATTTCTCAGGCAAAAATGACAAAATATCAGCTATGAAGTATTTTAATTTTATTTGAAAACAGAATGATGATTTAAACTATATGCATTCATCCCAGAGAGTACCTCAGACTGAGCCAGACTCCAGGAGTGTGTTGAAGTCTGGACAGTAGTGAGGTTTAGGGAAGGACTACAGCTTTAGTAAAAGAACCGGTCTGTATGGTTAGAGGACTGGACACAAGTCATAATTCCTTAAAGCCTTTATCACATGGATATAATGAAGCTTCATTGAAGGACAGCTCAGTTTATCAGTTTTATATGAGCAAAGTCTAAAGTCTTCATAAAAACAAACTGTTATCAACACGAACTTTTGTTGTACTCATGTTGATGCCTTTATGGCTCTTTTACACCACTTCATTAATCTCTCTATCAGGCTTAGATTTCTTTCCCTCTTATGAGACATTTGCTTAAACATGCATATTTAAATCTGAGGATCCAATTCTTCCAGGCCAGTGTTCACCAAGCTGCTGCTGTCAAAATGTCTTTAATCAACTGAAAAATCACCTTAAAAACAAAGCAACCATCACTGAATGTCAGTATAGTTGCTTCTCTTCTGTGATAAGGATGCTCCCTTCGTCAGTCTACCTTAAAGATTCCAAGTAGTTAAACTCGGTCATCAAACATCTTCTAATAGATTCTAATTATCTTGAATTCTTCACTGATCTGGAGCCTTCTAGTCTTCAGCACAACAGGCGAACAGGTCACCTGACTGTTAATGTCAAGAAAACTGAATGTATGGATTTTCCCTGATCTGTCTGATTACAGATCAAACATTAAACATGACAGAACCACGAAAAATTCTTGTAGTATTCCTGGACTCATATCTCACTTTCAGAAACATAATTTAAACCTGATATTTCTTCATTTTTCTTTTAACTACAGCACGTACTACTAGATTTGTCGCTCCACAAGGAAATTACAGGACTAGAGCTCATAGGAGTCGTGGCAGCATTCAGTCACTGTGTTGCTTCTATTCCACTGTGAGGACTTTTTTCTGCTTGTACTGATAATTTAGTCATTAAACTTTACTTTCACATTCAGAATGACTCTTCCCTGAGGTGTGCCGCTCTGCTTCCAAGATACGACACGAGATAAACCCTCATCACCACATGCACATACTTCACTATTAAATCTCAAATTAACTAAAGCAGGAGATTATTTTTCACACATGCAGTAAAAATTGGAATGAGAAAAAAACACCGTTCATATATTCAAACAGGCATAAAAGACTTTTGAAAGAAAAACACTTGCAATCACTGATATACACAACTGGATAAGTAGAAGACAATGGATGAGTGCTTTATTTTACAGTTTCCACTCTGGTGTTTTTCCCATCTGTTTTAGTATTTATTGAAATATGATTCTGACTTATGTGCTGTGGAAAAAGAACCAAGCAAATGTATCATATTTAATGAACTGTGCTCTAAAATATACCTTTGAGCTATGGGCTGAACTTTAACATGAATAGAGTAAATAGATAATTGACAGATGTTTCATCAAAGAGCTACATCTGTGTAATCATTTACAAAAAATGAACTGTAGGTCAATGGTCAAGTTTATTATGTTATGACTCAGTGAACATGAACAAGTGAGATTATTGAGCCCAAAACTTTGTTTCTATCTGTTGTGTTTAACATAGCGAGATAATGCAGATTATTTTTGTTGAGAGAATTTATATCTGAGAGTTAAACTGCAACACAACAAGAAGTGAACGCTAACTGTGGTTGAACTGTATCAGCAACAATCCTCCTCACATACAAGGTCGTGAATTATCAGGTCCCACTTTATATTTAAGACCTCACAGTATCGTATCGGCCCAACAGACCACTTCACTCTCAGACTGCTGGCTTACTTGTGGTTCATAGGATACTTAAGAGTAGAATGGGAGGAGGAGCCTTCAGCTTTCAGGCCCCTCTTCTGTGGAACCAGAAGAAGTTGACCACAGAAACAACCATCTCAGATCATGTTGAAGCTGCTCGTTGTACATGTTTTGTGTTTTGCTGTCACAGCCCCGCCCTGTGACAGCTGTGATAGGCTCCAACCTCCCCATCAACCTCAATTGGACATATGAATGGATGGATGGATGGATGGATGGATGGATGGATGGATGGATGGATGGATGGATGGATGGATGGATGGATGGATGGAACTGAAATATAGGCTAAATATTAACTACAGATCCATCCTGAAGAATTCATTTTAAATGCTGATTTCACAGCATTGTTTTCTTGAAAACATGAATGTGTAATAAGAGATCAGAGTAAACACCACCTAATGCTTTCCTCCTTTATGTTCTGGCTTTAGTTTGTCTCCAGTGAAATTCAGGTCTTTTCAGCAGATTTATGGCAACTGCAGCATCTGGTGAGTCCACACAGATTTTATTGCTCTGAATTAAAAGCTGTCTGAAGTTAGCATGAAATGAATCATTTATTCATTAAGATTTATGAGGCAAAAGGAAAAAGTCATGTTTTGTCAAATGCCTCCATCCTGATTTTAAAGGACCTGCCATTTAGTTGAAACTGTCGAGACTGGGACAGGTGAAGCACGCTTGTTATTTGGGAGGATTTGCTGTGCAGGGCAGATGTGAGGGCCGCCACCATCCTTACCTCCCCTGCTGTTAATCATGCAACAGAATGACTGGATGACTGAAGTTTTTAGGCAGCTAATGGTACCTGACCACTTGGGCAAAAATTGTTTAGCTGCTAACATCAGCTAAACATTTGGCCTGAATAAGCGCTTTGAGTGCTCTGACTGAGTAGAAAAGCGCTATATAAGAACTAGTCCATTTACCATTTACCATTTACCAATAATCATTACAGACGCTGGAGTCTGGATGAAAGAGCACTCTCTTTCTGAACACCGAAACTCTTCAGATCATTTGCTTCATTTCAGCAGGTTTAAATTTAATGAGTCAGTTAGCTTCAGTTGTCCAGTTGTTCTTTTTAACAGACACTTACCGACATTACACAGTGTAACAATACAGCATCATGACTAGACAATTGAATCACCATGAAAAAGTTGTTACACTATTTAGCTGTCTGTACCTTAAAATGGAAAAGTACAGATTACATGTGTGCACATTTTTCTGCCTTTATCATCTCAGATGAAGAACCTCCCCTGAAGCGGAGGTGCAGCAGGAAGTCAAAGCGCCTCCCATCACATGGTGAGTCAAACTGAACTCTATTCCTGCTGTTTAAAGGTGTGCTCAATAATAAAGAAAAAAAACGCTGAATTTAAACTGTGCTATAAGTGAGTTTATTTTCCTGTTCTGAATCCGTGTTTTCCAGTGTCTGAGCTCAGGGTTGTTCTGCTGGGAAACAGCTGGACTGAGAGGAGAAACTTTGGGAACTTCATACTGGGAGAGGCTGTGTTCGACAAAAAAACAAAACACCCACACAGAGTGAGGGGAAAGCTGAAGGACAAAGACATAGTCGTCATCAACACCCCATATTTGCCTCATCTGAATGTCTCCCAACAGAAACTCACAGAGTTTATAAAACAGTGTGTGAGGCTCTCTGCTCCTGGACCTCATGTGTTCCTGCTGGTTCTGCAGCCTGAAGACTTCACTGAGGAGCACAAACTGAGGCTCTGCAAAGTTCTTCAGTTCTTCAGTAATCGATCATTTGATCATTCACTGATACTGATATCAATACCCAGAGCAGAGAGTTCAGGTTTCAGGGGAAAATACGAGCAACATCCACCTTTAAAAGACTTGATGGAAAAATGTAAAGACAGATTTTTGTGGCAGAAGAATCTCGATCATTCAGAGCTGTTAGAAAGCTTGGGTCAAATATTAAGCGAGAACAACGGAGAGCATCTGAGATGTGATGGATTCAAGGATGAGGATTCAGGTTCTGCAATGACACTAAAGTGTGTTGGAGGTGATGATGGAAATCAGAACAGAGAGCCCCTCAGGATGGTGCTGATTGGACGAACTGGAAGTGGCAAGAGTGCAAGTGGAAACACCATTCTGGGTGAAGAACGTTTTAAATCTAAAGCCAGCACAAAGTCAATAACAAAGTTTTGTGAGAAATCAACAGGAGAGGTCGATGGACGTCCTGTTGTTGTGGTCGACACCCCCGGTCTGTTTGATACCACTCTGACCAACGATGAAGTTAAACAGGAGCTCGTGACATGCATCAGCTTGTTGTCTCCTGGACCTCATGTGATCTTACTGGTGCTGTCGATCGGTCGCTTTACACAGGAGGAGAAAAACTCTGTGGAGCTGATCAAGAAATACTTTGGCAAAAGATCTGAAGATTTCATCATCATTTTATTCACCAGAGGAGATGATCTGGAAAATGAAACAATTGAGAGCTACATAGAAGACTCTGATGACTTTGTAAAGAAGCTGATACATGACTGTGGAGGGAGATATCACGTCTTCAATAATAACAATCAAACAGATCACACACAAGTCAGAGAGCTGCTGAGAAAGGCGGATGAGATAGTGAAGGAAAATGGAGGCAGCTGCTACACCAGCGAGATGTTCCAGGAAGCCGAGCAGGCGATACTGAAGCAAGTGGAGAAGATCCTGAAGGAGAAGGAAGAAGAGATGAAGAGGAAGGAGGAGGAACTTCAAAGAAAACATGATGAAGAAATGGAAACAATGAAAAGAAGAATAGAAAAAGAGAGAGAGAAGACTGAACAGAAGAAAAAGCAGAGAGTAAAACAACTTGAAGAAATCATTAAAAAAGAGCGAGAGCAGAGAAAGAAAGAACAGAAACGCAGAGAAGAAGAAGACAGGACGAGGAGAGAGCAGGAAGAACATCAGCGGCAGCAGTGGGAACAAGAACAGGAAACTCTGGAGGAAAAAATCAAGTCCGAAACAAAGAAAAAGAAAACCACTGACAGAAAACTGGAACAGAGCCGAAAAAAGATGAAAGAAAAACAAGAAGCCTGGGAGAGGAAACAAAAAGAAAGGTGGGAAAAACGAGAGCGGGAAGAGGAACAGAGACGTCAGGAAGGGGAAGAAAAACTTATAAAGCTTCAAGAAGAATTTGAAAAGGAAAAAGAAAAATATAAAAACAAAAGAAAAGAAGAAGATCAAAAGAAAAAGGAACAAGAGGAAACTATGGAAAAAGAAATAGAATTAAAGTATAAGAAGAAAATGAACAACATGAAAAAGAAATACGAAGTGCAGGCCAGAAAACAAGCTGAGAAATTTAATAAATTCAAAGAAAAATACACCAAAGACTTTGAAGCTCTGATGGAAAAACATGACGAGGAGCTCAAAGCTCTGAAGAAGCAGCACGAACGTGACATCCAGCAGAAAGAGAAAAAGCTGAAAGAAGAAACACTGAGAAAAGAAGAAAAAGTACGTGAACTGGAGGACTTGAAAAAAAAACATGAAAAACAAATAAAGGATTTAATGGAGAAACAAAGAAGTAGATGTTCCATCTGCTGATGAGCCTCCGCCTGTCACACTTCCTGTGCCTGTAATCACATCACTGTTATTATAGCAGAATGAAGAAACACTTAAATACCTTTATTTATGTCCTTTTGAATATTTTAGTGCCTGAAACAGTTTATATTTTGAGATGTTTTATATCATTTTTATTTTGAATGGTGCTTTTTTCTTGTTTGCAGAGCACGTTACTTTGGCCGGTTCATGTTTCTGGTTTATCAGTCTAACTTTTATTTTTGCTGAGGTTCGTGCTGTAAAGTGTGTTTGCAGGTCTCTTATCATGTTGTGCTCAAAGTTGATTATTTCATTCCTGAGTTTTTTATTGAAATAAAAAAATATATAACTGGCACGTTTTATCGCTGAATTTATTTTTGAAGTCAAAGATATTCTGTAGTTTTCAAAGTTTGCATTTTTCTTTTAAATTTCAGCTAATTTTATGTATTCAAATAAATAAATAAATTTCTCATCAGTCTCTGAACCCTTTTTCTAACGTTAACTACGTCAGCCAGTGAGAACAGAACGTGCAAATAGTTCCATTGAATCACTTCATTATTTACTTTTTTAATAATAATTCTTTTAAGAGCACTCATCATTAATTTACCCATTTGAAGTAAATCTGTATTAAAGCAGATCTTGTTCCTGAGATCAGCTGCCTCCAATCTGCAACACTCTCACAATAAATAAAAATGGACACATGCTGTCATTAAGATCAGCCTGCAGAGACGCGAATAATCTGTCAGTCAACATGTCTTCAGTTCCTCACACTGTAATTCTTATGTGCATGAACACAAAACAAATCTGCATCCGTGACGAGATAAAGGCAGACCGTGTGGAACGAGCTCCGCTGCAGGTTTCAAGTCTCTGCATGTTGAGTTTCATGAAAAGCAGTTTGGCTTTACAAAGAACACACATGACTCCCGGAGACCCTGTGTTATCCAACCAGTCCAGGAAGTTTCACCTGCAACACTCATGCCTTTTTTGGTCTTTATGTTGTTGCATGTTAATCAGCTTGAGTGGGCGGAGACTGGATGGTTTTGCAGGCTGGCTGACACTCCTCCGGCTCCCTGAACAGGCCCGAACCGGCCGGAGAATGTGGACAATGTCGGCTCTGCCTGACTGCAGGGCGATGATCACACGTAGGAGATCTAAATCAGCATGCCGAGGCAAACGGGTGCTGTCACTTCACTGCAGATTAATCAGTGCTCTGCAGCCAGACGACAGTATCAGAGAGAGTGAGGTTGAATGAAGCTTCTTTTCCTCTTGTTTACTGCTCGGCGGTTTAAATAATGTTCACTTTTATTTTTGGTCTCCCTCAATCTCTTGTCATCTTAACATTTCAGAATCTGGTTGTTGTGTAGTATTGTGTGTCAGTGGTGATAAAAGTAATGACAAAATCCATTAGAGAAGCAAACAGTAAAAATGGCAATAAAAGGAAAATAGTTCAGGCATGAAACTGTCCAATGCGGCATTTATGAGTTATATTTTATGTAGTTATTTATTTTTGAGAATAAAGTGTGTACCATAGAGAAGGCAGACATCTCTAAAGGTGATACCTTTGAAAGTGAACATGAGTAAACCAGCACTACAGGCCAGAGGAGGAATGTGTTCATTTGATTTACGTCTGATTTAATCTGCAAAATAACTACAGGCAGAATCCTTATGCATCAGTGTAGATGTATAAAGCAACAGAAAATATGTAACTTTTCACCACAGATCATCCTTCCATATGGATCAGATACGATCAGCTTATCATTTATTTTCAAAGTGAAGCATAAAGTCTGTGAAGCCTGCTAGGAGACGGGTGAGAAACCTGTGCAGCTGCAGCAGAGCGGGCGCCTCTGCTGCCACTTTCATCCATATAAGGAAAACAGCAAAACTCAGTGTTCACGGCTTTCCTGTCAGGTAGTTCCTGAGCTCATTTTGCAGAGTTAACAGATGCACACATTATTGCATTCAATGCTCAAGAAAGCTTTGAAATCTCCTTCCATCTCTAAATGTTTCTGGATCTGAGGGGTCTGAAGCTTCACATTTAATAACCGCGTCCTCATGTTATCAGTAAAGTTTCTGCACTATTCACATAACTGTTGTGAAAGTATAAATAGTTTCATACTGTAAAACTCCGGTGACTCTGCCTCCCTCCCCTCTGCAGCAGGTGTGTCAGTTGGTGGGTTTTAGCTGCAGTTAAGTCCATACAAGGACCGATGGGAAGAAGCTGCAGACTGACACACGGGGGAGGGGCGGGTACACCTGGTGAGGACAGACTCCTGAAATCTGACAAACAAGTATCACCCAGGAATCCCACAAATCACATCCTGAAATTTAAAACATTTACAGTTTCAGACTTTCCAACAAACAGATAAATAAATGAGCCTTTTTAATTGTTTTGTGTGTCTGAGCTGAAGTTGAATGTACAGACAAGTCTGTGCAGGTTCAGGGTGCGTCACAATAACAGGAACAGCAGAGCAAAAACTACTGTGAAGCAGTAAGGTTCAGGTTTTGTTTAGACCGTGTCATACTACATTAAAAAAAAGGGATATGGGCATAGATGATACTTCCTTACACAGAAAATGATAAATACTGAACAACAGTCTTTTACTGAGCTGTGAAAATGAAATCACAAGCAGAACAGAAAAATGAAGAATAAGAGTTCAAAGGAGTCAAAAAGAAAAAATTCAAGACAAGTAAAAAAGTGAGAAAAAAAAATGAACTAAAAAATATGGAGGTGGTTGCAGATGTAATGATGCATAAAAAAAACAATAATAAAACAGGAAGAAAACTGCAAAAATAGGCCCCACCCTGTGATCTCTGTCAGAATTTCATTCACACACGCTCTTCAGGAAAGAGTAAAGCTGCAGCTGCCTCAAATCAATCATTTCAGTTTGCAAATTAAAGAAATGACTACAGACTGTCACTCTGGAGCGCCGGTGATCCTGCTGTAGAAAAGATCAACCAGCAAACAGAAAGTCGGTTTTATTTATTTACAAAGCACATTTAAAGGCCACAGCTGTTCCACAAAGTGCTGCACAGCTAAAAGAATAGAATCAAACAATGAGACAGAAGTTTTATAAAGAAAAATGAGAAAATGCGAGTAAAGCAACAAAATTCAAGTTTAAAGGCCACAGAGTAAAAGGAGGTAAGAGAATTTTAAATGCGTTTACTGTTGGAGAGGATGTGGACAGTCAGGCTGTTCCACAGTTTCAGAGCAGCTGCTGCAAAGGCCCGATCTCTCCTGTGTTTTAATCCGGCCCGGGACAGCTCAGAGTCAGTGATCCAGCGGGAATGTGCAGGGTTGACAGACGGTGGCAATGCATGCAAAGGCTTAAAAACAAATCTTAAAAATCAATTCTAAGGCTGAGTGGCAGCCAGTGTGAGGAAACCAGTGTGGGTTGTATATGTGTGGCAGCTAGGAGCTGAGCCGCAGTGTTTCAGTCCACCAATCAGAGGCAAATGGACCCCTGACAACACTCAAGTTGAGATGAAAGAAATGCATGAATTCAATTTTAAAATCTCTGAATCAGTAAAATGGCTTCAGCATTGCAAGTATCCAAAGATGAAAAAAGTAAGTTTTAACAACAGCATTTGTGTGAGTAGCTCACGTCCTCTCACGGACAGTGGAAGCTGACTGTGTGGAGCGTAGAGGTTGTAAGGACCCACATGCAGGACAAGTGGAGGCAAACGGGGTTTCAACAGAACGTAAGCTGGTTGTTGTACTTAAGGCAAAAAATACAAAAGGAAACGCAGAAACCAAGCAGAACTCGAAACTCACTGGAGACGATAAACTATAGAAACAAAACAGCAGGCACCACAGGAGCATGGAAACAGATACACAAACAATCCCACAAGGGACAAAGGAAGGCTGAGACAATATATGCACAGAGGGATGATTAGGGGGACGTGGAAACAGCTGGGAAGGATGAGGCACAGGTGAAAAGAATCACAAACAACACACAGGAAGCAAAGCTCAAAACAAAGTACAAAGATTACTGCTTCACAGAATAAAACAGGAAGTGATAACTAAATGGGGAAGAAACAGAACAGTCTATATGTTCGTGCTGATGCTTTTATGTGTGGAAACTGTGAATGCAGATTTCTGTAAATCTGTAGTTTATAGTATAATACTTTATAGTAATTATTACTATAATTATTATTACTTTATAGTAATAATACTGATGCTCTTATTTCAGTCACAGGCTTGAATATTTTTTACACTGCACCAAATCCCAACAATGTTTTAGCTTTGCTCCTGGAACGCGAACACTGTCTGCTGCTCCTGTCACAGCCAGCATGCCAAGTAAAGGAACTGAAGTATCTCAAGGTCTTGCTCATAAGTGAGGGGAGAGTGGAGCAGAAGATTGACAGATTGGGGGAGCATCTGCAGTGATGTGAACCGTGGACAAGTGAGGAGAGAGCTGACTCTGAAGCTGTCAATTTATAAAGTCAATCCGATGGGTGTACCCTTACTCTGGATACTAACAGAATGAGATCATGGGCACAGGCGACAGAAATGAGCTTCCTCCAAAGGGTGGCTGGGCTCTTCTTGGAGAGAGGGTGAAGAACTCCCTCCTTTGGGAGAGTCTCAGAGAAGAGGAGCCAACTGAGCCTCCTTGGCTCCTACAATGTGAGGTTTTTCAGGCAGCATGTCCCGGGGCAGAGTCCATCTCTGGGCTGTTGTGTGTTTATTTCAGATGTTTTATACTGAGATTAAATTGGCTCTGCCTGGTTTCATCAGGCATCCATAAATAAAAATGACTATATATATATATATATATATATATATATATATATATATATATATATATATATATATATATATATATATATATATATTTTTTTTTTTTTTTTTAGATGATGTTAATTACATAATAAACATGCTTTGAGAATTAATAAGGAATGCTGTTGTTTTCATTTTGCTGTTATATTTGCTTTTTGCAGTAACTTTTTCCTGGACTCACCAGGGACCCGGTCAGTCCATGTGTGTTAAATATCCTGGTGGATGGGGTTTTATGGGCTTAAACACACACATAAGAGAAAAAAATTTTACAGAAACATGCAATCATAGTGACTCAGAGCCAACCTGGAATGAGACAAACAGCTGTGTGATAAAAATCTTCATTTCTTAGTGCAGATGTCATCTTTCATATTTCTTCACATTTACATTTTTTTTTTTTCTTTTTCGAATAGCAGTGCATTACAAATTGGGCTTTACACCTTCTACACTCTCACACTGGCTGTCACCTGCGGTGGTCTGACTCAGGTCTTGTGTAACTCAGTTTTTCTTTGTAAATGTTGAAACAGCAGCCTGGAGTTTGGAAAGCTCTTCTTTCTGAGAGAAAAACTCAAAATGTGTGTTTGAAAAGAAAAAGATGAATTTAGCAAATTAACCAACTGAGTGTTAATGAAATGCAACACTGACAGAAACCCCGGAAGATTTTTAAAGTCCTGTTTCAGTTCTCAGTTTTTAGCCTCTTTCTTCCAGTTTGCTGGTCATAACACACAGTGTCAGTCCTGCATACAGATGCAGGAACAGGACTGAAAGTCCTTGAAGCTTATTTTTGCCTAAGGTAGGACATTTATCTGTACCTGCAGAGACTTGTGGATCCTCAGCAGCTCTGCAGAGCCGTGAAGTCACACTGAGATCCTCGAGAGTTCTCTGGTATTTTGGGAACCTGATGTGCAGTTTGTTTCGTGTGTAACTTCAGCCTCAACACTGCCTGCTTTCACGTTTTCAGACTCACATGAGTGAAACTGAAGGGATTTTTGTTTATCCTTCATCTTCTCAGATAATTCCAGTCAGTTTTCCATGTCAGTAGTTCCTGATTACAACCCTGTGTCCATCTATTCCAATCAATCAAGTTGTTTATTATTGTGTCTTGTTTAACTCTTTGGATGATTTGTGTGATATATTCCAGGCATCTTTGGTTTATTTAGTGTGGATTTTGCTTCAGAACAGAAAAGCAGCTACATTTAACCCTGAGCGGCCTTCCGGTGTTCCGAGCCAATCAGAGTCCTCCTTCTTAGGCCGAATGCATGATTGCACTAAACAATCTTCAGGCTTTTTTTTGTTTGTTTGTTTTTTTTGTGTGGAGGAGAAATTTGGATTCCATCTCTCCTGCTGCCTCCTCCCCTTTGACAGATACTTCCTACAGCCAATCAGTGCGCTAGCTGAGAGAACCTGAAAGGTCCTGCTCACCTGGACCAATCAGAGCGCCAGCTGTAAGAACGTTACCTTTTATGGGAAACGCCAGCAGTCCCGCGAGCTCGGATAAAACCGGTGTGGTCACGCTTATGATGCTGCATTAACCGCGCACAGCTGGGTCAGAGAAACATCCGCAAGACTTCACCGGCAGACGCACCGTGACTCACCTGCACAGGTAAGGCTTACCGTACGCTTCCTGTTAGTTTTTGAGTAGTTTGTGGTTAAAGTGTAACAATTAGGCAGAAGCTGAGATTAATTAATTAAAGGTCATTTATTTAAAGTCATAGCAGAAAAACAAACTGACTTTACTGGTTTGATTCTTGGTGCGAATAGGAGTCGCTTTCTTAAACCGTTTAAACTCTAATCTGAGCTCACAGAGACGCCGTGAGCTCTGAGGCGGAGGATGCTGCGTTAAGTACTCCTACGAGTAAAGGCTAAAGGTTGGTCCGGAAAAGTTCATCTTAAGGAAAAACTGCAGGGAGGCGAGAACTGCATCATTCGGTGACGTTGACGAGAAAAGGCGCTAAACTCAGTTAACTCTACCTTATCTCTCGCAAAGTATGAGGAAGTCACTCTTGGATTAAAACGGAAAATAGAAATGCGATAATCCACGTGCTTTTTTTAAAGTTTTTATTTATTTATTTTTTTTAAATGACATCATAATTTTATCTTACTACATTAAGTTTAAATTAACAGCTTAAAGCAGAGTCAAACTCATCTTCTCTGGATGAGCTTTGTGTAAATGTCCTGAGGGAAGAGCTGCATCTTTCTACACTTACTGTTTTTAATTCGCAAAATCAGACCTCCTGATTCAGGTCCTCACTCACAGACCTGCTGCAGTTTATTGTTGGGTCACTCAAAGATGCAGATTAAGTGTAAAGATGCTGCATGTGACGCGGTAGACTGAGCCAGACTCTGGCTTACAGAGGAGTGTCTGTTTTGTCTGAACTTGTTGAAACGTCCTAGACTCCAAAAGGTGACAAAAAACTCAGGTTTGGCAACTTCTGACAGCCGCACCCATCATGAATAGCAATCAGTGACGCAGACTGACATTGAACAGAACGACTTTTAACTGTGAGTGGAAATTGGCTACAAGAGAAACCACATGAGAATACCGCCATTAGAGAAATGGCATTTCTCTAATGGGTGCAGCCTGCAGGATGTGTCATCACTCAGCAGAACCACACACAGAATCGTGGCCTGTTTTGGACTTCTCTTTTTAGCATTTGCGTTATTTGTAACTGAGGTTTATTGGATGAAAATTACATTTGTCGTTCTGTCTTCTTTCAGACATGGATGACGACATCTCTGCCCTCGTTGTTGACAATGGCTCAGGTATGTGCAAAGCGGGTTTCGCCGGAGACGATGCCCCCCGTGCCGTCTTCCCCTCCATTGTCGGTCGCCCGAGGCACCAGGTACAAACCTCAGAATCACCTGGCTCTCAGGACTCTGTAAATTGGTGCACATAACTGAAGGTGTGCAACTGTGTACGCAGGGTGTGATGGTGGGAATGGGACAGAAGGACAGCTATGTGGGAGACGAGGCTCAGAGCAAGAGAGGCATCCTGACCCTGAAGTACCCCATTGAGCACGGCATTGTCACAAACTGGGATGACATGGAGAAGGTGAGACTTTATTCAAACCCCAGAATGAGCTGCTTTCATTTGTCTATGTGAAGTGTTTCACAGGGGGAACATGCAAAATTCAGCTGAGCTTTTTAGTAAGTGCAAATAGTTAATCCCAAGTAAGCTTTGCTACTGAAAGGTGAAATTTTAAACTTTGCTGTCATGCAACAGTTTTTCTTTTTTTTTTTTTTTTTTTTTTTTTTTTTTGTTTTTTTTTTTTTTTTTTTTTTTTTTTTTTTCCTGTTTTCAACTTCAAAATTAGAGCAGATCAAATTAGAAACATCAGAATTTCAACAATCCTGACTGCTGACAGCACTGCCTGAAGCTTATTTGTCAAACTGCTTTTGTTGTGCAGATCTGGCATCACACCTTCTACAATGAGCTCCGTGTTGCTCCTGAAGAGCATCCAGTCCTGCTGACTGAAGCTCCACTCAACCCCAAAGCCAACAGGGAGAAGATGACACAGGTGTGTGAACAGTCTATTCAACTGTAAATGTATTCTTACATCAGAGCAGCTGATGCTCTAAACATGATCATTCTACACCTGTAAAAACTGTTGTAGCAAAGACATTTTTGAACATCTTGTCAACAAATTAGTTTCCAGGCCTGTACTATGATAAAAGCGGGTTATACATCTTTAAATTCTCTGGTCCAGATCATGTTCGAGACCTTCAATACTCCTGCCATGTATGTGGCCATCCAGGCTGTGCTGTCACTGTATGCTTCTGGTCGTACTACAGGTGGGTAACTTACAATCACCAGCTGTAAATTGGCATTAAGATCTTGCAGTACAGAAACTGGCTTCAGTTAAGTAGGGCCTGTTCATTCAGTTGCTGGCTCTGAGCAGCAGCTAGTGGGCATTAGAGAAATGTGACATCTTTTGTCTTGTAGGTATTGTGATGGACTCTGGTGATGGTGTCAGCCACACTGTGCCCATTTATGAGGGCTACGCTCTGCCTCACGCCATCCTCCGTCTGGACCTGGCTGGCAGAGATCTGACAGACTACCTGATGAAGATCCTCACAGAGAGGGGCTACAGCTTCACCACCACTGGTATGTGCAGGTTTACTTCAAGCATGCCGATCGAGCGCTATCAAAAGAAATGGGCATAATTAACTGTTAACTCTGAATTCCAGCCGAGCGTGAGATTGTACGTGACATCAAGGAGAAGCTCTGCTACGTGGCTCTGGACTTCGAGCAGGAGATGCAGACGGCAGCTTCCTCTTCCACCCTGGAGAAGAGCTATGAGCTTCCTGATGGACAAGTCATCACCATCGGAAATGAGAGGTTCCGCTGTCCCGAGGCGCTCTTCCAGCCTTCCTTCATCGGTTTGTAACCATTCTCAAAATGTCTAAAAATTAAATCAAGCTTTGTCATTTAGCTGGGTGAACAGTTTCTCTGGGTTTCAAAATAAAATGACAGCAAAATTATTTTTTAAAAAATCAAAGCTCTTAGTCTTCAGAAAAGTGAAGTCTTAAAAGATCAGAATTTTAAAAACAGTTACTGCAGGAGGCCTGCTGGACTAAAGCGCTAAATCCTCAGTTTATCACGTCTTTTGAATAAAGTGTCAAATCACTCACTCGAGCCCTGAAACTCTGTTCAGGAATGGAATCTGCTGGTATCCATGAGACGACCTACAACAGCATCATGAAGTGTGACGTGGACATCCGTAAGGACCTGTATGCCAACACTGTGCTGTCCGGTGGTACCACCATGTACCCCGGCATCGCTGACCGCATGCAGAAGGAGATCACAGGCCTGGCCCCACCCACCATGAAAATCAAGGTATGTGACTTGGACATTCAAACTCTTCCTGTGATGTTGCCCTTGAAATGCTGAACTTCTTTCTCTGGTTTTAAGGTGTGATCAGCTTTTGACCATGATGGGTAGCTCCTCCAAATGAGAATTTCAGCCTTGAAATAAATGACACAACAGCATCACACACCCCTCATCTCATTCATTTTCACTTTATTTTCATACCTTAATTATCTGGAGACTTAAACCCTCCCTCACATGCATTTGGCACTACTGTATAATTCTGACTTCTACTGCCCCCTAGTGTACAAATGACTCCTTTCCTTTAGCCATTGAAGTAGAATGGGATAAAATGCTGCCTTGAGTCTCACCTGTTCTCTCGTCTTCAGATCATCGCTCCCCCAGAGAGGAAGTACTCCGTCTGGATCGGCGGCTCCATCCTGGCATCTCTCTCCACTTTCCAGCAGATGTGGATCAGCAAGCAGGAATACGATGAGTCCGGCCCCGCCATCGTCCACCGCAAGTGCTTCTAAAATGCTTCCCATCCTCCTCACCCTCAGCCCTGGCAGGAGTCAACATACTTCAACTGTCCAGCTAGCTGTGCGTCTGGTTTGTCTTGCATGGACAGGCCTAAAGATGTTGTGGATACTATGAAATCAGGTTTATGTTTTAGTGTTGCGGTTCACTGAGACTTGTGCTGCATTTCAAACACATTTGGCAAATCCAGTCCAGTTTGAGCTGTTACTGTTAATAGACTGTACACAAATCCCATCTCTGGTCATACTGCTTGTCATGAAACTCTCCAAAGCAAACTGTTACAGTAAATCTCAATAAAATGTCGGTTTATTTACTTATCTATTGAGTGGTCATTTGAGTCTATTGTTGCAAAGGTATTGTTTTATGTCCCAAATAAGGACAAGCTTAAAAAAATTCAAATATGAATTTTAGTTTTTGTACTTATTGGGTTTAGTTAATCCCAAACAGATGAGCTCAGCTGTGAGGAGGGACAGCCGTCTACAGTTAGATCAACTGCAACAATAAAAATGGTGACAGGACAAAAGCAACATGACGCAGTTAAAGGGTTACAGTAACTGGTTAGGTGGCTGTACTCCTATAGGTGCGTCATCTTCACGGTGATGTATCTATATGAAAATATAAAGCTTTCACAAACTTGTCACAATCACGTTTAATTGGATTTTTGTTAAGTTTCTTTGTATATATACATGTTCACCCTTAGTACATTTTAATACTTCATGTGTGTTTTTCCTTTAGTTGTAGCATTCTCTGCATCAGTGTTTAACATATAATATAAACAGGAGAAACGACACCAGCAGGACGATCCATGAACAGATCCAGTGTTTTATCCTCTGGCTGTGCTCCTGGAGCTTTCTGTGGCTCGCTTTCACCTTTTTTTTTTTTTTTTTTTTTTTTTTTTTTTTTTTTCACCTTTTTCCTTCAGCTGCTTGGCTCTCTCTCTTCACTGAGTTTCACATCTTCCTCATGTTTTCTCTTTAGGTCCACCTCTTGTTTCTTCATCTCTTCAATCCTCTTTAAAAGTCTCTTCACCTTCATCTGAAGGACCTCCTTCATGTCGTCAGCCATCTCAGTGGTGTAGCAGCTGCTCTTGTTTCCTCTCACCATAGTATCGATCTTGGTCAGCAGCTCAGTGACTTGTGTGCAGTCATCTCTGTTCTTATTATTGAAGACATGGTATCTGCCTCCACACTCATTTATCAGTGTTTTGACAAAGTCCTGACAGTCTCTGAGGTAACTCTCAAACGTCTGATCTTCCAGTTCATCTCCTCTGGTGAATATGAGGATGGTGAAATCTTGTGTCTTGTTACCTAAGTGTTTCTTGATCAGTTCCATTGAGTCTTTTTCCTCTTGTATGAAGTTCCCGATCTGCAGCACCAGGAGGAACACGTGAGGTCCTGGAGCCAACATGTTGGTGCTTTTTTGTATCTCTTGTTCAAATTTATCTGACCCATGGTAATTATGGTCTTTGTTAATTCAATTCAATTCAATTCAATTCAATTTTATTTATATAGCGCCAAATCACAACAAACAGTCGCCTCAAGGCGCTTTGTATTGTGGGTAAAGACCCAACAATAATACAGAGAAAACCCAACAGTCAAAACGACCCCCTATGAGCAAGCACTTGGCGACAGTGGAAAGGAAAAACTCCCTTTTAACAGGAAGAAACCTCCAGCAGAACCAGGCTCAGGGAGGGGCAGTCATCTGCTGCGACCGGTTGGGCTGAGGGGAGAGAAAAGACATGCTGTGGAAGAGAGCCAGAGATTAATAACAATTAATGATTAAATGCAGAGTGGAGTATAAACAAAGTAAATAAGGTGAATGAGAAGAAACAGTGCATTATGTGAACCCCCCAGCAGACTAGGCCTATAGCAGCATAACTAAAGGGATGGTTCAGGGTTACCTGATCCAGCCCTAACTATAAGCTTTATCATAAAGGAAAGTTTTAAGCCTAATCTTAAAAATAGAGAGGGTGTCTGTCTCCCGAATCCAAGCTGGAAGCTGGTTCCACAGAAGAGGGGCCTGAAAGCTGAAGGCTCTGCCTCCCATTCTACTCTTAAGTATCCGAGGAACCACAAGTAAGCCAGCAGTCTGAGAGCGAAGTGCTCTGTTGGGGTGATATGGTACTATGAGGTCTTTGAGATAGGATGGGGCCTGATTATTCAAGACCTTGTATGTGAGGAGAAGGATTTTAAATTCTATTCTAGACTTAACAGGGAGCCAATGAAGAGAAGCCAATATAGGAGAAATCTGCTCTCTCTTTCTAGTCCCTGTCAGTACTCTAGCTGCAGCATTTTGGATCAGCTGAAGGCTTTTCAGGGAGCTTTTAGGACAGCCTGATAATAATGAATTACAATAGTCCACCCTAGAAGTAATAAATGCGTGAATTAGCTTTTCAGCATCACTCTGAGAGAGGATGTTTCTAATTTTAGAAATATTGCGCAAATGCAAAAAAGCGGTCCTACATATTTGTTTAATATGTGCATTGAAGGACATATCCTGGTCAAAAATGACTCCAAGATTTCTCACAGTGTTACTGGAGGCCAAAGTAATGCCATCCAGAGTAAGTATCTGGTTTGACACCATGTTTCTAAGATTTGTGGGGCCGAGAACAAGAATTTCAGTTTTATCTGAATTTAGAAGCAGGAAATTAGAGGTCATCCAGGCCTTAATGTCTTTAAGACATTCCTGCAGCTTAACTAATTGATGTGTGTCATCTGGCTTCATTGATAGGTAAAGCTGAGTATCATCTGCATAACAATGAAAATTGATGCAGTGCATTCTAATAATACTGCCTAAGGGAAGCATGTATAATGTAAATAAAATTGGTCCTAGCACAGAACCCTGTGGAACTCCATAATTAACCTTAGTGTCTGAAGAAGACTCCCCATTTACATGAACAAACTGGAGTCTATGAGATAAATATGATTCAAACCACTGCAGTGCAGTACCTTTAATACTTATAGTATGCTCTAATCTCTGTAATAAAATATTATGGTCAACAGTATCAAAAGCTGCACTGAGGTCCAACAGGACAAGAACAGAGATGAGTCCACTGTCAGAGGCTGTAAGAAGATCATTTGTAACCTTCACTAATGCTGTTTCTGTACTGTGATGAATTCTGAAACCTGACTGAAACTCTTCAAATAAACCGTTCCTCTGCAGATGATCAGTTAGCTGTTTTACAACTACTCTTTCAAGAATCTTTGAGAGAAAAGGAAGGTTGGAGATTGGCCTATAATTAGCTAGGACAGCTGGGTCAAGTGATGGCTTTTTAAGTAGAGGTTTAATAACAGCCACCTTGAAGGCCTGTGGTACATAGCCAACTAATAAAGACTGATTGATCATTTTTAAGATTGAAGCATCAATAATTGGAAAGACTTCTTTGAACAGTCTAGTAGGAATGGGATCTAATAAACATGTTGCTGGTTTGGAGGAAGTAACTATTGAAGTTTACTCTGAAAGACCAACTGGAGCGAAAGAGTCTAAACAAATACCAGCAGTGCTGAAAGCAGCCGAACATGAAGATAAATCTTTGAGATGGTTATGAATAATTTTTTCTCTAATGTCTAAAATTTTATCTGTAAAGAAATCCATGAAGTCACTACTAGTTAAAGTGAAAGGAATACTCAGCTCTACAGAGCTCTGACTCTTAAGCATTTGGTTCCTTCAGCTCTTATCTTTTCCACAGTCTTCAACAGCTCTGGGATCTGCTGTTTGTCTTTCCTAATACAAGAAACATAAAATTCATATCGTAGCTGTAGAAATAGTTTGTTTTAACCAATGAGGTGTTTTTTTTTTTTATTTCATTACCTGGCTACAGGGACAAGTAATATCATCTCTCACACACTAGCCTGAGCTAGTGTGTATGTGAGGCTGAGTGGTACCAGGTTGAAATAGGACCCATATACTGCATAAACTCTTGTGGAAACTTTCTTTTTTTCATGGCTGTATTATCATATTTTATTAACTGTAGGGGAATTATAGCCATTTATAGTAATTTGTCTGACTATCAAAGATTTTTTTCATGTCCATTATTATGCAGTGGTTTTTACTGATTTGGCCCATTTAAAATCAGATTGGACACAGCCCATGATCTAAATGGCTTTATAAAGTTTACGTTTTTGAAACTACATGCATACTTTAGTAGTTTTTGAAAGCCAGACTCTTACTTGTAATGGAGTATTATCTGAGTGTATTATTATAGTTTTACATAAGTAAATAAATACTCCAGTCAGTAGTGACAGAGGTGACAGACTGTTGCAGAGAAGCATTCCTCTTTATTTACTGTGACTGGGCTTTGGAGACAGAAGCATTTGTACAGTTATTCTGCTTATTCACATTTAATAATTCCTTTAGTGTAATAAAGTGAGTGCTTTGACCATTTTTACATCAATCATATCCTAGTCTTCCTCTAAACTCTGAATATCCATTATAGTCTGGTAACCAGGTAGTTACAGGGAATTAGTAGAAGCTAATTTCTCACTGTAGTTCCAGGCAGGCTCCACATGTTTATTTTATTATTATTGCCATTCGTGGTGTTCAGACTCAAAGAGAGTTCAACTGATCTTCAATATCCCGCACTGAGGTTATGCTGTCAGTTTCAGGCACATCACTCTGGCTTCTAGTTAGAGATCAAATCCTCCACTGACTCCTATACAGTCAGTTTTTAGTTAACTGCTTCAGCGAGCTCCTCTCTGCCAGATGATGTCAATTTGCTGGTGAACCATAAGCTGAGGAATTCCAGCTGTTGCAGTTAGAGATACCACTTTATTTTTTACACAGCTCCAATACAAGCTACTGATTAAGCTGCTGAACAAACAGAAACAGGTACTTACAGTAAGCATGTGAGAATTCAGTGTGATCTGTCCATCTGAGCCAGCCTTGCATCAGCACAGCCTCCGCTACCAGCAAACCAATGTGATGCTGGAAGACTGAGTAATACGCCACCTGGTGCTACATACTGAGCATGTGAGAAATCCTAAGCCTGTGAACCTGAGCTCAGGATGAATGAACCCTCGATTGCTGCATGATCTGCGGCGGTGGAAGTGTAGCAGAAGTCAAGTGTGAAAAGAAAGCCAGTTGAAAAGCTGAGTGACTTGTACCTGACAACTTGTGTGTATTTTCAGTGTTTCGAGCAAAACTGTAGGGTTTGCCAGAGAACACTGGCAAACCACAACTGAGTCTCGGGTGCAATTAAAAAATTTATTTAAAATTAACTCAATGTCAACATAACAAAAACGGAGGGAGAATCAAAAGGAAGCATGTCGAACATCAGGGTCTCCACATTTAATGCAAATATGCATTAAATGTGCAAAAGTTTTTACACAATACTACACATTAAAGTCGCCTGGGTGGCTTAGTGGTGAAGCCGGCGACCACATACACACGCCGCGTTGCGGTGCGGGCGGCGCGGGTTCGCGTCCCGGCCCGCCGATATGCCCGCGTGTCTTCCCCTGTATCTTTCCCCCGTTTCCTGTCTCTCTCCACTGTCATAAAAAAGCCGCTGTGGCCAAAAATAAAGAAAGAAAAAAAGTCAATCTAACATAAAATAACCAATTTTAAGCTTGATTACTTGTATCACAGCAGCGTTTAACCTTATTAGATATCACTGTTATTACACATATAAATGCCTTTTATTTAACATGCAAAATCTGACAGTCTGATCAAAATCTGACAAAAACACAGATTCACAGATTCAGCTGTAAATTCTGGAGAATTTCAACAGAATAGAATATGTGTACTAAAATATTGAATTAAAAATTATGCAACATTTATTAAATGTCACAGTTACAATGCATTAATAAAAATCACCTATATCGCAATGTGCTGATTCACTCTGTCGTAAGTATAAGGAGGCTTTATAAGGACGGTTTTTCAGCATTTTCACTTTCATTCATGTGGACGCTGGGCTGTGCAGCAACACGGTGAAACCGGTGAGTAACTGAATTGATATTTAAGATATTAACATATGTGCAAATACTCTCTGTGGATGAGTAGAACTATCATTAAACCACTCTTCAGTATTTAAATTACAAACTGAAAATCGTTGTTCATCTTCTGGTGAATCAGCTCACATTAGATCGACAGTTTATTTCTGGTTTGGTCTCATCACAGCGAAAAAGCTTTATTAAAACTAAAGTTATTAAAGTCTATATAAATGACAAACCTGCTATTTTAGAATTCAGAAGTTGAGGGAAACTTACAGACAGAAAGTTAAATATAATTTGCGTTACCTTTATTAACAATGACAAATAATTTTGCATCTTATAGCTGCGTCATGTAATCCTGACATTATTTGAGCTTTTTAGGAATTTATTTGTATGCGCGCGTGTGTTACATGTGTGTAGTCGGTGACCACACCCAAATTTCTCCGCAGTATGCAGCACAATGCAGAGAAGCCTAATGTAACCCCAGAGTGCAGTACAAAGCTCTTAAAAATACATACAATACACATACACAAACAATGAATTTAATTTAATTTAATTTAATTTAATTTAAAAAACGAAAAAAAAAATCAGTGTATCATACAAGTATCCCAACATTTTGGAATTGTGTTTGTACTTTTGGTACAAACATCCATACCCGAAAGATGTCTTCCCCACATTCAGGGACCTCATGAATTTAATTCTTGATGACGAAGAGCTTTTTGACTTCATCTACTAGTAGGCGTCCGTCAGTCGCTCTGACTGGGATCATCTCTCATTTGCTTTGGAGCATCTCCGCCGGTGGCTGAAGAGTCCAATCCTGGACAGGCAGACACGTTTGCAGATGTCGCAGTTATGTCCGGCAGTGCTGACGGAAACGCATAAAATGCTGGGACTTTTTTTTTTTTTTTTTCCTCCGAAGTTTTTTTTTTTTTTACATAATATCAAAAGATTCCGAGAATCTGGAGAAATCTGCGCGTTAGTGCTGAAAATCAGTATTGGATGCCTGTGATCTTTGGTCCCTCAGGTGACACTGTATTAAAAACAGACAAGATTCTGTCATGAAAATTACTGCATGGGCTCTTCCAGAGATAGTTGTCTGTGACCACTGTTCACTCTACCATCCACAAATGCAGGTTAAAGCGCTGTCATATCATGTGAACACGATCCAGAAACACCGCTGTCTTCTGTTGTCCAGTGTTCATTTAAAATTTACTCTGGAAAACTGTTCTGTGGTCAGATGAATCAAAATTATTTGAACTAATCAAAGTCTTTTTGGATGACATGTCAATGTCAATGTCAAATTTATTTATATAGCACATTTAAAAACCAGAATGGACCTGTGGCAGGACTGTGTCTCTTAATGAGCCTGCCATTCTTAACCACTCAGTGGTGGGAGTGACTGTATATAAACAGCGCCTCTACCTACCGTCATGAAGATTGTAGCAGCCACCTGTTCTGTGGAGTATGCAGCGCCTCAACTTTGAGAGCCTTCTGATTCAGCAGTTGTGTGATTTGTATGGTATTGAAAAGTCATGCACCACCCCTTACCATCCTCAAGGAAATGGTCAGTGTGAGCGGTTCAATCGGACGCTCCACAACTTGCTGCGCGCCCTGCCAGTGTGTCAGAAAAGAGACTGGAACATGTGTTTGCCACAGGTGATTTACTGTTACAACACCACCCCTCATCAGGCTACTGGAGAGTCTCCCCATTTCCTGATGTTTGGTCAGGAACCGAGGTTACCGATAGATTTCCTCTTGGGTAGGGTCAGAAGTCCTGTGAGTGGGTCAGTGCATGAGTGGGTTCAGGAGCATCAGTCTCGGCTGAGGTTGGCATTTGAAGGTGCCAGGGAACGCTTGCAGCACGCTGCAGATCGCCGTAAGCGGATTCATGACCAGCATGTCAAAAATCGGCCATTGACCACGGGTCAGTTGGTGGTTCTGCGTGATCTCAGTGTCCGGGGGCCCCATAAGATCTCTGATCGGTGGAGCTCTGTTAGGTACAGAGTGTTGATAGCACCGATCCCGCCAGAGTACGACAGGTGCATCGCAGCCTGCTGAAGGCTGTGGTTGGGGAAGACTTACCTGGTTGTGGCCCTCCCCATAACTCGCCACCTGTGGAAGAGCAATCTATAGAGTATGAGGGTTTATTGGAGTATAATCTTCTGGTTTTTAGGCAACCAACCCCAGTGGCTTATCACGCCACCCCTTCCCCTGGCTCGACTACCCTGACTCAAACTGTACCTTTGACACCAGTGGTGTCACCTGCCCAAGGGCCCTCCGAATGGAGCTCAGCAATGGCTCCTCATGCTGAAGCACAAACATCCGTTTCGGTTCCCTCAGCTAGTTGTCCCGCTCCTACCCTTATAGCTCCTCGTCGGACAACTCGGCACACTGCTGGCCAGCACTCGAACGTACATCACCTCCCATGACCTGCCAGTTGTCCAGAAGCCCCTGATCCTCCTGCTCCTGTGTCCAGTGCAGTTTCTGCCTGGTTTAGGCCTTGGAACTAGCTGGCTTGGTGGTTTTTGTCCATCGTCGGGGCGACGATGCAAGAAGAGGGGGTAGAATGTGGCAGGACTGTCTCTTAATGAGCCTGCCATTCTTAACCACTCAGTGGTGGGAGTGACTGTATATAAACAGCGCCTCTACCTGTCTCCTCCTTACTGTCAGCTGATTGTCATTTCTGGTCCCAGTCTCCAGCAGACTAGCAGAGCTCCATGCTCCTGACACCCGTATAGGCTGTGTTAAGCAGATATCCTGCTATGGTGAACGTCAGCTGGCTGTTTGTATTGCATTTCCTTCAGTGGATGTGTAAGCCTGTTTGGAAGTAGTGTCCTCTGGCTGTCTTACCTGGGGCGACAACTTTCTCAGCTCCCAGCTGACAGGAGCCGCTGCTGTCCTGTGCTGTCCTGTTTCGTCTTGTCCTGTTTTCCCCTGTCCTGTACGGCCCGGTGTCATTCTGTGCCGCCCTGTTTTCGCTGTTCTGTCAATGAGAGTTGGGCTGTTGCCGCTGTCTTCATCACCGCGTTCTGGTCCTGGGTCCCGCTGCCGCTTGGGTTGTGGCCACACTGTGTCCGCTGGCAGACGGTAGCGGTATCAGCTGCGGTGCTCGGCCTTGTGCCTATAGCTTAAGCCATCTTTGAGGCTTAGTTTTAACGTGGTTTCATACCCAGTGTTTTAACAAGTGTGAGGCATTCACTGTTTCATCATTTTGCTCATTTGTTTATTTTTTTTGTTTAATTGTTTGTCCTGTATTGATTGTTTTTATTTTATTTCAGTTGCTGGAGGCCGTGGGTGGTGGCAGTACTGGTGGCTTGGGTGGTGGTTTCCCCTTACCCCTTGTCGTCGTGTTTGCTGTGGTTTCCTGGGATTGGAGTCTTCACTCACGGGTGTGATTGTCACGTGTCTGGGTGATTTTTTTAGTTTGCTTTAAGGTTTTTTATTGTTTTGGGATTCCATCCCCCCTTGCACTGGTCTGTCCCCTATAGGCCCCCAGCTATTGGTAAATTTTGTAGTTTTGTTTCATGGTTTTTGCATTTTAATAATTTCTCTTAAAATAAAATTGTATTTTGAATATTGAACCTCATCTCTTGCCTCCTTAGTGGACAAACTTGTGTGCTTTCAGTTAAATCCTCAAATTCCCTGGGTGAAATTCCCAGGGTGGCGTTGTCTGGCAATTCATTTATTAAATTCTGGTTCTGTTATTATTTATCTCCATACTACATTAACAATTACACCATACTCTCGCACCCTCTGCCGCCACAGACCAAAGTGCTTCACAGGCAATACATAAAATACAAAACATCAACACACAAACAAAAATCCAGACAAAAATATAATAACTAAATAGATACAAAATGTCAAGATTTGCTCGAATTAAAAGCCAGACCATAAAAATGCGTCTTTAGCAAAGATTTAAATGTAGCAACAGTCCGAGCTGATCTAATATGAGATGGCAAGGCATTCCAGAGACTCGGCGCCACAACTGGACACTACATCCTGTTGACTAAAGGAGAGCTAGATCATCCAGCATATTAGCAGAACTAAGTCCCCCCCCCCCCCCCACACACACACACACACACACAACACTGCACCCTCTCAATATTTACTTTGTTCATGTGTGCAGATCATGTGTGCAGATTTATTCATGGACTTATACAATACAAGACTTCTATTACATAACTAACCTACTTTTTTTAAACCACTTTGAAAAGCTTTTTTTCATCCCAACAACATTTTTGTCCTCCCTCTTCAGTTTTGTGCGGCCGGAGAGCTTTCTTTTTTGCCTCCCCATCTTAAGCGACCTGTTGTCAGATGAGCTGCGTGAAGCTGACACCCCACCCACGTGAAAAATTCCAGCAAATAGATTGAGCAGTTAGTGCTCCGTTTGTGCAGTTTGTACCACTAAAAATTTTGTTTGTGCTGCTTTGGTTTCTGAGTTATTAAAGATTATTTTTTAGGTCATCCAAAGGTCACCATCCCCCCATCTTGCAGAGAGCTTTCTTTTTTGTCTCTCCATCTTAAGCTACCTGTCGTCAGATGATAGCACGATTCAAATGGAAACAGTCGCAACCGAGTGCATTCTCGAAAGCGCACGCTGGAGCGCCTTTTGTGAGTGCTTGTGTGTGTGTGTGGGGGGGGGGACACGAGGAGGGGAGGTGAAAGAGCACAGGGCCGCCTAATCAGTGCCGTGCCTCTGTTATTAAGCATATCATATGCATAGCTGTTCAATACAGAAAATGAAACTTGAGAAATATTTTCCCCACATTGCTTTGGCGCCCCCCTCTTGTGCGGCGCCCCTATGCATTGCATATAGTGTTTACACGGAAGATTTTGTTCAGTGATGAGGCAAAATTTAATATGAATGGTGAAGTTAACAAACAAAACCACCGCTATTGGTCTGACACTAACCTACATTGGATAAATCCCTCCAAGACTGTTGGAACAAAAAAAATTGATGGTATGGTGTGGTATATGGGGTACAAAGATAGTGGGGCCATTCTTCATCAATGGAAACCTCAAGGCCACTGGATATGCAAAATTGCTACATGATGATGTGTTTCCCTCTTTATGCACTGAAGCTGGCATGTTCCCTGAGTTTTTCCAGCAAGATGGTGCACCACCACATTATGGGTGTCAGGTCCGAGCATTCCTAGATGAACAGTTTACTGGAAAGTGGATTGGTCGTCGTGGGTCAGTTGAATGGCCCCCAAGGTCTCCTGATCTGCCCCCCTTAGACTTTTATTTTTGGGGTCATCTGAAGGCAATTGTCTATGCTGTGAAGATACGAGATGTGCAGCACCTGAAACTACGGATACTGGAAGCCTGTGCTAGCATTTCTCCTGCGGTGTTGCTATCAGTGTGTGAAGAGTGGGAGAAGAGGGTTGCATTGACAATCCAACACAATGGGCAGCACTTTGAACACATTTTATAAGTGGTCAGAAACTTGTAAATAACTCATGAAAGAATAAAGTTACGTTAAAACCAAGCACATCATTGGTTTTTTTTTTTGTGAAATTCCCAATAAGTTTGATGTGTCACATGACCCTCTTCCCATTGAAAAAACAAAAGTTGGATCCACAATGGCTGACTTAAAAATGGCCGCCATGGTCACCACCCATCTTGAAAAGTTTCCCCCCTCCCATATACTAATGTGCCACAAACAGCAAGTTAATATCACCAACCATTCCCATTTTATTAAGGTGTATCCATATAAATGGCCCACCCTGTACTCATCCCAGCACACAACTCAGTGGAACTCCATGACGAACTTTTGTTTGTGAAGGAGACTCCCCATTTACATTAACAAATTGGAATGTTAGAGAGTATGGCAATGCTGGTGAATAACAGGTCAGCAGCATGGCAATCATTAAAGTCTATCTGAAATAAACTCTCTGTGCCATACTCTCTGACTGGAGTCACTAGCCTTGAAGGAGCTATCAAACTAGTATCCCTGAGACATCCTCTTTAACATGGAGTCTGGCGGATAGAGTCAAACCAGTGCAGTGCATTTTCTTTAATACACCAATAGTGCTATTGAACGCTGCACTGAGGTCTAACAGGACAAGCACAGATATGAGTCCGCTGTCAGAGGCCACAAGAAGGTCATTAATAAACTTCACTAATGCTGTTTCTGTACCCTGATGAATTTTAAATCCTGACTGAAACTCTTCAAATAAACATTCCTCTGCAGATGATCAGTTAGCTGTTTCAAGCTCTTCTGTTTTTTTAGCTCTTTACAATTCTTTCAAAATGTTTTGAAATGAGAGGACAGTTGGTAATCAATTCAATTCAATTCAATTCAATTTTATTTATATAGCGCCAAATCACATCAAACAGTCACCTCAAGGCGCTTTGTATTGTGGATAAAGACCCTACAATAATACAGAGAAAACCCAACAGTCAAAACAACCCCCTATGAGCAAGCACTTGGTGACAGTGGGAAGGAAAAACTCCCTTTTAACAGGAAGAAACCTCCAGCAGAACCAGGCTCAGGGAGGGGCAGTCATCTGCTGTGACTGATTGGGCTGAAAAAAGACATGCTGTTGAAGAGAGCCAGAGATTAATAACAATTAATGATTAAATGCAGAGTGGAGTATAAACAAAGTAAATAAGGTGAATGAAAAGAAACAGTGCATTATGGGAATCCCTAGCAGCCTAGGCCTATAGCAGCAGTTGTTACTGTTATAATCAGACTATAATTAGTTGAGACAGCTGGGTCAAATAAAGCTTGATAATAGGCACCTTAAACTTGACTCTCTAAATCAGTTTTTAATTGAAAGAAAATGTTGAAAGCATTCTGAGATGTCTCACGCCACTTCAAAAAAGTACAGAAGGGTTTAGATGTGGAATTAAATAATTGTTTAATATCAACAGTTCAGTATTACATTTTAATTGAGCTCGAAGTATAGTTGCATCAACATCAATTTTTCATCTTAATCTACACCATCAAATGATCGATAATCATTACATGGTCTTCAGTTTCAGAAACAGCCATGGAGAATGGACCACCACCAGATCCTTCATCTAGTACCAAACACCCAAACCAAGGTAAGCTCTTGAAGTAATTACTTAAAGTATTACAATGATATGTAATGCTGAGTGCAGTTCATGAGTCTGTTTTCTTAATGTCCTTTGTAGAGTCCCATTCAAAAGTCCAGATTTAGGTAAAACTCTGAGTTTGTTAACCATGAAATGGGAACTCTGGGTTTCCTGCTCCAGAAATAGAGTAAAATGCCCTCTAAACCCTTAGGCAGTTACTGCCTGATGGACTGTACCATACCATACCATAACATACCATACCATACCACTTTATTTATAAAGCACTTTAAAAACAACAGCAGGGCTGACCAAAGTGCTGTATAATAGCATCAAACATAAAAGACAAACACAGACAGAGGGCAAAGAGATATAAAAACACAACAGAGGTGTAAAAAGTTAAAGAATTACCTACAAAAAAAAAATCTTAAAAATCACAGTCAAAGTCTCACACTGGGTCGAAGGCCAAAGAGTATAAGTGTGTTTTTAAACGAGATTTAAGGAGCTTGTCTGACATACAACTACAATTTTGGAGCCGCAACTGCAAAAGCTTGATCACCTCTGAGCTTGCACTGCGTCTTTGGTACAAGTAAAAGCATTTGGTCTGCTGACCTGAGGGAACGAGATAGAACATATGGGTGCAGCAGTTCAGACAAATAAAATGGAGCTATGACCAGTTAGGGATTTAAAAACAAATAAAAGAATTTTAAAATGGATTCACAAATGAAATGGAAGCAAGTGAAGAGAAGCTAAAATTGGGGTGATGTGCTCTCACTTGCTTGTGTAACCCTTTGAGAATGCAGCAGTCCAGGCTGCAAGAATCTATTAGTCTGATCGGTTGGAATAGCCAAAGTATACACAATTAGGGTTACTTCTCCTAGATCCGTAGGAGATTGGTGATGGCAGCTGTATAAATTTCAAAGAAAACCCTTTAACCACAATAAACACACTCAACGTTCTTAGATAAGAAAACAATGTAGTTTTTTTTGAACAACAAAACAATAATTAAATTCTTTCAGTTTTCTGAAAGCATCCTATAATGTCCACTGATCACACTGTCCATGTCAGTTATTTATGGAGTCAGTTGTTTATGGAATCAGTTCTGACCCAAAGAAAAGTAGCAAATAAAATTATCTGAGATCTTAGGTTAAATAAAGGAAAAATAACAAATCCTCTGAGGAAGGGAAAAAAAGAAAATCCTTTCAGGTCCTACCACCCTCCTGGGAACAGGTGGCCTTGGTACGAGATGTTCTGGGTAGATATCTCCGGCATCCAGTCTTCAGGCATCTCTGCTCAATCCTTAGAAGTGGTTTCTGTCAGCAAAAGAAAAGAAAAAAAACAGCCAGGAAATTCTTCATAACTTAATCCACACTTAGTGACATTTACACGTCACAGGACCAACTATATGGTTTCCGTGCTTACAAAATGCCGACTAAATTCCTCAAATCACTAAGTTTCACAGCCGTTCTGCTCTCCCGACCGTGAGAAAATGTTTTCTCCCTCTGTAGACCAGAGGTACCGTGGCAATGAAAATGGTGCAATCATGGAACATGGGAAAAATGAAATTTATCGAGCAATGATACATTTACTGGAAAGACCTATAAAATGGCAATTGCACCAGATAAAAATCAAGCAGCAACATTTTGTACCAGCTGTAGGTGAGCAATGGAGGCCTGGCTGATTCCGATCAAAAGAGCATTACAGTAATCAAGATGAGATGTTATAAAAGCATGTATTACTGTTTCGAGATTACCTTTAGAAAGAAGAGGCTTGATTTTTGATAGTTGCCTTAGCTGGAAAAAGCAGGATTTCACCACTGTGTTTACCTGAGTATCAAGCCTTAACATCTGGTCCATTTTCACACCTAAATTAGTGATAATGGATTTCTCATATGGGGCCAGAAAAGAAAGGTCAGCACAGGGGATGCTGCTGGTCCCACTGGGTCTAAACAACAAAATTTCTGTCTTTTTTTTATTAGAATTCAGAAGGTTTAGTGACATCCATCCCCTGATGTCAGTAAGACAATCAAGGAGAGGCTGGATAGAACATACACCAGTGTGCTTCAGTGGGAAATAAACTTGACAATCGTCCACATAAAAATGAAAAGAAACATTACTGTAATCTTAACCTGCTGTGTGGCAGGTTTTCTTTAACAAACTCTGCGTTTCTTTCTGACTTCTCCCCTGCACCTGAACCAGCAGACTGACACTTTTTATTTTGTCATTCATGCAGTCATTATCATTATACCTATCAGCACCTAATTAGTATCAGATTAACCCCAAACATTGCTGTAGCACTCACTGTTTAAATGAAACTAATTTGTATAAAGCTTTAAAAACTAATCAACGAGCAATCATTTGTCATGTTGTAATGAGTCATAATGAAGGATTAATGTGTGTCACAATTGGGATCTTGATCGTGACAATGAGGATATCTGAGGGAAGACGATGCTGAAACGATTCCAAATAGGACTAAATATAGTTTTAAGTGACACTAAAGGAAATCAAGGGTGCAGATAATCTGAATGTGTTCTGACAGCATTTTAGGTTAAAATATCCTCACATATTGAAATACAGTCATTAAATGCCATTGAGAGCCTTTTTGGAATGTGCAACAGAATACAGTATCTAAAAATTAAAATTTTAAACCTCAATTGTCAAAGGTTCAACTAACGGACGGACCCTCCTTTCCAGCACCCTGGTATAGACATTGCCAGGGAGGCTGAGGAGCATGATCCCCCAGTAGATGGAGCACACACTCTGGGCCCCCTTCTGTTTTTAAATTTTTTTTTAGGCTTTATTATTAGATAGTTTTGCAGTGTGGTGAGACAGGAAAGTGGGAGGAAAGAGACGAGGGAACACACGCAGCCAACGGCAACAGGTCGAGATTCGACATGATTCGCCATACGCAACCACCCGCCCATCCACTGAGCCACCCTGGACCCCCTTCTTAAACATGGAGACCACCACCCCAGTCTGCCAATCCAGTGGCACTGTTCCATATCTTCACGCAATGCTGTAGAGGCATGTCAACCAAGACAGCCCTACAACATCCAGAGACTTCAGGAACATCCACCCCAGGGGTCCTGCCACCAAGGAGTTGTTTCGTGATGGGCGAGTTGTCTCCCTCATCCCCAGACTCTGCTTCAGCTACAGAAGGTGTGTCAGTGGGATTAAGGAGGTCCTCAGAAGTAAGTCAGAAGCACCCCGCGCGCATTATATACCATGTGTGTAGCACACTGCTTTCCTCTCCCGAGTCGCCTGATTGTTTGCCAGAATCCCTTCAAGGCCTTTCAAAAGTCTTTTTCCATGGCCATACCGAGTTTTTGCTTTGGCCACTATCCAAGCCACGTTCCACTTGGTACCCAACCCCTACACTGCCGCCTGTGAGTGGTGGGTGTACAGGGTACAGGAGTGCGAGCCCATGTCTCCTCTTCGGGCTGCACTTGACCAAGCACCACGGACTAATGCCTAGCCTCCAAATGCTCTCCCTCAAGCTTCCTCCCCAGGCCTGGCCCTGGCAGCTCTATCCTGGGCAGGGTAAACTGTTCCCTTGATGTCTGCACCATAGGGGTCATTAGAATTGCTCTATGTGTGGCCCCTCACCCAGGAGCAGTTTGTCATGGGAGACCCTACCAGGGGAACAAGCCCCCAGACAACATAGCTCCTGGGATCACTGGGACACACAAACCCCTCCACCACAATAAGGTGGCAATTCATGGAGGAGAGATTGAGGCCATGATCCTCAGCCGGAAAAGGATGGAGTGCCCATTCTGGCTCAGGGACAAGTTGCTGCCCCAGGTGGAGGAGTTTAAGTATCTCCGTGTCTTGTTCATGAGTGATGAAAGAAGGGTTTAGGATTAGGGCTGGTGTCCATCATGGTGAAGAGGGATCTGAGCGTGAAAGTGAAGCTGTCGATTTACCGGTCAATCTATGGCCCTACCCTTACCTATGGTCATGAGCTTTGGGTAGTGACCGAAAGAACAAGATCGAGGATACAAGCACCAAAAATGAGCTTCCTCCTCAGGGTGGCTGTCCTCTCCATTAGAGATAGGGTGAGGAGTACAGTCATTTGGGAGGTGATCAGGGTAGATATTTGGTACATATTTGTTTAATTTTTGCATTGAATGACATATCCTAGTCAAAAAATAACTCCAAGATTTGTCATAGTGTTACTGGAGTCCAAGGTAATGCCATCCAGATTAAGTATCTGCAATGTAAAATCTAACAGTATATCTTAATAAAAGAAGTAAGTTCATTTAACTTAATCTGCTGAAAAAGTTGGAGTCACTCATTCCCATAAATTAAGTAGAATGAAAAATGAATTGTTGAAGTTCTAACTCAGTTGTTTTGAGTACAATTAAATTTGTTGAGCATTTTAAGTTGTGGTTATATATTTCCAGTTAGCCCCACTGACTCATTTTCTTGGCGTTTACCTTATATCATTACAAAAAATGTAAACACCACTTCATCTTTCAGTTATTGTTTCTATTTCCGTTTTTAAATAATCACATACCAAATATGTATGCAGATAATTGTTAATGATTCCCCAAAGTGTAAAGATTTGATGTTGGTCAAATCAAAAAGATAGAATAATTAATTAAATCAGTAACTGTTAAATAAATTGATTCAAAGAAAATTCACTATTTTAACAAATAATGTTAGTATAAGTACATTTGTACCTTTAAAAAAAAAAAGAGGCCCTCATGAGCGCCTGGGCGGCTCAGTGGAAGCCCAAGTAACCACTCATGCCACGCGGCATGACGGCGCAGGCTCGCATCCCAACCTTCATGACTTCCCTGTCTCTCTTCACCACTGTCTGTCAAATAAAGCCCCCCACCCAGGAAAAAAAATGGAGGGAATGTTATGTTTCCTTTTAATCAAATCAGAGCATGTTTGGCTTCATTCATTCAAACTGCTTTAACACAAAATATCTGAGTTACTTTTACTCATAATGAGTCATTTTTTCATGCTTTAAATGTTTGAGTTAATGAACTTAAATGATTCAAGGCAATCAGTTTCCTCAAACAATTTGAGTTGAACTAACTCATCGGGTTTTACAGTGTACTGTGATGAATTCTGAAACCTGACTGAAACTCTTTAAATAAACCGTTCCTCTGCAGATGATCAGTTAGCTGCTTTACAACTACTCTTTCAAGATTTTTTGAGACAACAGGAAAGTTGCAGATTGGCCTATAATTAGCTAAGACAGCTGGGACAAGTGATGGCTTTTTAAGTAGCGGTTTAATTACTGCCACCTTGAGAGTCGGTGGTACATAGCCAATTAAGACAGATTGATTATTTTTAAGATTGATGCATCAATAAATGGAAGGACTTCTTTTTAGCAGTCTAGTAGGAATGGAATCTAATATACATGTTGCTGGTTTGGAGGAAGTAACTATTGAAGTTAACTCAGAAAGATCAATCAAAGAAAGGCTAAACAAATACCAGCAGTGCTGAAAGCAGCTGAACATGAAGCTATGTCTAAAAAATGTTTATGAATAATTTTTTCTGTGATGGTTAAAATCTTATTTGTGAAGAAATTTGTGAAGTCATTACTAGTTAAAGTGAAAGGAATACTCGGCTCTACAGAGCTCTGACTCCTTGTCAGCCTGGCTACAGTGCTGAAAAGAAACCTGGGATTCTTATTTTCTTCAATTAATGATGAATAGTAAGATGTCCTAGCTTTACGGAGGGCTTTTTTATAGAGCAACAAACTCTTTTTCCAGGCTAAATGAGCATCTTCTATCTGCTTTAAGCTGTGCGTTTGTGAATTTTACCACGGAGTCAGGCACTTCTGATTTGAAGCTTTGTTTTTCAGAGGAGCCACAGTATCCAAAGTTGTACGCAGTGAGGATGTAAAATTATTGACCTCACAATCTACCTCACTGGGCGCAGACTTTAGGTAGCTGCTCTGTACTGTGTTGGCACATGGCACTGAAGAGCATAATAATGAAGGAATTAGATCCTTAAACTTAGTTACAGCACTTTCAGAAAGACTTCTACTGTAATAAAACATATTCCCCATGTAGGATACATTTTAGGGGTCTCCATATTCCTTTTTGACTGCAAATTAAAACTCAATTAAAACCATAGTTACCAACAAATCACAGGGTTGAGCAGGTTCCGATGCAGGCTGTTTATTAGACATCTTAGTTGCACACAAGTAGTTAAAAAGACACAGACAGTAGCATAGTGAAGACTGAGATACACACACAGAGTAACAGAAAAGAAGAAAGAACCTGTTGACCATGCCCCGGCTTCCTCATCACTCCCTCCGACCGAGGAGAGCCCGTGCTGAGATTAAGTATGAGTCCAAATAAAATCAAACTGTCCAAATGATCCATGGCAATGAGCAAGCTCTGTTGCAAAAAGTTACTAATACTTAGAAATATACAAACACAAAAAACAGAGGACAAAAAGCAAAAAGTAAAAGCAAGAAGCCCTCCCGGGAGGTCGTGCCTTAGTAGCTGCTGGAAAAACGGACAACACGGACAAAGACAGTCGCTACATCTTCTCTTCTCTCCTCTCTAACTGTGGTATTTATACTCTTTCCCTTTCTCTGTCTATGATTTGTGCTGAGTCTGCACTTTGTAAGCATGCATTAGAAACTGTCATTAATTCTACTGACATCATCTAAAAAGGCACAAACATCCCGGAGCATCTTCCATACATCAACAAGACAGTAAGAAAAATTCATCACAATAATTGTCAGAAACAACCTCCTTGTGGCCATCCTATGGTACTCCTGGAGAAGGATTTACAACTGCCCACACTTACACAGACCAGATGTAGGGCAGAAAGTGGGGCCCAATTTGCCCCCAGACTTGTTGCTTAGACAGATTTACACTTTCTTGATTTGCATTTCCAAAATCTTTGGCTGTGCTACATAAGAAAGGTAGCCTATGGCTAGGTCCACTGGACATATTTATCCCTGTTACCAGTATAAATCGAATACTGGGCAAACAGGATGACTGGTGTCCTACAGTATACATGAACTCAAAAAGGGCAGTTTTATGAGCTGAGACCCCTAAGCATGAATTTGAATGAGCAACAGGTTCATCACGGGGCTAGAGCAGAAGAAGAGTATGCTTTGAGAGTGATCTAAGAGGGCCTGCCTGGCCACAGCAGACTGCTAGGGAGGGGTAGCAGAGCATCTGGTGCCTGAACACAAATAAGAGCAATTCAAACAGGCCTCAAATCTTCCTACTACTTTTAGACACACAATATGCATTTATTACAGTGTAGAAAGCAGTGTAGTTGCAAATAAACAGAAGTAGGAATAATAACTTTAAATATCAGCATTGGAATGATAAAAAATATTTCCAACACCCACTGCTGTGTAATCCATTAAAGTAAATGTAAATGTTACTAAGAAATGATCAGACAGGAGGGGCTTTCAGGGAATACTGTTAAGTCTTCAGTTTCTATGCCTATATCAGGACAAGATCCAGGGCACGGTGGCATGGTGGTTAGCATGGCTGCTTCACAGCTGGAATGACATCTAGAAGGTCTGGGTTCAATTCCACCTTGGCCAGGCCTCTCACTTTGTGGAGTTTTTATGTTCTCCCTGTGTCTGCTTGGGTTTCCTCCCACAGTCTAAAGACTTGCAGTTACTGAAGTTAGGTTAATTGGTCACTCTAAATTGCCCATAGGTGTGAATGGTTGTTTGTCTCTCTGTGTTGGCCCTCCAACAGGCTGGTGACCTGTACAGGGTGTACACTGCCTCTTGCCTTATGTCCAGCCCCCCTGTGACCCTGAACAAGACAAGTGGACAAGAATGGATGGATAGTTCTTGTGCAATAACTTTAACATTATTAACCATGCATTTTATCTTCATACTATGAAGATTTTCTGAGTTATGGGCCCTCAAAGAATAGAAGCATAGAGGTTAAAAACATATAACTTCTTAAGTGGTATAGCTAGCTACATGAAGTATTCAGAGCTGGAAGTTCTGCTAAGAAAAGCAGGAACTGCTATTTATTTATGTATTTAACTTTATTTAATGTATATGTTGACCACATGGTTCCTTCTGCACCAAAATTAAATGAGAGATTCCTATTCCAGTCCAGTGCTTTACTACAGGTTAAAAGGTTATAAATAAAATAAAACCATGCAAGATATTTTATGATTATAGAAAGAAGGCCAATCAAGAAAGCTTACATATATGACTCACAATTTTGTGCTACTCTCCTGAAGAACATGAAGTATAAAATGCTTTTGATGCTTCTTCCTCTAAATCTCATTTTTTTTTCTTTACATTAATCAATAATTCAGGGTAATAACATTAACTCTCCACATAGACAACTTTAGGTGTTTGCATTCCGTGTTTTGACTTATAGGACTGTCTAACATTATCATCAAGCTTTACACATCCCAGATCAGCACATCATCAGCCAATTGCGTACAGCAACAGTGGCTCTTTTGGCTAGGTTGAAAAATCTGTCCTGCCTACAAGTGATCTCACATACAGTATGTTTTCAAGGTTGATCAAATCACGCAGTGGCTCAGTGCGCAAAGATATGGACAGCACAAAACGCTGCTAAAGTTCAGCATTACCAGATCACCACTGTGCTAGTACACATTCCTCTTCATACAAAGCTGGACTTTTGGCAATTGGCCTGATTTATTCAGGACATGTACAAGTGCTATATCATGTGTCACCATCAACTGACCACATGAAACTTACAGAAAAGAGTTTCTGAAACAGTTTCTCTTTTTGTTTTGTTTTTGATTAGCCAGTATTCAATGTTAACATTTACTTTCATAAATGAATTCTGTTTTTTTTCTCCACTGGTATTTTTGGTGCTCATGGAAGAAATTATTTCTTAGTGGACGCTGTAGTCTGGAACCACATTCACTGGATAGATTAATAAAGCAATAATTATAATTGCACAACCATTTAATAAATAAAAGTGATTTTTGCCTTTCAGTGTCTGAGCTGAGGGTTGTTCTGCTGGGGAACAGCTTGTCTCAGAGGAGTTCAGTGGGAAACTTCATACTGGGAGAAACCAAGTTCAGTACTGAGGAAAAGCTATACTGCTGCATGAAGGTTTGTGGACTGATTGATGAGAAAACAATAGCTCTCATCAACACTCCAGATTTGCTGGATCCAAACATCTCTGAAGACAAACTGACTGAGTTTCTAAAACAGTGTGTGAATCTCTCTGCTCCTGGACCTCATGTGTTCCTGCTGGTCCTACAGCCTGAAGACTTCACTGAGGAGCAACAAGAGAAGCTACAATCAATCCTTAAAAACCTAAGTGATCAAGCATTTAAACATTCACTGGTACTGATATCAGCACTCAGAGAAGAGAGCACAGGTTTCACTGAAAACTATCTGCGAAATCCACCATTAAAAGATGTGATCAGTGTATGTAGAGCTGTATTGTTGTGGCAAAAGAACGCTGAAAAACAGCAGTTGTTAACAAAGATTGGCAACATGGTGGAGGAGAACAATGGAGATTATGTGAGCTGTGATGAAGAAACGACACCTCATGTTCTGAGTGATCATCAAAAAAGCAGAGACATGAATCCAGAAGAACAAGTGGATCCTGTTGAGGGTACTGGTAAGTGCAGGAACACATTTTATAATATGATATAATATATAATAATATAGCTATATTAATAAGATTCAGTGATTAAATTGTAAATACTTTTATACATACGCGCTGTTTTTCTACAGATCCTTAGAATTTTTTTTAACTACAAGTAAATTAACTGTTATTCATTTCAGTTCCATCTGGTATGTAAATATCATAACAGAGTAACATGATGCTGACTTGCACAACTATAGAAGAAGGTGGAAACAAGTAGGAAAATGTAGTAAAGCTAATGTAAACCTTTACATATTTTAATAAGCGTTCACAGTCAGTTTCCATCAAGCTGAGACAATGGCATGGGAAAAAAGTGATAGTGTGCAGCTTTATACCTGACATCAATTGTTCCTAATAAATATATAAGGGGTAGAGGTATGTGATGAACTGATAGAAAATTACAATGATAAAACATGCTTTTTTAAAATCACAAGTTAATTGTGAATCTCGTATATTTTCTTATTTATTACAGCACATCCACTCAGGATTGCATTGTTTGGAAAGAGTGATGACAAAAAGGCAGCTCTGGGAAACATTATCATTGGACAAAAGAAGTTTAATGTATCTTATGTAAAAGTTTTTTCAAGTAAACAGTGTGAAGATGCGAGTGGTGAGTGGAACAAGAAACCAGTAAAGGTGGTTAAAACTCCAGACATCTTCAGCCTGCCTGTGGAAACAGTGAGACAAGAGATGGAGAAGTGTGTTGATCTGTGTTATCCTGGACCAAATGTACTACTGCTGCTAGTGAAGCCTTCTGATTTCACCGAGGAGGACAGAAAAACTCTGAAGTTCATCCTGAGTTTGTTTGCTCAAGATGCCTTTAAACACTCCATGGTCATTATGACCCATTCTGAAGAGATAGGATATAAGTCAGTGGACAAACTCATTGTAAATTGCAAACAAAGGCAGCACACATTCAGTCTTGATAAAAAAGAACCTTCAAAACATGACCTACAAAACCTAATGCATAAAATAGAAGAAATAGTGAATGACAACAAGGGAGGATATCTAATGTTAAATGAAAATGCTGATCATGTGATAGACAAATCCAAGCCTCCTCTGAACCTGGTGTTGTGTGGTAGTGGAGGCACTGGGAAGACCTCAGTAGTCAGTGGTATTCTGGGACAGAAAAAGTTTAATCCACCCACCAGTTCATCAGAGTGTGTTAAACATCAGGGAGAGGTGTGTGGACACTGGGTTTCCCTGGTGGAGCTGCCTGCCTTGTATGGAAAACCTCAGGAGACAGTGATGGAGGAATCACTCAGGTGTATCTCCCTCTGTGATCCTGAGGGTGTCCATGCCTTCATCCTGGTCCTACCTGTGGCTCCCCTCACTGATGAAGATAAAGGAGAGTTAGAGACCATCCAGAACACGTTCAGCTCTCGAGTCAATGACTTCACCATGATTCTGTTCACTGTGGAGTCAGATCCCACAGATCCAGCTGTTGTTAACTTTGTAAGCAGAGACACAGACATCCAGGAGCTCTGTGAGAGTTTTGGACAAAGACACTCTATTTTCAACATCAAGAGCAACCAGCAGATCCCCCAGCTGTTGGACACTGTAGAACAGATAAAAAGGTCTGAGGATAAACCATGCTGCTACACAGTTCGAACATTTATCCATGCCCAGATAGACCTGATGACGAGAAATATGGTCGCTTGTAAGTATTTAAGTTTTTTTTTTTTTTTTTTTTTTTTTTCCTAATGGATCATGTCCTCCATTACAGTCTGAAATGTCTACTGTGTGAACTGTTTTTATGTTTACAGGTAAAGAGGAGCAGAGCCCAGAGTGTCTCAGGATTGTGCTGCTCGGGAAGACTGGCTGTGGAAAGAGCTCTACAGGAAACACCATTCTAGGAAAGAAAGAGTTCAAAGCCAAGTCAAGTCAAACATCAGTCACCAAAGAATGTCAGAAAGCACACGGTGAGGTGCATGGTCATCCTGTCATTGTGGTCGACACTCCTGGACTGTTTGACACAAGTTTGTCACATGAAGAGATTAATGATGAAATGGTGAAATGTATCAGTCTTCTGGCTCCAGGACCACATGTATTCCTGTTAGTGGTACAGGTGGGCAGATTTACAGAAGAGGAGAAGGAGACAGTGAAACTCATCAAGAAAGGCTTTGGGAAGAATTCTGAAAAGTTCACCATTGTTCTGTTAACTGGAGGAGATAAACTAAAAAGTGATGGCACGTCCATTGAAGAATACATTAGAGAGGAATGCGATGCTTCCTTTAAGAAGTTGATTGCTGACTGTGGAGGAAGATATCATGTATTTGATAACAATGACAAAAAAAACCACCAACAAGTCAGCGAGCTGATAACGAAGATTGACAGCATGGTGAAGGAAAATGGAGGAAACTACTACACCAATGAGATGCTGCAAGAAGCTGAAGTAGCAATACAGAGAGAGATGGAGAAGATCCTGAAGGAGAAGGAAGAAGAGATGAAGCGAGAGAGAGAGGAGCTTGAAAGAAAACATGAAAAAGAAATGAAAGCAATGAAAAAAAGAATGGAAGAAGAGAAGAAAAAACTTCAGCAGGAGAGAGACCTAAAACTCAAGGAAATGGAGGAAAATATAAAAAAGGAGCGTGAGGAGAGAAAGAAAGAGCAGGAAATGAGAGAAAAAGAGAACAAAAAACGGGAAAAGGAGGATGAAACCTATAGACAGGATCTGAATTTACAATTACAACATTTGGACAAACAAATTCAGTCAGAAAAAGAGGAAAAGAAAAATGTCGACAAAAAGTTGGAAGAAAGCAGAGAAGAGATGAGAAAAAAACAAGATGCCTGGGAGAAAGAACGAAGAGAATGGTGGGAAAAACAAAGACAGGAAGATGAACAGAGACGACAAGAGGAGAAACAAAAAGTGGAAAAACTTGAAGAAAACTACAAGCAGGAAATGGAAAAATGTGAAAAAAAACGAAAAGAAGAAGATCAGATGAGGAGAGAACAAGAGGAAAGAGAACGAAAACAACTGGAAGAAAAACTGGAGAATCTAAAAAAGACATATGAGGAGGGAGCTAGGAAGCAAGCTGAGGAGTTCAATGAATTCAGAGAGAAACACACAAAGGAGTTTGCAGCTCAGAAAACGAAGCATGAGGAGCAGCTGAAAGACAAAGATGAAAAGCATGACCTCTTAAAGGCTCTGGCAGAGCACAATGAAAAACAAAAGAGAGAAAAGCATCTACAAGCAATCAAGGATGTGATAAGGTGCATCTCTAAGAAGAGTGAAAATATGAAGAAAATCAGAGAAATGCTAACAGCACATGAGAACCAGATGATGTGTGTGAAAAATGAGGAGGAAAAAGAATACCTGGAGAAAATTCATGAAACAGAAATAAGTGATCAAATACAAAAACTATTGAATGAATTTAAGAATGAATTCACGAAGCCCAAGAATATCCTTTCCTGCATCATTTTATGAGGAAACTGAGTTTGTAACAGAGCTCAGCTAGGTGATGTCAAAAGGTGTGAGATCCCCTGGCTTATCTTTATCCAAGAGTGAATTAAAGGACTTAATATTCAGCCTTGTTATGGTTAGAGCAACAGATACTGCTATAACAAAGTATATCTATATGCGATTTCAATAATAGTAAAGCATGCGTAATTTTAATCACACATAATTATAATCAGGTATAAACTCAATGTCATAAAATAAAATAAGCAGAATGTGTAATCTTGTACTAATTTCAAACAGAGAATTACAGCCTGCACTAATCTAACAGTGGAAAGTTCCAGCGCATGTCAACAGAAAGTGAGTCACAGGGAGTAGGGAGCTGGTTAAGAGAGGAGCAGAGGGAATGGTGCATGCCCATGAAAATTTTAGGGTAGAGAAAAAGATCTGAAGAAGGGATTTTGGAGTTCACTGTCAAAATTTTCAGCAAAAAGCACCAGAAGATTAAAAATCAGAATGATAATTTTTGGCTTTTTCTCTACTCATTCTTGCTGTGTTGGATTAAAGTCTGAAAGGAGTTGGAGGACTTTCTACTGAGTCACTGCTTCCCCAATTGGATTTCATCAGGTGTGGCCAGGAGAGGATTGTGTTACTGGCCTGGACATACTCCATCAGCATAGAGTAGTTTAGTTAGGATAAGATAAATTTCAGGTGATTATTATTATGTTCTTCTTATTATTTGATTATTTGCTTTTGCACTTGTTAAACTGCTTAAATAAAATATCTTGAACTCAAAAGTCTAAATTGTGGTCATTCCCTTTTTAAATCTTTGTTCAATACCAAAGGTTAAAACATGAATAAGTTTTACATTTTATCAAATCTTACCAGATCTATTGAAAAAAACACCTTAGTTACGGTGGTAAAGGCCGGTTGTTCTTAAAAATAACAATGCCCTTGGGCCTACTCTTTAGGAATACAATGCTCCATCCTAATGTTTTGACACTGTGACGAGCATCCAAAAGTGCAGATGTTTCGAAGCACTGCTCTGAAGTGTGGTTCAAGACACCCATGTCACCTAAGTGGAGTGTTGGTGGTTTCACCATAGTTTCAATAGGTGGCTTGCTTCTCTGCAGGTGAGGTGCCAGGATTCTCATTTTTTAACAAAACAGTCATTTGGTCATTTGTAATTGCTGAATATATGTTTTTGATACCACCACTTCTATTTATTACAAGCGGACACACGCGCATGTATAATTCAATATTATTACTTCTCAGTTCATCTAAACACCTAGATCCAAAGTGTAATTAATTAAATATTTGCTTATTTGAACGATTGCTGTCATATAGATGAGAGAAAGAGTGAGCTCCATTGACTTATATAAGTAGAGAGAAAGTGGTGCACTTAGCTGTAAATACAATAATTTATCCAGTTAAAACTCACCCATGGTCCTGAAGAGAAAAATAAAACAGAATAAAACAAAAATTTTCAGCTCTCACTCCATTTATTCTCTAGTTTGTTTGTTTTTTTAACTTTAAACAGAAAATGTTATTTGCAGCATCAATAAAACTTATTCCCTACTACTGTGTAATCCATTAAAGTAAATGTACTCTAAATGTTATTAATGTTATCCAGGGTCACCTGATCCAGCCCTAACTATAAGCTTGATCAAAAAGGAAAGTTTTACACCTAATCTTAAAAATAGAGAGGGTATTGTCTCTTCCAAATCCAGACTGGGTGATGGTTCCACAGAAGAGGGGCCTGAAAGCTGAAAGCTCTGCCTCCCATTCTACTAAGCCAGCAGTCTGAGATTGAAGTGCTCTATTCTGGTGATGTGTTACTATGAGGTCTTGAAGATAAGATGGAGCCTGTGTATTCAAGACCTTTGGCCCTGTTGTCATTTGCTGAATGATATGATTCACTTTGTGGCTGGACTCTCGATGAGTATGGCTTAAGGGCTGCCATTTTTATTATATTTTGTATTAATTAATTTATAATTTTTTTAATATTCATTTCCATCTAAATAAGCTGAATAAGACTTTTAAATCATCAAGCTTTGGCTCAAGTAACAAGTAGTCCAAACAGCCTAATGTCCCACATTAAGTGTAATTTCATTATCTACCAATCTCAAAATTTATGCAAGAGTCAACACAGTACACTGGGCTACAGTCAGGCATGTTGCCCTGCTTTAGCCCACAGGCTAGTTCACAGGTACAAAGTCATTTTTAAATCTCAGTACGCTCTGTATGTTTTATCTAAGTCCAGAACTTGAAAAAGGGTGTTTGTGTTCAGCAGTTTCTGCTTGGAATTTACACTTTGAATGATGTTATGAAAGTCTGTTTGTCTGTCTGCTTCTGTCAGCAATAATTAAGTTACTAGTTAAGTAAAATGATAAATTGCAGCCACAGATTCGCAATAAATATCCTGATTAGTGTCAATATTCAATATCTGCTAGTTCGGGGCTTCCTTTAACCTATATCATACTGACCAAGGGTTATGATCAATGTAAAATAAAACTCTACCTGTCTGAACAAAGTCTGCCCTCAGTTTATTGGACCTGCTTTCCTGCTGGCACACCTGTCACACCTGAGAGTAAGCAAGAAGCCTACAGGAACATTTCCTTCATGCAGAGGCTGCCAGGCTCTGGGAAATACTGTAAGTGAGGTGTAACTTATTGTCCACCTCGCTGCCCTTTGCAAATGTGAAATTTTGGAAGCAGCATATTCCATTAATATCAGTTACAGTCCCCTATACTCATGACATTATGACTAGGGTCTGAGCCCCCCTAAAAGTTTGATCCTACAATTACCCGTAGACTGACATATTAAAAATGAAATGAAGTAAATAAAACAAGGGCAAAATTGCATTTGAAAAGGTTAAATGATGGTTAAGGATTACAATGGTGTCCTGTAGGTTTTAGATGTGTCCCTGATTCAACACACCTGAGTCAAATATAGAAGTCATTAGCAGGACTCTGGAGAACTTGACTGCATAATGAGGAGGTAATTCAGCCATTTGAATCAGGTGTGTTGGATCAGGGACACATCTAAAACCTGCAGGATGCTGGACCTCAAGGCCTCAAGGCCTGGATTTGAGGATCCCTGCTCATTATCTTCTGCTTATCTGGGGCTGTGTTGCTCGGGCAGCAGCCTAAGCAGAGAAACCCTGACTTCCCTCTCCCCAGCCACATCCACCAGCTCATCCGGAGGGACCACAAGGTGTTCCCAGGCCAGACGAGAGATATAATCCCTCCAGCATGTCCTGGGTCTACCCCGGGGCTTCCTCCCGGTAGGACATGCCCAGAACACCTCACCCAGGAGGCATCCTAGTCAGATGCCCGAGCCATTTCAACTGGCTCCTCTTGATGTGGAGGAGCAGCGGCTCCACTCTGAGCCCCTCCCGAATGGCTGCACTGCTCACCCTATCTCTAAGGGAGAGGCCGGCCACCCCTCAGAGGAAGCTAATTTCTGCAGCTTGAATTCACAATCTTATTCTTTTGGTTGCTACCCAAAGCTTGTGACCATAGCTGAGGGTAGGAACATAAATCAACTGGTAAATCAACAGCCTCGCTTTTACTCTCCGCTCCCTCTTCAACACGACATACTGGTACAGCTTCCCCATCACTACAGACGTAGCCCTGATCTGTCTGTCAATCTCCCCTTCCCTTCTCCCATCACTTGTGAATAAGACCCTGAGATACTTAAATTCCTCCACCTGGGGCAGGAACTTGTCCCTGAACTCGAGAGGGCACTCCACCCTTTTCCGGCTGAGGACCATGGCCTTAAATGTAGAGGTGCTGATTCTCATGCCAGCTGTTTTACACAGGGCTGCTAACCATTCCACTGCAAGCTGGAGGCGACCACCTGATGAAGCCAACAGGACCGCATCATCCGCAAAGAGCACAGACAAGATTCTGAGGCCACCAAGGAAGAAGCCTTCCGCTACATGGCTATGCCTGGAAATTCTGTCCATAAAAATTATGAACAGAATCAGTGACAAAGTGCAGCCCTGGCAAAGTCCAAGACCCACAGGAAATGAGTCTGACTTATTGCCGGCTATATGGCCCAAGCTCTCGCTGCAGTTGTACAGGGACCGAATGGCCCACATCACTGGGCCAGACACCCCATACTCCCACAGGACCTCCGACAGCATACCCCGAGGGACGTGGTCAAATGTCTTCTCCAAGTCCACAAAGCACATTTAGACTGGATGGGCAAACTACCATGCACACTCAAATATCCTCGAGAGGATAAAGAGCTGGTCCAGCGTTCCATGACCAGGATGAAAACCGCACTGTTCCTCTGGAATCCGTGGTTTGACTAACAGACAAACCCTCCTTTCCAGCACCCTGGCATAGACCTTACCAGGGAGGCTGAGGAGTGTGATCACCTGAAAGTTGGAGCACACTCTCTGGTCTCCGGTCTTCTTAGAAATGGGGACCACCACCACGGTCTGCCAATCCTGTGGCACCGCCCCAGATCTCCACGCGATGTTGCAGAGGCGTGTAAACCAAGACAACCCTAACCAAGCCTGATAAGACTCCTTCTTCAGCTTGATGGCTCCCTTCACCTCTGCTGACCACCATCTGGTTCGGGGATTACCACCACGACAGGCACCAAATACCTTGCAGCCACAGCTCTGAGCAGCAGCCTTAAAAATGGAGGTGCAGAACATGGTTCATTTGGAGGCAATGTCCTCAGCCTCCATCGAAATGCTGTTGAAGTTCTGTTCTGAAGTTCTGAAGTTTAGCTGTACCAGGTCTGTCCAGCATCCTCCCATGTCCATAATGAACACCTCAGAATGCTGGCTTACTTGTGGTTCCTAGGATACTTAATAGTAGAATGGGAGGCAGAGCCTTCAGTTTTCAGGCTCCTCTTCTGTGGAACCAGCTCCCAGTTTGGATTCAGGAGACAGACACCCTTTCTATTTTTAAGATTAGGCTTAAAACTTTCCTTTATAATAAAGCTTATAGTTAGGGCTGGATCAGGTGACCCTAAACCCTCCCTTAACAATGCTGCTATAGGCCTAGGCTGCTGGGGAGTGTTTCTTTTCATTCACCTCTTTTCACTATGTTTATACACCACTCTGCATTTAATCATTAGTTATTATTCATCTCTGGTTCTCTTCCATGGTGTCTTTTTCCTGTTTTCCTCCCCTCTCACCCCCAGCCGTTGGTGGCAGATGACTGCCCTTCCCTGAACCTGGTTCTGCTGGAGGTTTCTTCCTGTTAAAAGGGAGTTTTTCTTTCCCACTGTCATCAAGTGCTGCTCATAGGGGGTTTTACCTTACAATATAAAGCGCCTTGAAGTGACTGCTGTTGTATTTTAGTGCCATAAAAATGAAATAAAACTGAACTGAACTGAAGCGACAGGGTACCATGGTGGTGCAGTGGTTCACACTGTTGCTTCCCTGCAAGAACCTCCTTGGGTTCGTATCCATCTTTCTCCGGGTCTTTCTCTGGGGAGTTGGCATGGGTTTACTTTGTTTTCCTCCCACAGTCCAAAGACATGCAGTTAGTGGGGTTAGGTTAAATGGTGGTTCTAAAATGTTCTTAAGAGTGAGTATGAGTGGTTGTGCATCTTTCTGTGTTAGGCTGGTGACCTGTCCAGGGTGTACCCTTCCTCTTACCCTGTGATAGCTGGGATATACTCCAGCCCCACCTGTGACCCTGAAAAGGATTATTGGAAGAAGATGGATGAATTGAAGTGCTTTACTCAGCAAGTTATTTTAATGCTGTGGCCTAAGTTGATATCATAATTTACCATAGTAATGTTGAGCTACATTGTTAACCTCGACACAAGCACAAAGCACAGTGGTAAGGGTAAAGGAATCTTTATTTTGAAACAACACAGTCTTTGAAGATAGGCTCCAGCTTCCCCCGCAACCCTGAACAGGATAAGCAGGAGACAATGGATGGCTGGATGGACAGTCTTTGAAGCCGGCTGGGCGGCTGAGGCTGGTATTCCACACACTTATCTCTTTGATTCTCCACTCCCCTGTGAGTAAGTTTCCAGTCCTTTTACTCCCAGACTGCAGCTGGCGAGCTGGAGGGAGGAAGGAAAAGATAAATTTAGGAAGAGAGAACAATCCGAGCATGCAAGGGTTTGAACAAGGAGCCAAGCTTTGAGTTATCACTAGCAATGAGACAATCTGGCATCAAAGCAATGGAGTCTACGCACACACACACACACACACACACACACACACACACACACACACACACACACACACACACACACACACACACACACACACTAGTGATGTAGTACTCGAGATCGGTCTTGGTCTCAAGACCGCTTTTTGATGGTCTCAGTCTTGTCATGGACTCGACCACATTTGGTCTTGGTCTTGTCATGGACTCGGACATTGCGGACTCAAGATTTTCTTTTAAGACCAGTCAAGACCACAGCTGTGGAAATATCACTAAATTGCCAGAATATTGTCCAATTTATTTGTTAACATCTTTGCTTTTGTTGGATGCAAAACCTACTGATTCAAATCCAACAAAGATTGCACTCCTCCGCCTCTCAAAGGAGCGCACCTCGCAGACTCCGCCCCGGCTAGGTCGCTGCTATTATCGCTGCTTACGCCTGTATCATTTCACTGCAGTTTGCAATCTACCACAGAGCACGGACAGTTTCATTCACAATGTGCACGTTTGATCTCACTATGGTCATGCGTGTGCTGCATAAATCGAAATAACAACCGGCATGAACACGAGGAGAAGTAAGAGGGAAAATGAAGATCAAAGGAAAATTTCAGGCTTCCAATTCAACAAAAAAAATTCCAGCATGAAAGGTAAGTACCAACCTTCATGTAAGTTGATAAACAAACTGATAATTTAATGCAAATTTTAGGGCTCCAATAATTTTTGGAGTAACTCAATTCAATTATTAAAAATCCTCCACAAATTTGCTGCTTTGATGTTTCGTTTCAACTCTGCAGCTCAGGTGTCTCCGTGTAAGCGGAGCATTTCCTCCACATCAGTTCTCTGAAAAAACCCGACCCTTTAACAAGAGTGGATCGCTGAGATGTTTTTCCACTCCCCCTCTTCTCTGTGCTGTGAGTGCGTGTGTTTGAATGTGCGCGCCTGTTGTGCAGAGGATGTCAGCTGTTATTTTTTTCTTTACGTCAGCTGTAGCCACCAGAACAGACCTATAACCACAGTGTACTGGGGAAAGGGGGGCTGCCATTAGCACTAGCAATAGTGCCCCCCACCCCACCCCCTACCCCCTTCAGTAAAGAGGGGCTCCGTCAAAATGTTTTTTATCTTTAATTCCTGATTCGTGACTAAAAATAGAGCTGCAGTAGAAATGTAATTTGGAGGATGCTTGTGAATAAAAAGCATTACAGCATTAAGCTCATTCAACCCCCAGTTTTTCAACAAAAACACAGCAGCAGCTGTTTTAAGTGCAGTCTGTCTGCACTGAGAGGGTGAGCTCAGGTGGAGCGAAAGGAGCTCTTGTTCCTGTAACCACCTTAAAGCCTTTACTGGGAAACAGCCAGAGGTGGCAAAAGTACTGACATTCTGTACTTAAGTAGAAGTACAAGTACTTATGTTAAAAAATACTTTAGTAAAAGTTGAAGTACTGGTTCAACTTCTCTACTTAAGTAAAAGTAAAAAAGTACAGGCTCTGAAATGTACTCAAAGTAAGAAAGTAAAAGTAGTTCTTTGGAGGATGTTTCTACCTGCTATTTTTGTGTAAAACTAACCGAACCTCGTTAGATATTATTGTAATAATATAAAATAATATTACATGAGAATAGAAACATTATTCCAATCTAAATTTTAATTCTAATGAATGCACTCAGCTTGAATCTGTTATGTAGGACACAAACTGTGAAAGGGAATTTAAACACAGCTCTGTTCTCTGTGTCCTCCATAGTAGAGGGTGACTGTGCCTCCACCTAAACACCAACATGAGGATACTCAGGGGTTACAGTGGGATTCAGAAGCTGGAGGAACCCTAAGATCAGCTGTAGTGGCTCTGCATGGGGAGAAGAATCACAGCTTTCTATTGTGAGCTGCAGTAAATGATGTTGGTGTGCAGGCTGTGATCAGCTGACCTGCTGCTGCTGCTCTGAGGTTTACTGCTCTGTGTGGATGAACTGAACTCACAAAGATGTAACCCAGTATTTCACAGCTATCTGAGCTGATCTCCATCCCCTACACTGACAGCATACAGGCTGTAGAAATGTTGGATTCAGTGAATGAATCTCAGCATCAGCAGCTTTGATTCAAACTCATCTCTGCTGCACTGATGTAACCTGTAACTCTGACCATGAACACAGCCTCTGTGCACCAACACAGAGCTTTACTGTAAATACAGTACAACAAGCTAACCTGTTTATTACACACTAAACTGCAGCATTTTCACAGAATCTTTGAATTACACAAAGTCAGCATACTTCAGTTTATTTTCCAGTCCTTACCTTTAATTCTAGCCTCTCTTCTTCCTCTCCTGTCCTCTTTCTCCATCTCTGAGTGAACTTCTCTCTCTTTGCTCTCCCTGAAATACAGCAGCTCTTCTTTTAGCTCGCAGACACACTGTGTGACAAACTGCACACACTTTGTGTGTTTGCTGATATTTGTTGAGCATTTAAAAACGTTGCATTTACCTGCCACAGTTACTCCCTTCATGCTCGCTCCTCTTCAGTAGCGTTAGCTAAGCTGTTTATGTGCCGCAGCGCAACTTACGGACTCGGTCCGGCCCGATTATAGCGCTATAAATGATACATTAATTATATGGGTTTGCGTTTTTAATCCCTTTGTACGAAATAAGCCCCGATGATGGAGGATATGCCAGTACGATTGTCTCTTATGTTATAATCCCTCCATTTAGGCTCAGATCGTTTTATGTTTGAAGGCGCACTGACCGGAAATGCAAACTTCTCTCTGACGTGTTAAAAAGTAACGAGTCTGTTTGAAAATGTAAGAAGTAGAAAGTACAGATACTTGTGTAAAAATGTAGGGAGTAAAAGTAAAAAGTACTCAGAAAAATAAATACTCAAGTAAAGTACAGATACCTGAAAAATCTACTTAAGTACAGTAACGAAGTATTTGTACTTCGTTACTTCCCACCTCTGGAAACAGCTGGAGGTCCTTCATCAACCACCTGATCAGCAACATGAAGAAAAGAGAACTTTGTAGCTGCTCCACCCTGTGTGTTTGTTTCACACAGAGAAACATCTGCAATACGGAAGTTAAAATATGCTGATGAATTGTTAAAATGAAAAATTATTTCTTATCCAATTACTTGATTAATTGATGGAGTAATCAACTGAATACTTGATTACTAAAATAACTGATAGTTGCAGCCCTACTTGTATTCAGAAAGCCATAGTCATAGTCAGCACCAGTAGAGCTATGAGAGGCCTTCAAGAATAAAAAAAACTACAGTTCCCAGCAAGATGATGTCATTTCCTATTGTTGCATTAAAAACGTGATAGTTTATGCTCACAACATGGTGGCTGATATTCAAATGTAGGAAATGCTTTTAGCAGCTGAGGAATCTGGATTATGTTTTTGTTGTGTATGTTTTTTATGTGATTTCTGCAAACACAATGGAAGGAAACATCACTCTGGGACACATTAAATGCTTGATATATAAATGTAACTTTTCTGGATTATATGCAAAAATTATCATTCTATCGATCTAATAAGGCTTGATTTAGAGTTCTGCATTGGTCCTTTGTGCATAACTGAAAATCCTCTCTGAACCAAACCTGACATAAACCTCGAGAAATGTAACTACATGTCCAAAAAAACTGATTACTGCTTTCCAGTTACATCTTAGGCCCCATTACTCAATTAACAAGCGGGAGCAGCATTTAGCGGTTAGCATTAGCTTGCTAATTAGCATTAGCATTAGCGCTGGGGTGAGAAATATTTCTTGCAAGAACCTTGAAGTTAACATGGCCACCACCAGTGGTAACGTCAGAGAAGTAAGTTGTTTCTCCGCCATTAGTACATTGAGCTAGTGGTGGGCAGATCGATCCTAATATTGGTAATATGGATACCAACGTTGGTATTGGTATCCATCAATATCAGTATAATGAGATCGATACTTTGGCTTCAGTTTCTCTCCTGTATGCAGTGCTGCAGTTTCATCAAAGATGCGAGCTGACTGTCTAAGTGTCGCTCCTGTCACAGCACAGAGCAGGCACACTTTGCTCCTCCCCTCCCCACAGTGTTTTGTTATACTGTCATGTGACACCTAACATATTTTATTTGGGGAAAAAAAAGGAATTTGCTATGAAACATTTAAAGCAAATTTAAATTTAAATTTGTACAGCTTGTTTATTTAAGAAAAAATCTAGAAAATTAGTGAATGAAGGGACATTTTTTATTAAATTTTTGTATTATACTTTCTGAACGAGCTACCTGGAAAAAGTTTGCATTTGTTCTTGAGTGATGATTTTGTACACTTCATTTATGAAAAAAAAAATCCAGACATCAATGTATGGGGAAATTTGTTTTGTTAATGTTCTATTGTTTCAGAACAATAACTTTTATTTTGATACAGTATTTTCTACTTACATATAAACTTTGCCCAATTCTATCCTGGGTTTTAACTATTTAATGATCCAAAGGAAAAAAATCTCAAACCAGTTAAACTTCATGGAAATTCTTCATAATTATTAAAAAGTATTGGTATCAGTATCAGTGATAATGGCCGTGTATTTAATTGGCATAGGATCGATACCAAATCTTGAAGTATCACGCACAACTACACGAGTGATTGACAGTGCTAAGACCCTCCTCCTGGCTCTGATTGGTGGTTTTTGACTGGGAGCGGTTCAGGGAAGAGGTGGAGGAGCTCCACTTTTTTCACAGATTATCGGTCTCATACTGTCGTGACATGGTGACAGTTTTAACAAATATGTAAAAACCAAATTTTTTATAAAAGTTACATCCTGCAGCTTTAATCTGTATAAGATTAAAGGCTTTAGTTCTTACTGTCGATGAGTGTTTGCCATTTTTTCAGTTTTACACATTTGGCTATGTGGTTCTGAAATAGCAGCCATTTTTACAAAGATAGTTGTTGGTTTAAAAACAACATAACTTTATGTATTGTTTATTAAAGGCAGAGAAAAGTTAAGACTATTGTGATGAACTATTAATAATTGTTTTACATTCAGTGATAAATGATGGAAGTCACCCAGGAGTATTAAATAAAGATGGTTATATTTATTTGAGCTGTGAGTGTTTAATATCAGGGTGATTTTATGGGAATGTGGATCTTTCAGATCAATTTGAGAAGTGATTTTGATCATGTTTCACATTTTATTGGGTCATGTAGCATCAGGCACTGATCTTGGTCTTGTCTCGGTCTCGATACACTCTGGTCCTGGCCTTGTCTCGGTCTCAGGTTAGGTGGTCTTGACTACAACACTAACACACACACACACACACACACACAGACACACATACATATACACACACACAGACAAAGGATGAGAAGGAGCAGCGGAGAGAGAGAGAAGGGGCAAGTTGGTCCAGGGAACCATGGACCATGACAGGTAACAGTAATGTACGAGATCATGCACTGATTGCACAATCACAGTTGATCTCATTTGTAACTCAGATAGGTCTGTAGGAAAAGTGGTATATAAACCCTGACTCTTGTGAACAGAGAGCACTTCCTTAGATCGTATGACAGGGATCCTCACATCCAGGCCTCAAGAACTGGTTTTAGATGTGTCCCTGATCCAACACACCTGAATCAAATGGCTGAATTACCTCCTCAGTATCCAGTCAAGTTTTCCAGAGTCCTGCTAATGACTTCTATATTTGACTCAAGTGTGTTGAAGCAGAGACACCTCTAAAACCTGCAGGCCACTGGCTCTCGAGGCCTGGACATGAGGATCCCTTCCGTATGAAGACACTCCAGCACTGTTTCCAAAATATTTAAACAATGATGAGGGACACAGACTGCTTGAAGAGGTGGAGAACTGACAGATTCCTGTCTGGCCACTATAGCAGGGTGGAAAAACTTCTGCAGAAAAGCCTCCTTCCTCCTGTATGAGACTGCTGCAAAGGTTGATGACTGCATATTAACCACATTAATTTAGTTACAGTATTTAACAGAGCCTAAATGTATGTTTCAGCCCTGAAAATTTCATGTGGCTATCTCCCATACTTATGAGGTTATGAAAAAAAATAGTTAATTTAAAAAACTCCAAATTTCATTCACCCATTTTTATGGCTTCCATACAGGTGCTGAAGTTATAGTCAAGGATTTTTCACGGACTAAACATCTTTTGATCCACATTTTTTTGATTCAAGCAGTTGTTCCCCACCCACTAGAACTGTTATGTCTAGATACCTGAAGACAGACAGAAACAACAAAACTCTGAAAATCAGAAAAATGTTTTGTCAAAATGTTTTAGCCAAAGCCAAAGCAAGCCTGGCTGTGCTGAACTTTGTAACATACCCCTCAGGTTCATTCTTACCATTAACATTCTAACTTACCTGCAGCTCAAGCAGGATCCATGTTGGCACTGCTGTCTGTAGGTTATGATGAGACCCACCTGCTTCACTTTGAGATAAATTACAGCCCACATGTTCTTCATTGTTCTCCCTCTCAATATGACCAAACCATGTCCACAGTCCCTAAAGTTCAAGGTTCTGCTGTTTCACATATCTGTATATACATGTTTTGATCATGTGCTTTAATGGTGGATGCACCATATAACTTTCAGTGTAAGCTAAATGTTCCTTTGTAGGTGGTGATAATCAGTACCAGTGAGTGTTCAAATGACTGATCGCCAAAGTCTACAAGGACTGTTTGTAGCCCAAGTTTGGGCTCCTCAGTGAAGTCTTCAGGCTGTAGAACCAGCAGGAACTCATGAGCACCAGGATCAGAGAGCCTCACACAGTTTTCTATAAACTCTGTCAGTTTGTCCTCAGAGATGTTTGGATGCATTAGAGCTGGACTGTTGATGAGAACTTTTACTTTCACCCTGCACCATCTACTGACCATCACACGGCAGTCTGGTTCCTCAGTGTTGAACACAGTCCCTCCCAGTATGAAGTTCCCCACTTCTCTCCTGTGAGACCAGCTGTTCCCCAGCAGAACCACCCTTAGCTCAGACACTAACATGGAAACACAAAGACAACAATAAACCAACAAATCTGAGCCAACATCTGTGGAACAAACCCTTATTTGATAGGAACCGTACCAGGGTTATTATAGTTAACAAACGAACGAAATAACGAAACTGAAATTGAAAAAACATTGTCCTTAACTGAAATAAATAAAAATTAAAATTAAAAGGAAAAAACGATAACTAACTAAAACTGTACTGTGAGTTTCAAAAACTAACTAAAACTAACTAAAATTATAGGTAAAATGACCTTCCTTTTCTTGTTTGTCATTTTATTTAAAAGCCTTGTGGATTGATCATTTTTCCGCTCTCCCAGTTTAAACTGGGAGCGCCATCGGGCAGCTGTGGGCGTGCTCACCGCGCTGGTCCTTAAAGTAATGGCAGCGATCTGCCGAGAAAGCGGCAGAGTCCCATATGGAGTTTCTTTGAGTCCGATAATACACATAGAAGAGTGTCTTGTTGTGAATGATGAAAAATGTATGGAACACGTCTCAGTGAGGAAAAAAACACCAACATCAAAGTCCACCTGAGAAGCGCACACAAGGCAGCTACGGAAACCGCTCTGAGCGACTTAATCTGGCGTTCACCTCCGGAGAAATGAGACTACTCCTTGGCTGCCAGGCAGCCGCAAGGTTGTGATGAACCTGTTCCGTCCTTGTGCGTTTCCGGCCACTTTATCAGTGAGAGAATAACAATCAGGATCAATCAATATAAGGACTCACAGATGTCAGCAAATTCCTGGAGGGAGCTGCTAAAACTGTTGGAATGGATGCGAGTGAATGAAGAAAGTGAAAAAACAGGGACAAATATGTTTGCAGCCAAAAAACTGAGCACAAAGAACGAGGACCAAAAGAAGTCCCAGCTGGCACCACATATAAAACACCAGCACACGACTGTAAGGTAATGAACGCACAATCCAGCTACACAAGCAGAAATGTGACATGAGGTCGGCCACATATCAAGCATCTAACCAAGCTAGCTCCAAAACAGAAGCTGTTGTTAATCTGCTGCAGTGACGCTGAACTTTATTGGGAGTTTATTGTAGAATTTACTGAGTTTGGGAGTTCATGTTTTTCTTTGTTTCTCCCTGTTGATGTTCATGTGTGTCCTTAATATTACACACATTTAGCATGTAGTGCTGCTGTCTGTGAACAGTTGGTTGTTGAATATATTTCTTTAAACTGTATCTTTTGGTGAGTTTTTATTACACAAGAGTTACTCTTGTGCCTTGAATCTTGCACCTGACAAAGTATGAAAAACTAAAACTAATACTGAAACTAACGAAACTAAAACTAAAACTAAGCAATAAACCAAAAATAAAACCTAATAAAAACGAGCAAAACCGCTCTGAAAACTAATTAAAACTAACTGAATTAAAGAAAAAAAAAGGAAAAACTAACTAAAACTAAACGATAATGTAAAATCCAAAACTATTATAACCCTGAACCATACTTTAATATTGGGAAAAATGATCCTATATTACAGTATTTCACAATCGCTAAAACACTAAATCCCATTCCCTAAATCAAATCCACAGTAGCCTAAATGAACCTCTTGAATCTCACACTCTTCTGGCCAAAACATGAACACAGTTCAAACACTTAGCTATATCCGGTGCAACTCAGTCACTCTTTTTTCCCTAACAGCAAACACATTCTCAGTCACTAAACACACTTCGCATGTATGTTGCCAAACCTTAAACCCAGTCTCAGTCACTGAACCCATTGTTGCAAATCGTAAACACTGGCAGCAGAATACGAACACAACTCCAAGACCGCTGTCAGCTGTTACACACAGCAACTCACAACTGAACACACATTTGTCAAATGATGTCATCAGACCAATTGGGCAGGATAAAAGTCAGATTAGTGTGCAAGTGGGACATGTGCATCTACAATGGACAGACTCATACAGAGAGGCAGAGGAGGAAGAATGCATGTGAGAGGTGGTAGATGAGGAGGAAGAGGACGAGGACCACTGAGAAAACAAACCATGTCCTTGTCCATGGGATGACAATGAGAGAATCAGGACAAAGGGTCCAACCCAATCTAAGAAGGTTCTTTGTGGCAGCATCTTCAGGACATTCACTGTTCCATGCTGTACAACATTTGACATATATTATGCCACACTGCAAGTACTGCAATGTTCATTACAGTGCAATGTGCAAGTGCACTCCCCCTTTCCCAGAACTGAACAACGACCAAATGCGGGTGGCAGGAGTGCCTTTTTCATGCATCATGTGGGAGTCCCTGGCCAGCAGGGTGGCAATGACACCCTCTGTGCAGCCATTGGTAACTCCACCGACATGCTAACCTGGGGCCATACAACATCGGACACCTCTTCACATTCCTGGCTGGTCTACAGGATCGCATGGCTGCGTATAAACAGCTGGATCAGCAAGCAGTGCCTCCTGCATACGTCATAGTTTGGACAATGTGAACTTTTACCGTGCTGTCCAGATATGCGAGTAGTTCACAAATAACCAGCGCTACATCACCGTGTTCCACCTTTTGGAGGCAATGGAACATGGATGTGACAATGTTACTGTAGAGTCCTGTCAAGGCTGGATTCGGCACACAAGGGGGTTTCCCCTCTTGCCTGGCACAGGAGCACATTGCCTGTGGTGTGGATGAGGTCCTCTGGCCGGACCTCGCACACAGATATGATGGTGTAGACTGAATCTGTGTCCTACAGTGCTGTGCTTTTCTTTTTTTTTTTTTATTATTTCTTTTTTTGTTTACATTCAGCACTGTCATGTCACTCTGACTATGGCAGTGTTTTTTGTTCACACTTGAAATAAGCATTTTATGTTGACTACATGCCCTGGCTGCTGTGTCTTAAGTTATTTGATGTAGTGTGTAACAGATGGTCTCTGTGAATAGATTTATTACTTGCTGTGCATGTGACTTGACCACAGTGTTTAGTTTTGCACACAGATCACTGTTTTTTGCAGTGATTATTTGATTTTGACTGAAAGTATTGGATTTGGGGGAATTAGCTTGTTTTTAGATTTGTGTTTAAGGTTTTGGGAAAATGGGTGGTGGACTCGGGAAATGTGAGTTAGCAGTTCAGAAATACTGTAATATAGGGTCTTTACCTACAATAGAAAGCACCTTGAGGTGACTGCTTGTTGTGATTTGGCGCTATACAAATTGAATTGAATTGAATAGAATTGAATTGAATTCCAGTTGGATCAGCAAGCAGTGCCTCCTGTATATGCCATAGTTTGGGACAATGTGAACTTTCACCGTGCCATCCAGATATGCGAGTGGTTCACAAACAACCAGCGCTACATGAACGTGTTCCATCCACCTTACAGCCCCTTCCTCAATCCAATAGAGGGGTTTTCTCTGTGTGGAGGTGTATTCTTCCTACACCAGGGAGAAAATATTGGAGGCAATGGAACATCCATGTGACAATGTTACTGTAGAGTCCTGTCAAGGCTGAGAAAACCGCAAAGTGGCTGTGGTTAAAGAGGGTGGATCCGTGGACGCAAGTTGGGGTCTGATCAAGACCGGCTGGGTCGCCTGGGTCAGGGTGTCCGATGTTAAAAAACCTGAAATACCCGATGACCCCAGGTTACATCACTGATGATGCACCCCAGCTCATGCAGGAGATGTATCTTATACACAGTCAAGCAGACTGGAGCAGCAAGAACTGAAACTACTTTTCATGGCCTGTTCTACCTCCTGAGCTCCAGCTACCCCCCTGTGGCCAGCCAATAGTATGCTTCTCTACACATGTCCAAACCATCTCAGCCTTGCCTCTCCGACTTTGTCTCCAAGCTGCTCAACCTAAGCTGTCCCTCTGATGTCCATCTTTCATACTGTATATCCAGGAGGCACACACACCAAAATGCAGGCAAGCAGAGCTTTCAGTGACAATAGCCAACTGCAGCCAAGATAGCAGTAATGTAAAGCATGGATGCAAACAGGTGAGGAGCTTTATGACAGAGAGCTGTCTGAGATAAAATCAGAGATCTCTTTGGTATGTTTTCATTAAGGTCTGTTTTTAGATTTGACAAGTCACACACTGCTTGCATTGCTTGTCCTGATGGAACACCATTGAGTGACAGAATGCTCCCCAAGGATAACTTGGATAAATTTAATGAGCCTCTATTTTTGCATCAAGTGCCATCATCAGGTGAATATTGGAGTTTAATACTTTAGATAATAATAAGAAAACTGCGCGATATGTTTAATGTTCTTAGCATTAACACCAAGTTAAGAAACACAGGATATGAGCAGATTTATAATTTGTACTTTAAACAATTAAAAATAATGTTTTGCAATGACATAATTAATTGTGATTTTTTTTTGTGGGGGTGGGGTAGTTTGCAGTTACTTTTTTATACTGTAGGTCCCCCTTGGTGCCGAACCAGGGTCCAGTGCAGAGCTACTTACACCCATAGAGCAAATATTAGTAGAGACATCTCCCTACCTTCTCTAGCTAATCATACCCCGATCAGTAGGGATGTAAGGGATGTTTTTGTTATTGGCAGGGATGTGTCCCTATGCTCCTGACCAACACAGAGAGACAGACAACCAGTCACACTCACATTCACATTTGTAAAAGTGTTTTATTTTGCTGTCATAACCAAAATGTTTGATATTCTGATTCCCAGATAGTCCCAGAATATCAGCAGCACTTTTCTGTAATATTTTGTTTTGTTACACATAAAACAAATAGGACTACAAAACTGCTGAAGAGTGAAAACTGGGAGGATGGTATAAAACATGTCTCTTTGTGATGTGTAACGAACTACACACTTTTAAGTCTTTGTCATTTCTGAGTGTTCATGACTTTGGTCTGAAAATTAAATTAACAAAAAATTCAAATTTTCCTTAAAATTACACAGTAATAATGTAGAACAACCAGCAATTCCAACTAGTTACATTATTCAGATGGACAAACACAATCCAACATCGCCATCTAGTGACAGCTTGTCTCTACATTGAAAAAGTCCATCCATACACCCGTTCAGCTGTTCATTGGCAGCAACTCAAAGCATTAATGCAACTGTACATAGAATTGTTGTTACCGAGAGACATTTTTGGACATGACTGAATGCCCAGACACTGCACAGTGTATGAGCAAAAATGCAGATGCTGGTCAGTGCTTACACAGCAACAATCTACTCACATAAACTGCCTCACAGTACTCATTACTGCTGTATATGAACATGAATATGTGTTCAGTTACTGCAAACTATTTTAGGAGGGACTGGTCTAAAGGAGCAATCACACCTGGTGTCTGACTGATGGACACTGAAGGCAAACGAAGATCTGCTTTGTACTGCACGCTCCCATAAACAGTGAGGTGTTCACTCTCTCATGACGAGTGGGTACTTTTTACGTGCCAGTATGTGACTTTCTGTATTTTAACTTATTTCATATCAAGTGTAAATATGTAATTTAATCTTCTTTAAAGTAGTTGTGACAGACTTAGTAAGCAGATCAAGATTGTATGTGCTTTTCTGATTTTGCACTCTGTGTGCAAAATACATAATATACAAAAAATACTATAAATAACAACAATAAGGAGATCCGTGAATATGTCCACTTTTGCCTCTTCCAGTGATACTCTTCCTGGAGCTTTGTGAGACTCGTTTTCACCTCCTCCAGGTTCTCTTTATCCTCTTGATGCATTCACTCCCAGATGTCCTTTCTTTCTTTATTCCAAACATCTCAATCTCTCCTCATCTCTCTCCTGCACTGCTCCAGCTTCCTCTCAGCTGTTTCCTTTTGTTCTCTTTCTGTATGAACTCTGTTCTTGTTTTTTTCTCTATCTTCGCCTCCTACTTGTGTTCTCTTTCTCTCTTTGTGCTCCTTGTTGATGAATTCATCTTTTTTCCTTCAGCTGGTTAACTCGTAGTTTTTTCTCCTCTTCAGTCTGTTCTCTCTGTTCACTGACTTTCATGCAGAGCACTTTAATCTCTTCCTCATGTCTTTTTTTCTTGATGGCCTCCTCTTTTCTCTACATCTCATCATACTTCTCTTCCAAAATTCCCCCCATCTCTATCTGTGGGATGCCTTTTGTGTCATCACCCTTCTCCCTGATTTTATGTTCTCTCTGCTCTGTTTTCCATCATCACCTCCCTCCTTACTCCACATTTCACATCCTGCAGTTCAGCTGAAAGCTTCCTCACCCTCTTAATCTGCCCCTTGGTGATCATGTCCTTTGAGAAGGAGACTGAATGAAGCTCAGGCTGACCTAAAATGACCTTGTCCTCCCTGCTCCCCTCCTCCCACACAGAACCAGGTTTAAAGATGTTTGAACTATTCAGATGTTTTGGTTAATGCAATTTCTTCAGTCTCAAATCCATCACACCTCACATGCTCTCCATTGTTTGCTTTTAGAATCTGACACAAGTGCATTAGCAGCTCTGAATGATCGAGTTTCATCTTCCACGAGTATCTGTCTCCAAGCAGTCTGATCATATCTGTTATGGGTGGATGGTTTTCAAACCTCTCCATGACATCTGAACCCTCTTTGGGATTTGAAATCAGAATGACTGAATGATCAAATGATCGATCACTGAAGAGTTGAAGGACTCTACAGAGTCTCAGTTTCTGCTCCTCAGTGAACTCTTCAGGCTGTAGAACCAGCAGGAACACATGAGGTCCAGGAGCAGAGAGCCTCACACAGTTTTCCACATGTTCCTTTAGTTTGTCCTCGGAGATGTTTGGATGAACCAGATCTGGAGTGTTGATGAGAACTATTTCTTTGTCCCTCAGCTGTCCTGTGACTCTCACACAGCACTCTGTTGTTTTCATAGTGTTGAACTTGGTGTCTTCAAGTAGGAAGTTCCCCACTGAGCTCCTCTCAGACCAGCTGTTCCCCAGCAGAACAACCCTCAGCTCACACACTGAAATTACAACAAATCAAATGAAATGAATAAAAGTAAAAACAAAGAATCTGATCAACTTAATACAATAAAAAGAAAAAAAATGTTTTAACTAATGAGTTTTAATTCTTTATTCATTACCTGGCTATAGGAACAGGTAACATCACCTCTCTGGTGATGAAGGAGCCTGAGCTAGTGTGTGAGGTTGAGTATCAGGTTGAAATAACAGTTGTGTACTTTTTTCACAGGACTGCATAAAGTCCTATGGAAACTTTCTTTTTTTGCATGGCTGTATTATAATAGTTTATCAATTATTGGGGAATTATAGTCATTTTTGCCCTGATACCCTATTTTTAGGGACTCAACTATAATCGGACAGTTGACTCAAAAGCTGCTTTGTGAATATCTGTGGATTATTTCCTCTGATGTTGTCATGTAACGCTTTGGCAGGCAAGGCATCAGAGAAAACATATAGAGAATAATAGAGAAAAACTTTCTTATATCCTGAGGGGTAAAAACATTCTGGAGAGCTTAATAACACAAAAAGGCCTGAGTGTTGTCAAAGAGTTTGAGATCCCCAAGGCTTCATCCACCTGGGACAGTCTAAGGGAGTTAATATCCATCTCTGGGATAGCTTCAAAATCATAGCATTGAGAAATATATATACACACGTGATCACACGTGATGGCATTAATGGTAATTTTGTTTGAAATGCCACATTTAGAATTAACAGGTAGAATAAAAGTAATGATTCTATAATTATTCTGAATAAGAAAAAGGCAAAGATATTATGAACAGGAAGTCAGTGTGGTCACCATGCATAGACAGTTAAAAACAGGAAGTAAATGTGGTGCAAGAGTGATCTCAGCAGGAGTGGGGGGGGGTGTGTGAAAGAGTATAAAAAGTGGTTATAAGACTTTTCTTCTCTGCTCACTCTGCTGTGCTGGATTATGGACTTCAGGGAAACTAGGACACTTTGGATGGAGTCGCTACTTCCTCTTCTGATCCACATCCATTGCAGCTGAAGAGGAAGTGTTGATTTGGGCCTGGCAGCATTTCTCTCTCCTCTCCAAACCAGTGTCAGTTATTTAAGCAGTATCATTATAGTGCTGATTAGAACTGACATGTTCATTAGTTCACGCAGGACCATACAAATATGTCCTTCCAACCCAATAAGGAAATGAGTGCTGTTATTTTACTCGGCATAAAAAAAGCTTCACTTCCGGTGACCCTGCCGGGAGAGTTTCAGAGCCTCCAATCAAACCTTCACAATCGCTTAAAAACCCAGATTTTATGTGTTACAGGCACAAATACTTATAAATAAATAAAATTCCCTGCCTGTCGGATCACCTCTGAATGCTCTTACATGCATCGTAATGACAGCATACAACCAGTGATTAAACAGTGATTATACTTCACTGCCTGGTATTTGTCAAAGGTGAGTTAGTTTATTTGCTGTAAACGGCAATAAAGCTGAGTTTTTTTAGTTTCCATCTGTCTCTGGAGTCTTACATTTGGGTCGACACTCTGCCTGCCACACCACTATATATGACGGGCCTATTTAAACATCTGAGATCATTAACTGTTAACAAATAATCAAAAAATTAAATCCCTGCACCATCTAGGTCAGTCCTTTGAAGCTCATCATCATTCTGACTACAAACTGCAGCAGTATTGACAGAACACTCCAGACTGTGTTCACATAAAAGGCAAAACATCAAAAATGAAACAATAAACTTGGAACATCTTTCAAGACTTCTGATATCAAACTGTGCCATGAAAATCCATACAGTTACAGCGATCTGACAGCAGGAGGATTATTATTAGGACAATTCATTGAATGCAAACTGGAAAAAAATTTCACTGTCATTTTGTCTCAAACAGTGGCGCTGGTACAGCTGCATATCAGTGTGAAAAGCTTACGGCATGGCTGAAAAAATTCTTCATGACCTTCTTCTCGAGCATTCACAAAATTTTCAGTAAACTTGACCTCTGACCTTGATGTCACCAAACTTCAAACTCATCTGTGATTTTTAACAGATGTACCTGAAGTATCAATGTGAAAATCCTGGTTGACTTCTTTCTTGAGTTGTTGTGTTGATAAAGGTGAAAGTTGCCTGCCCACCCAGCAGTGGCGAGATTAGGACTGTCCATCTATTTTCAGACCCAACTGTAATCTGAATATTCATATTTATGTGTTCAAACATGGATATTATTTCAAAGATTTCAATGATCTGATTTCCAGTGTTCATTTCTATTCTTTCTTTTTCCAATAATTAGTGTTCAGTGTCCCAAACTCACTGTCAGGTGGTAAGAACTCATTGCTGTTCCAGCGCTTTGTGGGAAGCCTGTCTTCAGTCACTGCAACAAAAACAACATTTTAGTCATTTAGTTCTCCTTCTGTTTATTGACTGGAGCAAAGATTTAACAGCCAAAAACCTGATGAGTTAAATCTTGTACCTGTGCTATACTACAACCCATACTGTAACAGATCATGAGAAGCACTGTGAAATTAGGAAGATCTTCTATCTTAATATATTGAAATATTTCCCAGAGTAAGACTTTCCAAAGAAACACATTTGTTTTGCTTTTGTTTGTATTTTGTTTGATCAGAAGTATGATTATTATTTCTGATTTTTTTTTTCCCATGTGTGGCTCCATATTACACCACATTTAAGACATTATTTCCTGTTCTTATTGTTCTGTTTGGTTTTGGTTTTATTAGTTAATTACTTGGTGTTCAGCATTCAATCTAATCAGGTCTCTTTAAAATGTGTGTTTTTATTAATGTAACTGAAAACAAAGCCTCTTGGTTCCATCATTGTAATCACAGATGGGCTCATGCCCTTTGACCTTTCATAGTGTTAATTTTTTCAGGTATTAACAAAGGAAAAAATAGCCTTTATCTCAGTTATATGTGTTGTATATGAACAAACATGATCAATGGATAATCTTACATACAGTTTAATTACAATATAAGACACTATTTAAAATGACTATAGTTTGTGTGTCCTTTCTTGTAAAATACTATCAAAAACAGTTATTATCCAACCTGATGTTCAAATTGTGTCTTTTTTCTTTCTGAGATTAGTTTCACCAAAAAAAGTTTTTCAGAAAAAAACTACAAAAACAGAAACATGATATGATATGATATGATATGATATGATATGATATGATATGATATGATATGATATGATATGATGGGAGTGAAGAGAACAAAGAGAACAAAGTTCAGAGAAGTGAAAGAGGTTCATGTTCACCAGCTTCACTTCTTCTTCTTTAGTTTTTCATCAAACTGAAGGCCTGAACACTTCATCGTCTGTGTGAGATGTAACAGTGTGTTATCAGAGTAATAACGACTGAGTGCGCTCACCAGCTTCTGCATTGGCCATAATGTCACTCTGCTGCAATCATCAGCTGGAAGGAAGAAAAAAAGAGACTAACTTCAATAATAAGTGACAACAAATGAAATCATGATTTATGGAGAAGAGGTGAACACTTGTGTTTTCATGCAGTGACCTCTGATCTTAGAAGCTTCTTAACAAGCTCTGTCCTCCAACATTTCACCATCCGCACAGGAAAATAATAAAAACTTCAGGAGTCTGTAACACGCTCTCAGCTACAGCACAACAAGCAAAGTCTCTCAAAGAAACCTGAAAGTGCAGCTCAGGATAAAAACTGATCTGCACACGCAGGAGTCGCTCTGTTATTCTCAGTCAGTGATCCTGAGCTCAGTGATCAGCTCAGGAAGGAGAAACAAACATGACACAGAGGTCACAGCCTGTGTTTGTGTTTCAGCTCTCAACCCCACAGATGCAGCTTTATTCACACTAACACACCCAGCAAGGAAGGCTGGCCTGAGGTTACTGACCACCACAGTCATGGTGGTGCATTGCGAGCCATCTGAACACTACACACTCTGTTTGTTCTGATTTGATGCTATATAAATAAAACTGAACTGAATCAAAGTTCTTTCAGCCTCAACAAGTATTCAAGTCGTCACATAATCTTCAACACAATCCCAACATGACAGACATTTTTCAGTCAGTGACTGATTATAGCACGACTTGACCATTGGGCAGTGTGTTATGCATATGAAGTTTTATGCAGATAAGTTTGAGTTAAACAATATGTTACTGTTTGATACAGTAACACACTGTAAATGTTTCCAGTTCAAGAAAACTAATTACTGCCTACAAGAAAGATGGAGACTGCGTTCCACGTTCTGAGTTTTAAGCTTTTTTTTAATATTATGTTTCATGCTTGGCTTGTTCTTTGTTCCTCAGAGTTTTGTGTTCCAGCTTGGGTTCCGGTTTTGTTTTTCATGATTAAATTTTTAGCTTAGGTTGTGTTTTATTTTGTATTTTGTAATTATAGTTATCATGTATAGTTACTTTCCCACGGTTGTTTTCCTGCCCTCCTCTGTTCAATGTGTTAAGTCTGCATTTTTAGATGTTAGATAATATATATCACACATGTATTAGACATAATATTTTTATTGCTAAGAAAATCTACAGAGCCGATTATAAATGTGTTTAAGTACAAAAAAATAGTAAACTGATGTCGAATTGGGATTTCAGTTATAAAAAAAGATGAACTTCTGTAAATTCATTTGCTGCATTCTGACCTTTGAGAGCAACTTTATGAGTGAGGAAATGAAACTGTCAGTCAGCTGATTCAAGTGCAGCAGGAGAGAAACTCAGTTTGTGGATGAAAATTCAATTCAATTCAATTTTGTTTATATAGCACCAAATCACAACAAACAGTCGCCTCAAGGCGCTTTGTATTGTGGGTAAAGACCCAACAAAATCTGCCGACTCACTCAGCTGTCTGCTTTGCTTTGGTTCAGAGCCTCATCAACCCTTCGTGGGGCTCACACTGTTAGCTTACTACTAGCAAAACTCAACTAACTTGTGAATAACAGGCACATAGCCACTGGCCTCATTGTTGTTAATTTATGTTTGTTTCACAAACAGCCTTTCAGTATTTCAAATGATTTACTGTGTATTACTTTGTAGGGTTGGGAAGCAAAAGGTTGCTGGTTCAATTCCAGCTGGAGACACAATTCCCCAATGGGGTTACATCAGGAAGGACATCCAGCATAAAACTCTGCCAAATTAAAAACATGTGGAGCTACCTGCTGTGTTTCTACTTTATTAAAATATCAACAGGTTCTTCACTGAGTTTAATTCCACAGACACTCACAGTTAGGTCGTAGTCTCTGGCTGCTGTGCTGCTGAGATTTTACATCATCTTCCTCTGCAGAGATGCAGCCAGAATCACAGTTTCAGGACTTATTTCAGGAAAAAGAGCAACAACAAGAAAAACATGATTTAATGTGACTGCAGAGGTCCTGCATTAGTGCTGCTGCAAAGCACAAACTTCAGACTAATGAAGAAGGTTCATGTAACCCAGCTGACATTCTTTGTGTTTTTACATTTTATCTGAACGTTTCCAAGCTGCAGGTCTGAAAGGTGTGATATGACTGACTGAACGGACCAGGTGCTGCGGTCGCTGCTTCTCTGCCTACTACCGACACTGAGCTAAGGAAAGAAAAATACACTTAATAAAAGAGAACTGGTTACAAGTGAACGTGGAATTCATTAAATGTTTAGACTGAGTAGCTGGACAAGCAGTGAATGCTTTTGTGTCCTCAGATAGCTCTATCCTGCAACGTTAAACCATCTGCACAGTCGCTATAAATATAAAAACTTCAGGATGCATTTCCAGCACCTTCTGAGTCACAGCAGAACAAACAGATTTTCTTTTTTCAGTTTCACTTTTTAAGGGTTAATGTCCAACAACTGGAAACTCTAAATAGTCAATGGCTGGGGCCACAGCTAAGATTTAACCTCACTTTCATAGACAGGTGTATGTCCTTTACTCTGTAAAACCTTCATTAATGTCTTATTAAGTTGGACTTTACTGTCCTCTGAGACCTTTTCTTCTTCTTTTGTTCTAACCACAGAAATCTTTTTTTATCAAAAGCATAAATAATCACATGGCTAAAGGGTGTCATCGAGTTCCTCTTCAAATGTTTCACATTTTATAGTCAAATAAAATGTGAATCACTCAGAAGTTAAGTTCACGGTCAGTCAGAGTATTTCTGAATAGAATTAAAATAAATTACTCTGTTTAAAGTGAATCAAAAAAACTGGTTCCAGATCTGTGACATTTCACCAAAATAATATGAACACAGACAGATTACTCACCTGATGATTAGTGTCATATTTGATGTAGTTATGCGCTCAATCACCAAGTTCCTGATAAATCCACTGATTGATCTGTTCAGTTATTCTTGCATTTCTGTTTCTAAAATCTTGTCGCACTTGAATAATGAGCTGAACTTCTTGATGTGAGAAAAGTTTGGAATGAAAGTGGAAGCCTGCCGACTCTCTGCAAAGTGCTGACTCTACAGATTTCTTTCTTTTTTTAATTACTGGCCCCAACAATGTTTCCGTGCAGCAGGCGGAGGAAAGGAATGCAGCTATTTTAATTAGATTCCATTATTATTTGTTATTGAACATTTAAGCGTATTAAATATTTTCTATTGTTTATACTCATTTTTTTTCACAAAAAAGAATCACCTTTTTTCCAGTTTGTTTAGTTTTACTCAGTTCAACTTTATTCATGCACCTCTAAATGCAAGACCAAGACACGTAACGTAAATATAAATGAATGAAACCGGATGTCACACCTAAGATTATCTCTTAAACATGAAGCAGTGAAACCTTTATAAAAGGGATACAGTAAAAAACTGTACCCTTTTAAATGTATGAGATAATTTTCACTTTTTTATGAAGAACTGAATATGTTCATCAAACAGACATCATCTCTTTGGAGACCATGACCATAACTAGTGATGAAGACAGAGGTCTGGACCTCAGTGTTTTATTGTATCTGCTTTTGATTATTCAGGTAAATGCATTGCTTTTTTGAGGGCTTAAACATGCCCAAAAACTCATGAAATTTTGCACACATGTCAGGTCTGGTGAAAATTTACGTATTTTAATGGTTTCAGGCATGGCCCGTTCAAAATGGCTCTGAAGTACCACCTTTAGTTCAATTCCCACTGCTGTGTTTCGCATACATGTATGCGTATGTAACATGTCCAGATGTCCAGATGAACAAAAAAGACTCTTGGGTCCAATGGCCTAAACCCAACAGGAACCCAACCATTTTGAACTAACTGGGCGATTTCCTGCCCTCATACTTTCTCTAACTACTCCTAGGTTTTGGATGTTATCAACTTCCAACTTCCAGGGGGCATGGCCATGATGCCACAGTGAATTTTGCTCATTTGCCAGGAAATTTTGATTGTCTTTCTGAACCAAACTTCTTCAGTAGGATGAGGGTCTGCCCCTGAACACATACATATGACAATATTTATTAACAGTTGCAGCACCACCTAGGGAGAACAGGAAATGCCACGTTTTACATTTTGAGGTACAGCTCCAAGGTGGTTGAGCAGAACGAAGACAAAATGGCTGTAACGCAAAGCCAAATTGCCCAGTCTGCACCAAACTACAGTGCTTTGATAAGCCTCCTGTCCTGAACACATTGATATGCATATAGTTTGTAAAAGTTAGAGCACCACCTAGTGGGACCTGGAAATATCATGAAATACCATGTTTTATACATAGCCCCAGAGCTATATTTCATCTACATATCTGAAATTGTGCAGGCTCATGTAACATCCTAACGTGCAAAAAAGTCTCTTGGACTCTTAAGTCTCTTATCTATAACCCGAAAGGAAGTCAGCCACCTTCAATTTAAGGTGTCATTTTTTTTTGAGATGTGCAAAAAAGTCTCTTAGTGCCATACCTGAAACCCAACAGGAAGTCAGCCATCTTCTATTTAAAGTGGCATTTTTGTGGCATTTCGACATTTCCAGGGCCTCTATTTTAATCAACTCCTGCTAGAGCGTTTGACCCAGTGACACCAAAATCGCTCCAGATCATCTAGACAAGTAGGCCATCAAAAATTATCCAAGGTTTTGTCGAATAGCAAATGATGTTGCTGTAGAAACCCTTGAATTTGGGATTTCAATCATATATAACAGGACACCAAATTGTCACATCTCAAATATACCCATCCCAAACATCACATGCTTCATGAGAGTGTGAATGAGTCTGGATACACCCATCTACCAGCTTTGTATCACACTCATAATGCCACCTAGTGGCAACAGGAAATCGGTAGTACACTGATAATCATCATCCTATGAGCATTACAATTTCACTGATGGGTGCAGCCATTACATAAAGCATCCTGACACGTAAATAGTGGCCGCTTGCCGACACCACCTAATGGATGCGGGAGATGTTTGGCGGCCGAATGATGCAAGGAACAAGGAGCCTGCTGGGCTGACAGTATCCAGGTGGGCCCACGACTCTCCCATCTGCGACCACCTCTGACCCGTGCCATGGGTCGATGCGTGCCAGGTGCGAGGGCCCAATCATTGCCGCTTGCAGCTTTAATTTATTTATTGCATTTTTCCCCCAAAACAATATAGTATAAATTGGCATGAATCAATATGTGATGGCTTTTACTTTGAAAAATAAGGGATTTTTTTGGAGTAAAGTATTTAAACTAATAATACACTTAGTGTATTAGTGTATTATTAATACTTTACTAATTTGCAGTTAATTTGCAGTAAATTGCATGCTCTGAAGCTTAGTAGTTTGGAGCATGTAACACTGAGAAAAAGAAGAAAGAATTAAGTCCAGCAACTGCTGTTAGGGGTGTTATTTATTTGGACGTTATCAGCGTGTACCTGGGGTGGGTTGATGGCTCAAACCTGTGAAAGCAGCATCAAAGATTTATTTCTGTTCCCCCACGCTTCAGAGTCCACACTGCATGTTTAGAGATGAAACCCACATATTCCTAGTCCAAAATAATACCTGTATTATAACCAAACAGAGCCGAATTTAAGTGAATTTAACATGAAGCATCAGAGGGAGGAGGTAAGGATGGTTATTACAGACAGACTGAGAACAGTATCAGAACACCATATTCATTGTATAATCACCGACATCTATTCACATCAACTTCTGCAGATGCCTGCGTGGACTCAAGCCTACATACTTCTGAATCTGGCCGGGCCTGAGGCTATTGAACGTTAACGATCATTTGTGTATGTAGCTGAAATACGGGCGCCCAGCAGAGATGGGGAAGAAGGTCGTGTCCTGGTTCCCGTGGAAGCCAGGGAGGACCCCATATGCCTCAAAAGAAAATTTCGTGAAATATGCAACCCTCAGACGAATATCACCATGGAGAGACACAAATTCAACACACGTAACCAAAAGGCTGGTGAGACTGTTGAATCATATGTCAGTGATCTGAGAATAAAAGCAAAAACTTGCAACATTGGTGGGCTTTGTGAGGAGCTCATCAGAGACAGACTGGTCTGTGGCATCAATAATGACCATCTCAGGAAAGTGCTGTTAAATGATTGTGATCTAATGCACGCCAAGGCCATTTCAATATGTCAGATCCACGAGGCAACTGAGGAGCATAACAAAACCTTAACATCACCATGTACCCCCATCACAACTGCAGATACAGTTCAACTCACAGGTGGAAAGAGAGGAGACGCTGACAAGATCAGGTTTGACAAAAAAATGAACAATAACACCACACAGTTTATTACTAACTGCAGTAATTGTGGTGGTAGTCATGTGGCAAAGTGGAACAAATGCCCTGCCTTTGGTCAACAGTGTAATGCATGTAAGAAGATGAACCACTTTAGAAAGTGTTTCAGGTCGAGGCCACAAATTGACAGGCATAGACAGAGGACGTCTGTCCACCATGTGGACACTCTAAGCACAGAAGCTACTGACGATGAGACTTACTATGTCAATGGCATTACACTGGATATACCTGTTGAACGAAAAGACTTTATTTGTCATTATATGTAAATATATAATGAAATTTGCATTCCAGAACACCCATCCAAGAGAAATACAAACCATTGTGCAAAGGTATGGAAAGGATGAGGTCTTTTCCACAATACAAATTAACGACGCTACAGTTGGGATGAAGGTGGACACAGGCGCTAAATGCAATGTCCTCTCAGCAGAGACTTTTGAGCATGTAAGACGAAATAAACAATTAAAGCCCTGCAGCAAACCCACCACCCTCGTAGCATACGGTGGCAGCAAGATCGAAACTGCTGGATTTTCCAACCTATGCTGCCATCTAGGGACCAGGCAATATACTGTACCTTTCTACATTATCCATGAGAATGTACTACTACTACTGGGAATGGGTGCCTCACTGGAAATGGGTCTTGTGACACTCAGCAGAGAGGTCCACCAGGTCAGTAACACCACACCCAAAGATTTCACTCTGCAGATGAAATGTGAATACAGTAATCTGTTCTTGAATGAGTTGGGTAAGCTCCTGGTCACATACTCAATGACACTTGGCCCAGAGGTGAGACCAGTAATTCGCTCTGCTCACCGCATTCCTATAGCCATGAAAGACAGGGTCAAAGCTGAATTGGACAGGATGCAAGAATTAGGTGTAATCACACCAGTCTCAGACCCTACTGATTGGGTGTCATCCATGGTCGCCACCAATAAAAAAGACAAACAAGAGATCAGAATACTGTATGCATCAATCCCAAAGATCTCAACACTACCCTGAAAAGACCACGTCACCCAATGAGGACAGTAGATGATGGTGCATCACAAATGTCTAATGCTAATGTATTTTCAGTTTTAGATGCTAAGAACTCCTTCTGGCAGATCTCCCTGGACTGTAAGACGTCACTGCTCACTACTTTCAGCACTTGTTTTGGTCGTTACAGATTCCTACGGATACCATTTGGGATTAGCTCTGCGAGCGAGGTGTTCCAGCGCACCATGGAGCAAATATTCGCTGGATATCCCTGTTCCATCATCATGGACGACATACTCGTTGGAGGAAAGGACATTAAGGAACATGATGCCAATCTAAGAAAAGTACTCAAGCAAGCCAGAGAGATAAAATTAAGACTCAACCCTCTCAAATTCAAGTTCAGACTGAATCAGGTCAGTTATGTTGGGCGTGTGTTCACTGCTCAAGGCTTAAAAGCAGACCCATCAAAAACAAAGTCTATAAGCGACATGCCGGTGCCAACGGACGTCTCAGCCTTACAAAGATTTCTCGGCATGGTCAATTACCTTGGAAAATTTATACCTAACTACAGCGAAATCACTGCACCACTCCGACAGCTCACACATAAAGACACTGAGTGGTCACAGGATGAACAGCTGCAGCGTGCTTTTGAAACATTAAAGGAACACATGTCAAACCCTCCAGTGCTAACTTACTACAATGTTTGCAAACCTGTCACACTCACTTGTGATGCCTCACAGTATGGACTTGGCGCAGCATGCATGCAGGGAGGCAACCCAATGGCCTATGATTCATGTACCCTGACAGACACCGAAATAAGATATGCCCAAATCGAAAAACAGCTGCTAGCCGTCGTTTTTGCATGCTTGAAATTTCATGACTACATCTATGGCAAACCAGTAACTGTTGAAACTGATCACCAGCCCCTTGTGACAATAATAAAAAAAAAGCCCATCCATGCAGCACCTGCCAGATTGCAAAGAATAATGATGAAGCTTCAAAAGTATAACATTTACCTAGTCTACAAAAGTGGCAAACAAATGCACTTAGCTGACACGCTGTCAAGAGCACAGAGAAGCTCCACAGCCCGGCTTTCAGATGAAGTGGATGATTTCGATGTAATGCCTGTGAATTATGTGTCTTCAGCTCACTTGGAGGAATTAAAAGAGCACACTGCCACAGATATGACTCTCCAGACACTCACCAGCATCGTCAAACATGGGTGGGCCACCAAACTGCACACTCTCCCACATGCAGTATGTCCTTACTTCCCTTTTAGGGATGAACTTGCTATTGAGGATGGTATTGTGATGAAGGGACGGAAAACTGTAATCCTCCTTTTGTTACACAAGACATATGTGGGCATACTTCACATAGGATGGGTGTTCTGTTAACTGTAATTTCCCCATTGTGGGACTAATAAAGGTATTCGTATTCGTATTCGAGGACATCCGGGGGCAGAAGCCACCAAACGCAGAGCAAGAGGTATAGTTTTCTGGCCCACAATGACCAAAGACATTGATGAGGAAGTACAGGCATGCTCTGTATAATAGTACTAAATCGCATCAGCAAAAGGAGCCACTGCATTTGCACCCAGTTCCAGAGTTATCCAGGACCACAGTGGCTACCGATATTTCTGAACGGCACACCAAGCAGTACCTGGTGCTTGTGGACTCTTATTCAGGCTGGTTTGAGATTGACCTGCTTCATGATTTCACATCTGCTACAGTCATTGGCAAATTGAAATGTCATTTCACAGTCCACGGATCACCTCATACTCTAATATCAAACAATGGTAAGCAGTTTACGAGCCAACATTTCAAAGACTTTGCCAAACAGTGGGACTTCTCTCAGGTTACAAGTAGCCCTGAATACCCTCAATCTAATGGATTAGCCAAGAGAGCTGTCCGCAGTGCCAAGAGCCTCATGGAGAAGTCTTCCAGAGACAAAACTGATGTCTTTCTCAACCTGCTGAACATGAGAAACATACCTCGTGACACCATACTCTGATCTCCAGCGCAGCGACTCATGTTGAGACAAACACGCACTACGCTTCCTCTCTCCAAGAAACTGCTCGTACCCGATATGTGTAATCCTGAGGAAGTCACTGCCCAGTGTTGGGATTTACCTCCTTCCTCTTGGTGAATCCCTCCCGAGTTGGTTGATGGAAAGGAGAAACACTCAAAGACATGTACAGTTTAATAAGAGTTTTAATCACACAGCAGAGCAGAATATATGAGCAATTGATTACAGATAGCTGGAGACTGTCAGCACCCTTACCCTGACTATCTTGGATGCCGTCTGACAATCCAGCTATTCTTTCTGTATTGTCCCCTTATATATTCTCACCCCCGCCTTGAGGCTATGGTGCAAAATTCTTCCTTATATGGCAGTCAACCCCTATATTTTAAGAACACTGATCATAAAACAGCTACCTTCACTCAGGAGAGTGTCGTTTCCTGTTGTTCACTGAGGATAAGGGAGTACTGTCACTAGGGACACAGACTCTTCCTGTTTTTCACTCTGGTGTATTCTACTGTGTATAAAGGTTACATGAGGTGCTTATTGGTATCAAACAAAGGTTACATTATATCATTACTGATATAAAGCAAAAGCAAACATCTTCAGTGATATAATCCTGCTACACATTTCAATCCCACACCAGCTGCTCAACAACAGACTGCCACAGAAGGCGTATTACGACCGGACAAGCAGGCCTCTTCAGCCACCAATGGAAGGGCAAGTTGTCAGATTGCAAACACCAAAAGGTTATGACCACACTGGAACTGTCAAAGAAATGTGCAAGGAGCCTAGGTCTTATTTAATTTAATCAGAAGGACAAACCTATAGGAGGAACAGGAGACACATCCTACCTGTGACTGAGCCTCCTCCAGCTCAGACTGGTCCAAATGACTCTGAGTATCAGGATACTAGCCTCATCTCAGAAAAGTGCATCACCCTCCCCAGACAGACACAGCAGGAGATGGACTCTGAGCATTGTAGGGTCCAAATTCCATCTACTTAACCACAGAAGACAATCTCTACAGAACACTCTCAGGCCGTGTCAGTAAACCCAATTCTAAATACAGGGATTAGATCTCCAGGATTAGGTTAATTTGCTGTTAGTTATATGATATGGTTGCATTACCCCCCCCCCCCCCCCCCCCCCAAAAAAAAAACAAAAAACAAAAATGTGTTACTAGTTTCATTGAAATTTCATCCTAGTCATTGTTATTTTACTTTATGCATTTAAAGTTATGGTTATGATGTCATGGTTGCTGTGGCAGGCAGGAAAGGCAGACCCCAAAAGCAGGACTCAGAAAAAGGTGAAAAAATGAACTCAAAGGACTTTATTGAAAATGAGGACCATACAAACAAATAAACTGGGCTGGACTGTGGCCAGAACTAAAACTAAGGGGCACAAGAAACAGAGACGCACACAGCAGGAACATAGACAACGACGCAGCAATGAACAGAGAAAAACTGAGGGCTTAAATACACATCAGGTATTCATGGCAAGAGGAAACAGCAGGGCACAGCAGGTGAAGCAAATGAAACTTATAACAGGGGAAGCAAAACTGAACACAAAGCACAGGGAACACAAGACTGTCAAAATAATACAGGAAGTGACTAAACAAGGTATATGCAGACTTGACACACAGAAAATAAACAGGGGGCACGGCACTGGGAAACAGACAGAGACTCAGACATGGGACAGAAACGCAGACTAGTCACAACACTGGGAATAAAACTTAATATGAAAACACAGAAGGTCAGGGTTAAGACATAAGGACAAAACAGACAAGACCACAGACGCAGGAGAGACAGGGACAAAGGGAACTAGAAAACCACAAATGATAACAAAACCAGAACTAAGGTAAACAATGAAAACCAAAACAAACAAACAATAACAAAACTTAGTGAAAACAGAACTAAACACAAGACGCTGGGCAGATGGCCCAGGACCATGATATATGATTTATGTTGTTCATTACAGGGCCAGAGAGTACAAAGTGTGGTTACCATACTACTGTTGAGATGATATAATTTGACTGCCTAATGTTTTATGATGATGGAGATTAGTGTCGGATATTTTTATCGTCCGATATTGGTATTTTATTATATCATTTATTAGTACCTATATTAATCTGAATTAATGGTCACATTATATATTATTTGTCACATATATTGTCACTCACACACTGGAACACTGCATGCTTTAGGTGAGTGGAAAGGACTGAGGCCTGCTCTGCCCAAGGCCTTGGGTTTTTTCCACTGGTAGAACTGCACCCGGTCCTTTTTAGAAGTTCACCTTTGTACACAGTGCACTTTTGACCCAGCATCGCCAGAGGGGAGGTCAAGTAGCGGGGAGTGTGTCTTGGAAAGGGGGGTTGGAGGCGCACCTGGGCTGCTGAAGGGAGTAAATGTGTGAATCGAGATAAGACCGCCCCAAAAGTGTTCCAAGTAATGTGAAAATATGGAAAGAAGGCCGAGCCAGTGCCCAGGTGGGAGGTGTTTTCACGTGGGAAAGTTATTTGTCATGTTAGCCCCCGAGACCAAGTCATGAAACTGTTGTGTGAGGAGCATCTTAATATGCCCACTTTTCCTGATAACAGCAGGAGGAGGTGGTAAAGTTGGGAGGGAGCGCTCTTCTTTGCTCTTCCTCTCTTCCCCGTTTGCAGCGGCTGCAAGGCACTTACTCCCGAGAGGGCTTCTGTGTTTTCTTATACTCTGTTAAACTCTGGACGTCTACTTTTCTGTTCTTTCTTACCACCCCTGCAACGGCACTAAGGCACTCACTCTCGGGAGGGCTTTTTGCTTTCTTGTTCTTTGTTTAAATTTGTGCTTCAATAAATCCTGGAAACGAAACCTGCTCATCTCCAGTGAGTTTTTGTAAAGTGTGAAGTTACCATCAAGGTGCAGTTGTTTTCATTGGTCTCACTTCCGCCTGGTAAGAGAAACAGAGGGAGAGAGCCGAAACCACGACCCGACATTAGCTAAGGGGATGTAGAATATTGACTGTGCAGTGTGCACACAGTAATATTGAGCCTTCACAGATGCTGTAGTTCTGGGTTTTGCGCACACGTGCTGGAGTTACGTTGCTAAATGTGCAAGGAGCCTAGGTCTTATTCCACTGGCTTCCACTGGATAGTGCTGTGTATGCTTGTGACTAGCAGTCATCATTAAAAGAACCAAGTTAACAGTCTATGATGAGACCCTTTGTTGCCACAACACACAACAGTGGTTGAAGGCTTTTGATAATTCAGACTAGTCAGAAACGGTTATTCAGCAGGTTATGACGAGACATGATTGTTTAGCAGATAGTATCTCTGGCAGTACTATTCGGAGGACTGGATGAAAAACTCTGGTGGGCTGAATGTGGCCCACGGGCCGCTAGTTGACGTTCCCTGTTGTAGGGTCTTTATCTTACAATATAAATGGCCTTAAGGTGACTGTTGTGATTTGGTGCAATAGAAATAAAATTTAATTTAACTGAATTGAATTCTGCTTAGTGTTGGCAGCCCACTGTATAGACTACCCCACTGGGGCCCAGGTCTGTCCACATTGCCCCAACATGGCCTCCCAACATGGTTGAGGTAAAATTGAAAGGAATTAGGAATCAGATCCCTGCCCCCAGTCAGTTTGTGATTTGATGTGTACTTGCTATTTAGACTGAAGAGGCAGGGTATAAAATGGTGCCAGTGGATCACATAAAGCAGATGGAGATCAGTGACTTTGATAATCAGCAACTTCAGAAGGTCTTGGAGTGGGCCAAGATTCATTACTATACTTGTTTTAAAGGTGTGAATGTAAATATTTAAACTTGTAGATAATAAATGTAAACACAAATATGCAAATAATTAGCTGAGCAAATACTGAAAATAGGTTTTTATTGTAAACAGATTTGTTTCCTTCTGAAACCTTACATAACAATGAAGCAAAAATATTTAAATTCTGAGTTATGTTGATATAACAATTCTTTTATTTCCCCATAAAGACCCACTAAATAATCTGACAAGCAGTTTGAATGAAATTCATGCATACTGCATATTTTAAAGGCATTTTTTCTGCAAACAAAATTCCTGGATTCAACACTTCAAAGTGAAAGCATGTAAATCATAAAGGCAAACACAATGTTAACTCTGTTCAGGCATTAGATCAAACAAAAGTTAATTCTGGTGAAGCCTAAATCTTATGACCTTCTATACTGTAAAATCTGCATCACGTATCATAGTGTACTGTAACAAATCTAACATAATTTCTCTAAAATGGAACATTTAGTAATATAACTAACATTTCAGTAAATTTAATGAAGCAGTAATTAGAATATTTTAGTACAACCGAGAAAAAATTGTGAATGCATGTTATGCTGATTTTTTTTTGTCAATGATATTTGAACATTGAATCATAAGCTAGGTTTTTATTAGATATACATCAAATTTCAAAGACAGGTCTGTGTTTCTGTTCTGAATTTTTCCACTTTAAGAATCTGCATTCAGAGTTAAGGAGTGAAAAGAGGGGAAAAAAATACCCCTCTGAGATATATAAAAACACAGTGACAAAGCAACAAGTATCAGACGCTGTCTTCCTGTTACCACAAACCTCAACATAACAAGCATTGGCTCTCCATCCAGTCATAATGGAGGAGAGCTATAACTTTTAGAAAGTGACAAAAAGGCTGAAACACTGGTATGAAATAGTATTCTTCAATCAGACAAGCATGTGAGGGCTGTGATCCTGTTCAGATATACATGAGCATTTATTCATACACACTGGTTCATTATGAATTGCTATTTATGAACTGTAACACTTGTATTAGTGAGTTGCTGACACTGCACTCTAACAAGCCTAAAAATCATCCATCCTTACATGTGTCTCTCTCTGATTTTATGATTTTTAAATTCATTTCACAACGAGTTTATAAAAATAACCCATGTTGTATCTTTAACTTACTAGATGTCTGTACTTCATCGTGAAATCCTGGAAGCTCTGAATGCTGAGTGTCACTTCTGTACAGTCATTGTCAGGGTGACTTGTGATGTTCTCATGTTCTTCTTTTTATTTTATGGTCACTTTGAATTTCAAATGTTGATCTAAAGCTGCAGATCAGTTCTGATGTCTTCTAGGCTGTTTTATTGTTATTCCATTTAAAGTTATCAGGCAATGATGCATTTATTTTTCTGTTTTAATTGTTTAAGTTCTTCGTCATGTTTTTTCTGAATTTTCTCCAATTCTTTCTTAAGACTTTCTTCTTTGTGACTGGAGATATTGTGCAAAAGGGAATACTCATGTTTGTGTTTCCCTTGTTCTTGCATTAATATCCTATATGTTTCCTTCAGATCCCTTATCTCCTCGTTATACCTTTCAATCAGGGATTCAAAGTCCCTGGTGTATTTGTCTTTGAATTCATTGAGCTCTTCAGCTTGATTTCTGGCCTCGTCTTCATATTTCTGCTTCATTTCTACCATTTTTTTCTTGTGGTAATTCTCTAATTCTTTTCTCTTTTTTTCCTCCTGCTCTATTCTGATGAAGTACTCTTTCATTTTTCTGTAGAATGCATCTTTTTCCTTTTCATAATCTTCTTTGAGCTTCTGAATTTTCATAGCTTCCACTTCTCGTCTTTGTATGTTTTCTTGATATCTTTTTTCCCACCATTCTCTCGTTTGCATCTCCCAGGCCTCTCTCTCTTTTCTCATTTCTTCTCTGGTGTGTTCCAGCTCTCTGATGAGCTCTTCCTTTGACTCAGATTCTATTTGCTTATCCACAGTTTCAAGTTTTTGTTTCCATTGTTGTTGTTGAATTTCTTCCTGTTCTCTCCTCTTTCTGTCTTCTTCTTCTCTCATTTCCTGTTCTTGCGCTCTCTTCTCTCGCTCCTGGTTAATGCAGTCCTCCATCTGCTTGAGCTGGTTCATACTCTGCTCTTTCTCATATTCAATTTTGGAGATCTGTTCTTCCATTTCTCTTTTTATTTTGTTCATTTCTTCCTCATGTTTCTCTTGTAGATTCTCCCTCTCCCTCTTAATGTCTTCATCTTTCTCTTTCAGCAGCCTCTCCATCTCCTTCTGTATCGCTGCCTCAGCCTCTTGGAACATCTCAGTAGTGTAGTAGCTACCACCACTCTCATGCAACATGGCTTCAACTTTTTTCAGCAGCTCTCTGACTTGTGTGCGGTTTCTCTGATCTTTGTTGTTGAAGACGTGATATCTGCCTCCACATTCTTTAATCAGACTTTGTACAAACTCAGCACAGTCTTCCTTTATATAACTTTCAATGGATCTGTCTTCAAGCTCATCTCCTCTTGTGAAGGTAACAATGATGAAGTTTCCTGACTTCTTCCCAAAAATCTCTTTGATCATTTTCACAGCTTCTTTTTCCTCCTTGGTAAAGCGACCGATCTGTACCACCAGTAGGAACACGTGAGGTCCGGGAGCCAACATGCTGATACAATGCAGAAGCTCCTGTCGAATTTCATAATTGGACAGAGACGTGTCAAACAATCCGGGGGTGTCAACAACAACTACAGGACATCCCTCAATCTCTTCTGCTGCTTTCTGACATTCTCTGGTCACAGATATCTGACTGGCTTTGGATGAAAACTTCTTTTTACCCAAAATGGTGTTTGCAGTTGCACTTTTCCCACTGCCAGTTTTCCCAATCAGCACTATCCTGATGGACTCTCTGGTTTGATTTCCATCATCATTTCCAGTCTCACTCCTGCATTTAACTTCCTGTAGTTCAGCTTTAAGTCTTGTTACCTTCTCCATTTGAACTTTGGTGAACATGTCCTTTGTGAAGCATTTGGATCCTTCATCTTTCAGCTTTTCTACTCCATCCATCAGCTTCACAATGGTTCGCTTTTCCTTGATGTTGAAAACAACATACCTTCCTCCACAGCTCTCACAGAGCTCCTGGATGTCCTTGGTTTCCTTTATAAATTTAATAACAGCTGGATCTGTAGGATCTGACTCCACAGTGAACAGAATCATGGTGAAGTCATTGACTCGAGAGCTGAATGTGTTCTGGATGGTCTCTAACTCTCCTTTGTCTTCATCAGTGAGGGGAGCCACAGGTATGACCAGGATGAAGGCATGGACACCCTCAGGATCACAGAGGGAGATACACCTGAGTGATTCCTCCATCACTGCCTCCTGAGGTTTTCCATACAGGGCAGGAAGCTCCACCAGGGAAACCCAACGTCCACACACCTCTCCCTGATGTTTAACACACTCTGAGTTGGAGAATGAATGAAGCTCAGTCTGACCTAAAATGGCCTTGACGGCTGAAGTCTTCCCTGCTCCTCTCCTCCCACACAGAACCAGGTTTAAAGATGGTTTGATGTCTTCAGGCTGTGATTTGATGTCCTCTTCACTGACAGTAAGGAGTTTTCCTTTGTTCTCATGCACAATGTTCTCAATCTTCTCCATTAACTGCTTGTGATCATTTTCAAACATGTTGTAGTGTCGACCTTCACAATCTCTAAGCAGTGAACTAAAAGGACCTTCTTTCTCCACCTTTTTTGTGATGATGACCATGGAGTGTTTAAAGGCATCTTGACTAAACAAACTCAGCATGAAATTCAGAGTTTTTCTGTCCTCCGTACAGTGAAATCAGAAGGCTTCACTAACAGCAGCAGAACATTTGGTCCAGGAGGACAGAGACTCACACAGGTCTTCATCTCTTCTCTCACTCTTTTCAGAGACTGATCTAACATGTCTGGAGTTTTCACTACTATTACTGGTTTTCCTCTCCATTCTCCATGAACATCATGCCTGGCTTGAGAAAATCTTGCAATATCAAAACCTTTTTTTTTCACAATAAAGTTACAGAGTTCTGTCTTCCTTTTTGAGCTTGTTCCAAACAGCATAATTCTGAGTCCACATCCTGTAAAGGAACAAACACACAAAAGGGTCATTCCATCTCACATCACTGTGGGCCTTCTGCTTGACCACCTCTGATTTGCATAACATTTTTTGTTTAAGAAGTGGAAATATGTAATGATTGCAGTCAAAATTTAGCTTCATATATCAAATACTTTTCAAGATACATATTTTCTTTTTCAAAAATGGTCCCTCGACCCAAGTCTCCAATTTTTTTTACACGTTGAAATCTGAGGCCATGTTTGAACATGAATATTTTGAATACAACTAAAGATAGTAGCCTGAATGCTTCACTGGTCCCTTTTACCATAAAAAACAAAACAAAGCAAAAAAACCCAAAACTGCCCCAGTATTGGCTAGTGGGATTCAGAACTTTTTTTCAGGGAGGCCTGTGAAGTCATATTTGAGCACACACAATCAAGACAAAAACTTTACGTTGCAAAAGACAACTAGTGGCCATTTCTGAATGGTATATAGCTATATTTTACAGTGATGAGAATGAAACATGTATAATACTTTTAAACATGAAAAGTTAGAAGATAACGTTGTTGAAAATAAGTGCACATGGCCCGAGGACACCCCAGGCCGCATGTCATTGATTCATTTTGTAATCATATCATCACATCTGCGGCTGTATGTTCTGGGCACTCAGCATTTCAAGGGAGGCTGGGGGATTTGGGTCTGAATGGACCATGTTCCACACCTCCAATGTTGAGGCTGCTGCTTAGAGCTGCAGCTGTAAGGTGGTTGGTGCCTGTTGTGGTGGTAATCCCTGAACCAGACTGTGGTCACTCGAGGGCAGAAGGAGTCCTATTGGGCTTGGCTAGCCTGTGGGACTCCGGAGGCAGCTGACCAAGCTGAACTTGGCTCAGGAAGTGGCTGAAGCAAAAATATGGATGTGAGCGGAGTTCAGTGAGGCCATGGAAAAAAGACTTTCAGATGGCCTTGAAGCGATTCTGGCAAACCGGCAGGTGACTCAGGAGGGGAAATTGGTGCTCTAATCCTATACTCCTATACAGTGGTGGTGGGATGCTGCTGACCTCAACTAAATATAATCAGGCAGTGAAAGGAATAATTTTGAGGACCTTCTTTAATCCTACTGACACATCTTTATAGATGAAGGAGAGTCTGGTGGTGAGGGGGGAACTTGCCCATCACTGGAGGTGACGTCAATGAAGTAAACAACTTCTTGATGGCAGAGCTCCTGGGGTGGATGATATTCACCCTGAGCTCCTAAAGGCTCTGGATGTTGTAGGGCTGTCTTAGTTTACATGCCTCTGCTACATCACATGGGAATCTGGGGTGGTGTACCTGGACTGACTGGGTTGGTGGTTCAGTCAGTCTTCCTGGGAAGGTTGATCCTTGGATCCTTTGAACAATGTGAATTTGTCATGGTTGCAGAGGACCAGCTCTTTATCCTTTTAAGGATATCTGAGTGTGCGTGGAAGGTTGCCTGTCCAGTTTATATGTTTTTTGTGGACTTTGGGAAGGCATTTGGCTGCATCCCTCGGGGTATCCTGTGGGGGGGGTGCTCTGGGAATATGGGGTGTCTGGCCTGTTGCTATGAGCCACTGGGCTTTGTCTGCATTGCCAGCAATAAGTAGGATTAGTGCCTGGTGTGTGTTAGATACTGCCAGGTCTGCTGTTTGTCACAGATTCTGTTCATAACTTTTATATTTTGCTGTCTGATTGATTGTAATATCTGACCGTAAAAGCCAATGCATAAACTATTGCAGGGTCCTTTTAGGAACCACATGTAACGTGTCTCGAACAAATTAAATTATGATGTTATTCATACTTGCATTTTTTCCTTGATTCATGCTCAGTAAATGGTGCTGCTGGTGTTATTTCCGAGCTACCAGTGTTTGGTACATGTTTGCTGCTCTGAACTTAAAATAACAGCTACTCTAAATTCAAGCATCTACCCATTCTCTTCTGCTTATCCTGTTCAGGGTTACAGGGGGGCTGGAGCCTATCCCAGCTATCATAGGGCAAGAGGCAGGCTACACCCTGTACAGATCGTCAGCCTGTTGCAGGGCTAACACAGAGAGACAGACAACCATTGATACTCACATTCACACCTTTGGGCAATTTAGAGTCACCAACTAACCTAACCCCAATAACTGCATGTCTTTGGACAGAAACCCACACAGACAGGGAGAACATGCAAACTCCACAAAGCAAGAGGCCTGGGCCAAGGTGGAATTGAACCCAGGCCTTCTAGATGTTATTCCAGCTGTGAGGCAGCAGTGCTAACCACCTTACCACTGTGCTGCCCTCTAAATTCAAGTTAACTACAAAAATAATTTTTAGACTAAAGGTTGTGTTTACTCAACAGTTTACTCAATATCAACTACAACAATGAAACATTTTTAAACTACAAGTTTTTCTTCCTTAAACAGAAAATAACCACAGAAATAATTCAGAAATTATGCCCACTTTTTTGGTGGATTGTGCCAAATAATCAGTTGTTTTTCCTACAGCTGTTCTGAGCAACTTTGGCATGAGTCCTGACATTATTTCAGGAAGATGAGCTTCAACACTTACCAACAGCCTGCGTTGCCAAAGTAACCAGAGTTTCTTCTCGTGGTTCAGTGCTGGTGTGATGACAGATCACATGCTTCCCATTGTTCTTATCTAAAATGTCATTTAATCTTTTCAGTAACTCCTGAAAGGTAAGGTCTTTACGCTTTAGGGGCAAGCTTTTACACCTTCTGATCATTTGATTTAGGTGTACATGCTGACTATCAGTATCCCCTGAATCTGAACAATCTTCTTTGGCTGTTGATAATAGAACCAGTGAATAATTAAAAGATTGATCACTGAAGAGTTGAAGGACTCTGCAGAGCCTTGTTTTTTGATGCTCAGTGAAGTCTTTAGGCTGTAAAACCAGCAGGAACACATGAGGTCCAGGATCAGAGAGTCTCACGCAGGTTTCTACATGTTCCTTTAGTCTGTCTTCCGAGATGTTGGGATGAAGCAAATCTGGTGTATTGATGAGAACTATTTCTTTTCTTTGAATCCGTCCACTGACTCTCATACAATGATCTGGTTCCTCCTCAGTGCTGAATTTGGACTTTCCCAGTAGGAATTTCACCACTTCACTCCTCTCAGTCCAGCTGTTCCCCAGCAGAACAATCCTCAGGTCATTCACTGAAATGACAGCAAATGCAGACACTCAACAAATTACAAGACCTCAAATTACACAAGGGTTGGCCAAAGTGTTAAGCTTTTCAATTTGCACATTTTTCCAGCATTTTTGAGCCCTCATTAATTCATATACACAGGAAAGTTTCAGGACTGAAAAATAGATTTAAGCTCTGCTAAAAACAGTAAGGGAATACATTTTTTATTCAACTGTCAGTCTAAATTCAAAGAGAAGAATATGTTATTAGGGCCCAAGCACTGAGAGTGTGAAGGCCCTATTGTATCTGCTCCATTTATTATTAGTATCCCGTTTATTATTAGTATTATTAGTATGCTTTTTTGAGGGCCTAGATGTGCTCAGTAACTCTTGAAATTTTGCACCAGTCAGGTGTGATGAAAATCTTCGTATTTTAATGGTTTCGGGTATGGGCCTTCCAAAATGGCACCACTTTTTAAATCGAGCCCCACTTCTGTGTTTCACGTACATGTATGAAATTTGGTATCCATATATAACATGACAAGACACACACACACACAAAAAAAAAAAAATCCTCCTGTAGTCAATGCCCTACACCCAACAGAAAGTCCACAATTTTGAATTAATTAAGGGTTTTTGGTGATTTCCAGCCCTCATACTTTTCTAACTACTCCTAGGATTTTGATAGGATCAATTTTATATTTGGTCAGTCTAAACTACAGGCCTGGGTGAATCTAAATTTTGAAACTTGAGTTTTGATTGGAAGGTATAGCCGTGGCACCACAGTGGATTTTATTCATTTGCCATGAAAATTTAATTGGCTGTCATTCACATATACATTATCCAATCTGTCCCAAACTTCTCACATATGATAAGGGTCTGCCCATGAACACAGCCATATGACATTATTTAATGATAGTTGCAACACCTCCTAGTAGGAACAGGAAATGGCTTTGATGTACAGCTTCAAGGTGGTCAAGCAAAACCATCTTGAATTTGGTCAGGAACACCTTAAGGAACTCAATAATGTGAGTTTTTGTCAAAGGGCATGACCCTGGCGGCACAGCGATTTTCAATGATTTGCCACGAAGAACAAGATGGCTGTAACTTTAAGCCACATTGCCCAATGTGCACAAAACTTCAGTGATTTGATAAGTCTCATACCCTAGATACACTGATATGATTATAGTCCATAATAGTTAGTGCACCACCTAGTGGGAACTGGAAATATTATGAAATATCATGTTTTAAACTTTGATGTATTGCTCCTCCCAGTTTTACCCAATCTACCTCAAAAGTGACCTACACTGTAAAAAAAGTCCGTAAAAATAACAGTGGAAAACTGTGAAATGGCAACAGTAATAGACTGTAAAATCAAAAAGGGTGTATTTCTGTAGCAGACACATGTGATTACCGTAAATCAAAAAACAATACATAGCTGTAATTTTTACTGCAACAATGTTTTGAAATCACAGTGAAAATCTTTTTACTGCACTGCAGAAAAAGTTTGTAGAAAATATAGTGGAAAACTGCCAAATGGCAACAGTATTAGACCTTGAAATCGAAAAGGGTGTATCTCTGTGGCAGAAACATGTGATTACCGTAAATCCAAAAACAATACATAACTGTAATTCTCACTTTGATAATATGTTGAAATCACACATTTTCTTTACCTGCACTGCAAAAAAAGTCTGTAAAAATGACAATGGAAAACTGTAAAATGCCAACAGTAAAAGACCGTAAAACTGAAAAGGGTGTATCTCCGTAGCAGAAACGTGATTACCATAAATCAAAAAACAATACATAACTGTAATTTTTACTGTCATAATATCTTGAAATCACACATTTTCACTGTGAAGATCTTTTTCCTGAACTGCAAAAAAAAGCCTGTAAATGACAGTGAAAAACTGCCTAATGGGAACAGTAATAGAATATGACATCAAAAAGGGTGTATCTCCATAGCAGAAACATTTAATCACCATAAATCAAGAACCAAGATATAACTTTAATTTTAACTGTCTAAATATGTTGAAATCACACATTTTCACAGTGAAAATCTTTCTTTTCTGTAAAATTTCTGTAAAAATGTCACAATCATACCATAAAAATAATTTCTGTCTCAATTATACGTATTGCTGAATTGTACATTTAAATGTATTTCCCAGATTGACTGAAATTTAATCAGGAACTACTTCAAATAATAGTTTCAGTTTTTTGTTTGTTTTTTCAGAAAAGGAAATGCAAAACGTATTTTTTTTTTTTTATTCTGTGTATCAACTGCGTCTGAACTGTAAACTGAATAACTGGATTTAGATTTACTTTTCATGCACCTAGTGAGTGGTCCCAAAATATTCACTCAGAGGTTAGCGCCTTTTTCTGCCCTCTCTGTGGGATAAACAACATTACTACACGATGGTACATCATCCTGCCCCTGTGTTTACTCCAGTTTTGTGTCAACCGTGCAACAACTAGTTATGTCACCATGGTAAGGTAAGTTACCTGAACAGTACTGATACTATTAGCAGCAGTGAAGACCTGAGCCAGCATTGTGGATGTAAAGCCAGAGTTAACTTTAACCAATATCAGATAAGGAAGGTTCAGCTGCAATTTTGGGGGAAGTTGTTTAAGACATTGAAATGTTGTGTTCCTCATGGCAAACTTAATCGAAATGAACTGTTTATTTAGGTGCATTCGCTGACACGTTGTAATTAAGGAGAAATTTAAGGCTAATTCTTACCAGAGGTATAATCAGGGTTAAAGTGGACCAGAACATCTTCAGTCAGTGAGTAATCAATCTGAAATGCAGTTTAATACTTAATACTGCACAGAGGTCAATTTTGTCTCTTTTCCATGGATTGTCATCAGGCACTGAGCACAAAAACATCAGCATGCTGGTGGGTTTCAAAAACGGCAGGTTTGATTCTTGTGAAGGAGTCGCTTGCATGACTCGTCTAGTGACATCCCTGCCTGGCCAATCAGTGTCATGCAGTCTGTTGATGCCACATTTTCAACATTTTCGATCAACTTGGCGCACCTGGAACCGTGGCTGAGTAGGTACTAAAAAAGTATGTGGTAGCACCTCTTGGTCCACACTCCAGTCCAGTGGGTGGCAGTAATGCACCTATAAGCTGGTTTGCCCACCACCATTAAAACCACAAGAACAAGGTACTAGCGCCCATAGACATATGTCTATGCTAGCGCCTAATGGAATACCCTAAAAACTGAGCCAAGCTGAATTTAGCTGAGCTGAGTAGGTACTAGTCTCTGATATCGCCATGCTGACAGCATGGAGCGATCAGCTCTGTAACTAGAGCTCTGCTAGCATTATGGAAGGTGAGCAGCATAAACAGAGTGTATGTAATTGGCAGGTGATTTGAAATGTTTCAAACAGCTTGACAAACTGTACAGTTTGGACCACAGTGTGTCTGTGAGCTAAACTGTAAAAACTGTTAGTCAAAGGTTACATGTTGGACTGGTGCAGAGCAGGCTGTGGTGTTAATGGCCAATGTTAGCAGGCCTTAGTTTAAATTTAAGGACTGTACTGGTACTTAATGCCTGAGTGTTTGAGCTGATCTGTCTGCTTACACCTTGTTGAATTCAGTTATATGCACAAAGAGCAGTAAACCAAAGTGCAGCAGATGTCAGCTGATCAGTGTGTAAAATTCTTCACATGCTGCATCGCTGCTACACCAGATATTAGGTTTACCCCATCTGCCAAATCTCATGTTAACCCCAGGACATAGTGTATCTGCTCCTCTTAACGTTCGTGTCTAAGACAGCTGTTTACACTTTTAAATGGTGATAGCTAAAGATTTTTAAATTATTTTGTTCTTTGTTGTTATTTTATTTTTATCATTTCTTTATTTATGCTTTCTGGCTTTTATTTTATTTGTATTTTTGTGGCATGCTTACTTTATTGAACAGTGTCAGTAGACAGATGGGAAACACAGCAGAGAGAGGGGATGATCTGCAGCAAAAGGCCCAAACTGGAATTGAACCTTGGCCGACGTGACATGTGGTACATGTACTACCTGGTGAGGCCCAACTGTTTATGGAGTTGAGTGTGAAATGTATTAGAATGCGATTTGCTACATGTGCAGTGAACAGAGTGAAAGTGTTGATACCTCTCTAACTTAGGAGGATGTTGGTCCTGTCAGTCCTGTCTTCTGACCTGCCAGTGGTTCAGATGGACTTTATCAACCACTTTGTTGTCCTACCTGTCTACCTGTCTGATCAGAAACCAGTCTTGTTGAGGATAAATAGAGGTTGCACAGTTCAGTGTGTTGATTTATCAACAGAATGCTTTAGATGAATCTGCTTTTGTAAGCACTGTGTAGCCATTTCATGTTCAGTTTCTGCATTTGTTGATGTTTAGAACTGCAGAAATCCAGGACCTAAATGATGGGATTAATATCTTGCCAGTGTCAACCCTTTGGGTCCAGTTGTCCTGGACCTTTTCAATATTTCACAAATTTTCGATCACCTACCAGAATATTGATATTTTATTCCTTAATGGAGACTTAGCTGGGACCAGTGGATTGCTGCCTACTGGTGCAGCTTTGTCCACCTACTACAGTTCCACAGGCTGTGGTGGGGGCACTGCATCTGTTTATAAGAACCACCTCGGTACTGTCCTTTTTACTGCTTTATTTCTAATAAACATTTATGTCAGTGATTTCTCTAATGTCTATTTATACAATTTTTAAACACAACAAAATAATGTATCCTTCTCCTCAGCACAGTGCAGTGGAGAACGCAGTGCTGCCAGCTTCACAGGAATGTGCGATGGCACCAGTTTGACTCGACATCAGCATTATCAGGTACTGTCCATAATTTGTTTTTTTGTTTTCTTTTCTTTTTGATGGTGTTTCTTTTTGTTTGGTTTTGTATTCTTTTTTCATTTCTGACAAATGTTCACCTCAGTAATTATGCTAACTGCTAACTCATAACTCTTTTTTTCTGATCAGCATCACATGTCCACATTACTGAAGTTGCAGTTTTGCAGTTTTACTGAACAGTTGCAGGTTGGCTTTGGAACTTAATATTAATGCAGACATTTACCGCATTCTTTCTCTAGGAGGACCTTCGTGAATTTTGCATTAAATTTTACATAAAGACAAGGTGTATATTTTACATTCTGGGTATGTATGTCATCTAACTGAAAATTTGTTTAATTCATTTGTGTAAGAACTATAATATGATTATTATTATTATTACTGTTTTATTTTATTTTGTTATTCTGGCTGCAGAGAGGATCCTGCCAGTCCACAGCAAACACCTGATGACTAAAGCAGAACTGGTGACACTACAATTACATATTTTTCCCAAAGAATGTCTAAATGTAAAAAGTGATTTATATTTCAACAATGTCTTTGTTTGCAATGGGCTTTATATGTTATTTTCTTTGTAATTAACCATGGGCAGTTAGTTGTAAAATCTTAGCCACTGTTGTTCCATATTTTTTTCTGGGGGAAGTTCTGGCAACAACAGCTGCCACTGTTTGAATGTAATGTTGATTTTTACAATAAAATACTGTTATGTATCACACAGTTGTATTCTGTTTTTCATTAACGACTGTAATTAGGTTTAAGGTATATCATTTGTATTTGGAATTGTTTACCATAAATGGTTTTAAATTGTCACCTTATTTTATACAGTAAAATACAGGCAACCACAGTGGCTTGTATTTTACCGTGAACCCAGTTTACAGTGTTTTACCATGAACCCTGTTTACAGTATTTTACTGTGAACCCGCCTTAAGGTATTTTACCGTGGACCCGGTTTACGGTATTTTACTATGAACCCACTTAACGGTATTTTGCTGTGAACCCTGTTTACGGTAAAATACCGGCAGCTGTGGTTGCCGGTATTTTACCGTGAACCTGTTTATGGTAAAATACTGGCAGCTGTGGTTGCCGATACTTTACCTTTTTTTTTTACAGTGTACATAAACATCAGACCTTGATGATAATTCACTGCAAAAACTGTGTTTCATTTAACGGTGCACCCTGGTGACAAGCTGATTTGCCATGAAAGAGGAAGTGCTTAAAGAGGGGCTTGGAAAGCTCGAAAAGTCATGTAATTGGGCACACACCTCTGCCATGATGAAAGCTTTCAGGTTTGAATGCTCTGATCACTGAGTATTGTAAAATGGTTCCACAGAGCCACCGAGAAATTTTCAAAAAAAAAAAAAATCCATGTAGCTCCGGTTCATCTGTGTATCAGAAATTTTGCAGGCTCATGTAACATTCTGAATGTGCAAAAAAAAAAAGTCTGTTGGAGCCATACCTGAAACCCAAGTGGAAGTCAGCTCTTTTGAATTTAAGGTGTGATTTTTGCAGCATTTTTTGCCATTTTCAGTCCTCAAATTTAGATAAACCTGTCCAAGTGTGTTTAACCCATTTTGACCAAAATCACTGAACATCATCTAGACAAGTGGGCCATCAAAAGTTTTCGAAGGTTTTGTAGAATATTAAACTGTGTTGTCATAGCAATGCTCTGATTCTGGGTCTCTTTTCAGTGGGGTGTTTATCTCCATTTTCAAGGCTTACACTTCAACTAACTCCTCCTACGAATATTATCAGATCAACGACATATTTGGTGACTTAAACCTAAAGAACATGACCATATTAGCTTTTGATGATATTAGCTCTGATTTTGGGCCTCTTTTCAGTGGGGGATTTATCTCCATTTTCAAGGCTTACACTTCAACTAACTCCTCCTATGAATTTCATCAGATCAACAGCATATTTGGTGACTAAAGAAGACTAAAGAATTTGACGATATTAGATTTTGGGTTTTCATCAAAGGGCGTGTTTGTGGCGGAATGCTGAATTTCAATCATTCACAACAGGACACCAAATTGTCACATCTCAAATATACATTGTCCATTCTGTCCCAAAACTACACATGCTTATGAGTGTGAGTCTGGACACATCTGTGTACCAACATTTAGACACACCCATAACGCCACCTAGTGAGAACAGGAAATCAGCAGTCAGTATAATATTAAAAGCACTGATAGTTCTCATCCCATCCCATGAGCATGAAATTTTTATTGTTGGGTGCAGTCATTTCAGCAGCATGACATGTAAGTGGCCACTTGTCAATGCCAACGAGTAGGCATAGGATGCATTCAGTGGTCGAATTACACAACATCCAACATCCAAGTATAGACTATTTGAAAACATTCAGGTGACCCTGTGATGATCCTGACCATAGTGACTGCAAACTGCAGCACAGCTCAACTGCGCCATGGATCAATGTGTTCAAGGGTGTGTGGGCCCTATCATTGCTGCTTGCAGCTTTAATTAGGGCCCGTGCACAACCTGTGTGAAGGCACTATTGTAATTGCTTTGGACATTTAGGGAAATAAATTGCTTTTTTGATGGCCTAAACATGCTCAAAAACTCATGAAATTTTGTACACATCAGGTCTGGTGAAAATTTTTGGACTTTAATGGTTTCAGGAATGGCCCTTTCAAAATGGCTCTACAGCGCCACCTTTAGTTCAATTCCCACTGCTGTGTTTCACGTACATGTATGAAATTTGGTACACATATGTAACATGTCCAGACAAACAAAAAAGGCCACAGGGTCCAATGCCCTAAACCCAACAGGAAGTCCGCCATTTTAGCGATTTCCCATACTTTCTCTCCCCTCATACTTTCTCTAATAACTCATAGGTTTTGGATGTTATCAACTTCATATTTGTTTTGTTCTATCTACACACCAGGGGGAATCTACATTTCAAAAGTGGTGAGTTTTCACCAGAGGGCGTGGCTGTGACACCACAGTGAATTTCGGTCATTCGCCAGGAAATTTGATTGCCTCTCATTCAAACCTACATTATCCAGTCTGGATCAAACTTCTTCAGTAGGATGACAGTCTGCCCCTGAACCCATACATATGATAATATTTACTGACAGTCGAAGCGCCACCTAGTGGGTACAGGAAATGTCATGTTTGACACTTTGAGGTACAGCTCCAAGGTGGTTGAGCAGAACCATCTCAAATTTCCCCTGGAAAGCCTTAAGGAGTTGGCCTTACATTGTTTTTGCCAAAGGGCATGACCCTGGCAGGATGGCAAAGTTTGCCATGAAGAAAAAAATGGCAGTAAGGAAAAAATGGCAGTGATAAGCCTCCCGTCCTGAACACAATGAAATGCATAAAGTTCCTAAATGTTAGAGCGCTACCTAGTGGGTACTGAAAATATCATGAAACACCATGTTTTTGCGTAGCCCCGGAGCTACATTATCTACATACCTGAAATTGTGCAGGCTCATGTACAGTGTATCACAAAAGTGAGTACACCCCTCACATGTCTGCAGGTATTTAAGTATATCTTTTCATGGGACAACACTGACAAAATGACACTTTGACACAATGAAAAGTAGTCTGTGTGCAGCTTATATAACAGTGTAAATTTATTCTTCCCTCAAAATAACTCATTATACAGCCATTAATGTCTAAACCAGCGGCAACAAAAGTGAGTACACCCCTAAGAGACTACACCCGTAAATGTCCAGATTGAGCACTGCTTGTCATTTCCACTCCAAAATGTCATGTGACTTGTTAGTGTTACTAGGTCTCAGGTGTTCATAGGGAGCAGGTGTGTTCAATTTTGTAGTACAGCTCTCACACTTTCTCATACTGGTCACTGAAAGTTCCAACATGGCACCTCATGGCAAAGAACTCTGAGGATCTTAAAAGACGAATTGTTGCTCTACATGAAGACTGTTATATAAGCTGCACACAGACTACTTTTTATTGTGTCAAAGTGTCATTTTGTCAGTGTTGTCCCATGAAAAGATATGCTTAAATATATGCAGACATGTGAGGGGTGTACTCACTTTTGTGATACACTGTAACATCCTAAGACATACAAAAAAGTCTTTTGGACCCATACCCGAAACCCTACAGGAAGTCAGCCATTTTCAATTGAAGGTGTCAGTTTTTGCCATTTTCAGGCCTGCTGTTTAAATCATCTCCTCCTAGGGCATTTCACCCAGTGAGACCAAAATGGCTCCAGATCATCTACACAAGTAGCCCATCAAAAGTTATTCAAGGTTTTATAGAATCTCGAATGGTGTTGCTGTAGCAACCCATCATCATCCTACGATCATTACAATTTCATTGATGGTGCAGGCATTATGTACAGCATCATGACACTTTAATTAGTGGGTGTTCGCTGACGCCAACTAGTGGACACGGGAGACGTTCAGCGGCCAAACAACACAAAGAACGAGTAGCCTGCTGGGCTGACAACATCCAGGTGAGCCTGCGACTCTCCCGTACGCGGCAACCTCTGAGCGCGGCACTGCTCAAGTGTGCCACGGGTCAACACGCGCCATGTGCGAGGGCCCAATCGTTGCCGCTTGCGGCTTTAATTAAAATTAGGCTTTTAAAAGTTGTGAGGTTTTATTTTTCTTTTTAGCATAGAGTGCAAAAAAATGGATGTTCCCACCATGAAATTGGGTTTGTGTATTCCATTTTATTTCCTTGACATGAGCACTTTGAATGTTACCACCTTAGCTTTCTGAATGTTTGTAAAAACCGAGGACAGGGGTGTATGCTAATTCCAGTGTGTTTTCATTCCAATATCCCAAATTTGACTCGCTAAGTATATGTCTTCACCTCTGCCTGCACAAATTTTGCCTACAAATTATGTCTCGTCACAGATATAATACTACATCCTCATATAAATTTGCACAGCAGTTGCTATACAGTAATTACTTCTAGCAACTTCCTTTAATCTCCAGTCAGAAGGTATAAATAGAGTCTTTCCATGTCAATTCGTCAAATGCCCCTGGCTTCTAATATTCTTGATGGAAATTATGCAAAATCACAGATCCTCATGTAACTAACTAACTAACTAAATAACTCTCACTAAACTGAGAAGTGTTAACACAGGTTAGCACAGAATAATGAATGCTTGACATCCCTAACAGCAAAGTTGGAAATCTGTAAAAACCACAGTTTTATGCGTGGGGGTCTGATATTTGATTTCCAGCTTGTCATACGTAAGGCACATGACATCCTTTAAAACAGTCCAATCAGGTGAATGGTTTCACCCATATCAAAGTGCAAATATGAAAAGAAAACACATTTTCATCCACGTAGCAATACATATAGTATAGGCAGTTGTGTATGTGTTGAGCTAAGTCAATTCAATTCAATTCAATTCAATTTTATTTATATAGTGCCAAATCACAACAGTCACCTCAAGGCACTTTGTATTGTAGGTGCAGGAAAAACTCCCTTTTAACAGGAAGAAACCTCCAGAAGAACCAGGCTCAGGGAGGGGCAATCATCTGCCGCAACCAGTTAAGGCAGGAGGGGAGGGAGACAGGACAAAAGACATGCTGTAATATTGAGCTAATATTAATGTTAGCCTGTTATTTTCAGAGAAAGGTAAAATGAACATCAAGTGTTGGATGTAGTTATTCCACGAGTACATCTACAGTATATTCAAAATATACAAGAAATTAGTAAGCTTATACTCACTTCAGAGGATGAGTCACATGTGACTGTGTTTTTTCTCCTGTCTGCAGCTGCACTCTGATTGTCCAATATATGGGGCAGCTGTTTTAATGAATATACACTGCTCAAAAAAATAAAGGGAACACTCAAATAACACATCCTAGATCTGAATGAATGAAATATTCTCATTAAATACTTTGTTTTGTACAAAGTTGAATGTGCTGACAACAAAATCACCCAAAAATCATTAATGGAAATTAAATTTATTAACCAATGGAGGCCTGGATTTGGAGTCACACACAAAATTAAAGTGGAAAAACACACTACAGGCTGATCCAACTTTGATGTAATGTCCTTAAAACAAGTCAAAATGAGGCTCAGTATTGTGTGTGGCCTCCACGTGTGGCCTCCACCTGTATGACCTCCCTACAACACCTGGGCATGCTCCTGATGAGGTGGCAGATGGTCTCCTGAGGGATCTCCTCCCAGACCAGGACTAAAGCATCCGCCAACTCCTGGACAGTCTGTGGTGCAACGTGACCTTGGTGGATGGAGCGAGACATGATGTCCCAGATGTGCTCAATTGGATTCAGGTCTGGGGAACGGGCGGGCCAGTCCATAGCTTCAATGCCTTCATCTTGCAGGAACTGCTGACACACTCCAGCCACATGAGGTCTAGCATTGTCCTGCATTAGGAGAAACCCAGGGCCAACCGCACCAGCATATGGTCTCACAAGGGGTCTGAGGATCTCATCTCGGTACCTAATGGCAGTCATGCTACCTCTGGCGAGCACAAGAAGGGCTGTGCGGCCCTCCAAAGAAATGCCACCCCACACCATTACTGACCCACTGCCAAACCGGTCATGCTGAAGGATGTTGCAGGCAGCAGATCGCTCTCCACGGCGTCTCCAGACTCTGTCACATCTGTCACATGTGCTCAGTGTGAACCTGCTTTCATCTGTGAAGAGCACAGGGCGCCAGTGGCAAATTTGCCAATCTTGGTGTTCTCTGGCAAATGCCAAGCGTCCTGCACGGTGTTGGGCTGTGAGCACAACCCCCATCTGTGGACGTCGGGCTCTCATACCATCCTCATGGATTCGGTTTCTAACTGTTTGTGCAGACACATGCACATTTGTGGTCTGCTGGAGGTCATTTTGCAGGGCTCTGGCAGTGCTCCTCCTGTTCCTCCTTGCACAAAGGCTGCTGGGTTGTTGCCCCTCCTACGGCCTCCTCCACGTCTTCTGGTGTACTGGCCTGTCTCCTGGTAGCGCCTCCAGCCTCTGGACACTACACTGACAGACACAGCAAACCTTCTTGCCACAGCTCGCATTGATGTGCCATCCTGGATGAGCTGCACTACCTGAGCCACTTGTGTGGGTTGTAGTGTCCGTCTCATGCTACCACGAGTGTGAAAGCACCACCAACATTCAAAAGTGACCAAAACATCATCCAGAAAGCATAGGTACTGAGCAGTGGTCTGTGGTCCCCACCTGTAGAATCACTCCTTTATTGAGTGTGTCTTGCTAATTTCCAATAATTTCCACCTGTTGTCTATTCCATTTGCACAACAGCATGTGAAATTGATTGGCAATCAGTGTTGCTTCCTAAGTGGCCAGTTTGATTTCACAGAAGTTTGATTTACTTGGAGTTATATTGTGTTGTTTAAGTGTTCCCTTTATTTTTTTGAGCAGTGTATAATCTTTCATGGGCTACTGTATGGGATCTATAGTTGGTAAATGTATGTGTTCTATTTGAGGAGTTGTGAGCTGTTCTGTTTATTTAGAGGGAAAAAATATTTGGGTTTTAATTTACAAAACACAGAAACCCACAGGAAGCCAAGATGTCCCAGTTTTCCACTTCATATATGGATCTGTGTGAAGCTGACAGCATGAAGAGTCTCAAAACCCCACATGCACATTTAACGTAATCTGTGCATGTAAGACAATTGTCGAAATATTTAACAATCTATAAGTGGGTGAAAAGAATGTATCAAATAATTTTACCGTGTGTGTCCAGGAAGGATTTTCAAAAGAAAAATGTGTGAAGTTGAACTTTAGGAACACTTTATAATATGGCCCATGCCCCAAAAAGTAGTACAATGTAATTTGAAAGAATCTTGTTTTATTTTTCCTGCTAAATAACCAGGAAATTACACAGTATATAAAATTACTTACACAGTACTTAAATTTACTTACAGTATAACTATTTCTTTGTTTTTTGTATAAACTAAACTTGTTATTCCCTTATTCTACCTACCTTTAAGTGTTTGTAGGTAAATATAATTACATTGTAATTTAACTAAAATACCTCAAAATTACACTTAATTACAGGGTAATTAAGCTATTAGTCACGAGCCACATTATAATTGTGTATAATCATAAAGTATAGTTCAGCACAGTGGCACGGTGGTTAGTACTGCTGCCTCACAATTAGAATAACATCTAGAAGGCCTGGGTTCCCACAGTCCAAAGACATTCAGTTAGTGGGGTTAGGTTAATTGGCCACTCTAAATTGCCCATAGGTGTGAGTGTGGATGGTTGTCTGTCTCTCTGTGCTGGCCCTGCGACAGGCTGGTAACCTGTAGAGTGTGTACCCTGCTTCTCGGCCTATGACAGCTGGGATAGGCTCCAGCCACCCATGACGCTGAACAGGATAAGTGGAAGAGAATGGATGAATGGAAGTATAGCTCCCTGTTAAAATGTTTGCCATTATTTTTTCAGGTTTTGAGATACATGTTTGTGAACTGTTTTTACATGTATTCAAGTTTCTCTGTATTTGGATTTGGATTGGAGCAAGTATTTGTGAGTTCTCAAAACTTGACATAAATCATCATGCACATTTGTGAATCTTAGTTTAGGGTATCATCTCATACATATTTTCCAACCTTTTGAGACTAATTTCAGTCTATAGAAATCCATCCAATTGTTTTGGAGACATCAAGCATTAAACATTCTATGTGAACTTGAACTACACTTCTGAGAGCCCATATTCATAGAGCCATCGTGCCAGATATTTACATAAATAATTTGAAGGGCTGAGCTCACAGATCTTTCTAACTAATGGAGTTTCAAATGTGTCCTAAAACAATGCCATATTAATTTCCCAAAACATTTCTACTTTCATCCTGTACAAGATTTTGTTTTTTCATAATTCCTATTAAGAAGTGTATCCCTCTTAGTTGATTATTGAGGCAATTCTGAGATAGTCAGCTGGTCATCATTTGATGAACTGACATGAAATGACCCAGGCAATATGTAATATTTCAGATTCTACTTATTGCCAGTTATATTAAATCAACATGCCTTAAGAACTAATCAGATGAACTGCATCAGTGCAGCAGCAAAGCACAAAGCCGGGGTAATGAAAGATTCACTTGGATTAAGTTTAAATATTTTAATATGTCCAATTTTCCAAGAAGTAGACCTGAACAGTCTACTATCTATCTGATGTGTGGAAAGTTGAAGAAAGCAGTGTGCTATCCAGAATAAATAAGTCTGACTGCACTCACCAGCTCCTGCAGGTGCCATAGTGTCACTCTGTTTAAAACATCAGAAACACGTTCAGCTGGAAGAAAGAAAAGAAGAGAATTAACTATTTAACAGGTGAGCATGGAATTTGTTAATAAGTTTTTAGATATAACCTTTGTTGGATAAAGTAAATGCTATCTAAATAGGACTACAATAAACAGAGTCCAGTCCAGCTGAATTGTCCAGAATAAACCAAAACAAAAAGAAACCTCTCTTTGAAAGCCTCCAATCCACGGGTTTCTGTAAGAGCAAACGTAGGCTGCCATGACAGACTGCTACTTCCGCTGTACGGTTTTATATTTCCGGTTACCCAAAGTCAGAGCCAGAGTTACTTTGTGCTGTAACGGGCGGCTTTATTAGTTGGAACATGAGCTCGGGTTCAACTTGTGCTGTTGTCAGTTGTCACAACATCAGTCTGTACATTTTTTCAAGTTATTTTACTCTGTAAATTTGTTCTTTTCCCACAAAATTATACTACCCAGTTGCATATGCTATTACTGTATTTTTTCCTTGTTTTAAGTTTTCCTTTAATGTACAGCCTCTTATTTTTTTTACATTATTTTATTTATAGTGTGACACTACAGCATACAGCCTACACAAAGCTTAAACAATGCCTGCCTTCATGTAAACACGTAGCAGTTAGCAAGATGACAGCTGCGTGTCTCCCCGATCACAGCTTTCGGCCAGTCCAGTGTTTCTGTTTCAGTGATCTGAACACTCTGATATCCAGATAATTGATATACCTTCCACAGAATAGCTGCAGCATCACTACATGATTTCCCTAATTGGGTGATACAGGAACAGCTGACTGTCTCCACCGCTCCACTTTCCCTTAGCCTGGCCAATGTTCTGGCTCAGCTCTACAGCTGCTTTAAGGAAAATAACGTTGCCTTGTTTGTTCAGCATTACTTTATTGATTTTATTGCTTTGAAGGTAATCTGGTGCTCTTATAATTACGTGATTCATCACCATCAAGACCTTCAGAAAAAACAAGGTAATTGATAATGTCGATATAGCTGACTTCGAGCCATAATTTCATGTCATCTACCCAGTCAGCGAAAGATGACGGGTGAGGCACTGTTACTGAATTGTCCTCGCTGCTTTTTAAAACATCCTTGCATTGTATCCACCTCCGATGTGGTACCATTTACACCAGGTAAAAGAAACTCTAGTGTCAAAATGTTTAAATGAACAGCAAGTGTGTAAGCCCACAACCGTAAACAACTGTTAAAACAGAAGGAAAATACCGACTCTCGCTATGAATTAGAGGTAATGGCATAAAGTCAGGAATACTGTGGATGACATGTTCTCAGATACAGCAGAAAAAGAAGCCTCTGTTTCTTCTCCTTTTCTCACTTTACAACAGTGGTTCTCAAATCCAGGCCTCGAGAGCCAGTGTCCTGCAGGTTTTAGATGTGTCTCTGCTTCAACACACCTGAGTCAAATATAGAAGTCATTAGCAGGACTCTGGAGAACTTGACTGCATACTGAGGAGGTAATTCAGCCATTTGATTCAGGTGTGTTGGATCAGGGACACATCTAAAACCTGATGGACACTGGGCCACGAGGCCTGGATTTGAGAACCACTGCTTTACAAAGGCAATGAGTTCAACTCAATTCTCTTTTCCTCTAAATATTAAAAACTAAGAAAACAAAACAAAACCAAAAATGAAACAAATAAAACAAACAAAAGACAAAGATATGAATGGTAAAGTATTCCAGCGACAGCTGAATTATGAGATTAAGTCTCATCAATTTTTAATGAAAAAATGCATTATTCTCTGTGAGTGCTCTTCCTCCTTTTCTTCTAAAAATGTAAATTTGTAATGGTGGATATTCTGTTAAAATTAATGTTATCAGATAGATAGATAGATAGATAGATAGATAGATAGATAGATAGATAGATAGATAGATAGATAGATAGATAGATAGATAGATAGATACTTCCTGTTTAAAGAGTTTTTCTTTGCAAGTGTAACTAAGTCCTTGCTCATATTGCTGGGGTTTTCTCCATTACTGTATAGTCTCCATGTTACAATATACAGCACCTTGAAGCCACTGTTGTTGTTAATTAGTGAAGGATAAATAAATTGATGTCAGGGTCCTGGGCCAGTGGCCCAGTGTTTTGCGTTTCTTTTGTATAGCTCTGTTTTGTTTTTCCTGGGTTGTGCCTTTTAGTGTTTCTTTTAGATAGTTTTCTCAGTTTGTTGTTTAGATGTTCTGTTTAGTTTCCCTTCCAGTTGTTTCTTTGTGAATGGCTGATCCCCTTTGTCAAGTTTCCTGTGTTAGGTCTGCATGTGTTTTGTTCACTTTCTGTTTTTATTTTGGTAGTCTTGTGCTCCATGTGTTTTGTGTTGTGTTTTATTTCCTGTTATTAGTCTCATTCATTTCACCTGTTGTTCCTAGTTGTTTCCCCACCCCTCCTTTCCTCTGTGTATTTAAGTCTCAGTCTCGTCATTATGTCTGTGTTTGACATTTCCTGCTGTGCCTCTAGTGTTTTCGGGTTTTCTAGTTTTTGGATTTCAAGTTTCGAGTTTTCGTTGTATAGCTGGCTGCTGTTCAGCCTATTTCAGTTAAGACTTTGATAATAAATCTTCAGTATCAATCCTGGTCCCGTCTGTGTACTGCTCTGAGGTCCCCCCTGCTCAGTTAGCCGCATCAGCCGTGACAATTGAATTGAAAATATTTTTCAGTTTTTCTGCAAAAACTTGAATTATTGTTCCCTTATTCTAGGGGATAACAATCTATTGGTAAGTGTTTTGTAGGTTACTAAAATTACAATTTATGTGGCAGTTAGGGTGAGGGAAGTACATGTAAACTTTGTATAAATAGTTATTCATTCATGATTATACATGATCATTTTGAAACTTTTCCTATTTAAAAAGAAGAAGATAAATATATGTGTGCTAGAAAAAGAGATTAATGGGTTAGTGAGGTAAGATGAGTATACAGTTCAATTCAATTTTATTTATATAGCGCCAAACATAAATGTAAAATGGCAGCATGGCCACAGACACTCATCTCCCCTGTTTGTTTGATTTGTTTTACTTGGATGGGTGTTCTGGAACTCCTTTTCTTACATGTCTGACATGTGATTCTGATTCAAATCACAACAGTCACCTCAAGGTGCTTTGGTAAAGACCCTACAATAATTACAGAGAAAACCCAACAGTCAAAATGACCCACTATGAGCAAGCATTTGGTGACAGTGGGAAGGAAAAACTCCCTTTTAATAGGAAGAAACCTCCAGCAGAACCAGGCTCAGGGAGGGGCAGTCATCTGCCAAGACTGGCTGGGGCTGAGGGGAGAGAGACAGGACAAAAGACACACTGTGGAAGAGAGCCAGAGATTAATAATAACTAAGTAAAGATAAGTAAAAATAAGTGAATGAAAAGAAACACTCATCATGTGAACCTTCCAGCAGCCTAGGCCTATTAGAGCAAAACTAAGATGGTACAGGGTCACCTAATTCAGCCCTAAGTATAAGCTTTATGAAAAAAGGAAAGCTTTAAGTCTGCTCTTAAAAATAGAGAGGATGCCTGTCTGTTTTTAAGAGCAGACTCCCAAACCCAAATTGGAAGCAGGTTCAACAGAAGAGGGGCCTGAAAGCTGAATATGGGAGAAATATGCTCTCTCTTTCTAGTCCCTGTCAGTACTCTAGCTGCAGTGTTATGGATCAGCTGAAGGCTTTTCAGGGAGCTTTTAGGACAGCCTGATAATAACAAATTACAATAGTCCAGCCTAGAAGTAATAAATGCATGAATTAGCTTTTCAGCATGACTCTGAAACAGGATGTTTTTAATTTTAGAAATATTGCACAAATGCAGACAAGCGGTCCTACATATTTGTTAATATGTGCATTGAAGGACATATCCTGCTCAAAAATGACTCCAAGATTTCTCACAGTGTTACTGGAGGTCAAAGTAATGCCATCCAGAGTAAGTATCTGGTTTGACACCATGTTTCTAAGATTTGTGGGGCTGAATAGAAGAATTTCAGTTTTATCTGAATTTAGAAGCAGGAAATTAGAGGTCATCCAGGCTTTAATGTCTTTAATTAACTGGCCGCTCCAAAATCACCAAAAATGCCTGAAAAAGCATACCCAAATTAAATCAGCTGCTGTTCCTGAACTCTTTGGAGTACATGCAAAAGCTTGGTCTCTTTGTGAAGAAGAAAAGTTATATTTTTCATTTTTGCAGTCAAAAATGCTGTAACTGTAATGACTATGTAGCTATTAAGTTTGGAACACAGAAAAATTAAACAATTTTTGCCTCGCCTAGATGTTTCCTGTTTGTTTTCATGTAACTACACACTGAGTGTAGAAGAGAAATTGGTTTATGATTGTGAACAAGCTAAGAACAGTGCTAGCAGCTATGATTCACTTGTAAGTTAACAGTTAAGATGCTGATTGTTTTGTATTGTTTGCTTGCAGTTTTCACCAGAATGTCAATGAGGAATATGATGTTTCAGTAAATGTTCAAGCTTATTGGAAATCTGCCTCTTCGCTGGAGCTGGTTTAACTAGGTGTTTAGTCCATGTTTCAACACACTGCACAAGAACACTACAGTGAAAAGGCATCACTTGATATTCCAAAGTGATCAAGATGGCAAGCAACAAGTCTGCTGCATCGAGTGCTGGAAGCAGCAAAACATCAGCATCAGCAGCAAGCGTGGCCCGCGCCCGAGCTAAAGCAGAAGTGGCTAAGGTGAGAGCATCTTATGCTAGTCAAGAAGCTAAGTTGAAGTTGGAGAAGGCTGCTACATCCACCTAACAGCAATGTACCAAACTCACCATCACCAAAAATACCTGATGCAGCTAAAGCTGAGACAAAGTCTGAAATCAAGGTAGCCTCCACAACCAGGCCCATAGATCCTCAGCCATGTACACCTCAATACAATCCACCAACCGGAATACCAACTCCAGTGGAACTTCTGGCACAGTATCTGGCACGACGTGACCTTGTCAGCTCAGTACTGTACCAATTTGATGATAAACCTGAAAATTACCGTGCATGGTACTCCTCATTCGTCAATGCAACTAGAGAAGTTAACCTCACTGCAACCCAAGAATTAGACCTCATGACAAGATGGTTAGGGAAGGAGTCTGGTGAACAAGTTAGACGTATACGCTCAGTAAATGTAGGTAACCCAAGTCTACCTTTGCAGAGAGCATGGGAAAAACTTCGCGAATGCTATGCTGCCCCAGAAATCATTGAAAGGTCACTGTTTCAGCGGTTGGATGGGTTCCCAAGGATTTCAGCTAAGGACAACACTAAATTACGTGAACTAGGGGATTTGCTTATGGAGATACAAGGGGCAAAAGAAGACAGTTATCTCACTGGCCTGTCTTATTTGGACACCGCACGTGGTATTGGACCAATTGTTGATAAGCTTCCATTTGCTTTCCAGGAGAAGTGGATGTCTTCGGGGTCATGGTACAAAGAAGAAAACTGTGGTCACTTCCCTCCTTTTGAGTATTTTTGTAACTTTGTGTGTTATGAAGCAAAGAAGCGAAACGATCCAAGTTTCATGCATCAAGGCAGCTCCACGACAGCAACTAAACCAGAAAGATTCACCACCAAAGCCATTTCAGTGCACAAAACAGATGTTTTTACTACTACAAATGACCCTAGCAAGAACTGTCCCTTACACAAAAGGCCACATCCACTCAGAAAGTGTAGGTCCTTCAGAAAGAAATCTCTGGATGAAAGAAAAGCCTTCCTTAAAGAACAGGGCATCTGTTTCAAATGCTGTTCCTCAATGTCCCACATGGTTAAAGATTGCAGGTCATTTGTGAAGTGCCTTGAATGTGACAGTAGCGGTCATGATACAGCTATGCATCCTGAGCCAGCACCTCAAACAGTCAAGGGTTCTTCACCATCAGAAGAGAATGGCGGGGAGGAAGAAGGTCAGTCTAACATTGCTACTGTTAGCACAAGCTGCACGGAAGTCTGTGGTCTAGGGCAGTGGAGTCGCTCATGTGCTAAGATTTGTCTTACAAGAATCTATCCCGAAAATGCCAGGGAATCAGCCATTAAAACGTATGTAATGCCAGAGCAATCGCTCTTTAGCCAGACCAGAGTTTTTCGAGCAGTTCAATTTGGAGAGTGATCCCATCTCATACAATCTGAGAACTTGTTCTGGTATTGTAGAACAAACTGGCAAGAAGGCCGAGGGATTCATGGTTGAATGGCTGGCAAAGTCGTCATTGCTCTACCACCTCTCATTGAATGCCACGAGATCCTAAGCAATCGAATGGAGATTCCAACACCAGATGCAGTTCTGCACCAACCGCATCTATGTCATCTTGCCAAGCACATCCCAGAGGTGGACCCAGAGGCAGAAATACTCCTGTTACTGGGCAGGGATGTCCTTAGAGCACACACGGTTAGGCAGCAGATCAATGGACCACACAACGCCCCCTATGCCCAACGTCTTGATCTGGGGTGGGTGGTAATAGGAGAGGTATGCCTGGGGAAGGTGCATAAACCAACTATCAATGTATTCAAAACCCATGTACTGGAAGAAAACCGGCACTCAATTTTTCAGCCCTGCACAAGCTTCATGCGCATTGAAGAGGCGTTAACAGTCCCAGCAAAGCAGCTGAGAGGACCCTAGGATGGATGGTATTCAGTCACACCAACCTTGACAACAAACCTGCTCCATCAGTGGAAGATACTGTCTTTTTAAAGATAATGAATGTGAATGTTCACAAAGATGACACCAACCATTGGGTTGCACCATTACCATTCAAAGAACCATGCCAGCGGTTCCCAGACAATAAAAAACAGGCATGCAACCGCTTCAGATCCCTGCAAAGAACCTTAAAGAGAAAACCTGAGATGCAGGAACAATATAGTTTGTTCATGGAGAAGCTCCTTGGTAACGGGCATGCTGAGGTAGCACCACCACTGAGGGAGGATGAGGAATGCTGGTACCTGCCAACATTTGGGGTCTATCACCCACAAAAACCCAATCAGATTAGAGTCGTTTTTGATTCCAGTGCTCAGTACTCTGGTGTGTCCCTCAACGATGTTCTTCTCACTGGTCCTGATCTAAACAACTCCCTGTTAGGGGTTCTTCTACGCTTATGTAAGGAGAGAGTTGCAGTCCTTGCAGACATCCAGCAGATGTTTTATTGTTTCCAGGTGCAAGATAACCATCGCAACTTCCTACGGTTTTTGTGGCACAAAGGTAATGATATCACCTGTCGAATGAAGTGGGTTGAGGTTGAGATCTTGGTTATTCGATGGCCTATGCTTGGTACTATGTGGACATTCATGATTCCGAATTACGAGATTGTTAAAAGTTGATTTATGAAAGTAACAAATAATCTGTATGATTTCTACTTAAAGTTGATAAGTGTGTGTGGAACACAGAAATGATTCAAGCATAGCATGTTAAGGAAGTTGTGCAATCTTGGAGATCACCGAGCAGGGGAAATGAGGAACTGAAACCTGTTGCCTAGAAATAAGTAGGAACAGAGGGGAAAAACAAGTTAAAAATAGTCTTAACTGGAAAGTACCAAACAAGCCATGTATTACGAGAAATGAAGTAATCGTCAAAGCCAAATACCATAATTGGTAATCAAGCAGTGGAGTGATAATTTGTCATGATGATGTTTTAAAACTAGGATGTGTCCTAGGCTTAACCTATAAAAGGTGATGCACAGAAGCATCGAGAGAGAATCTAGGGTGCCCTTCCCAACAACAGGACAAGTCTACAGAGTGGACCCAGCCAATCCAGATGTGGACATTAATTGACTTCAAACGTCTTGGTGAAAATTCTCCCTGCATTGTCCGATGAAGATTGGAAGTACCTAAGCTGTTGGAATTCAAAATAGGATATCCGAAGAACAGTAAGGATTATAACAGAACGGCAGTCAACTGAAAGAGGTCAACATCTCTCTTTTTGGACTTCTCCTTTTTTCCCCCAACTTCACTGAGGCAGTAACGGACTGGACTTTGGGTGTGGTCGCTTTGGCCAAGCGACTCACTTGAATGCAGTCTTTTTTCCAAAAGGATTTATGGACAGAATTGGACAAGTTCAAGCCCCTTCTTCTTCAACCTAGCTCATAAGTATATACTCTGTTTAAGAAATGCGATTGATTTATGTTAATTTTGAGATCTGATATTTAGAAGTGATTACTGCATGTTGAGAATTGATTAAGGATTGATTCAGAGCTAAATGCAATCTGCTTGAGCTGAAAACCTGCATAATAAAATTTGACTCTAAAAAGTCAGTATAATTCGTTGAGAATTATTTCCCTTTCAACGGTACACTTAATGTTCATGCAACAGTAAAACAATAGACAAGTTAAGCTATAACATCAGGTTCTGTTTTGGACACACTAGTCTCCAGTAATCCACTTCAACCTTACTTGTGTCCCTTGGGCTCACTGTCCGAGACGATAAAAGAATCTGGTCGGTAACAAGCGCACTGATCAAAGGGGCTGGCTGCTATAACTAATTGGGCTGTATTTTGGGGTCGGCTGTGTGAGCCTTCCTGACTGACCGCATCAGAATACGGAGGAAGCGGGGCAGATGTTAGGATTATTAGCAGTTAGAGCCAGACGAGCAGCCCCGCCACAGCTTAAGTAGTATCACTGAGCTCGGAAGTGGGTAATACCCTGCTGGCCCAAGTGATCAGGACCCTATGAAACGGAGTAGCTGTCACAGAGGTATAATACCTGTGGGATCTAACACACCAAAGAAGCCATTGACTACCGCATGAAAGTCCATGTGTTTGGAAATGGGCCATCACCTGCTGTAGCCACCTATTGCCTGAGAAGAGCAATCAGAGAAAATGCACACATGTACGACAGTGACCCTGTCACATTTGTGGAAAGACACTTCTACGTCGATGATGGGTTAATGTCTGTACCCACTGAAGCAGAAGCAATCAGCCTACTCCAATGCACGCAGGCTTCACTCGCGGAATCAAATATTCGCTTGCACAAGTTTGTGTCCAACTATCAAGCAGGCATGTATGCTTTCGTACCTGAAGACTGTGCTCCGGTATTTAAGGACCTAGATCTGAGTGGAGAGACTCTATTCACACAACGGAGCTTAGGCTTGCTTTGGGAGATCACAACCGACACATTCACCTTTTCAGTGTCCAAAACAAGCAAACCATTTACTCGCCGGGGAGTCCTTTCAACTGTTAATAGTGTTTTCGATCCCCTAGGTCTGCTTGCACCTATCATGATCCAGGGAAGAGCCCTCCACAGAGAACATACCTTGCAACAGGTGGACTGGGATACCCCACTCCCAGAGGACAAAAGACACAGATGGGAAGCTTGGAGAGATTCACTCCAAGGACTAAAGCAACTTCATGTTCCACGCTCATATACAGCACCCTCACTCACCGAAGCAGTGTGCGGGCAACTGTGTGTGTTCTCAGATGCGTCAACCAAGGCTATTGGTGTTGTGGTGTATCTGAGAGCAATTCAAGAAAATGGGCTGTCAGAGGTTGGCTTCGTCATGGGCAAGGCTGAACTGGTATCACTTCCAGAGCCAATTGTTCCAAGACTGGAACTGTGTGCTGTTGTGTTGTCTGTGGAGATGGCAGATCTAATTCAAGATGAGTTGGACCTACAGCTGGATCCCACAGAGTTTTATACAGACAGCAAGGTGGTTCTTGGCTATATTCATAATGAGACAAAACGATTTTATACCTATGTCCACAATCGTGTTCAACGGATTCGTCAGTCCTCAAAGCCTGAACAGTGGCATTATGTATGTACTGAGGAAAACCCTGCAGATCATGCATCAAGGGCCTTGCCAGCATCCCACTTGGTGCAAACCTCTTGGCTCACTGGACCAGCTTTCCTGCATCGACCATCTGCAGAGAGAACTCAAGCATGTGAGACCTTTGAGCTAGTTGAACCTGAGAAAGATTCAGAAATCCGACCTCAAGTGCAGATCTCTGCTACTTATCTGTACAGTAATCACCAGTAATCGCTTCCAATGATTCTCCACCTTCACTTCCTTAGTAAGAGGAATTGCATTCCTTGTGCATATTGCAAGAGCCTACCAACACTCAAACCAAAGTAACCAGTGCAAAGGATGGCATAGATGTGAGTTGCCCCAAACTGTGAAGGAAACAGCTCAAGCAAGAGATGTTATCTTTAAAGCTACACAAAAAGCAGCAATTGCAGAGGAACTGTCAGCCCTCCAAACCAACAAGACAGTATCCAAAAACAGCCCTTTGCAGAAACTCAATCCCATCTTGGCAAATGGCCTCATTTGTGTTGGTGGGAGATTGAAGTATTCAGATCTGACAGCGGCGGAAAAGCAGCCTATAGTTTTGCCTAAAGACAGCCACATCTCCCTACTGCTTACATGCTATTACCATGAGCAGGTGAAACATCAGGGGCGTCACCTGACAGAAGGTGCAATCAGGGCAGCTGGACTGTGGATCATAGGAGGCAAGAAATTTATCAATTCAGTAATCCACAGATGTGTGACATGCAAGACGCTGCGTGGGAAGCCAGGAGAACAATGCATGGCAGACTTGCCTCAAGAACGGCTAAAAATCTGCCCTCCTTTTAGGTACGTGGGGGTTGACGTATTTGGACCCTGGTCAGTTTCAACCAGACGCACCAGAGGAGGACAGATAGAGAGTAAGCGGTGGGCCATTCTGTTCAGCTGTCTGAGCTCAAGAGCCATCCATATTGAGATAATAGAGTCTTTGGATACATCGAGCTGCATAAATGCCCTCCGAAGATTATTTGCTCTCAGAGGCCCAGTGAAGCAACTCAGATCCAATTGCAGCACCAATTTCCGAGGTGCATGCAAGGAGCTGGGAATGGACAAGAAGGTGCAGAGATACCTTTGTGATCAAGGATGCAGTTGGGAATTTAACCCACCACATGCCTCGCACCATGGAGGGTCTTGGGAGTGCATGGTTGGTGTTGCCAGAAGAATCCTTGACTCAATGTTTCTTCAGCAAAAGGTCCGCCTTACCCACGAGGTACTTTGCACACTAATGGCAGAGGTCATGGCCATTATGAATGCACAACCACTTGTACCTGTGTCTGCAGACCCTGAAAAACCTTTCATTCTCTCACCTGCAATGCTTATTACACAGAAGTCAGGAGTTCCACCTCCACCCGGAGACTTCTCAGAGAAGCATTTGCATACCAGACAGTGGAGACAGGTTCAGGTGCTTGCAAACCAGTTCTGGACACGTTGGAGACAGGAATACCTACCTTCATTGCAACCCAGGCGAAAATGGACAGTACCTTGGAGGAATCTTCAAGTTGGAGATTTAGTTTTGCTTAGAGACAAGCAAGCGGCTCGTAACTGCTGGCCCATGGCCAGGGTCACGGCTACTTTTCCTGGAAAGGATGAACATGTGAGAAAGGTTGAGGTGAAGACAATGAATCAAGATGGCATTAAGACCTCCCTTCGCTCAATCTCAGAAGTTGTTCTACTTCTACCTAAGGACTAATTTTTGTATTATCAGAACTGTTTGTGACCTCACAGAGGTCAGGCGGGGAGTGTGCTGCCCTTTGAGTTAATTGTTTTAAGTTTTAATGAATGTAATAATTCTGTTATTTAAATATTCTGTTTGGAAGTATAAATCGATCACTTATTTTTTACTTTAATGGAAATGATTTTAGTTGTATGTTATATGATGTCACTTCCTGTTTATGCACTACGTCACTTCCTGTTTTAAGAAAAAGCATGGCAGCCATGTTCGCCATGTGCCGAGCACAATCTGCTGCCATCCGGGTTGATGCATCATAGAAGCAATGCCATAAGTTAGTGCATTTTACATCGGATATGTTAGTAAATATGTGAAAATAAGTATTTCATAGAGAAATTGGTTTATGATTGTGAACAAGCTAAGAACAGTGCTAGCAGCTATGATTCACTTGTAAGTTAACAGTTAAGATGCTGATTGTTTTGTATTGTTTGCTTGCAGTTTTCACCAGAATGTCAATGAGGAATATGATGTTTCAGTAAATGTTCAAGCTTATTGTAAATCTGCTTCTTCATTGAAGTTGGTTTAACTAGGTGTTTAGTCCGTGTTTCAACACACTGCACAAGAACACTACAATAATAATATAAATAAAATATAAGAACATCATACCAGTAAGTATAGTAATTTAGGTGATAAGTGGAATAAACACCACAACGGAGGAAAAAGTTGATTTTTGGAAACTGGTAAGTATGCAATTGGAGAAGCTGTTGACAGCTGCATCAGGGAAAAATGTTCCTAAGGATAAAGAACAAGTAAAAAATAAAAAAAGATAAGAAGATTAGTGGAGGACGTCATGAAAAAACACAAAGTGACTGCAGACATGAAGGTTCCACTAAAAAACACTCTGGAAGCTGAATATATTGCAGTGCTTGAGGAAATTAATGGATGCAAGAGGTAAAAGGAGGATTTGTGGCCAGAAGTAAGGCAAAGAAACAAAGACAAATCCTGGAGAAACAATTGGCAATCCTGTTTGATGCCTGGACTTGTAAGTGTTCTGATGATGTTAACAGAGAAAACTCTGAAAAAGGCAATAGGGGAGGACAGGGAACAGGTGAGTTTGGAATAGAACCCCCTCCCTATGAGAAGAAACCACAACTTGTGCCATTTGTGCCACCATCTTGACAGGGCAAAAGAAGCTGGTGAAAAAGGTGAAAAGGAGCTGAAGGATTTAAAAGCACAACTCCTTAAACTGCAACTAGGTGAGGCTAGGAAGGAAGTTAATGATGTTAAAAAGGAAAATAAACAAGCCAAACAGATGGTTGCTCAGCTGGGAGCTGCCCCTCAGGTGCAGGATACTCCTGATTTAAACCCTATCCCTCCTTGGATAGATCCCCGACCCCCGTATCCAGGGGCTTGGAATCAAAATCAGCTAGGAGTGTACAGATGGATGAGGATGATGGGTGGTGGTGGACGTGGCGGCAGGGGACGTGGAGCCTTTCAAGCTTGGGGAGGCTGTTACACTTGTGGTCAGCAAGGACACTGGTCCAGAGAATGCCCTAATGCTTTGCAACCACCCCGACCACCAATGAGGGGAAGAGGCAATGTGAGACAAGGCTATGTCACACCTCAAAGAGGTTAGCATCAAGCCCCAAATGCAAGAATGGCCCCATCTAGTGGGCCAGGAGGCCAATACCCATTGGTAGACCCAGAAAACTGACATTCTGGCTCCTGGGAACAGCAATAATGACACACCCCACAGAGAAGCCCGTGCAATAGGGAAAAGGCGGACCCTATGTTGCACGTAATGTTGGCACAGTCTCATCTGCCATTTTTGGTTGATACTGGAGCAACCTATTCCACCATCAAGGAAGCTCCACAACAAACGGACATTTACAAAAACACAGTGGAAGTGGTGGGATTCTCTGGGGTACCACAAAAACTGCCATTAAGGAAGCCATTGACTCTACAGCTGGCTAACCAAACTCTGAAACATAAGTTCCTGATGTCTCCACAAGTGCTGGTAAATCTATTAGGCCCTGACTTGCTCATTAAGGTGGGAGCGACCATTTTGCGCAGTGCTGATGGACTGAAAATCTCCTTCCCTAATGGACAAACTTTGACATGCAGCTCCCCGGAGGCCATTAATTCAGGACAGTGGCTAGTTCAACCCCTGCCCACCATTACTTCACCTGTTGACATCTACTGGGGTCAACTAGAACCAGAGACACCTGATAAACCAGGACTGTTGACTCAGTACCTAAAGTGGAAGCCCTGGATGACACTGTTGCGTCCGTACAACACCCTCACCGATCCCCCTCATGTAACTCTGTATTATGATAGAAATGAGGATGAATGTTATACTGAACACTTTGGTATAGAATTGGAAGGCCACATGTGGCAGATAGTTACTCAAAATCTTTATGTTGCACCAGAGGGTGCTGCCACTGTAGCGAACCTTATGCAAACACAAATGGAGTGGTATGAAATGTTCACAGAATCCACGTCTCCTTGGCATTGCATCCAGGCCACCAAGCTAAAGACTTGCACCCCATGATTAAACGTTCGATGTCAATTATTGATTGGACACGATTCAGATTCAAGGAGTAATTTACTCCTCTAAATTTGATACATATTGCATACAGGTGCATGCCGAAAATACTGTTTTGCTGGAACATGTGTTGCTCTCACGAGACCATGGCCGTGAGCTTTCAGATCATGAATGCACAGAGAAACTCCTGGCTACATTGCCTAGTACTCTGTGGTCCCAGGGCCCAACAGATGTGGGCCTTTGTGTTGAATGCCCACCCATAACTTTTGAGGTGACTTCAGATGTTCCTATTTGGCAACCCCAATATCCACATAAACCTGATGCTCAAGAGGGAATAGAAGATACTATTACAGGCCTATTAGAGGCTGGTGTTCTGGAACCTTCCCAATCTGCCTGGAACACTCCCATTCTTCCTGTAGAGAAACTAGGAACTGGCAAGTATTGTATGGTACATGACCTCAGGAAAATTAATTCCATAACTGCCACTCCAACAGTAGCTGTTCCGAATCCCTACACTCACTCCTGAGCACAAGTGTTTCACGTGCATTGATTTGGCAAATGCTTTCTTTTGTCTTCCATTGGAAGAGAAGGTCAGATATAGCTTCTCTTTTTCCTACAACGGGCAGCAGCTTAGATATTCCTGGTTGCCCCAAGGTTTTGTACTTTCTCCTGGGATCTTTAATCAAGTCTTGAGAGACTCCTTTTCAGGATGTCCCCTACCTGAGAACAGTGTCCTGATACAATACATGGACGACCTTCTCTTGGCTTGCCACATGGCTGTAGACTGCTTGGAAGCTACCCACTCTGTGCTGGCTCACTTGGAAAAGAAGGGTTTCAAGGTTAGCAAAAACAAACTTCAGGTTACCAGGAAGCAGGTTTCTTTCCTAGGCCGTATAATTTCTGCCAAGGGTTCTGGACTATCAGCTTCACACAGAAGTACTATTCCTAACCATCCCAAACCCTTAACTGTAAAGGACATGCTTTCCTTCCTAGGCCTAACGGGGTTCAGTAGACATTACATCCTAAATTACTCTTTAATTACTCAGCCACTGCGAGCACTAGTCAATGCACAGTGCATGCGTAATCTCACTGCTTGCCGTAACTGGAATGAAGCTGCAGACCGTTCTTTTAAAACATTGAGGTGAGATCTGGCCCAAGCAGCTGACCTGGCTATACCTGACTACTCCAAGCCATTTTTCTTGGATGTTTCTGAAACAAATGGGGTGGTAAATGGGGTTTTGTTTCAGAAAAAAGAGGGAGAGAGACAAGTACTCCTGTACTGCAGGGTAATAATGGACAACATGGAAAAAAGGCATCCAGAATGCACCCAGCATGCAGCAGGAGTAGCAAAAATCATTGAAAAAACAGCACACTTAGTTATGGGAGATCCACTGGAGGTGTTAACTAACCACAGTGTGGTAGCTTATGTGAATTCACAGCTCTTCACAATGACATCACTAAGACAGAGACACCTGTGCAAAATTTTGGAAGCCCCCAATATAACATACACCCACGAAGGAATTAACATGGCAGATCATATGCAGGCGGGAGAGCCACACTGCTGCCAGAACAAAGTTATCTTGGATAGCAAAGTTGGGCCAGATTTGGAAGCAAAACTGATCCCAGGATCAGAGTTTCTATTTGCAGATGGGTGTTGTTTTAAAAATGAGAAAGGGGAACTACAAGCAGGCTATGCAGTGGTTAAATGGACATGGGAAAAATTTGAGGTGGTAAAAGAAGAAAAAATGAGAGAGAGACCATCTGCCCAAAGAGCAGAAGTACTGGAGCATTGACAAACCACTATATGCCTGCTTTATTTAACAATCTGATTGATGTAGGAACAAATGAATTTTTAAACCTGTTAAGTCTGCAAGCAGGGATTCTAAACCGTTTGAGAGATGGTAACAGCTCGTATTGGGAGTTGAGGATGTGAGCAGGGTCTGACAGCACCCTCCGAGCAAGTCTAAGAAAGGATTCTTCATAGATGGACTGCAAGGAGGAGTAATCAGTCCTTCCTATCACCTTCATTGCAGTTCATACCGTGCGAAGTTTAGATTTTACTTGCACGGAGAGATTACCATACCATGCTGACATTCCAAACCTGATAATACTTTCCAATACAGCCTGATAGAATAGAAACATAAGCTTCTGGTTGACCCCAACGACTCTTAGTCTACGTAAAAAATACAATCTTTGCTGCAGGCTAGAGCACAACATATTAACATGAGTTTCCCACTTGAGCAGATTGTCTAGGTGAACACCCAGATATCTGTAAGAACAGACCTGTTCTATTTTGTGGTCGTGGATAAAAAGCGGGAGATTATCACTTAAACACTTGGGGTCAATCAGCATCTCTTTTGTTTTCCTCGCATTAATAATAAGGTGGTGGTTAAAAAACAGACTGAACCACATCAAGATATGATGAGGGGTCCTTATCCTTATCTACCAAGGGAGGGTTAGCATAAATTTAACAAAGGTCTCCCTCTTTTTACCTGGCTTGATCACCATGGTAACTTACATTAAACACATAACCTTGTCTGGAGCAGTTTATATTGACAGGATTGGTTTAAAATGGGAAGCACCATGTTTTCTCTGATTCTTTTACTTACAGTATGCTTTACGCGTAATATAGTTTCTTTGTTGAAGCTGTGTTTTTTCTCCTACTCCCCAATCTCTTCCCTTTTTTTTCTTTTGCTTTCTGTTCCCTTTTTCACCTTCTTTTTCTTTTCTTTCTCTTTATCATTTCTTTCCTTTCGCTAATCTACCTCTCCTCGCCTGTCAGCTCTGTCATAGTAAAACTATATTATACTAACGTTAATAGTTAGAGAAAGAAAGACCAAAAAGAATGAGACTAAGAGTAGTGAATGTAGAGCTCCTCTTGGCAAAGCAAACGTGTTTGTCAAAATTTTAGCTGCCAGAAAAAACCGGTTTAAAAAAAAACAAAAAAACTGGGCTTTCTGCTTCAGGCTCTGTGCATGCTCATAAAAAATTTAGATATGAGTGCCAATTTAGATATGAGTGCCATGTATTGCATCCAGAGACGTTAGAGACAGTAATAAAATCATCATCATTAAATATATATATATATATATATATATATATATATATATATATATATATATATATATATATATATATATATATATATATATTAAAAAAAAACATTTGAAAAGTCAAATCCATCACTTGTAAATAAGACATTAGATCAGTGCTGCTGAAGATTGTTGAACTGCTGATTATCCACAGAGTGAAATAAACCTTTTAATTTGAGTGAATTATTTTATGGCTGAGTACACTCTCAGTGCTGCTGTTTATTTCTAAGGTGGCAGCTGCAAATTAGAGCTGTGAAATCTTAAACTGGATCCATTTAAACATGAAAGCTTCCTGTCCCACAGCCTGATAAAGGAGACATGAAATCACTTAAGTATGGTGAAATTAATTTCTTTGAAGAGGTATTCTTGTTGCACGTACTGTGTTGTAATTTCAGCAGTGTACAAGACACTCGGCAGCAGTAAAATCAAGTATAGCACTGATACATTTTTCTGAATCACCAAATTAATACACGCACATTTCCATGACAATGGGACACAGTTTGTGTGGCTGTAATTTTCCAGCTATGCTTCATCACTAATGTTAGTAAGGTACTGCTTAATAAATCTACGTATATTGCACTTAAAACATAATGTAAATAAAAGAGTATGTGAAAACGTGATTTTAGAAAATTTCAAACAATTTTGATTGATGACTGTCTACTTTGACTTTAAACACACCGAGAAATCTAAAACTACTAGCTTAAGCCTAGAATGATGTTTGCAGCTCAGCTGGTGAAATTACTGTGATAAAAACAGCCTGTGAAACTGATCTGATCATTGTCTGTGAAATTAAAACTGCTACACAATTCTGATAAGGTTACATTTCTTTGTTGCATTTTTTCACTCACCTGGTGAAACTCCTGCTGTGATGCAGTCGAGTGAAAATGAAAGTTTGCAAGTGGGAAAAGCACAACAAAAAAGCATCAAAACAGGTCAAACCTGTCTGAAGGCATTCTGTTCTCATACAAGACCCAAAGGCAGAAGAACACTGCATGTGAAATGTTTCCTTAAAAATATTTTTTTAAGTGCTTGACTCTGTTTCAATCCCATTGCTGTATACTAAGTACAGGCAAATGTGTATGTCCTTACTGTTGAATGTACTGATTCTCTGCATTTGAAAAGTTAGGAAAGCATACTCAGCTGATTGTTTTTCTTTCTAATTTGTCTTATTTCATAGCAATGGTAGCATTACATGTACAGCTTATGAATCTCAGTCTGTGATTCTTTGGCCTTACTAGCACTTCTATTTGCTGATGATTCATTACTGATGCCTTTTTCCCCTCCCCTGTCCCTTGCGGGTCTCTGTGAATAAGAGTTGAACAAACAAAGTACTTCACTGAAAATGCCCCCCGCCCCAGTTACACAATCATACCCAGTTAATGCCATGTTTCCCGGCATGTTTTCAGTGATGAGAGTGTGAAACTGAAGTTTCGATACATGCTTCGAACCCTGGGCTTACAACACTGTAGAGTCACTGCTTTGAAACTTGCTTCAGGGTGAAAAAAAATCATGTGATATATGACGTCCGAAGCAGCAACTGCTTCATTCCCAAAATGAATCACCGGACTGGTTCAGCTGATTCTCTGGCACTGCCTCATCTCATCAAAAAAGTCCAGGTGGAAATTTCCTTGTTACTAAATATTCCACAATCAACTGTTAATGGTATTATAACAAAGTGGAAACGATTAGAAACAATAGCAACTTAGCCATGAAGTGTTAGGCTATGTAAAATGACAGAGCGGGGGTCAAATGATGCTGAGGTGCAGAGTGCACAGAAGTTGCCAACTTTCTGCTGAGTCAATCACTACAGACCTCTGAACTTCTTTTGGCCTTCAGGCTCATTAGCTCAGGAACAGTACGTAGAAGAATGGTCAAAAACACTCCTAAACCTCGTGGAAAGCCTTCCTAGAAGAGTTGAAGCTGTTGCAGATGTAAAGGGTTGACCAACATCATATTGACCCTTTAACAGTGGGCGACTGCCGCTGATACATACATACTTTTGAAGTTCACAGGTACGCTGGCGGGCATTCTTACATACAGGGCTTGAACAATTAAATTAAATTAAATTTTATTTATATAGCGCAAAATCACAAAAAACAGTCACCTCAAGGCACTTTATATTGTAAAGTAAAAACCCTACAGTAATTACAGAGAAAATCCAACAGTCAAAACGACCCCATATTAGCAAGCATTTGGTTATAGAAGGAAAAACTCCCTTTTAACAGGAAGAAACCACCTGGCAGAACCAGGCTCAGGGAGGGGCAGTCATCTGCCACGACTGGTTGGGGCTGAGAGGAGAGAGACAAAAAAAAAGACACACTGTAGAAGAGAGCCAGAGATTGATGACAACTAAATAAGGTGAATGAAAAGAAACACTCAGCGCCTCATAGGAACCCCCCCAGCAGCCTAGGCTTATTGCGGCATAACTAAGAGGTGGTTCAGGGTCACCCAATCCAGCACTAAGTATAAGCTTGATCAAAAAGGAAAGTTTTAAGCCTAATCTTAAAAATAGAGAGGGTGTCTGTCTGCCGAATCCAAGCTGGGTGTCATGGTCCTGGGCCGTCTGCCCAGTGTTTTGTGTTTAATTTTATTCTCCCGCTGGGAGTGTGGTCGGCCCCCTGCCTCGTCTCCTCATCGCCGCCGCCGCTGGTGCCGCAGTCGGCCCCCTGCCTTGTCTCCTCGTCGGCCACCCAACTGTTTTGGACTCTGCTTTTTGGCCCCTTGGCCTGGGCGGCCCCCCCGAACTGTTGAACCGTTTCCCCTTTGCCATTTGCTATTTTTTGTTTGCCCCTTGGCTCCTGGACTGTTCCTTATTTTGACCCCTTATTTTGGACTTGGAGCCTTCCAGCCTTGTGCCGTCGCTTTTTGTTTCATTGCTTTTGTTTCTCGTTCCCGTGTTTTATTCCTGTTTTTGGACTGTTCTGGCCCCTGTGCTTCCTTGTCCTTGTGTTTTGTTTCCGTTTTTTTGGACTGTTGCCCCAGCCTTGTGCCCCTGCTTTTGTTTTGTTCTAGCCCTGTGATTTTTGTTTTTGCTCCCTGCCTGGTTTTGTTTTTGTTTCGTTTACACATTACCTAATGTGTATTTAAGCCCTCAGTTTTCCTCTGTTCTTTGTTACGTTGTCATCTATGTCTCAGCTGTGTGTGTCTTTGTTCCCTGTACCCCTTAGTTTTAGTTCTGGCCACAGACCAGCCCAGTTTATTTGTGTATACAGTCACTCATTTTTCAATAAAGTCCTTTAAGTTCATTTTTCTCCTTTTTCCGAGTCCTGCTTTAGGGGTCTGCCCTTCCTACCTGCCACAGCAACCATGATGCTGGGAGCTGGTTCCACACCTGAGTCAAATATAGAAGTCATTAGCAGGACTCTGGAGAACTTGACTGCATACTGAGGAGGTAATTCAGCCATTTGATTCAGGTGTGTTGGATCAGGGACACATCTAAAACCTGCAGGACAGGGGCTCTCGAGGCCTGGAGTTGAGGATCCCTGAACTAACGTCTAACTGGGATTTCAGTGCTTGTAGAAACATAAATGTCTGCAGATGAATTTGCTTCTCTGATCGCTTTGCAGTGACTGAATGAAATGAATCGGAGTGTCAGACAGGTGGTTCAGGTGCAGCAGGTGGGGAGGAGTCAGAGAGACACTCAGAGTTTGTTGGATAAAACCTGCCAGTGAGCAGGTTAGGTTCAGAGTCTGTTACCTTGGTAACTGACTCAGAGTTGCAGTTAGCTCTCTTTCTGGAACTGAAAATTTAAGCTTCTCTCATTTTAGGGTTAACAAACCCAGAGTTATTAGCAAAACCTGCTTCCTGGAAATAGGCCCCAGTGCAGCATCCAACAGTGTTGACCATAATAATTTATCACAGAGATTACAGAATGCCATAGGTATTAAAGGTACTGAGCTGTAGTGGTTTGAATCACCCGTTTCTAATGTTATCAGTCCATTAAATGCACGTCATCAACAGTTATCAGACCCATAGTTAAGGGCCAGGAGGGGCCGTCTCCACCTCCTAGCCGGTCAAAAAGGTTGTTATCATCGTTCTAATTGAAGAACACTGTTCCGGTGTGACGTGGACTGGAGTGGATGTCTGGAGTGGATCTGGATTCATCGTAGTCCCTCCCAGCAGCCAGCTACCATTCTAATTCAGCCGATTTGAATGTTATCAATCCTTACTGTAAATGCACTTTATTAACAGTTATCAGTCCCATAAGTGTAGTTCAGACTGGCCCTCCTGCACCTGCTAGCTATCTCGGTAGGCCGTTATCACTAATTAGAGCGGAATCCAGATCCACTCCAGTCCACGTTACACCGGAACAGTGATCCTCAATTAAAACGATGATAACAGACTTTTTGACCTGCTCGGAGGTGGAGCCGGCCCCTCCTGGCCCTTAACTATGGATCTGATAATTGTTGATAACGTGCATTTAATGGACTGATAACATTCGAATTGGCTGTTTGAATCATATCTTTCAAATAGACTCCAGTTTCTGCATGGAAATGGGGATTTTTCTTCACACACTAAGGTTAATTGTGGAGTTCCACAGGGTTCTGTGCTAGGACCAATTTTATTTACATTATACATGCTTCCCTTAGGCAGTATTATTAGAAAGCATAGCATACACTTTCATTGCTATGCAGATGATACCCAGCTTTGTCTATCAATGAAGGCAATATGTTTTTTATCCTGTCTCCCTCAGCCACAACCGGTCGTAGCAGATGACTGCCCATTTATTGAGCACGCATCCGACAGAGGTTTCTTCTGATTAAAAGGGAGTTTTCCTTCCCACTGTCACCAAGTTCTTGCTCATTGGGGATCGTTTGATTGATGGGGTTTTCTTTGTATTGCTGTAGGCTATTTATCTTACAATATAAAGTGCCTAAAGTGACTGTTGTGATTTGGTGCAATAGAAAACTGAATTTAAATTGAATTTTAGTAGAATTTTAGTGGGGGCAGCCCACTCTATAGGCTGCCTCACTGGGGCCCATCTGTTTGACTTATTTTAAAGGTGTGAATGTGAATATTTAAACTTGTAGATAATAAATGTAAACACAAATATGCAAATAATTAGCTGAGCAAATACTGAAAATAGGTTTTTATTGTAAACAGATTTGTTTCCTTCTGAAACCTTACATAACAATGAAGCAAAAATATTTAAATTCTGAGTTATGTTGATATAACAATTATTTTATTTCCCCATAAAGACCCACTAAATAATCTGACAAGCAGTTTGAATGAAATTCATGCATACTGCATATTTTAAAGGCATTTTTTCTGCAAACAAAATTCCTGAATTCAACACTTCAAAGTGAAAGCATGTAAATCATAAAGGCAAACACAATGTTAACTCTGTTCAGGCATTAGATCAAACAAAAGTTAATTCTGGTGAAGCCTAAATCTTATGACCTTCTATACTGTAAAATCTGCATCACGTATCATAGTGTACTGTAACAAATCTAACATAATTTCTCTAAAATGGAACATTTAGTAATATAACTAACATTTCAGTTTAATGAAGCAGTAATTAGAATATTTTAGTACAACTGAGGAAAAAATTGTGAATGCATGTTATGCTGATTTTTTTTTTTGTCAATGATATTTGAACATTGAATCATAAGCTAGGTTTTTATTAGATATACATCTAATTTCAAAGACAGGTCTGTGTTTCTGTTCTGAATTTTTCCACTTTAAGAACCTGCATTCAGATTTAAGGAGTGAAAAGAGGGGAAAAAATACCCCTCTGAGATATATAAAAACACAGTGACAAAGCAACAAGTATCAGACGCTGTCTTCCTGTTACCACAAACCTCAACATAACAAGCATTGGCTCTCCATCCAGTCATAATGGAGGAGAGCTATAACTTTTAGAAAGTGACAAAAAGGCTGAAACACTGGTATGAAATAGTATTCTTCAATCAGACAAGCATGTGAGGGCTGTGATCCTGTTCAGATATACATGAGCATTTATTCATACACACTGGTTCATTATGAATTGCTATTTATGAACTGTAACACTTGTATTAGTGAGTTGCTGACACTGCACTCTAACAAGCCTAAAAATCATCCATCCTTACATGTGTCTCTCTCTGATTTTATGATTTTTAAATTCATTTCACAACGAGTTTATAAAAATAACCCATGTTGTATCTTTAACTTACTAGATGTCTGTACTTCATCGTGAAATCCTGGAAGCTCTGAATGCTGAGTGTCACTTCTGTACAGTCATTGTCAGGGTGACTTGTGATGTTCTCATGTTCTTCTTTTTATTTTATGGTCACTTTGAATTTCAAATGTTGATCTAAAGCTGCAGATCAGTTCTGATGTCTTCTAGGCTGTTTTATTGTTATTCCATTTAAAGTTATCAGGCAATGATGCATTTATTTTTCTGTTTTAATTGTTTAAGTTCTTCGTCATGTTTTTTCTGAATTTTCTCCAATTCTTTCTTAAGACTTTCTTCTTTGTGACTGGAGATATTGTGCAAAAGGGAATACTCATGTTTGTGTTTCCCTTGTTCTTGCATTAATATGCTATATGTTTGCTTCAGATCCCTTATCTCCTCGTTATACCTTTCAATCAGGGATTCAAAGTCCCTGGTGTATTTCTCTTTGAATTCATTGAGCTCTTCAGCTTGATTTCTGGCCTCATCTTCATATTTCTGTTTCATTTCCTCCATTTTTTCCTTGTGGTCATTCTCTAATTCTTTTCTCTTTTTTTCCTCCTTCTCTAATCTGATGCAATTGTCTTTTATTCTTCTGTGATGTGCATCTTTTTCCTTTTCATAATCTTCTTTGAGCTTTTGAATTTTCATAACTTCCACTTCTCGTCTATATATGTTTTCTTGATATCTTTTATCCCACCATTCTCTCGTTTGCATCTCCCAGGCCTCTCTCTCTTTTCTCATTTCCTCTCTGGTGTGTTCCAGCTCTCTGATGAGCTCTTCCTTTGACTCAGATTCTATTTGCTTATCCACAGTTTCAAGTTTTTGTTTCCATTGTTGTTGTTGAATTTCTTCCTGTTCTCTCTTCTTTCTGTCTTCTTCTTCTCTCATTTCCTGTTCTTGCGCTCTCTTCTCTCGCTCCTGGTTAATGCAGTCCTCCATCTGCTTGAGCTGGTTCATACTCTGCTCTTTCTCATATTCAATTTTGGAGATTTGCTCTTCCATTTCTCTTTTTATTTTGTTCATTTCTTCCTCATGTTTCTCTTGTAGATTCTCCCTCTCCCTCTTCATCTCTTCATCTTTCTCTTTCAGCAGCCTCTCCACTTTCTTCTGTATCGCTGCCTCAGCCTCTTGGAACATCTCAGTAGTGTAGTAGCTACTACCACTCTCATTCCACATGGCTTTAATTTTGGTCAGCAGCTCTCTAACCTGTGTGCGGTTAGTTGGATCTTTGTTGTTGAAGACGTGGTATCTGCCTCCACAGTCATTAATCAGAGTTTTTATAAAATCAGCACTTTCTTCTTTTATGTAACTTTCAATGGTTCTGTCTTCAAGATCATCTCCTCTGGTGAAGGTAACAATGATGAAGTTTCCTGACTTCTTCCCAAAAATCTCTTTGATCATTTTCACAGCTTCTTTTTCCTCCTTGGTAAAGCGACCGATCTGTACCACCAGTAGGAACACGTGAGGTCCGGGAGCCAACATGCTGATACAATGCAGAAGCTCCTGTCGAATTTCATAATTGGACAGAGATGTGTCAAACAATCCGGGGGTGTCAACAACAACTACAGGACATCCCTCAATCTCTTCTGCTGCTTTCTGACATTCTCTGGTCACAGATATCTGACTGGCTTTGGATGAAAACTTCTTTTTACCCAAAATGGTGTTTGCAGTTGCACTTTTCCCACTGCCAGTTTTCCCAATCAGCGCTATCCTGATCGACTCGCTGGTTTGATTTCCATCATCATTTCCAGTCTCACTCCTGCATTTAACTTCCTGCAGTTCAGCTTTAAGTCTTGTTACCTTCTCCATTTGAGCTTTGGTAAACATGTCCTTTGTGAAGCATTTGGATCCTTCATCTTTCAGCTTTTCTACTCCATCCATCAGCTTCACAATGGTTCGCTTTTCCTTGATGTTGAGAACAACATACCTTCCTCCACAGCTCTCACAGAGCTCCTGAATGTCCTTGGTTTCATTTATAAATTTAATAACAGCTGGATCTGTAGGATTTGACTCCACAGTGAATAGAATCATGGTGAAGTCATTGACTCGAGAACTGAATGTGTTCTGGATGGTCTCTAACTCTCCTTTGTCTTCATCAGTGAGGGGAACCACAGGTATGACCAGGATGAAGGCATGGACACCCTCAGGATCACAGAGGGAGATACACCTGAGTGATTCCTCCATCACTGCCTCCTGAGGTTTTCTATACAGGGCAGGAAGCTCCAGCAGGGAAACCCAGTGTCCACACACCTCTCCCTGATGTTTAACACACTCTGATGAGACTGAATGAAGCTTAGTCTGACCTAAAATGGCCTTGGCTGCTGAAGTCTTCCCTGCTCCTCTCCTCCCACACAGAACCAGGTTCAAAGATGGTTTTACAGATTCACTCAAAGGCAGGCAGGTTTTATTGTTTTCATTCATTTCTTCATTTAGTTTTTCTCCCTTTCTCAACAATTCTTCTTTTAAATCCTTCTTTTTGTGACTAATTTCTTTGCAAAATATGTTGTATACTTTGGTTTGACTGTCCTGTTGATGTTGTATTTCTTCTTTTAATTTCATTTCTTTTTTGTCAGTTTCACCTTTCAGTTTCATATTCTCATTAATTTCTTGTTGCTGCTGGGTTTGTTTTCTATCCAGTTCTCCATTTTCTTTCTGATTTGCACTTTTGTCTAACAGATTATTATCATTGCCATGTACTTCCTCTTTCTGTTGCATTTCTTTTACATGCTGTTTCATCAGTTTTTTAGGTTCCTTATCATGTTTTGAATTTGTGTTCTTAAGGTCTCTGGGATTTTTTTCTCTTGGTAAGCTACTATGTTTAGATGTTGGTGTTGTGTTCTCTTCAATTTGTTTGATGTATTCAGGCTGTGGTCTGGTTACTGTTAGGAATTTTCCTTTCTTCTCATGCACAATGTTCTCAGTCTTCTCCATTAACTGTTTATGATCATTTTCAAACATGTTGTAGTGTCGACCTTCACAATCTCTAAGCAGTGATTTAACAGACAAACTTCTTTCGTCGTTATCTGTAATGATGACCATGGAGTGTTTAAAGACGTCTTCACCAAATAAATTCAGGATGAACTTAAGAGTTTTTCTGTTTTCCTCAGTAAAATCAGAAGGCTTCACTAGTAACAGCAGAGCATTTGGTCCAGGAGGACAGAGACTCACACAGCTGTTCATGTCTTCCATCAAACGAGACTGATCTAACATGTCTGGAGTTTTCACTATTGTTAATGGTTTTCCTCTCCATTCTCCATGAACAGCTTGCCTGCCTTGAGAAAATCTTGAAAAATCAAAACATTTTTTCTCCACAATAAAGTTACAGAGTTCCGTCTTCTTTTCTGAGCTTGCTCCAAACAGCATAATTCTAAGTTCATGTCCTGTAAAGAAACAAACAGAAAAACAGAAATTATTTTCAAAATGTCCTGTAAACAATCTGAGTGATCCTAAAAGGTTTTTCCCATTATAGAATGTATTATGGGGTCCTTAGAGGAACCACATGTATTCTGTCTCAAAGTTTTATTGGGGCCCGAGCACAACCTGTGCAAAGGCCCTGTTGTATCTGCTTATGATTGTTTAGGCAAATGAACTGCTTTTTTGAGGGCCTAAACAAGCTCAAACACTTTTTCACACGTCAGGTCTGGTGAAAATTTCTGTATTTTAATGGTTTCAGGCATAACCCATTCAAAATGGCTCTACAGCGCCACCTTTAGTTCAAGTCCCACTGCTGTGTTTCATGTACACGTATGAAATTTGGTACACATATGTAACATGTCCAGATGAACAAAAAAGACCACAGGGTCGAATGCCCTAAACCCAACAGGAAGTCTGCCATTTTGAATTAAATGGGTGATTTTTAGCGATTTCCTGCCCTCGTACTTTCTCTAATAACTCATAGGTTTTGGATGATATCAACTTCATATTTGGTTTGTCTAATCTACACATTTAAAAAAATGGTGGGTTTTCACCGGAGAAATTGGATCATTCGCCAGGAAATTTTGATTGGCTCTCATTCATACCTACATTATCCAATCAAACTTCTTCAGTAGGATGAGGGCCCGCCCCTGAACACATACTTATGACAATATTTAATTACAGTTGCAGCGCCACCTAGTGGGAACAAAAAAAGTCATGCTTTACACTTTGAGATACAGCTCCAAGGTGGTTGAGCAAAACCATCTCAAATTTCCCCTGGAAAGCCTTAAGGAGTTGGCCTTACACTGTTTTCAAAACTGTGAGTTTTCGCCAAAGGGCATGACCCTGGTGGGATGGCAACTTTCGATGTTTCACCATGAAGACAAAAATGACAGTAACTCAAAGCCACATTGATATGCATAGAGTCCCTAAACATTAGAGCGCTACCTAGTGGGACCTGGAAATATCATGAAATACCATGTTTTTTGCATAGCCCCGGAGCTACATTTTATCGACATATCTGAAATTGTGTAGGCTCATGTAACATTCCAAGATGTGCAAAAAAGTTTCCCGGACCCATACCTGAAACCCTACAGGAAATCAGCCATTTGCCATTTTCAGGCCTGCCACAAAATTGTTTGTGCACTCGTTCACACATGCTTTGCCAGATCAGCCTAAAAATGTAATCACTCATGTACAGACCCAGGCTGAACCCATAACTACAGATTCAAGGCTATAGATGCAATAGCGCCCCCTACAGAAGCAAATGAAAAATTTTATGGCAGTCCACAGAATTAGTTTGTTTGAAAGGCATGATAATTTGTTTCAGCATTCTTGACATCATTCTGATCAAAAAAGTCAATCATTTTGCACGCTGCAGCTGTGACCACACCCCAAATACTAACCCTAACCCTTATATGGAGAGCAAAAGATTTAGTTTCCCAGAAATGTATGAAAGTGGGTACAGACATTCTGTACACCATCACAATCAAAAAAGTCAATCAGACCATGCCCCATTTTGCACGCTGCAGCCGTGACTCCCTCTGGTGACCCCAGAGTCAATTTCAAAACACACTTCTCGTGTATTTAGCTTTGTGTTAAAAATAACATGCTAGAAGAATACTGAGCATATGGGAGAAGAATTTAGAAGTGTTTTCACCTTCCAGAGTGTTTTTATTTTTGGAATTAAATTTAATCTAACATAACAGCTACTCTAAATTCAAGCTACAAAAATAATTTCAAGACTAAAGGATGTGTTTACTCAGCAGTTTACAACAAAAACATTTTCAAACTACAAGTTTCTTTTCCTTAAACAGAAAATAACCACAGAAATAACAATTCAGAAACTGTGCCTACTTTTTTGGTGGATTGTGCATAATAATCAGTTGTTTTTCCTACAGCTGTTCTGAGCAACTTTTGGCACGAGTCCTGACATTATTTCAGGAAGATGAGCTTCTACACTTACCAACAGCCTGAGTAGCCTGAGTAGCCAAAGTAACCGGAGTTTCTTCTCGTGGTTCAGTGCTGGTGTGATGACAGATCACATGCTTCCCATTGTTCTTATCTAAAATGTCATTTAATCTTTTCAGTAACTCCTGAAAGGTAAGGTCTTTACGCTTTAGGGGCAAGCTTTTACACCTTTTGATCATTTGATTTAGAAATACATGGTGAATATCAGTGTCCCCTGAATCTGAACAATCTTCTTTGGCTGTTGATAATAGAACCAGTGAATAATTAAAAGATTGATCACTGAAGAGTTGAAGGACTCTGAAGAGCCTTGTTTTTTGATGCTCAGTGAAGTCTTTAGGCTGTAAAACCAGCAGAAACACATGAGGTCCAGGATCAGAGAGTCTCACACAGGTTTCTACATGTTCCTTTAGTCTGTCTTCCGAGATGTTGGGATGAAGCAAATCTGGTGTATTGATGAGAACTATTTCTTTTCTTTGAATCCGTCCACTGACTCTCATACAATGATCTGGTTCCTCCTCAGTGCTGAATTTGGACTTTCCCAGTAGGAATTTCACCACTTCACTCCTCTCAGTCCAGCTGTTCCCCAGCAGAACAACCCTCAGATCATCCACTGAAATGACAGCAAATGCAGACACTGAACAAATTACAGGACCTCAAATTACATAAGCCAGGAGACCCCCCACCCCACCTGCCATCAGCCAATCCTCCCATTCCACCGGGCTGTGAATTTTTTCTGACTACAACTCTGCATGGGAGACTAAAGGTTCCAAATGTGAGTTTGTTACATTGCAAGATTCCACAAGAGTTATACACTGCGTGGTTCTGTATTATGTACAATGTATTGTGGAACCCAAAGGTTTGAATTGTTTTTGAACTGACAACGGAACTAAATTGAATTGGCAACTGTTTAACTGTCTGATAATGGGGAGAAACTGCTGAAGGAAATAACATAATCCCCAGAAGCAGATTATATGAGCATTGCATTTGATATGTTGGGGTTTATTTTTTACTCAATGAATAAAATGACAAATGTATAAAAGTATACTCCAGGAAATTAATTAATAAGCAGTGGCTGAAGCAAATAAAAGACAATTAAATAAATACATTAGACAGAGAGCAGACAGATGGGAGACCAGTGGTTGCCAGACTAACTTCTGTAGCCTTTGGGAGATATGTTTATCTTATCCATAAAGGTTTTGCCAAAACATGAACGTCTGTGTTTAAGGAGGGCAGGGTGGGTCCGCCTTTGCCGGTCCCAAGCCCGGATGAGAAAAGAGGAGGGTTGGGCGTCGGGCTAGCAACCCATCCCTGTAAAAACCCAACCGCTACAGAAACGGCAAATGGAAGTAGAAGTTTCAGACAACGCGACGAGAATTCTGTTTCAAGCAGCATGACGGTGCTGGAAAAAAACAGCAAGTGTCCACTACCTGATGAAAGCATTATTCTCAGCCAAAAACCTCACAAGAATTGGGACATGGAGCATTTGCACATTATATCAAAGTGGAAGGATGGCTCAACTTTTGAAGGAATTCGACAATTATCGGCTTCACATCCTCGGGGTTAGTGAAGTCGGGTGGACGGAAAGTGGCCGAACTATCTGTGGAGGAAAGACGTTTTTGTATTCTTGTCATGAGGAATGACATGAACATGGCGTCGGTCTCGTTCTGAGTAAAGAAGCCATGGAAGCACTCATCAAGTGGAAGCCTATTATTGATCGTATCATCACAGCCTGTTCTGGACTCGGTCATGCCAAAACAACCGTTGTGCAGGCCTATGCGCCAACGGACAGTGCAGAGGATGCTTCAAAGGACGATTTCTACGATCAGTTACAAGATGTGGTCAATGACATCCCCAATCACGACCTAAAGATCCTTATTGGAGACTTCAATGCCCAGCTGGGCGGCGACTGATTGGGATTGGAGACCGTGATTGGAGCGTACACATCCTCTACAGGCCTTAGTGACAACGGCGAACGATTGGTGTCATTCTGCGAATACAATGGGCTGTGCATCGGTAATACGTACTTCCAGCACCAAAGGATCCATAAAAAGACCTGGAGATCACCAGATGGGCGCACATCCAACGAGATCGATTTGTATCAGCCAAAAGTGGAGGTTGGCTCTGCGCAACTTGAGGGCGGGGAATTTTTGTTGGGACTCAGAAACTGAAAGAAGTAGAGAAGTTCACCTACCTTGGCAGTGTGATCTCCCAAGATGGCAACGTGGAGGTGGACATCAAATGCCGTATTGGGAATTCGACAACAGTATTCCAGAGGATGAACAAAATCTGGTCCTCCCCGACCATCTCCTATAAGATAAAATTCCACTTGTTCAACTCAATTGTGATCCCAACCGCTATCTATGCCAGCGAGACCTGGAAGGCATCTGTTAGCATCAACACCAAGCTTGATGTCTTCCAGCAGCGTTGCCTTCGCTGAATCCTAAAGATCCACTACGTCGATCACGTTACCAACGAAGAAGTCCAACAAAGGAGTGGTGCGGCCAAACTTCACAACATCGTTGCACGCTGAAGACTTCGACTAGCCAGCCACATTCTCCGTATGGACAACGCGCGGATCCCCAAGATGGCAATACGCTGGTAGCCTCCGGGCGCCAGAAGAGCACGTGGACACCCCCGTAACACCTGGCAAAGAACACTCAACCAAGATCTAAAGGCACTGAATATGTCATGGGAAGAAGCAGAAGCCTTGGCGCAAGATCGAAAACAGTGGCGTTCATTTGCCGCCCGATATGCTACATAGCATGGGAGGATCTAAGTCTAAGTAAGGGTGTGTGTAGATCACCACTCCCTGTTGCTAAGGAGGACAAAAGTGCCAAGTCATGATTAGGAATATGTGAAGGAGTGTCATGGTCCTGGGCCGGTGGCCCAGTGTTTTGTTTCTTTTGTATAGCTCTGTTTTGTTTTTCATTGGGTTGTGCCTTTTAGTGTTTCTTATAGTTTAGTTTTCTCAGTTTGTTGCTAGGGTGTTCTGTTTAGTTTCCCTTCCTGTTGTTTCTTTGTGAATCTCTGATCCCTTTGTCAAGTTTTCTGTGTTAGGTCTGCGTGTGTTATATTGGTCACTTCCTGTCTTATTTTGGTAGTCTCATGCTCCGTGTGTGTTGTGTTCAGTTTTGCTTCCTGTATTAAGTTCATTCATTTCACCTGTTTTGCCCCGCTGTTTCCACTCACCCCTTGTTCCCTCTGTGTATTTAAGTCTCAGTGTTGTTTAGTTCTTCGTTTGGATCCTTATCAGTTTTACGTCTAGGTTGACGTCTGCTGTGTGCTTTGTTTCAAGTTTCATGTTTTGAGTTTCTTTGTGTAGCTGGCTCCTCACCAGCCCATTTGTGTATAAGTATTGTCAATAAAATCTACGCACCAAATCTGCTCTCGCCATGTCCTGCACTGAGGTCCTCCCTGCCTTGCCTGCACCAGCCATGACAGTAGGACCCAAACCCAGCATCCGCTGCCCATCCACCAGTTTTTTTTAATATATATATTTTTAGGTACTGATTGTTTTTTATAACTGTTTTTTCTTCTTCTTCTTCTTTTTTTTTTTAACAGGTGAATCAGTTTGTGAACCATTGTGTTTTTCTACTTGTGCTCTGTCCTTGTGTTATCTTTTTCCCATTTTCTCCCCTTCTTTCTTGCTTTTTTCCCTGCCTGTCCATTCTGCAATTGCCATAATACATATACACTTACGTGAACAATAAAACAAGTTAATAAATAAATAGCAAACACTAACAAGATGAGCTTATAGAGAATTTATAGAGCTCATCTTGGAAAAGTAAATATGTTTGGCACAACAGTGCATTCCAATCATAATTCTGATTGCAAAAGCTGCCAGACAGGACAGGTTTTAAAAGAAGAAGAAGTACAGGGATCAAACTAAAAAGAAAGATACTGACATTTTCATGACTGAACATTTCAAAGCTGTAAGCCTGAACAGTCTATTGTCTGTTTGTTGCATGGACAATGGGAGAAATTGTGTTAACCAGAATAATTGCAACTGAATGCACTCACCCGCTCCTGCAGCCGCCATAATGTCACTGTTTAAAACATAAGGGATACATTCAGCTGGAAGGAAGAAAAAAGATTTAACAAGTAACCAGATGAACATGGAGTTAATTAATAAGTGTTTAGACACAACTGTCATTGGACAAGCAATAAATACTTGAACACACCAAAACAAATAAACAAAAACGTCAATAGAATCACGCATAAAGAACGTTGGGTGTTTTCTCCATTGAACAATGTGAAAAAACACCCTGACTTCTTAATTAAACCATAAAGGTAAAAAAATATATATATAATAATAATAAAAGTCGCCGGTGGGTGTCTTCTATTTCCTCTTCATGTTCCGTATTTTTGCAGAACTATTCAACCTGAAGTGACAGAGAGCACCTAAAGTGGACGCGGTGGATCAGAGTGTAGTTCTGTTCCTTTATCTTTCAAACTGCAAGTGAGGAGAAAAGTAGTTCTATATCGGTAAATTTTCACTAATATAATTTAGCACACATGCAACTCACCCGATTTTATTTTTATAGAATGGGTTCTTATGAGGTCAATCCTCAGTTTTTCCGATTAATCCGCAACACCGACCAACTTGAGTTACCGGAGTCAGGCCATCTGCGCTTGAAAATAATTTGCGGTTCAACACATGGTGCCTTTAGGTGCACCTCGTAAATTAAGCTATCTATAGCTTGACAGGCATAGATAAAGTAATATAATTTAGTGCAACAATCCTAATCATGTAATGCATTCCCAAAAATTTATATCAAAACAAATATAATTTTCAACACCATATTCCACAAGATTTATGTTTGACACATCACTGAGACCATTTAGTTCACGTGATCTATACAAACTAAAGCGATACACAACGTAAGAAACACTATACAGGCATATTTACATATTTCCAATAATTCTTTAACCAGGTTGTTAAAAGCATATGGCACCATGTTCATTATTACTTATGGTTCCAACAGTTCCAGATTCTCATCTCATGTCCATTTATGCCATATCCTTACTCCAGTAGCCCACTTCTTATCAGTGTGCTCTGGTTCCTCAATACCTGATGCATACCTTGTTCAACCTGGCGATGTCGGAGCTGGCATGGCTTCAGTTATGTGTTGCTCACGTTCCAACGTAGCCCAACACTGCTTTCAAATGACTGTATGGTTGTGGTAAACCTGTGACGTTTTTAACATTTACAGTGATAATTGTCACTGATACTTATTTTGCTATTACATATTTGCATTTGTTTCAGCACGACTTTTATTTACCTCATCTGTAGAAGTCAGCGTGAAACAGTTAGTCAATTCATTAGATATAGTAACTGGAGAGGAATAACAGTTATTCTGTTAACAAAATGGGCTTCCAGGGGGTTTCTCAGGAGGCAGTCCAAATCCTCACAGATACTGAAAGTGTGCAGATTATGAATGGAGGGGTTGGTCTAGGCAGGGGGAGAAGAGGGGTGAGTAGTTTTTTTTTGAGGAAGTGACCATCCACATACAGCCAGGGGAGTGAGGGGTACATGGGAAGGCACGGCTTACATGGAGGACGGTGGGGACAATCCAGAGGGGGGAGGTTACTTGTTGTGGTGGCTACAGGGCTTTTCCAGGAGGGCAGGAAGGCTGGAGGGAAAAGAGGATTTCTGTAGCGAGTGAGAGAATAGACAATTCTGACAGATGAGATGCTAGGACGCGGGTCACCAAACTCATTTACTAAACAAGAGATGCAAATTAGCAACACAGTCAAATTTTCATTAACTCTCATGAAAACAAACTAATGTTTGTTTTTTTGTTTTACCACAAACATTAGCAGACACTGGCAAAGACAGGAGGCTAGAGGTGGTCCTTAAATGCAAGAGTAAAGGAGAAACAGGAAAAACAGGCTGCAGGTGTGCAGGTGTGCAGGTCCTTAGTGAGTCAGCCTCCAGATCTGCCCTACAGAGGAGCAGAAACCAGCCAGGCAGCCTTCTGGAACAAGGGAGAAGGAAAAAGACAGCCAACCACAACAACAACACACAGATTTATGATATAATTTTTATAAAGCAAGCTTTTATTAAAGACCATCCTTTCTTTCATATTCTTTGTTTCCTTAAAGTTAGTGCATTACACACTAACTTTAAGGAAACCCAAAAAAGCCAAAGACTCTGCTTCAGTCAGTGGAATGTCTGCAGGTGTGTTGTGTTCCACGTTAGAAGGTTTTATGTTAGATTTAACCGTGTGTCCAGTTTAACTCGCTCTGTCATTCCTCAGACTATTCTTTCTCCACCTCTTTTTGTGCTCAAATATACATTTGGTGACACATTTCTCTTTGTTCTTTTAAACTTGGAGTCACTCTTTGGACTCTGTTATGGGTCAGGACTTGGACCTGATGGGCTTTTCCTGTCAAGAAATTTAGCAAGGAGACACACGTCATGCTATGATTTTGACATTCACCGTGATTATTTGTTTCTGTAATGTTGACATCACTGTATCTTTCTTTTTGAATGATTTTATGTAGCACTGATATAGACTGAATATTTGGTAGCAGATTCTGGTACAGTACCAGTCACAAGTTTGGTCACACTTACCCATGGGAGAGTATGTCCAAACGTTTGACTGGTACTGTATATTGGGCAATAAAAAGTATTTTCTGTCAGTGCAGATATTTGTCTTTTGCATGACATAAAATTTGCACTTCCCAAAACACCCAGAAAGCTATTAAATGTTTGTCTTTTTTATTACAGATTTTGTTAAAGAAATAAAAACAAAAATACTATAAGCAAAAGGAAATTTTGCTGTCATGGTCCTTCAGTCCTCCTGCCATAATGAAACCACACAGATTTTGTTCTGTTCTGTAGCCTGTGGAGAACTGTTGCTCTATGCCAGGGATGCTCAACTCCAGGCCTCGAGAGCCAGTGTCCTGCACCTTTTAGATGTGTCTCTGCTTCAACACACCTGAGTCAAATATAGAAGTCACTAGCAGGACTCTGGAGAACTTGACTGCATACTGAGGAGGAATTCAGCCATTTGATTCAGGTGTGTTGGATCAGGGACACATCTAAAACCTGCAGGACACCGGACCTCGAGGCCTGGATTTGAGGATCCCTGCTCTATGCCAAGGTCACTGAGGCTAGAAAGCAAAACAAGGACTTCCACTGACAAGTGTAGTTCAGAATGGTGGTGTTTGAATGCATGCACAGAGTGATAGACAGCTGACTTTGGCTCTGTTATTTAATGTCCAAAAGTATTTTTAGTATGATATATTAATATATTTAAGAAAGCTTGTTTGCCACCTCTTTGTGCAAACACGTGAATGAATACTGCAGGGTTTTTAGGAACAAAATCATTTTTTTTAGCCTGTCATGTCTGGCAGTTTTTGCAAGAAGAGCTCCATAAGTTTTCTATAGACTACTCTTGTTAAGGTTTGCATTTTTATTTTTATTTTATTTATTCATGCCAGGTCTGACAGGCAGGAAGGAAGGAGTAAGAAGAAGAGTACTAGAAACAGAAAGAAGAAAGAGAAATAATAGGAGAGAGGTAGATACACATACATACATACATACATACATATTTATGGAAAATGTAAAACGTTCTCGCTACAGTGATATCATATCATGAAGGATGCACTGGTGATTTCCTCATCTCAAACAATTTATTGAAACAAAAGTTAACAACAATGGTGGGTACACCACAACAAAGAATTTCAGTAACTCTCAATAAGTCTCAATAACTCGTCATGTGCCCGTGAGCATCAATTGCAGCTTGACAACGATGTCTCGTGCTGTTCACAAGTCGACTTATTGTCTGCTGAGGCATGGCATCCCACTCTTCTTGAAGGGCAGCCCGCGGGTCATTGAGGTTCTGGGGTGCAGAGTTTCGAGCCTCTACAAGGCGACTCAGCTGATCCCACAGGTTTTCAATGGGATTCAGGTCTGGAGAAAGTGCAGGCCATTCCATTTGAGGTACACCAGTCTCCAACAGCCGTTCCCTGATGATGCGACCTCGATGAGCTGGAGCATTGTCGTCCATGAAGATGAAATCAGGCCTATGGTGTTCATGTAGGGGCACAATCAGTAGATTAATGATGTTATTCAGGTAGTATGGGCTTGTCACTGTACCATTCACAAAGTGTAGGGCAGTTCTGTACCGAGTGGACACACCTGCCCACACTGTAACACCGCCACCACCAAAAGCTCGTCTGGTGACAACAGTGGCTGATGCATAGCGCTCTCCTTGACGTCTCCAACATTGTTGGCGGCCATCATTTCTGCTCAACGTGAATCGACTTTCATCAGAGAACAGCACTGAGGCCCACTGGTCCCTCGTCCAGCGTAAATGCTCCCTGGCCCATGCAAGACGATGACGCCTGTGCCTGGTGGTGTGGTCAGGTACCCTAGCAGGTCGTCTAGTACGCAGACCACGCTGATGTAAACGGTTTCGAATGGTCTGACGTGACACTTGGGTGCCTCTCACCTCCCTTAAACGTGCCTGGAGTTGTGTGGCATTCATCATCCGGTTTCTCAGGGCATTGTTCACAATGTAGTGGTCATCAGCATGGGATGTGGCCAAAGGACATCCACTTCTACACCTTTCTGTGACTCTTCCAGTCTCTCGGTATCTCTGTTGCAATCTGCTGATGACACTCTGTGACACTCTAAGCTCAGTGGCCACTTCCGTCTGAGAACGTCCTGTTTGAAGCATCGCAATGGCGAGGTACTGTTGATCCATTGTTAGGTTTCGTCTTGGTCTCATGATGTCAACATGTGAACAGCATGCTGAGGACGACTGTTTAAACACCAGCTCTAATTGAACCAGGACATTTATTGGTCGATTCGAGGATCAAACACCTGTTGTGAATTTTGCCGTTAAGCTCCTCATTAGGGAACAGCAACTTGTGCAAAAAGTTCTGAAACATTTAACAGTTGGACATGTGCATTCAAAAGCTTAGAGAAGGTCACATTAAGTTCACCTGTAAAGGTTTGAATGCATTTTAGGCTCGTCCTGAAATTTCACCCAAAAGCCAAATATCCCTAACTTTTTGTGAGTAGTGTACACATATTCACATGCATATACATATACACACAATCTTCCTGTGATGTGTAGTAATGTGTGTGTGCCTCTGTCATGGAACGTACTCAATAATGAGGGCAAGAAGCCGCAACCACGCCCCTCAGGGTCCAGAGGCAAACAGGGAAAGACCCAGGCCATCCACAGCCCACCAGGAGTTCAGAAGACCCGAGGCAACCCAGCCCCGAACCCCTAGCCAGTCCCTACCTCAGGCAGGGTGCATGAAACTGCAGTGTGGGAAGACCCGCCACATCCTCCTCTTACTCAGCATGGTTGAGGTGATCTGTTGGGTGTATGTGAGTGTATGTAGTGGGAAGAAAATTGGAGGGACAGATGTAACATTGTAACATGTGCACTGAGCAACAGTGCTCAGTGTGTGTGTGTGTATATATATATATGTATATATATATATATGTATATATATATATGTATATATATATATATATATATATATATATATATATATATATATATATATATATATATATATATATATATATATATATATATATATATATGTATATATATATATATATATATGTATATATATATATATATATATGTATATATATATGTATATATATATATATATATATATATGTATATATATATATATATATATGTATATATATATGTATATATATATATATATATATATATATATATATATATATATATAAACTCCATTATGCTCACGTAAAACTCACCTAAACTTGGCTTGTTAGGTTATGCCATCCATGGCACAGAAATCGTGGATGGTATGGCTGAGAGAGGCAGATAGGATTTTACTCAGAAGTGTGGAAGAGAATATTTAGTTCTGTCTGTAGATGAGGTGCTTGAGGGTGTCACAGGCTGGCTCATGGCCCGTAACAAAGAGTGAGGGGAGGCAAAGGTATAGGCCAATAAATTAGTTTTACTGAAACTTAAGCAAAACAAAAAGAAAGATAAATATGAGATGTGAGTATGTCATTATGTCCAGTGTATGCAATGTATGAGTGCGTGGACATGTATGTGGAAACCTGAATGAATATTGCAACCCAAAACCAAACCAAACCAGAACAAAAGACAAACCAAGATTACCTGGAGGAGCAGAGAGGGGAGAATAGTTAGTGGAGCCCTGCTTAAATTAGTGAGCCCAGGTGGCTCCAATTACTCAAGGCCCACCTCTGCCTGCAGGAAGCACCGCCCCTGCAGGTCAGAGGAGGGGCCGTGACAAGGGTCAGACATTAGAGCAAGAAGGTGGAGGACATACCAGGAGCCTGAGCAGGGGCAAAATGAGAACACCCAAAGTCCATTATGGATAAGAAGTATGGTGTAGGCTGGATTCTGAAGTTGTGGCCTTTGATTTCACCTGCCATGTGAAGCCTTGTTCCATTCTGCTGAAGGGAGTTCTCACTTTCCAGAGGGCTTGATTCTTTTTCCCTTCATCAGAGACATCAAGATTATTTGTTACTTTGATGGACAACTTAATCTTCAAGAATCTGTCTCAACTTATTGTATTGGCTACACTGTAAAAATGTCAACTTGATTTAAGTTAAATTAACCCATTTTTTGTTTGCCTAACTTTTTATACCTGAATTAGTCGAGACAAAAAGTAAAAAAACTGTGTTCTGAAAATCTTTGAGGCTCAATGAATGAACACATAAATTAAAGCTGAGCCAGGTATTTACCTACAACCATATGTCTGGCTCACCCATTTAAGAGAACATATGAAACTAAGTTCACTGCTATTGGTAAGTAAATACTTATAAGCAGCAGTTTCATAGATATTATCAGAGTATCAGGCAGACTGAAAGAATTTTAAGATTATTTTTTTACGTAAGAAAAAAAACAGGATTTGTTAATTTAACACAGGATAGTGGGCACTGAGAGATAGAGGGTGAGATAAATAATATTTTTTTTTTTGCTTTCTGAATACTATCAGTGTTTATCATTTTTATCAAATATTTCCCCTTTGTCCCAATAGCCAGTCTCGATAGCCGGGGATCGGTCTGCCAGGGCCTCCGCCCTCGGCCACCGCCCGACACACACTGCACCCAACCCCTACGACGCCTTCTGCGGGTGGTGGGTCTACAGGAGGGCGGGCCCATGTAACCTCTTCGGGCTGCGCCCAGCCGACCACCACGGGCTCATGCCCGGCCACCAGACGTTCTTCCTCGAGCTCCCTCCCCAGGCCTGCCTTCAGGGTGGGGCCCGGGTAACCCTATCCCAGGCAGGGTAAACTGTTCCCTTGCTGTTACAGACATAGGGGTCTTCTGAACCACTCTTTGTCTGGACCCTCACCCAGGACCAGTTTGCCATGGGAGACCCTACCAGGGGGACAAGCCCCCGGACAACATAGCTCCTGGGATCACTGGGGCACACAAACCCCTCCACCACGATAAGGTGGTGGGAGGAGTTCAGTGAGGCTATGGAAAAAAGACTTTCGGATGGCATCAAAGCAATTCTGGCAAACCGTCAGGCGACTCAGGAGGGGAAAGCAGTGCTCCACTCACACGGTTTATAGTGCGGGTGGGGTGCTGCTGACTTCAACTGAGGCTATAGTCAGATGGTGGAAGGAATACTTCGAGGACCTCCTGAATCCCACTGACAGGCCTTCTGTAGTGGAAGCAGAGTCTGGGGATGAGGGAGATGACTTGACCATCACTGGAGGTGAGGTCACTGAGGCAGTTAAACAACTCCTTGGTGGCAGGGCCCCTGGGGTGGACGAGATTCGCCCTGAGTTCCTGAAGGCTCTGGATGTTGTAGGGCTGTCTTGGTCGACACGCCTCTGCAACATCGCGTGAAGATCTGGGGGAGTGCCATTGGATTGGCAGACCGGGGTGGTGGTCCCCATCTTTAGTAAGGGAGACTGGAGGGTGTGCTCCAACTTTTGGGGGATCACACTCCTCAGCATCCCTGGTAAGGTCTATGCCAGGGTGCTGGAAAGGAGGATCCATCCATTAGTCGAACCTCAGATCCAGGAGGAACAATGCGGTTTTGGTCCTGGTCGCGGAACGCTGGACCAGCTCTTTATCCTCTCAAGGATATTTGAGTGTGCATGGGAGTTTGCCCAACAAGTCTACATGTGCTTTGTGGACTTGGAGAGGGCATTCGACCATGTCCTTCGGGGTATCCTGTGGGAGGTCCTGTGGGAGTACGGGGTGTCGGGCCCGTTGTTACGGGCCATTCAGTCTCTGTACAACCACAGTGAGAGCTTGGTCCGTATAGCCGGTAATAAGTCAGATTTGTTTCCTGTGGGTGTTGGACTCCGTCACCGATTCTGTTCATAATTTTTATGGACAGAATTTCTAGGCATAGCCAGGTGGCAGAAGGCTTCTTCCTTGGTGGCCTCAGAGTCTCATCTCTGCTCTTTGCAGGTGATGCGGTCCTGTTGGCTTCATCAGGGGGTGGCCTCCAGCTCGCAGTGGAACGGTTCGCAGCCGAGTGTGAAGCGGCCGACATGAGAATCAGCACCTCTAAGTCTGAGGCCATGGTCCTCAGCCGGAAAAGGGTGGAGTGCCCTCTCCGGCTCAGGAACGAGTTCTTGCCCCAAGTGGAGGAATTCAAGTACCTCGGGGTCTTGTTCACGAGTGACGGGAGAAGGGAGCGGGAGATCGACAGACGGATCGGGCTGCTTCTGCAGTGATGCGGACGCTGCACCGGTCTGTCATGGTGAAGAGGGAGCTTAGTGTAAAAGTGAAGCTCTCGATTTACCTACCCTCACCTATGGTCATGAGCTTTTGGGTAGTGACAGAAAGAATAAGATCGCGAATACAAGCGGCAGAAATGAGCTTCCTTCGAAGGGTGGCTGACCTCTCCCTTAGAGATAGGGTGAGGAGTGCGGCCATCCAGGAGGGGCTCAGAGCAGAGCCGCTGCTCCTCCACATCGAAAGGAGCCAGTTGAGGTGGCTCAGGCATCTGATTAGGATGCCTCCTGGCCGCCTCTTGGGTGAGGTGTTCCGGGCATGTCCCACCGGGAGACCCAGGACACGCTGGAGAGATTATATCTCTCGGCTGGCCTGGAAACGCCTTGGGGTCCCTCCGGATGAGCTGGAGGAGGTGGCTGGGGAGAGGAAAGCCTGGGCTTCTCTGCTTAGGCTCCTGCCCCCACGACCCGGCCCCAGATAAGCGGAAGAGAATGGATGGATGCATGGATTTCCCCTTTGACCTTTGTACTTTGCCCGACAACAGCACTTCAACCCCACCCCTCTCTGAGCTGATCCAATCAAACTTCAGACAACAATTTAAACACAAGGTGGAAAATGAGAGGCAGCCTCATAGAAGGTAAGCGATGTCTACTTTCAGTTGGTATAATATGTCTATATTGGATGAATTTGCTTAAGGTATAGCATATAGGTGATGATGTTGTGCTCTTTAATACACCAAAGGGCCAACTGGACCCCAGAGAGAAACATTAATTTGCTCCAACAACTATAATAAGTTGCGCTAACTCTACTGTATATTTCACCTTGGAGAAAAGTTGGGCCAACTTTGACCCAAAAGAAATAAATAAAGTTACTTCTGCCAACTTAATATTTTGAACTGTGTACAGTACCAGTCAAAAGTTTGGACACGCTTTCCCATGGGTATTTGTGTCAACTAAATGCCAACGTAAAGTTCTGTTTTTGGCGTAACATTTTTTTAAAAAGTTGAGTAAACTCAAAAAAGCTGTGCAACTTGTTAATGAACTTTTGTACGTTGAATCACCAGATTTTCTTTTTTACAGTGTATAACTGGGAACCAGTAAATGTGGACCTTAGGTTCCCTGAGTCATGCAGTGAGCACAGAAACAGTGAAGAATGTTTTGGTTCCAGATTTTTTTCAGTTTTAATGAGCACCTTCTGAAATGAGCACCTCCCTGTGGTTTGTGTGCTCTGATTTTTTGTTTCCTAAAACCTGGCTGCCCATTGTCTGTTTGATGTAATCACAGGACCACCCAACTGGTGGTTGTGGCCAGCGTTGCCCTGTTTTCATGTTCCATAAATTAAAAAAAAAAAAGTTTTAGTATGGTTGAAACTAAATTGATAAGGACAGGAGACATAGAGTTTAATGCACTTTTAGCATATATATTATTAAATATAGAAATCAACAGGATAATGGAAGAAATCAAATGCTTATGTGTGTGAATTCAACTAAGAAGGTTATTTCCCCCTTTAGATATTGTAATGCCTAAACACTTCAGAGCCCTACATTAAACAATGCTTCCTATTATGGATGGTGGGTGCCATCACATTGTCCTTGCACAGGTTCCTCAAAAGCTGATGTGTCTGAGTTTTAACCTCATTAAAATTCACAAAGAACCAAAAAGCAGAACAGTTTCAGGCTACAGAGCAGAGAGGGCTCAGCAAATGATTTAATAATTGATCAACATTACACTTTGTCTTACAGAAGCCTGGTTGCAGCAGGAGGAAACATCCCTTCTCAGAGTGATGTTGAGAAGCTATAATCCACACATTTACTACTTCTAGGCTGGACTATTGTAATTCATTATCTTCAGGCTGTTGTAAAAACTGAAAAGCCTTCAGTTAATCCAAAACACCACAGTGAGAATAGTAATGGACTACTCAATTCAATTTTATTCAATTTAGTGTCACAACAAACAGTTGCCTCAAGGCATTTTACAATTGTAAGGTAAAGACCCTACAATAATTACAGAGAAATTATCAGGCCCCATCTTATCTTAAAGGCTTCATAGTCCCGTATCACCCCCAATGAAGCACTTCGCTCTCAGACTGCTGGCTTACTTGTGGTTCCTCGGATACTTAAGAGTAGAATGGGAGGCAGAGCCTTCAGCTTTCAGGCCCCTCTTCTGTGGAACCAGCTCCCAGCTTGGATTCAGGAGACAGACACCCTCTCTATTTTTAAGATTAGGCTTAAAACTTTCCTTTATGATAAAGCTTATAGTTAGGGCTGGATCAGGTGACCCTGCACCCTCACTTAGTTATGTTGCTTTAGGTTCAGACTGATAGGGGCTTCCTGTGATGCACTGAACCTTTCTTCACCACTCACCTTTTCACTCCCCATTTGTTTATGTACTACTGATGCATATCATTACATATTGTCTTCTCTCTCCCATAGTATGTGTTTTGTCCTCGTCTCTGCTTTCTGTCTTCTCTTTCCCATCACCCGCAACCGGTCACGGCAGATTGTTGCCCCTACCTGAAACTGGTTCTGCCAGATGTTTCTTCCTGCTAAAAGGAAGAGACCTTCCCAGTGTCACCAAGAGCTGCTCATAGGAGATGGTCTGATTGCTGGTTTTTACCTTACAGAGTTACATTTCACAGTTCTTAAAAGTCAAATGAACAGTATTTGAGTTTGCCATGGTTAATTATCTTCCCTCTGTATCTTCACTTTATACCCAAACACTGAGCAATCTGGAATAAAACATGGTTTGATCAGTTCTTAACATATTTCACATATTTTAGTGTTTAGTGTTCATTCTATAAAAGCTGGATAGTGGATGGGTAATGTACTTTACAATGTTGCAGGCAGTGCTGTAGCAGTAAGACTTGTGTTTGTCCTCCAAAGGAAGCAGAGGGAGTTGAATGATCTTTTGTGCAGATTTTATGATCTAGTGGAGAGCTGCTTCGTCAGCTGTTGTGTAGTATGTAGGAATGCTTTCTATTGAACAGTAGTTAAGAAAGAGACTCTCTTCACTTCCTCTCTGGGTATTTCCAATGGCTGGAGCTTTCCTTGGTGATGCCTAAAATCTGTGCTGAGCTCTTTCATCGTCTTGATGTTTAGTGTCAGATTGTTATCACACCACTCAGTCAGTATGTGCACGTCATCTCTGTAGGGAGTCTAACTGCCGTCTAAGATGATCTGTCATGTCATCTGCAAATTTAATTATAATATTTGAAAGGTAAGAAGGAGTACAGTCAGAAGTGTAGAGCGAGTAGAGGAGAGGACTCAGCACACACCCCTGTGGTGCTCCAGTGCTAAAGGTCAGGGATGGGGAGATGTTTGGGCTTAGTCTCACTGCCTGTGGTCAACCAGTGAGATCTTGTAACTACATGCACTTGTTTGCTGAGACCCAGTGTCAGCATTATTTTGATCAGGGATGATGGTGTGAAATGCAGAAGTGTAGACCACAAGAGCAAACCTGTGTAAGTCCCTGTCCATTCCCTGGTTGACTGCAGTGTTGAGGGCAGTGTTTATGGTGTCTGTTGATATGTATGCATATTGCTGTGGGTCTAAACAGGACAGAATTGTGGATGTGATATGGCCCAGAACAAGTCTTTCAAAGCACTTTGCTATAAAGGTTGTTAAGTGCAACTGGCCTGTAGTCATTCAGCGAGGTGATGTTGGTCTGCTTGGGTATTGGGATGATGGTGCCAGTTTTTAGGCATGCAGGTACAGTAGTATGTGTCAAAGAGAGGTTTAAGATGTCAGTGAAAACTTCTGGGATGTCATCCGGACCCATTAAACATAGAGATGGTGTCTGCCTCCTGAATCCAGACTGGGAGCTGGTTGATTCTAGAGAAGAGGACACAGGCCTACATTTAAGTGCTGGTAGCCCCAAGTCAGCTGAACACTGTCTATCAGTGATGGCAGTATCCGTGCACTAATTGTTTGTGTAAACACAATGGCCACCCCCACAGCTCTTACTGGAGTCCTTGCATCTGTCACTGCATGTATGGCATGGATTTACATTCATAGCTGCATCTGGGACTCCTGTGTGTAACCAGATCTCCGTGACGATCATCACACCATTATCCTGCATGGTTAAACAGAGTCTCAGTTCATCCATTTTGTTAAGAGATCTTACTTTGGAGACAAAGATACTGTGGGGGCCTGTGAGGGCTCTTCTTTATCCGAGTGAGCACACCAGCTGAACTTTTTCTTTCGCTCTCTGTGGTGCTCCTGTTGACTGCTACTGGGGAGGATGATCCACAGAGATCCTGGTGTTCTGCAGTCTCTAACACCTTCAGATAAAATAAGTTATGGATGCATGACAAGGGATTAAAAACTACATTACATATAAAAACATATTTTGAAAAAAATCATTCTATTGTGAGAAAAACTGTATAAAAATGATGTTGATTTCACACAACTATTAAATTATCCAGGACTGAACAACCTAGAAATTTTAGTTCAAGAAAAGACCATCTGTGTCTCCATGAAGATCAAAATATTTTATGAATGTGAGTCTTGATTCCATTGTGTCTCTAATTAGATTGAGACTGCAAACAATGGAGCTGTATGGGCCACATGATAGAAAAAAGCATTTGCTGTCCAAACAGAAGATTAGTGCATAACTTCAGGTGTCTAAAAAAAACATACAGGCAGGAATAATAGGAAATTAAAGAAAGTAACAGTCGCCATGTTGGTGCAAAGCAAATTCAGCTTTACATGACCTTTATATGTGTGAGCATGGTGCTGTACTAGTTTAAAGTAATTTTGCTGCCTATATTGCTTGATTCATGCATGAACTCTGCATCACATCAGAGTGCACTCAAGATAATGTGAGGTCATCTGTCTGAAAGGTGACCCTAAGCACACTGGGAAATCCACAAAGGAATGGTTCACGAAGCAGAAATGGAGGTTTGCAGACTGGCCTTTGGCTTTTGGACTGCACTGAAATATTGATTTGAAAACAAACACAAAGCAAAAGCATCCGTTCAGCGTAGAGCACAGTTCAGAAACAGCTGTTTAATCATACATGAGCTTCAGTGGGGTTATCAAAAGTTAAGTTCACATAAGATTCTGATGTTCACGTCCCAAAACATACAGTTTAGATTTATTTTAAATATAACATAAAGTTCAGAGATATTTGATATATATTAAAAAATTCTATGACTCCACATAACTCCAGTTTCTTTGTTAAACTCCACAATAGATTTGCTGTCATCAGATCGATCCCTTTTATTGATTTAGTGAGATGCTTTGATGTTTATTAAAATCACAGATTTCAAAGCAGTTCCTTTATAACAGGCACACACACACACACACACACACACACACACACACACACACACACACACACACACACACACACACACACACACACACACACAGACAAGAAAGAACACGTGAGTTTTTCTTGTTTAATGTTAACCCCTTCAATAGGAAAAAAGCCCACCAGTGCCATAATAATCACCAAAAATAAGACCGCAGTTAGCTGTGAAAGAGGAATCAAAACAATAGTTCTTTTTGACAGGACAGATTACAACTGAGTTATCACAAAACATGAGAGACTAGTTAAAACCACATACCAACACAGTCAGATAAAGAGCCAGGCTTTTGTAAAGTGTGGCTACTTTGCACACTTTGATTCCTCCAAATCTCATAAAAAATTACAAGGTAGTCTGCAAATCATCAAACATGGAGGGTACCCAAGTTAATACAGGAAATCTGATCTGATGGCTCCTTTTAGTGCCACAGTGATGGTAGTGCAGTCATTGTCAGGAATTAAAACTCACCTCACTCTCAGTTACAATGCTGATTATATTCACCGCAGATGGAGTTATTGTTCTTATTATACAGTGTCCCGTTTATAGAGGATCTTCTTGTCAGAGTGCACAACATAATGAAATGTTAAGAACACAAGCGCAGTAGAAAGAGACCACACAGTCAGTGTCAAACAAGGTGAGAGAAGGAGGCACCCGCGCCATGTACATTCCTCTTAATTAGTGACATCAAAGAAAAGGCCAACTGCTCACCCACCACCACTTACCTCACTCAGTTCTCTGTTATTGCCATTAAAAAAAACATATACATGGCAGTCTATAGCTGCCTTGATATTCAAAATTAACCATTCGTCTTACCACAGAAAAATAGGCTGTATCACATTTCCAGCATCCCAGCATGCTCTCAAGGCAGGCCTAGTTTGATAGAGTAACAAGTGCCCTGTGGTTAGGGTCTTTGATGAGGAGTGGCTCCAACCAGCTCAGAGAAACCAAGTCAAACAGTCAAACACCTGGTTTTTAACATCAAAGACAGAAACTCACATACATTCTCAAAAGAAACAATATGCAAACCACCCTCGGTCCAAATGTAAACCGTCCTGCTGCTGAGTCTCTATCTGCAGCCTGGGCTTTGCAAGTCACAGGAGCTCACCTAAACCACCTCAGTCCCACCGTGGGTGATGAATTTGAGGCTGAATTACTGAGCTACAAGTGAAATGTTCCATGGTGCAGAGTTTTGGTCCTCTTCAGGATTGCAGCTCCATCCCTTCAAGGGTGCAGAGCTCAGGCCAATGGTGTCCCACTGGTTTTCCCTCCTCTGTCACTCTGTCACACCCCTCTTCACTCTCATTTTGAAGTGGCTCATTTTAACAAAGGGTGTCTGTGTTGAAGGAGAGCTGCACCTGCCAAACACAGCACACACACACACACACACACACACACAAAATGGTGAAAAAAAAGTGAGTCTAAAGGCCAACAAAATGACTCCCTGACTTTGCGTTAGTCCTGTGATAGACTGGTAATCTGTGTAACCCGTCTCTGTCGCCTTATTGCCGCTAGGATGGTCTAAGATCCTCCAGTTAACAATTTAGATAATAAAAATTGAGCTAATCTCATACAGTGATTATACAGCATGAACAAAGAGTAACTTAAATTTAGTAACACTGTCAGTGGTGTTAGACGGTTAGCTCTCTTTAGAAGTCATCATTGCATGGCTACCAAGCATTAATAGCATTTATTTTTCATTTTAGAAGTCTAGAGGAAACAGTGTTTATTTATCTGTTTATTTGATAAACAGATTGTTTACTCTCCAGCTGTCTGCTGGTGGAAAGCTACTCCAATCTTTACACCTATTTTGCTGCTGTTATCATTTTTTTCTTCCCTGAAGTTTGTGCTGGTGGTGATGAGGGTCACTTTTCAAGTGTTTAAGACTTCTCCTCTAGAATACCTGCCGTTCTACATTAGTATCAGTGCTTCCATGTGTTGCTGCATTTCCTCCTCTTCTCATATTGGAGAGCAGACTGGAACCTACACTGACTTGCTGCACCACCTTGGGGTACAAATTGGTACTGCATGAAAGTATTTCCCCAAGTACAACATACTGTATCTAAGTTTTTGTCACATTTTACAATCTTTTCATATTGTTTCAAAAACGAGGGGCTGTGTAGCTCTGTGCACCCCTTCCTCTACAATTCATGTTTGCAACAAAATTTCAAAAGACTAAAAATAAAAAAATCCAGCTAGGATCCGCTCACCCTCTCCTCTTCAAAGCTAATGAGTCCTTCATCATCATCACTCTCCAGCTCCTCTGGTGCTTCACTGATCAGAGCATTGAGTTCTGTGTTGGTCGGTCGAGACTTCAGCAAGTTGAAGATGCGCTGCAGGGGGGACTGTCCGCTACCCAGGGGCAACACATCCTGCTGCTCCAGGTTGTCGCTCTGCTTTTTGGCAAAGTTAACAAACACCTGGCCAAAAAAAAAAAAAAGGCTGCTTTATTTAATTCATTACTTTCCATTTTTTCTCTCTGATATCTTGCATGAAGCTGTGTCACTCACATTGTCCAGAGTAGTCTGACTGACAGAGTAATCCTCGATACCCAACACCTCCACCACCTGCTCCATCTTACTGAAGACCTGAGCCAAGGAGATGTGCTCAGATTTCAGCTGATACTGGACCTTGGTGTGGTGACGCTCCTGCAAACATAACAACATGAATCCATTTACATGAACTCAGGTCTGTAGGTCTCAGCTGTAATATTGTAAAATGTTGTAAAAAGTGTACATGCAGAAAGTTGAAGTCACTTAAAATACTGAGTGAAAACAGTCTGCTGGATCAGAAATGAAAAGAAGCAGAAACGTAGATTGTTTTCACCCAGAATTTTAAGTGACTTCAACTTTCTGCACTTTTTAAAGTGTATTTGAGCCATCTAAAAAAACTGAACTGAACTAAACTGACCCTGAGCTTTTGGTCGGTGCTGCCTCTAAAACTTTGATTCTATGTGGGGAAAATGACTGCTGTAATATACCTTCAGCACAGCCTCAGGAAAGTTTCTGTTGAAGAATCGAACCACCTCTTTGACGCTGGAGCTGCTCTTAGTCCTCACAGTGATCATGTAACCATCTCCAAACCTACAACATGTTAAGAGAAACATGACTCTGGGCATGGCTTAATGGCACGATCATAAAGTTCCCACCTCTGCTTATGAAAAAAAAGCCACACTTGACTTAAAGTTTGCCTACATTCCCTCTGAGTTCATCTTCTTGTGCACTTCTGGCCCCCAAACAGCACTGATGTTTATTCTGATTATTTGCAGACGTCAATGAAAGAGCAACAATCAGCTTCTGTGAGCCTTCGTGTTATGAAACATACAGACTGGCTTTGTTCACTTTGTCAAAATGAAATTGAAGGTGAAGCAGTCACACTGGAGGAGAGGTCTGTGGCTCATAAGCTCTCTGAACACAACTTTCACTGAACGATCTAAAACTAGCAGCAGTGCTGGAAGCGATCCAGCGCTATAAGGGAAGATGACCCTGAAGGAACACCCAAATTTAAATCCAGCATGACTTTTGATTGGTTTTTGAGGGGAGTAGAGTCCCAGAAATTTTAGCTGGCACCTCCAGTAATGATTCACATCAGTTGTTGCACATTTAATAAACAAATAAATAAAAAAAGCACACGTCATAGTTTTTGATAAGTAAACATATCGGTGACCATGCAGTCACTATTTTTTTCTTTAAATCAATACAGACTCATTATTAAGTTTTACACACAGATATTTTTTACCTGTAAACACATTTATTATAATTATTTTAAAGCAGCGGTGGACGATTCCTTCTGCCCAAACCGCTCCAGGTACAAAGCTCAGTAAAAGGTCCTCGCTGCTTCTGCAGCTTTGCTAGCAAATATTCAGACGTCTGTTCCTGCTCTGCATCAGTCAAGTTCTTATATTTCTCTGTGTTCAGTCTCATAATGATGATTCAAACTGTAATCCTTAAACACAGCAATCTGCACTCCACAAACTAAGCATGTGGCTTTACCTCTGTGAATAAATACTTAGAAATTCAAGCCTTGTTAAAAACTCTACAGAGAGAGAGAGAGATCTGCACGCATGTAATGTTTTGTGGTTTTGAATATTTTTTTGATGCATCAGTTTGCAAAGGCAGCTTTACTGTTGGTCACATTGATTAAAATGATGTTAGAATGCATCGTTAACCACCTCACCTGTTCTTCAGGTGCTGGATGCTGCCCAGGCATTTAAACCTGCCGTTCACCATAATGCCCAGTCTGGTGCACAACGCCTCACACTCCTCCATGCTGCAGAAAACACCATGTATTTAATACACTTTTGTGAAAACATGGTGTAACAGTAAGTTCTCCAGGGGAATGTGCATGTGATTACTAAGGTTTATCACCTGTGTGATGTCAGCACTACAGAGCGTCCAGTCTTGATTATGTCCAGGATTAAATTCCAGAGGAACCTGCGGGCCTTTGGATCCATCCCAGTGGTGGGCTCATCCTGGAAAAAACAAACAAACAAAAAACACACAACACCATTTTGGGTGGCTGTGGCTTAGGAGTTAGAGCAGGCCAGCTACTAATCAGAAGGTTGGTGGTTCGATTCCTGGCTGCTTGGGATAGATACTAAACTCCAAGTTGCTCTCCGATGCAACCATTGGAGTATGAATGTGTGTGAATGGTAGATAGGAAGCACTCTGAAATAGAAAACAATGCCTGTATGAATGTGTGTGTGAATGGGTGAATACAAATGTGTTGTATAAAGAGCTCTGAGTGCTTGGCTAGAGTAGAACAGCGCTGCATAAGAACGAATCCATTTACCATTTCAAACAGCTATGGATTCTGTATTTACACTAAACATTACTGGGCGGGTACTTTGATGGATTCTTTGTTCTTTCTAATATTTCTCTGACTAGTCTGGAATTTTCTTTTTGTTGTTTTTTTTAATCGTTTAACTCTAACTTGGTGAGGAAAATGTTGGGCTGACCAAACACTTGATGCTAATGGCTGTCTCCACCGGTATTCAGAGAGACAGTCACTGCAGGGATTAAGTAAAACTGTTGTTAAGCTGCAACTTTTTGTATTCATATCACACTGTTATTTAAGAATCACAAGGATCATATTGTGTTAAATGAACACATTATTGGTGTTGCACACAGAAATTAAAATATAATCCAAGCTAGGGGCAGAATTCACAGAGTAACTTATGATATAATACTAAACACAATAAATTTCCCACGTTTTTAACAAAAATATCAATGTTTGGTAAATGGACTGTTTTTGACTGAGCACTCAAAGCCACTTTTACTACAAGCCTCCTCCACCTATCTGCACATGCATTCATACACTGCTTTATTCTATGCCTTTAAGCACTTCCATCACCAACTACAGCTTACTGAAGTACAGATACTTTTAACTACTCCATTTCAATATTAAAGGCACTGTAAATATAGTTTACAACCTCCAAAAATGAACTGAAGCTATAAACAAGCAGTTTGACCCAATGAGCTCTTATGTTGCTCCAACTCTACTTGAAAAGCAGAGAAAGCATCTGTTCTGACTTCTTACCAAGAAAATGAGTGATGGGTACCCGATGAGAGCAATGGCAGTCGAGAGCTTGCGTTTGTTTCCTCCGCTGTAAGTGCCGGCTGGTTTGTCTGCATACTTGGACAACTCCAGCTTTTCCAATGCCCACTGCACCACCTACAGGGGGTAAAGAGTAATTTGAGCTTATGATAGTATTCTGCTGTTCAGACTGCGGAGGAAACACAGGTAGGGTGACCAGGTGTCCCTTTTAATGTGGGGCTACATAGAAGTTGTCCCAATATGTATCGTCTCAATATGTGTTCCCGTATCCTGCATACTGAGATAATATCGAAGATTTTGATTGGCTCTAGATTTTAAAAGTCAGTACTGTAAAGCAGTTTTCTAAACTTTGTCTTTTCCTGGATGACTGAAGGAAGCAGTAAAGATCCTTGCAGGTTAACATGTCACCATCTTTTGCCGGCCACGCTACACCTAAAGTGGATAATTACAAGTCACCACTGTGTTACAAGCCATGCAGTAACTGTGGAATTTGATGAAAAATGACACAAATATGAGGGAGGTGGATCTCTGCAAGGAAACTGTGAAAGTTGCATTTAAAGAAAATCTCTGCATTTTAAATGCCTCTCTGCATCACTAATGCATCTGACAACATCCCACAGAAACATACTTTTTGTCTCATATTTAATTTCTTGACCCTGCATACAGGTCACAATCTCAACAAACCATCAATGGACTGAGGGACAGTGAGGCTTTTATTTTACAACTCTGTCCTTGCGTAGCCTAAAACTAAGCAACTTCATCATACCCAGGATATTCTGGTGCTTTGTGAGTCGGGTGGCAGTCAGGGGCAGCGGCCCTGATCACCACTTAATAAATCTGGCCACTGGAACATCACCTCTCTGGCAGGGAATGGTGAACCCTCTGGTTGAGGGTGGAAATACTTGAATCTCCCTGGTTCAGTGCCTGTATGTTGGGGTTCACCCTGGTGGAGGAGAGGGTCATTTCCCTGCATCTTCAGGTTGGGGCACGAGGCCTGACTGCTGTCTGTCCTCATGCACCGAACAGCAGTTCAGTGTACCAAGCCTTCATGAAGTCCTGAGTGGAGCACTTGAAGGCACCGCAGCTGGAGGACTTCAATGGAGTGGGCAACAACAGTAAGACCAGGGGAGGTGGACTGGGAGGAGCGGCCTGCCTGATCTGAGCCCAAGAGGTGTTCCATTATTGGACTTCTGTGCCAAGCACAGTTTGTCCATAATGAACACCATATTGGAGCATAAGGGTGTATTTTATAACTGCATTATCAGATCTTTGGCCATATATCCTGGATACGCAGATGAAAAGAGACTCTGGAGCACATTTGCACACTACCATATGCACACATTTGATTGAGTGGTGGCTTGCTGTTTGCTCCCCTCCCCTCCCCCATCTCTTGCTTTCTCTCTCTCACACACAAAGTGATTCTCTGGGGTTTTGGCAGAATAATATTGGCAGCAAGTAAGAAGTAGTTAGTAGAGATACTCAAAGATACTTTTATATACTGTTTTACTTAAGTAAATTTAACAGAATGAGATCAAATTTATTATTAGAAACACAAAGTTGTATGTGTGTGTGTTCTATGTGTGCGACTGACCCTTTCTTGGTCTTTCCAAGGAATGCCACGGAGGCGGGTGTAAAGTTCCAGATGCTCCCTGGCTGTCAGGTCATCAAACAGAGCATCAAACTGTGGACAGTAGCCAATACTCTGTTGCACACGTAACAGGTCCTTCAGGATACTGCACAGAAACACACACACACACACATATACACATTCACGCATGCGCTTGGCATCAGTTCAGCAGCACAAACTCAACTAACTGTTCTACAGAGATGTGGACAAGCCTCAGAGGAAAGGAAGACATTTAACTTGCTGAAGTTAAAGTTTGTGAGCTGCAAAAGAGAGAGTCATCAATTCAATTCCTTAGTATTTGTATGGAGATACTAACTCAATCTTCAGTGAAAAGTTTAGTGGTCAAGTAAGACTTTAATTCCACATTCGCAGAGTAACCTGCCGCAATACCTCTGCTAACGTCTCCCTTCTCCTCACCATCACAGAGCTCCTGGCCCTGCCTGTGCCGTCACTCTCCCATCCACTGATTATTCTGTGTTGTGTCCAGTAAAGTCTTTAACCCCTAATTGATGTGCTAGAGTCTGAATTTTCCATAAAAATGGAAAATGCAAAATGGTGCATTATATGATGAATTTATAAAACTGTTTATTATTGTAAGGCTGCTGTAATTGCCCTGTTTTTTTTTTTTTTTTTTTTTTCCCCCTGAAGCCTAAATGGGAGTTAGATGTAGTTAGCAGACACAAACTGTCCAGTTCTTAAATGAGTAGAGAATTTGGAGATGCGGTTGTAATTTATTATGACAGCAATAATGAGTGATATTAAATTGTTGTCATAACATATTTCTTTACTTGCAGTGGCTGGCCCTGTTGCCTCACAGCAAGAAGGTTCCTGGTGTGATCTGTGGCTGGGGCCTTTCTGTATGGAGTTTGCATGTTTTCCGTGTGTCTTTATGAGTCTCCATGAGACATGCACATTAATTAAAATGGTACCATCGATGTAATAGTTAAAGTGTATGTAGTGTGTTCTATGTATGGATTGTCAGATCCCAGTTTACCCCTGTACAGGGAGTCTGGACCAGCTCTCCATGAAAGGGTCAGAATTTCTGAACACGTGAGTATTATCCTATTACCAATTTGCAGAAATTATCTAAGCTGTTAGCGAGGACACTCACCTAGCTCTAACAGCCTCCTACCCATTATCCTCTGCTGATACAACCAACTAGCAACCCAATAGTCAAGTGCAATCAACAGCCACACCCATTAACAGCAGCCCTTCTCTAATGATCTGGGCACTTGGTTAAAAGGCTAGGTGGCCATTAGTGGCCAGGAAAACAGGCCCCAGAGATCTATTGGTCTAAAGGACTAGAACAACCTCTCAGAGCCATTAAGAGATGGAATACTCATACACCAGTTTTACCTTTGATCTGCATTATGGAAATTCACCTTTTAACTCTTTGCAGTATCCCACAATTTACCTGCAAAGAGTTAAAAAGTGAATTTCCACAATTTAGACGTTAAATCCAGATAGGACACTTTATTTAGGCCATTTAGAAGGAGCAAAGCATGCAGCGCAATCAAACAAGAAACTGTTGTTTGTAACTGTGTTTTTAAACCATTCAAAGATTCACCATTGCCTGAGCAGAAACCTACAGCAATCATGTATAATACCTGCTAAACATGAATATGATATGAAACCGAGTATCATAGCTGTGGGCTGCTTCTTCTGTTTGTTTGTGTGCCCATGCACAATCTCTGGGCAGCAACTAACCTGCTTCTGTTGATGAAAGCCTCTCCTCCAGTCGTACACTCATCTCCTGTCAGCATCTTAAAGGTGGTGGTTTTCCCAGCTCCGTTTACTCCCAGCAATCCAAAGCACTCACCAGGCCGGACACCTAGACACAGGCGGTCCACTGCAAGGATACGTCCCATCTTCCTGGATTTATACACCTGTGGGAGAAGGAATATGCCAGGCTTTTAGCCATGTAATCATAATGACCATTTTAAAAGGGCAGAATAATTTGACTGTAATGGTATAACTATACAAATAATTTCAAATATGTAGGTGTGTGAAAGTTAGCAAAAGTATGTCTGTGACAACAAAACATTCAAATTTAACCTTCGTCAAATTCTCGATCTTCAGCATGTCATCATCAGCATCTCCGCGCAGCACTCTTTGTCTCTCACAGGCCACGTCTACATCATCATCATCGATAGGCTGGCAGCTGACCGACACCCTCCTACACACACATATGCTCCAGTTATTTTTCAGCATACTTAGTTTACCTACGTCAGTGATTCCATGTCTTTAGATGTCTTTTACCAACCACAAGAAGGGAGGTACAAACATCACTTGCACCTTCATCTGGAGTTACAGAAACATATGCTGGAGATTTTTACAGGGTTTATATTATGTCAACATTTTAACCATATACTTCTCATAAAGAGTATAACTAACAATGGATATCAATTTGACTGAGCTTTTGAGTTTAGGTTTTGTCTGGTTCTGAGGAAAACCTTTGATTCACCTCACTCGCCTGCAGTTTTGGTACTGGCCTGACCCAGCCTCCCTGTCTGCCCTTACCTGTGTCATCTGTTTCCAGTGCTCATCTCCTTTGAGATCTGCAGTAGCTGGAGCTGCTGTGAATGGTCTACTTCTTAAGATTGTTTTGTGTTGATTCCTGTTTGAAATTGTTTGGCCTGGTGTAAATAATAGTAATAATAATAGTTTTTGTTGCCTCTTCTGTGTCTGCAGGTGGGTCCACCTTTTTGTATTGTGCCACCAGCCATGACAGGAAGGCTTCTACTTTGGTCATGTCAGCATCTTGTCTGGTTTTTTTGTGGGCGATGTTTGGAAAAGATAATTGGAAACCCAAATATTTTCCCATATGTTTTGCCCATACTTATCCAGACCAGGAAAAAAACAACTCTTGTGAACCCTAATATTTTAAAGCTATGCATCAGCAGGAAACCATTCTGCATCATTTGTCTTACTTCCTACAGGTTGTGTATGCAAAGTCCAAATGAAAATGACAAAAAAAAAAAAAAAAGGTTTTAAACAATCCGAAAAGCTGCTTTAGTGAAAGTGCAGGCTCAGTTAAGCTCATCAGCTCTCTCGTTTTTTAACTGTCAAGTCATTCAAGGTTAGTTGTGCTTTAATGATGGATCATAAGCTAAAATACCAGCTGAGTGTTACTGCTACCCAGCAATACAATTGGTGAAAACTGAATAAAGGTTGCAGATTTTTTAATACTTTATCTAAAATTTTGTTTTTCTTTTTAGCATCTTGGTGCTGGAACCTCCTGTTTATATTGTAGATATTGTAGATTTTTATGATCAGTCCTCAGTCAGACTCTTTAACTGGAGGTCTATTAAATGTAGCAGTGTCTGCACAACTAAATGGTGTGCATCCAGTAAAACATCCCACAACAATCAGATAAAAACATATAACACTCACGGGGGTTTCCTCAGGAAGTTGTACTGGCAGAGGATGGTGATAAGGAAGCCAACAAAGCCTTCAACTGTCATTGCAACGAGTCCTCGAGTCACAATGTCCCACTCAAATGGAGATTTCATCTTGTCAAACTGGCCTGAAGCACATAATTACAACAATGTGTCATGAGCACCCTTATGTACCCTTACGTTCTTTGTAGAGTGCAAATGGACTGCTTTTAGGTTCTTGCAGAAATGTCACCTCTTGCATTCAAAGAGGATTTCTCAGCTCTAATTAACAGACAGAGAGTTCCAAGTATTTATTATTAGACCTTTTGTGCTGAGTCTTGAACTGAGGCTCCGGCTCTCTTGTGTTGTGCTATGTGCTTGTAAAGGAGATATTAAGTGTATAGGTGCGCACACTCCATGGTGCACTGTACTACATGCAAGATGTAAGGCATATTTGGGGTGGTTATTTTTAGGACACTTTAGCCTAACATTAGCTGGCATAATATAGCTTATAATCAGCTGCTGTTGTTGTTTATCTGGCTTGTTGTCAGCTGTCCAGAGATGGACAACAAGCTAATCTAATGACAAAAAGTAATTCAATTAATATCAGGAATAAATAAGCATATTTATCCACATTGTTGTGTGTTAGACCCCCGGCTTCAGTTTAAGAGATGAGGCTCAAGGTGAGGAGGAAGAGGATGAGGTGGAAATGAGGGAGGAGAGAGAGACATAATGAGAGAGAACTATTCTTTAAGTTAAAAGTAATCTATAAGGTGTACTACAGATGTGGCCAGTCTCTAGCCACATACATAAAATGCAATTAGGTGGAACTGTATTTACTGTATTGCAGGGGCAACATGGCGGATTCCACTAAACGGCGCCTACTCCAATGTATTTTAATGGATTAATTCTAAGTTTATGAGAATGCATCAATTTGTTGGAAGATTTAATTACACACTAATCAATGTATATTTCTTTTTTTTCTTAAATAACCTCAAATGATTTACTGTACATTTAAAAAATAAATAAATAAACAAGCTATTCTGTTCAAGCACTCAGAATAGTAGTAGTTCAAGATCTCCTCTCAGCTTTACCGTAATGTAAAGTGCTGGACTGATACTTAAATCTGGAATATGTAATTATTGCAGGGTCTTTACCTTACAATATGAAGCACCTTGAGGTGACTGTTTGCTGTGATTTGGCACTATATAAATAAAATTGAATTGAATTGACTGTGCTTTCAGGCAGATTGATTATGAGTGTACCTATTTTAGCGTAGTATTCATTGATGTACTCATTGTAGGCCATCTCCATCAGGCCGTGGCCCAGGTTGTAGTTGGGGAAGATGAGGAAACAGGACTTCAGGTAACTGTTGACTTTTTTCAGATCCTGGAGAAGAAAAAAAATAGTGAAAGAAATGCAGAAAGAAGCAAAGGCCAAGTCGGATACTTTTCCATTTTGCAGTACTTATTCCAATATGTCTTTACTCGTGCTGTAGAGTGGGAAACAACTTGTGCCATTTGCCTTTGACACACAAAATGTTTGGCATTGCCGTATCTGAGACGATAAGAGTTCAACTGACCTTGTCATGTTCAAAGAGCTGGAGAAGGAAGGTTGCAACTGTTGCAGTGATGCCTATGAAGAGGTTGATGACTATGAGGAACACGTAGGCTGTACTGGGAACCTCAAACCAGAAGGATGCTGGATACATTATGGGAGTGATTGACCACCTGGAAAGGGGGGAAAAAGCAAGACTTTCGAGAACAAAAGAAACTAGAGAGGACTTGCTATGTGTTTTCAGGTTAAACAAAAAAGATCAAATTTACATTTAAGCAAGTACTGGATCATTAAGGTCAGGTAAGGTGTTCCTGCCTTGGCGTTTTAGGCATGTTGCACCTCCACCAGTGCCTTGCAGGGTGGTTAGCTGCAGGGTGGTCAGCTAGTGCTGTCGTTCACTGATGTTTTGCTACCTGCACCGGTACATCTCTGGGTGCAGAGGAAAGTGGTATGGATGGGGACATCTCCTCACCACCCCCTGCAGCTGCCTTTATTAGGGTGTAGGACCCTAACTCTTATCTTTCCTCCTCAACCATAGCCAGTAGCTCACTCTCTCAGACTCCTCCCCGAGCTCTTTTAAGACTTTTCACAGACTTGCCCCTGCTACCCCTCCCCACAAATCCATGACACCCAACCTCCACGGGGTAAACTCTGGCTTTCCAGCAAGCCTCTTGGCATTCAGCTGCCAGCTCAGTGCACTTGAGGTACTTCCATTCATGTGCTGCTGCCATGCCCTCTTCCCAGGGAATGGTAAGCTCAATGAAGAGAGCCTTCTTCTCCACTGCAGACCACATGATATCTGGTCAGAGGGCTGAGGTCTGTCGCCATCTGCCACTCTTTTCCAGGAGTGAGGATGTGATTTCTTTCCCCTGTAGGAAGACAGAGCATGCTTCCAGACATAACAGTCTATTAGTGCAGGCTTCATGGTTGCTGGTGGATAGTTTGCTGCCACCCTGCACCTCTCCAGGACCTCAGCTAGCTTGGCAAGAGCTTGATTGTGGCTCCACCTGAAGTGGCCCTGTGCCACTTTGCACCCAATAGAATGTGCTGGAGGCTTGCCTTGAGCTTAACACACAGGGGACAGCTGATCTCATCTCTGAACCACTGGGTAAGACTGGGGTGTGGGAGTGTGTCATGGGTCGCCCTTAGCAGAAAGCTGGTCCTGGATTGTGGTGTCCTACAGATGTCTGCTCAGGTGCATTTCTTATAAGCGGGTCTGCCAAGTCATTCATTTCCAGTACCAACCATGCCTTCTCTTGTTTGTACTCTAGGCTGATGGGCTTGAGGGGAAGCTGTAGCATGTTTTGGACAAACAGGCTTGTATCTGAAAAGCAATGGGGCAGACCTAGCCATTTATGGATGAAGCCATTGGCTAAGCTGTCCATCTTGTTAACTGTTGATATGGGGATTTCACAGACCTTTAGGGGCTACATCATGCAATGGTAAAGAGTGTGCTGGTAATACCACACTTTGTGCTTCCCAGGCAGTTGGCTTTGCTCAATCTTTGCCAGGCACTTGATATAACCAGAGCTACAAGGGCCTGGCTAGCTACATGATTTTCGAGGGTGTGGAGCCAGGTCTCCAATTCACTGAGCCTGGCCTCCAAGGCTACAAATGTGTTACATTTATTACATGTACTATTACTGCTAAAGGAGGACGAGGATTAACTAAACATTTGACACACTGAGCTGGAAAGTGCGAGAGGGACAGGAGAAGAAGCCATGCTGACAGTGACTCGGAAGTGAGCTGGGTGATTACAGGTGATTATACTACAGGTGATTCAACAGAGAGTGTGTTTTGGATAAAGCACATGAAGATTAAAACATGACATAAGCTGTGATGTAGCTACACAGATTAAGCTACACAACAGCACAGGAGAGTGAGAGCGTCACCAACAGCACTCTCACTTTGTCCCACGTGCTTGTATGCATGCTTGTCAACGTCAAGGTATGCCGGACAACGTGAAGGCATGCTACTGATGAGACAAATTTCCTGGGAGATCTCCTCCCAGATCTGGACCAGGGCATCATTGGGCTACTAGACAGTCTGAGGTGCAATTTGGCAGCGTTGGATGAACCGAAACATAATGTCCCACTCGTGTTCTATTGGATTTAGGTCAGGTGAATGTGGGGGCAGTCAATGGTATCAATTCTTCTGTTTTCCAGGAACTGCCTACTTATGCTCGGCATATGAGGCTGGGCATTGTTGTGCACCAGCACAAACCCAGGATCCACTGCATCAGCATAGGGTCTGACAATGGGTCCAAGGATTTTATCCTGATACCTAATGGCAGTCAGTGTGCGTCCCTCCATGGATATGCCTCTCCAGGCCATCACTTACCCACCACCAAACCGGTCATGCTAAACAATGTTACAGGCAGTATAATGCTCTCATGGCTTCTCCAGACCCTTTCATGTCTGTCACATGTGGTCAGCGTGAACCTGCTCTCATCTGTGAAAAATACAGGGTGCCAGTGGTGGTCCTGAAAAATTCTGGTATTCTATGGCAAATGACAATCGGTCTCCACAGTGCTGGGCAGTGAGCACAGCACCCATTAGAGAACATTGGACCCTCAGGTAAACCTCATGAAATATGTTTCTGATTGTTTGGTCAATAGTACCCTGATGGTGGTCATTTTGTAGGGCTCTGGCATTATTCATCATGTTGCTCCTTACACAAATGCATAGATACCAGCCCTGCTGATGAGTTAAGGAACTTCTACGGCCCTGTCCAGCTCTCCTAGACTGACTGCCTGTCTCCTGGTATCTCCGCCATGCTGTTGAGACTGTGCTGGGAGACACAACAACCCTTCTGGCAATGGTACATATTGATGTGGCCACCCTGGAGGAGTTGGACTACCTGTGCAGCCTCTGTAGGGTCCAGGTATTGTCTCATGCCATCATTAGTGACACTGACCCTAGCCAAATGGAAAACTAGTGAAAAAAAACATGTGGATAGAAAAAATGTCAGTGGCCTCCACCTACAAAATCCTTCCTGTTTGGGAGGTTGTCTCATTATTGCCTCTTTAGTGCACTTGTTAATTTAATTAACACCAAAGCAGCAGAAACTGATTAACAGCCCCTTCTGCTACTTAACTGACTAGCTCAATATCCCAGAAGTTTAACTGACTTGATGCTATACTCTGATGTATGTACAGTCAGATGTCTTACCCGTAGAGAAGAAAGAGGGAGAGGACAGCAGGGAAGTTAGTTGGGGAGGTGTAGGCCGGCAGGTCAAAAACAAACAGAATAATAATACAGCACGTAGCAGGTACCAGGTAGTTCAGCTGAAGAGAGATAAAAGGAGAAAATGTATTTAGGAGCTGGACACATGCAAAAACATTTACAAAGACATCCAAATTTGTCACATCACACACGCACTGCATCTTCCTCACCATATCCCAAATATAGTTAGCTAGCCAATAGATGACTGGGTCACAACCACTGACAAACTGCAGGTGTTTGGCCTTTGTGGATTTTTCTGCCACTAGGAAAACCACAAAGCTGGCTGGTACAAAGGACATGGCCACTATAATGAAGATGGCAATCACTACATCTGTCCCCTGGAGCCTGGATATACAGGAACAAGGAGAAGAGAGGAGAAGAGAAGAGCTAGTTCAGTTTAATTTGCAGTATTTGGTACAAGTTCGCAACAGTTGTTTCAAAACACTTTATACAGTAAGGTATTCAATTCAGTTTTATTTATATAGCACCAATTCGCAATAAACGTAGCCCAAGGTGCTTTATATTTAAGGACAAAGACCCTACAATGTTTGAGACAGTACACCAACAATCAGAAATCCCCTATGAGCAACACTCCCTTTTAGAAGAACTCTTTTTAACAGGAAGAGACCTCTGGCAGAACCAAGTGAAAAGTATCAGTCCTAGCACAGAACTTGTGGAAGTCCATGACTAGCTTTTTTGTGTGAAGAAGACTCATTTGTTTACATGAACAAATGTGAATCTATCAGATAAATATGTAAGGTGAAGCCAGAGAACCCCAATGATCAGAGGATCCCCACAAGCAAGCACTGTGCCGGTGATGAGGAAGAACTCCCTTTACTGCTTCTGCTGAGAAACTTACAAGTAGTCCAAAGAAAGGCTGGCACTGGTTCGATTCATTGGGTGGTTTGTTAGTGTGATTCCTGCAAAACAAATTAAAACAGAGCAATCTCACTTGTGCAGTTGAAAATAACCAAGCAAAATTACACAACTTTACTCAGCAACATTGTCAGCCATTTTAACCCATCTTTACCATAGGCAGCAGGATTGCCCTTGGAGGGAGGCACATTAGCACGCAGGATGGCATTGTTGAGCACATTCAGATAGGTTGGCATGCTGTGGTAGCCTTTGTTGTTGTAGAGAACCTGGACACAATAAGTTTCTCTTAGCAGTATTTCACACTGTATCTGTCCAGATCAGACTCATTGTCTCCGTGTTTGTCTTTACCTGAGCTGATCTTCGTACTGCTATCTTGCGAACCATTGGTGGTAGATTTCTCCCAAAAGATGCTGGGATTGACTTCTGAATGTTTCCCACTGTTAAACCACCATATCTATAACAAAATAATTTTGAGAAAAAACAGTTAATGCCTACTGCAGCAGTGTGAAATCAAGATAAAATATTGCCAAAGGGCAGCGCACAATTACAATAAGGGTGTTCGATTGTAAGAGACATACATGGTTATATAATGCCATATTGTTTCTGTCACTGCAACTACAGTATTTCACATTTTTCTGACAAAATATAAAGAAATGAGGGGTGGCTTTTGCACAGTACTGTTTAGGGTGAGTAGAGTCTGTATTAGTTGAGTAGAAGATAGTTTTAACAGAATATGTATGAAAATCAGAAACACTCAAGTGAAACATATTTAAGTGTTATTAATAATAAATCAATAATAAATAAAACCAAACTTTTCAAATGGAACTCTTTTACATCACTTTCTCCCATTTTTTTTTTTTTTTTGTTATACCTGCAAAACTGATTAGTTGATCGACAGGAAAAAGATGTCAACTTTGTCTTTTTACTAAATGATATAATGGTCAGATTAATACATAGTGAACATAATTGTTACTTACGACTTTACATATTTGTATAATGTTGAGAAAACAATAAGTCTCCATTTGAGAAAATGTTTTGTTTGAAAGTACCGTTCATATTGACTGTTTAATTTTAAAAGACCACAGTGCTGTTAAAGATTTTGAAGTGATTTTGTGACTTTTATGATTCTGAAATTTTTAAGATTTTGAGAAAGACTAAGAACCCCACTAGACCACAGCTGGAATCTTTGCCAGCACACATCAGCTGATGCCTCAGTTAATACTCTTCTGCATACTCTATTGGCAAATCTCATAATATAGTTACTGCTGCCTTTGCCAGAAGCTTTTGAAACCCACCTCCACCCCAGCTCCTCCATTTCGTATTATTTCTCAATCACTGTCATATCCACTGCAGTTGATGCCTGCTGTGTTCTATGAGGGGTGTTGCAGCTCCTTTTTCTGTCTTAGGCTTTCTATTAATACACAATAAGTTTGAGGAGGTCCCAGTAGCGAGCCCATACCACTAAATCACTGCAGCTTTTACAATTCAATGTTAGTTAAGGTGATCCAGACAGAATTGGTATTTTGTGGTATTTTTAGATTCTACACTGAAAAGCCAAAACAACGATCTGCAGTGTTTTGTCACTATTTCTATTCTGTGGTTCTTTAGTATCGCTCCAGCAGCATTCCTACCTGTGCAGCCGCACCCTGTCTGATGTGAAGAGCAGATATTCAGAGACATTCCGGCCTGTGATGTCCACTAGGATGTCACCAGTCACCACCTTCATGAGGGGGGGGTGTCCTCCTACCCCACTGGGGCAGGAGAAGCCTGTCCCCTGCATAGAGCAGGTGCAGCGAACTGGCTCATGAATGGACAAGGGGAACGTGGGCGGCGATGTAACAGGCTCTAAGCAAATATGAAAGAGCCATAATTAATTCAATTGACCTTTTTTGCAGCACATTTGGACTTGTCATAGCATGAAAAGCACAGGTGGAATAAATAATGTTAGCAATATTTCAGTTTCATTAGCTCTCCTGATGAGCCAGGACCAAAGTGAAATGCAGGCATCTTTCCAGAACACCAAATTACATTGTTGGACGGTATTAGTTATTTAGACGCCAATGGGATTTAAGAAAAAATACATGTGCAAATATTTCTCATTTTGTTTTCACCTTTTTCATTGCCTTTCATCTTTTTCATTAAGAGGTATGGAGCCTATATTGATGAGATCAAATTCATTCTAAAGCATTTTCTTACACAGTTACAACGTAGAGAAATATGTTATGGAAGCAAAATATGATGGACTTACTATGGACTGTGGTCGGAGGAGCGACTGTAAAGTTCCACAGCCCATCCTCAAAACGAGGGTCTGGGTCATCTGAAGGTGCCGGTGAAGGTGGTGGGGGAACAAAGTTGGAGAGGGGGACCCCTTGGGTGAATGAATCCAGACACATAGAATCAAAGTATTTGGCAGCCAGGGTCTTGGAATTGTTGGCACTGGGGTTGAGGGTCCGGGCCAGCTGGTCCAGGGTGCTGTTGAAGGGGGTTTTGAGGATACAAGTAGCACCGACACCCGAGGGCAGACGGAGGGTGTTGATGATCTTCTGTGGGCTGGCATCTGGTGAGAGCTTATTCCTGAGAGTAGACCAAAGATGTTACAGTGACATTCCTTTCTATTCCACTGTCAATGTTGACGTGAGCAGAACACTGCAGTGCACAATGATTTTGATTAAAATAACAGCTTATTTCAGTGTTTAAAGGGGTAACCCCTCAAGTAAATGGACTAATTCTTCTATAGCATTTTTCTACTCTAACTGAGCACTTATAGCTCTTTATACAACACATTTGCATTTACCCATTCACACACGCATTCATACAAGCACTGTTTTCTAATTCAAAGTACTTTCTATCTAACATTCACACACATTCATCCTCCAATGGTTGCATCAGAGAGCAACTTGGGGTTCAGCATCTTGCCCAAGGATACTTTGGCACGCAGACTGGAGCAGCCAGGAATTGAACCACCAACGTTCTGATTAGTAGATGACCAGCTCTATCTCCTGAGCCACAGCCCCTGTATTTTTAGACTGATCAGACTTCTGCTTCAGTTGAACTTTAACTTCAGCGCTGCTAGAAATCGAGGTGACAGAACTCCACTGAGTAATATTTAAGATTCTTTGAATGAGTACATCCACGACCCGTAATTGCATAAGGGGAAGATGATGGATGGATGGATGGATGGATGGATGGATGACTGGCACACACCATCTTGTGCGAGGGTGGTGGCAAGTATAAACAGCACATGCGTTTTATACAAAATATCAGACACTAAATCAAGGGAAAAGCTCTGTGGTCTCACTGAAAGTTTCAGGCAACTTGACAATGTAAGATGTGCCACATATACAGAAACATATTCCATTTTAAGTTACAGTTTCTTTATGACACCCTAATTGCTTTCATTATGGATATACAGATGGGTCACAACGTGCCACCAGAAAATCTTGGTATGTCTTGGTATTGATTTCCAGCCACCGAAGGGCTGAACTCCATTTTTCCAAAACATAGTCCCTGACTTGATGTTCCTTCCAACTGAAATCAGTTGTAGTCCTGGATTAGTTTCCCAGCATTTTTGAGCTTTTGAACTTTGTTTATTTATTCTATTGTTTGTTGTTTGATGTTTATATTGTTTCATGTGTTTTCTCTTTAGTATGCTTAGTTTGTTTAGAGTTTAGTTCTCCCTATATGTTTCTCCTTTTGTGTTCCTCCCTCTTGTGCCAAGTCTCTTGTGTTTAAATCATCTGTCTTACCTGTTTAGTTATCACTCTTCCTGTTTTACTTCGAGAGTTTGTGTTCCTTATGCTTTGCTTTTAGTTTTGCTTTCGTTGTCTCATCTCCCATGATTTAGTTCATCAGTGTCTCATTCTCCCCAGCTTTCTCCTCTTTCCTTTATCGCCCTCCAGTGTATTTATTGTCTCAGTCTCCCCTCATCCATTGTCATATCACCTGTTACGTCATACCATGGAAACTCTGAAAAACAACTAAGCACCTGGAGAAGACAGCATCCCTTGAGAAATCTACTGCTACTTTTCCACCGCTGAGGTGCTGGTGCTCATGCCAGTGCTGCTGTCAGTTTCAATGAACCGTCAAAACGCTTAAGAACAAGCCTGCATATCCACCGTGTTTCTGTGAACTGCTCCTTTACGTATGAGTGTGGGCGGGTCCTCGTCTGGACACGAAAGCCGAAGGGCACAAACGTGGGAGAACACGCTCCCCTTTCTTGTGCTGTTAACGCATTTTACATTCCAAACAAACTACTGCAGCATCTGTGTGCAGCACAGAGGTAAACAGACAGCGATTACGAGCATGATGACAAGTACAAGTACACAAGTTGCGTCCTTTTATCTTTGTTATGAACTGACACAAATCAGCAAGTTCAGCCTTAGAGCCCAACCTAATTCACAGCCGTGAAAATCGCATCGCTTTTTTCATGTAATACACACCATGCAGTGAAATAGCGGTAGAAAGCTTTACCTTGAGATGTAAGAGTCGCACCCTTCTGCCACTTTTGTCACGCGTTCTTGGTTCGAGACCAGCTAGCTTGTGGGGCCCAAGCTGAACCCATTTTTTGGCCAAGCACCGAGTATGTTCACGCTGGAAAAAACCACTTAACGGTTCAAATACTGGCATCGGCACTGGAACCCAGTCTTTGGAAATGCGGCCTTCAAGTACAGGGGTCCCTACCCCCTTGTCAAACTCACTGGCTTCTTCTCCTACTGCTGACATTAGGGCAAGATCCCAGGAACCTGGAAGCACTCCATGATCATAACCATTTACAAAAAGAAGGGAGATCACTCCACATGTGACAATAGCCGTGGTATCACCCTCTTGGATTTTGCTGGCAAGATTTTTGCACGCATCATGCTCCACAGACACATCATCGCTGAGTGCATTCTCCCTGATTCTCAAGCTGGTTTTTGTGCATAGAGGCAGCATTGATAGGATCTTTGTTGCTCGCAACAAGACATCAACTTCGCCTTTATTGATGTTACAAAGGCGTCTGACACCATCAATTGCTCACTCCTCTGGAGTTTGCTGCAAAAGCTTGGATGTTCCTGATCAAGCTTGGATGCCAATGTTCCTGACATCCTCCGCCAGTTTCATGAAGGCATGTGGGCAAAGATCCTTTTCAGAGGTGGAACCTCTCCTGCCTTCAAAGTTTCTATGGGAGTGAAAAAGTTCTTGCTCCTGTACTCTTTAACATTTACCTTGTTGCCATCACCCTCCTCTCTAGAAATGCCATCAAAAGCACTGATGGACTACACATTCGCTACAGGCTCAAAGGAAACATCTTCAACCTTCAACGCCTCTCTGCCAGTACAAAGACCCAATCCATTATCATGGTGGAGCTCCAGTATGCCGATGGTGGTGCCGGTGTCTCCTTGTCTACAGTGGGCCTCCAAAGGATCATTATGTTCTTACAGGAAGCCTATCATAGACTTGGACTCCTGGTCAATGTCTCCAAAACTCTCACCTTACAGATGTCCTTCTACCATAACCAACCTCAAGTGGCAATAACCATTGGTACTCAAGCACTGGAGCACACGGACCCATTCACTTACTTGGGGGCCTTATCTCGAACAACGCTTCCATGGATAGGAGATCAGTCGACGTAGGAAGCTTCTGCACGTACATGTCTGTAGCATAGGATCCCTCCCTATCCTGTCCACCTCCCACAGGATACCCCGAGGGGTGCGACTGAATGTCTTCTCCGAGTCCACAAAACACGTAGACTGGATGGGCAAACTCCGACGCACACTCGAATATCCTCAAGAGGATGAAAAGCTGGTCCAGCATTCCGCGACCAGAACAAAAACTGCATTGTTCCTCTTGAATCCAAGGTTCGACTAACAGATGGACCCTTCTTTTCAGCACCTTGCATAGACCTTACCAGGAGGCTGAGGAGTTTGATCCCCCGATAGTTGGAGCAAACCCTCCAGTCTCCCCTCTTAAAGATGGGGACCACCACCCCAGTCTGCCAATTCAGTGGGACTGCCCCAGATCTCCACGCGATGTTACAGAGGCACGTCAACCAAGACAGCCCTACAACATCCAGAGACTTCAGGAACTCAGGGCGAATCTCATCCACCCCAGGAGCCCTGCCACCAAGGAGTTGTTTAACCACCTCAGTGACCTCATCCCCAGTGATGGGCAAATCATCCCCCTCATCCCCAGACTCTGCTTCCACTACAGAAGGCCTGTCAGTGGGATTAAGGAGGTCCTTGAAGTATTCCTTCCACTGCCTGACTATAGCCTCAGTTGAAGTCAGCAGCGCCCCACTCGCACTATAGACTGTGTGAGTAGAGTACCACCTTCCCCTCCTGAGTTGACGGTTTGCTAGAATCGCTTCGACGCCCTCCCAAAGTCTTTTTCCATGGCCTCACCGAACTCCTCCCACACCCGAGTTTTTCATTCCATTTATCTGATTATCAAATTATCAGGTATGAACAACCTTTCTCAAAATAAACAGCAAAACAGTAAAATCATGATACCTGTATTGGGGTCTGTCTTCATTGGCATAGGGGATGAAGTTGCCTCTCGGTTGGGTGTAGTTATGATACTGAGATGGGGACAAGATCAGAGGTGGCAAATCTCCTGTAAAGCAATACACAACAAATGTTAATCCACCAGTTAAGGATCTTTGTATAACATTTATTATACTTATAATATCACACTGCGTAATACCACATTGTCTGACCTTAGTCCAAACTGAGAAAGAGGAATCAGAGTTCCCCACAGCACATATTTTTCTTTTATAGGCTATGATTCAAACATGTTATTGAGAAACAATAGCAACCTCTTTATTTTTTTTTGCATATTAGACCTCTAAGGCCCAAAGATTCAATTTTGGAAATTCTATACTGCAAGCCTAGCTCACTGTGCCCATCAAAAACATTCATTGGACTGTATGCCATGACAGACTTTTTGCTAATTTAGACAACATGAATAACACTGAAGTAACATCATCTTTTATATTTTGACTGCATTAACACCAAATTTGGTATATAGCACTGCACTGGTGCAATACTGTGTATAACTGTGTATCATTTTATCTTTTCTTAATTTGCTATGAGCTAGAACTACCTGTATAAAATATACATGATACCTTAACTAGATATGATGAGGAAATTCGTCACAAAAAATAATCCTAGATGGATGCATGGTAGCACAAATATTAAGACCAAAAAGCTATACAGTTGAAAGGCAATGTGAGTCCTATTGAACTGAAATGTAACACAAATTTACAGCTTAATATTTAATATAATAAAAAGCCTCTTAAACAGCAAAGGCCACCTTAATGGATTTTAACCACATTTCAACCACATAATATCAAAAAAACTAAACTGACTTTTTGCATTTTGACTGTACCAAACAACATTGCAGGACTGGTCAACATCAGTTTGAAAACATGGCTGCCAGCTTTTTCAAATGCAGAGCTTAGGAGGAAATGCAAATGATTAGTCAGTTAATAAGAAGTTATTTTTTAATTTATTCTACTACTTCTCTGAATATGTCTTTTACCTTTGGCAATACTCATATCTTAAACTATTTTATAAATAAATGTAGACTCACTGGTCACTATATTAGGTACACCTTGCTAGCACTGGGTTGTACCCCCTCTTGGCTTCAAAAATACCTTAATTCTATTTGGTTCAACAGAGTGCTGGAAGAATTAATCATAATAACATAATGGCAGTTGCTGCAGATTTGTCAGCTGCACATCCATGATGTAAATCTCCTGTTCCAGAGCTCTGTTCTACCACATCCCAAAGGTGTTCTATTGGACTGCCATCTGTTGACTCTGTTGTCATTTGCCTACAGTGAACTAATTTTCATGTTCAAGAAACCAGTTTGAGATGATTTGAGCTTTGTGATATGACACATTATCCTGCTAAAAGCAGCCATCAGAAGATGGGTACACTCTGGACATAAAGGGGTGGATATGGTCAGCACCAATATTCAGGTAGGCTGTGGTATTTAAATGACAATCATTTGATATTACAGGGCCCAAAGTGTGCCAGTAAAGTTTCCCCATACCATTACACTACCTCCAACAACCTGAACCTGAAGGCAGGATAGATCCATACCCTCATGTCTGTTATGCAAAATTCTAACAATACCATCTCATCAGTCTAGGCAAAGCTTTAACAGTCCAATTGTGAACCCATGCAAACTGTAGCCTGTTTCCTGCTCTTAACTGTCAGGTGTGGCACCCTTTGTGGTCGTCTGCTGGTGTAGCCCATCTGCTTCAAGGTTGCCTCTTCACAGATGCTCTTCTGCATAACTTGGTTATGGCAAATGTAGCAAGTGGATCAAGAGTTTCCATTACCTTGGACACAAATCTGACAGAGGCACCAACAAGTAGTTGATCAAAGTTGTGAGTCATACAACTTTTAATAGGGTCTAAGCACCTAGGCAGGACCTGTAGCTTAGAAACATCTTGGGGTTTAAAAGACATATACAAATGAATGTCAACTGCATAACAGTGACTAGAGATGTCTTTAAAATTGCTTGAAATGTGCTGAAGAGGGAACAGATATAACAGAAAGAGTAAGGGCCCCAGAACAGAACCTTGTGGCACACCATAGCTAAGAGATGTGGTAGAAATGGTAATCTTCAGATTGGTCTGTAGCTGCTAAGAGAAGGGTCAAGCTTAGGGTTTTTTTTGTTTGTTTGTTTTTGTTTAGGGGGGGGGGGGTTGCTTTGGGTGGATGATAGCATTCTTTAAAAAAAAAAGAAAGAACTTGACCATTTTATTAGCTACTGATCGGGCTAAATAGTGCCATGCTCAGTGAGGTAGAAGCCCGTTCATCAGCAGAAATGACTCTAAGCATTTGATCCCTGACCATCATGAACTCCACTCACTGAGGGGATGAGAGGCCAAACAACTGGATAGTTTGGATGAAAACTATGAAGGTAGAATATGTTGCAAAATGTGAGAACTTGTAGAAAACTTTTAGATTGTGCTTCAAAATTTTCACTTGCAAACATTTTTCATACTTGTTTTAAAGAGCCATGATAAGTTTCCTTCAAAGCTTTGTTGCAGTATATTAGTACTGTGATTAATGAGTAACTAAATGCAGATGCCAGAAATACCTGATTCCTCATTAGTAGTTGCAGCAGCAAAAATAAAAGTGAATAAGCATTTTGGCTTTCACTCACAGTGTTAGCTAAATAGCTATCCAGCATAAATACACTGATCAATATGCTGCCATACAGTTTTAGCTCAGATATTTGACATACTTTCCACATACCAGCAGGGCCTTCTCACTCAGTTTTTTTTTGTTTTTTTTTTTAATTTAACCAGGCAAACAGATTAAGAACAATTTGTTATTTACAACTGCTGCCTGGCAAAAGGCAAAGCATTTTGAAGGGAAGGGAACAGGTAGAATCAAACAATACACAAAACACAACAAATGATAATCATAAAATCACACAGTAACCACACTAAGTAATAAAACATCTACAGACATCCTTAAAAAAGGTTTTTCAAATGACTCTTAAAAATGGGAACTAGAAACAAAACTGAAACTGAAAACAAACATAGTCTCATTGTTTTCTGAAACAAGTTCCAGTCATTCGGAGCAGCAAAAGCAAGAGACTTGGTCCTCGGCGTCTTTAACAGTAAATATTGTGAAGAACGGATGTTGTATCTTGAACAGACCCCAGTTGAAGTAACTGACACAGGTATGAAGGTGAATAACCCAAAAGGGTCTTATAGATGAGAGTAAACCATTGAGTATTATGGCGAGTATGTAAGGAGGGCCATTTAACCTGAGAATAAAGCTGACAATAATGTGTCGAAAAAGAAGCATTGTCCCAGTGCTGGCAGTAAAAATGAACTGTTAGTTCACCTCTGAGCTCTCACTCTGAACCACAGGACTGTCACTCAGGGACATACTGTAAGTATATTACATTTCAAATTACACAAAACCAGTCTTCCTTCCATACTGTACCTACATGCTAATTTACCCTTATTTTTACTGTGCTAAAAGGAATCTATAACAATTTGATTTCAACGGATAAGCTACTTATTTTACATAACTATTTAAAATGTATCAAAACAAGTGCTCCAACCTCTTCTATTTAATGTTGCTCCATGCCAGATATTACAGTTACAGTTTAAAAATTAAAAAGCACTACTTTTATTTGTTTGTGTTTATTTTCTATTTTCATTTGTTCTTAGGTATTAATAGTTTATATCTCATGTGACTCCATTACTTTAAACCAGCACTAAATTTTGTTACCACGTTACACACATGGTACACACTTCTACACCTTTATTTCTTCTTTCCATGGACAGTTTAAAGAAAGATTTTCCACAGCTTAAAGCACATTTCATAGTAACACTTTATTTAAACAACACGTTTCCAGGTTCCTGTCTTTGTCTTTTTATATTCTGTCACTGGAAGTCAAACCATCTTCCACCATCACTGGACCTGTAGAAGTGAAAAACAAATTATTTATATATTTCCATTATTTTAGGTGTTTATTATCATACTTGTGTTGAGTGTATGAAGTATGATAACAGAGTATGATAACACATTTGGTCTGATAGAGACCCACTTTCACTGTACTAACCATGGTTCTCATTGTTCCTCAGCAAGTGTCGCCCAGCTTGCTCAGCAGCCATCTACTGACCACTAATGACACATTCATGTTTCATGACCCAGGACCTGCCCGCTTGCCCACTGTCCACTGCCTTCTAAGCTCCACTCCCTGTACCACTTTACTCCAACTGTTCCACCTGTTCATCCTGCATTCTCCTGCTCCTCAATCCACCTGCTGCCCTTAATTCACATCCGGAGGCTTAGTTTTAAAATAAACCAAAGGGATAGGTTTAAAATAATAAATTTAAACACGGGCAGCACGGTGGCGTGTTGGTTTGCACTGCTGCCTCACAGCTGGAATAACATCTAGAAGGCCTGGGTTCGATTCCACCTCACTATGTGGAGTTTGCATGTTCTTCCTGTGTCTGTGTGGGTTTCCTCTGGGTACTCTGGTTTCCTCCCACAGTCCAAAGACATGCCAATTGTGAGGTTAACTGGTCACTCTAAATTGCCCATAGGTGTGAATGGTTGTCTGTCTCTCTGTGTTAGCCCTGCGACAGGCTGGCGACCTGTACAGGGTGTACCCTCCTCTCGCCCTACAGTATGTCAGATGGGATAGGCTCCACCCCCCCCACGACCCTGAACAGGATAAGTGGAAGAGGATGGATGGAAATTTAACCCTATCCCTTTGGTTTATTTGGGTCCACTTGTTCCCATAATGTAACAAGACATCTCAAATTTAACACTGACATCAGTAGGAAGAGATTTTTACAATCTAAATAAGACTCGTGCAGCCGGTTTCCCAGTCATAGATTAAGCACGGTCCTAGACTAAAATGAAAAAGTCAATGAAGACCAAAATAGGAAAAAGTATTTAGTCCAGGATTAGACATAATCCCTATACGGGAAACTGGGCCTTGGAGCAGAGGGTTTGTCATTTTCTGTGGATAATACTGCCACATATAATGCAAACAAAAATGGGAGACATTCACTTCTCATAACTTTGATTATAATACAATATAATGAATAACAAACTGACTACCAGTAGTCGTTTATTTACTTTTTTCAAAGTTTACCTTTAAAAAACAAACAAACAAAAAAAAAAAACATGTTGACCTCTAATGACCAGTTAATTCTGTCAGTTATGTTCTTAAAGCCTTTATCAGTTGAGTTCAGGGACTGACCTGAGATTGAGTGACTGGGATTGTATGGAGAGGGGGTGAGGAAAGGAACTGAGGATATACAAACTAACAAATAAGAATAGAGTGGTGTTTATCCAACTCGCATCCCCCAACCCATTACAACAAAAACAGAAACAGCACACACACGACCTCTGGCACACTGTGACAGAGTAGCTCAGTTTGGAAACTGAGCAAAGCCTCACCTGCTGTGTGGTCTTTCATCAAGTACATCCACTGCACTGAATGTGTGGACAGCAGCATGAAATAGGTCCTCAAAAACCTGGGAAAATAACATAAAAATTGGACAATTAATACATTTTATTGAACTTTCCAATAACATATAGTATCTGAATGTTTAATATACATAAAATCAGAATGTGTATATCACAGCGCACTTTCAGTCTGGAAATTAAAAGAAAGGCAAACTGCAATTTACTATAATAAAACCTTAGAAAATATGAATAACCATGTAACTGACAGATTATGATTGTTTATGTTTGTGTGTTTTAGCATTTTGTATTTTTTCTTTTAAAAGGTTCAATAAAGTTTTAACAACCCTGTTCATCATCTGGGAAAAGCTGCTTAGCAAGATTAAGTTAGTTTAAAAAAATACAAAGTGCCCCGAGTTGACTCCTGGGTGTTCTATATTTAAACTGAATAATGTAAAATCTGGCATAGTTTCATTCAGCATGAAGGTACTGAGGAAGACTTTGGCTTTGTGTCATTTACAGGGTAATGTACTTATGTCCCTGAGTGTCAGTCCTGTGGCTCAGAGGTGAACTAACAGTCCTGTGTTACTGTCAACAGTGGCGCAAACTGAGGCCCTGCTGGCATGTGGACTGAATGTCTGTCACATATCTGGGCTAAAACTAATGTCACAGCAACACAATGATCAGTGTACTTATCCTGGATAGTTCGTTAGCTAACACTGTCAGCCATAAACAAAATGCTCATTCACTTTTATTTTTGCTGCTGCAGCTAATGAGGAATCAGGTGCTTCTTGTGTCTGCACTGATTTACTCGTTAATCACAGTACTAACGTACTAAAACGAAGCTTTGAGGGAACTTATCGTGGCTCCCTGTGCCTGGTGGCTCTGAATCCAGCATGACAGACAGAGGACAACGGGGAATGAGACCTCTTGGCCTTCTGCTTTCTGATTGGCTGACCTCTATCAGCCTTTTTTGTTTTTGTTTTTTTGCAATACATTTCCCACAAGAAGTGTTGCAAAAGTCAAAGTGCACAAATTTGTGACTTGAGAGGGCGCAATTGAGCAGTTGTAGTCACTGATTTGAGAGATTGTCAGTGTAGATTCTCCAGGTCATGCAGTAATCCAGGTCATGGGAATCTCAAGAGCTTGAAAAAAAGGCGACTGGACTTCTTAAATTTTTGAAGACGTTTCACCTCTTACCTAAGTGGCTTCTTCAGTTCAGATTGAGAGATTGGAATCACAGATCTGTGGTTGTTAGTAGTAAAAAACAAATTTAATCAAAATTTTAAGTACGAGTCTGTAGCTCTCAGAATATTTGTGTAAATATAAACCTACATATTTGTTAAATTAAAAACAAATGTCTATGAAAAATTTTGTGAAGTGAAGTGAAGATTTCAAAATTCAAGTTCAAATTTTTTTCTACAACATATTGCAACATATTTACCTTCATAGAAAATGTGGCCTCATAAACCCAGGCCCGCATTTCCAACCAAGGATGTGGAAGAAAAAATTCCTCTCCATGGAAACTGTCTGTGCACATCAGAAATGCTTGACGTCGTGTACCAGCCTGTCCCCACTTCCAGAACAGTCTGAGCTGCACCTGGACACCGGCTCTTCTCCCTCTCCTGCTCCGTGGTCTGGGTGGACCCAGGAGGGCACCACTGAGGACGTGAGATGAAAATCCAGCTACTGGCAGCATAGGATGGGAAATGCTGACAGAGGAGGACGAGGGATCTTGGCCCGTTATTGAGGATTGGATTGATAACAGCGTCAGCCGATCATAAACTAAGGCAGCTAATACATCACTGATACAAGGTGAAAACAGCACTACAGCAGAGTGGGACAAACAAGGCAAACAGGTACTATGATACCGGAAGTCAGAAGAGTACAAGTAAATAAAACTGGACCTTACCATCTACAGGTTTATCTAATAAAGACCTCTGAAAAAGATGTACCTAATAAAGTGACCAGTAAATTATGAAAAGCTCTGTACAAAACTGCATTCACCAGTGGTTAATGGACTGGTTTTTATGTAGCCCTTTTCTAGTCTACTTGTGCACTCAAAGCACTTTAGACTCATTCACCTATTCACATCCATTCATACAAGCACTTTTTTCCATACCTAAATGCTTTCTAACTAACATTCACACTCCAGTGACCACATCAAAGAGCCACTTGGGGTTCAGTATCTTGCCCAAGGATACTTTGGCATGCAGACTGGAGCAGCCAGGAATCAAACCACCAACCTTCCGATTAGCAGATGACTTGCACTACCTCCTGAGCTATAGCCACCACCAATATGCAACTATTGAACTGTTTTCAACAGAATAAGACCACTTCTGCAATATTGCCTATCTTCTTGGTAAGGCAGGACAACAGTAATGGCCATTATTGTGACAGGCAGCATAAAAATCTACTGAAAGACAAGTAAAATCTCACCGATCTCAGGCACCGATAAGGCTACGGTCATGGCCACACAGACAAAGAAGGCAGGCAGGAGGATCTGAGAGAAGAGACCTTTGGTGTTTCTCTTAGCACAGTGGAACCTCTTGACAATAAGGCCATGAAATTGACTCAGTTTCAACCACCAACCCTCCAACTTGAATGTGCCTTGGCCTTCCAGGACCTCTGGTTCTAGGGATGAGGGGTTCTCTGCATCCCCTAAAGATGAAGAAGACGACATGTGAATAAGACAAACTGACAAAATTTGGAAAAGTACAGCAGTTACAAGGCCTGTCTGAATGATTCTGTAGACAAAAGACATTCTGCAGTGAATGGCTTTTGTCACACCATTTTGGCCATCACTATACTTCACATTTCTTTTTCAAGACGTGTGAAGAAAAAATTTTGTTTAGACCAGAGATCTAAAAAACAACATATTCAATACTGCAACATGGCAAGTCACAAAATAATCACAAAATAATCTACTGGCTTGTTTCGTGCTTTAGGCACGAAACAAGCCAGTAGATTCATGAGTTCATTCAACAAGTGCAAACAGCATCCTGTTTTCTACATTTCCTTTCTAATGGGCACATCTAAAATCTAACTCATGATGAGAGTGATCATTTATTGTATGTTTATTATAAAATCAAACAGTTTAATCTCCCATTTACAAAAGTATTCAACCCCTGTGGGAGAATTTTCAGCTTCAAGTCCTCTTGAAAAAAATCTCTAGAAGCTTTGTCTTCCTGGTAGATTCTCTTAAACTGTTAGAATGGACGGAAACGCCTGTGAACTGCCGTCTTTATGTCCCTCCACAGATATTCTGTCTTTACTTTGGCTGAACATTCTCAGTCACGGTGCCAGTCTCAGATAGCTGCACTCTGGAGCACGTTTCCTGCAAAGACCTTTCTTTACTTGGCTACATTCCTACGTTCCTATAATTTGACAGTTCTTCCTATGCAGTGTGAATTACAGATTGTTACATTCGCAGGGCTGTGCCTTTCTAAAGCATGTTCAGCAAATTCCTTTTGCCACATGTGGTCTGAAACCACCAAGTTCTAGATACATCTTAAGGATGATTAAAGCCAAAATGATGCACCAGACCATCATTTGTCTGGGAAAAGTTGCAGAATACTTTTGTAAATATTTAATATTGTTGGGTTTTTTGTTTTTGTTGTTGTTTTGTTTTTTTAACAAATCAGCAAAATTTCCCCAAAAAACCCATTTTATCAGTTTATGTGTAGATTAATGAACAGTTTATGGCAAAGAATATGAACACATCTCGTGTCCTGTTGTCTTACCCGTCAGGCTGGCAGAGTCAGCCTCCTGCCTGTTGTCAAAGAGCGGACAGTAATCGCCATAGAAGTCTGTATAAAGTCCTCCTTCATCACCTCTCACCGAGCCGACAGATGAGGAGGACTTTAGGGAGGACTGGCTCTGGCTCAATGAGGAGCACTTCATCAGATTGCTTAGCTCCACCTCCGGCTTTTCATTCTCCACTGGGGGTCCTGTCTCACTCTGTGGCCCCCCGAAACCTCCTGAACCTACTGATGATTTCACCACAGAGCTCCCCCCTGGTGAACCCTTCATGTCTGCTCAGAGACAGGGGGTGGGGAAAACGTTATCATCTCAGCCATGTGCCAACTGATGAACTCAAACCAAATGGTTAAAAGTACAGATTTTGAAGATATACATCATAGTTTATGACTAGTTTATGGAAGCTTAAAACAGTGAAAAGAAACATGTTCTCACCAGCATCACTGTTTTCCAGAGACTGGTCCTCCTCAGACACTTTGAGAAAGACCTCCTCTAAGGTGGTGTCCATCACCCCAAAGCTAGTCAATGCCAGGGTGTCCAAGCTCTGCTCTAAAGCCTGGAGGCACACAGAACAGGACAGAACGACAAATCAGTGAAGGACTCCGTCTTCCTCTTCTTGTTGCAAAATATAGTTGTTTCCAATTCTACAGAGACGTCTCTTTGATGGATAAAAATCTAAACAAGTTCAAGAAACACTTGCATGGTACTAAAAGTACAATGGAATACAATGGTTGTGTGAGAGTTGGAATACTTGCTAGTTTAGTGATATGATTGATATGATATGATTTTCTAAACACCCTTTTCTTTTATAATCATGTTACACTTCTTTTTAAACAGATGAATCTGTGTTGAAGGTAGAAAGTAGATTGGATTTCTGTAATGGTACCCCACTAGTAATTTTTATGAAAAACAACCAACTGGAACTAATAGGAGAGGTATTTCAATGTGTAGTAGTACTACTAAAGGTCATTTGGAGTTGGCCTGAAAATGTCCAGTCCAGTCCTTTTCCAAAAGCCTGAAATTCTCTCATGAAATAATAATCCAGCTCAGCAGACACTTTAGTGCATACACCCTGATAACACTGGATTGGACCCCTTTTACCTTAAGAAATGCTTTAATTCTTCTTGATATAAATTCAACAAAGTGCTCGAAGCATTATTTAAAGATTTTGGTCCATATTGACATGATAGCATCATGTAGTTGTGCAGATTTGACAGCTGCCCATCCATAAAATGAATTTCCCATTCCACTACAATCCCAAAGGTGCTCTACTGAACTGAGACCTGGTGACTGAGGCTGCCATTTTAGAACGGTGAACTCACCGTCATGTTCAAGAAACAAGTTTGAGATTATTTGAGCTTTTTGACATGACGGATTCTCCTCTTGGCTGCTTCCAAGAAGAGATCATCACTTTAGTCAGTGATGAGTCATCGCTTTATGACTATCACTGTGATCATAAAGTGGCCTTCCTATGTTCCTGTGTCTTGTTTTTTGTTTTGTTGTTTTTAGTATATTTTCCTGTTAAGTATATTTAGTCTGCGTCTTGTTTCCTAGTGTTTTAGTTTAAGTCTTCTGTCTGTTTTTCTGCATTCCCTGTGTTATAGTCATACACAATGGATTATTATTATCGGCATTCTAATGAACAAACAGTAATTATACTTCATTGGCTGCTATTTGTCAAAGCTGAAAGCTCGGCACTCTGCTTGCCTCCTCTATCCCTGACTGCCAGCATCCTGTCGTCCATCATACTGCAATCCCTGCCAGCGGAGATGTACCGTTATGGAGCCGTCATAAACCATGTTTGCATTGCCTATTTTCTGACACAGGTGTTGACATCTGAGGTCTTCTACAGGCTGACCGTCACCAGCACTTTTCAGTATCTGGAGCTGCATTTTAACAAAGCAGCCCATCTGCTGGGAACATGTAGCACTATTATTCAGGCATTCCAGATCACTGGATTTGCAATTTATGCTCCGGCTCTTGCTTTAAACCAAGTGACAACCTGGGATCTGTGGATTCTAATATTGGTAACAGGAATAGTCTGTACCATAAACTGCACACTGGGAAGAATAAAGGCAGTTTGTGGGCAGATGTTTTCCAGATTGGAATAATATTTGCAGGCCTCCTGCCTGTTGTATGCAAGTGTCTCCTCTTAAAAGGAATCATTTGCATCTTGTTCATTTTAGAACAAGGAAGAAGACTCAACTTTTTGGATTTTGACTTAAACCCTATAAAGAGGCCACTTTTTGGACCATCATCATCAGTGGTACAGTTGGCTGCACTGTGGCCAGTGGAATTAACCAGACTCGGGTTATTATCATTATGAAAATTCACTTAATGCAAATTGTAATTTTGTCAAAAGACTGAATTAGTGGTGCTGGTATAGCTACATATTATAATGCCCCATTGAGAAACCTGCAAATAAAAAAAAATGCATGAAACACTGTCACAGACTGTCAGTAGATGCAGCTAAGCTATCACTATGAGAATGCACTGGCTACAAATAACAGCCTGTCATGAGGACTGAACCACCATATCAGCCTGACAGTTATACAGAATGCTATTAAAGTAAACCTACCAGAGAAGACGTCAGTTTATCTTCTAACAGAAGACAAAAAAGGAGTGTTTTTTGTGTTTGTTTGTTTGTGTACCTGGAACAGCCTCTCAAAGCAGCCCTTCTTGACGGCCTCAGAGGGCAGCACGTAGGACAGCTCAGTGTTAGAGTCAGACACCAGCAGGCAAGACGCCACAAACTGTCGAATAAACTGGGTGACCCGAGCCTCTGAGCAAGGCGACAGAGAGGAGGATGGAGACAGAGATGAAGGAGGCTGCAGCTGGCTACCCTGGCCTTAAGGATGAAGGACAAAAAAAAGAAGAAAAGAAAAAAGAACGACAGGGAAGTTATTAAAAACAAATTACTGGTTAACAATTAGTTAATATACATTTTATACTGTGAGGTTTGCTTCAAAAATTTTCTGTTATTTAACTGAATCCATTCTTCCCTGTAACACAAATACTTCCTGTCACTGGATGTAACACAAGCATGAAGAATGAGGGATGTATCTGTGCTGCGCAGTAGGAGAAATATAATTTTACAAAACTCTGTACTCTACTTTAATTCTATCAGTCTGCAGGATTATTTGCAAAGTTCATGTTTAGATGTGAATTTCCAAATTTTTGACACCAGTTGTGGTGAAAATACAGGATATGTTTTTTTCTTTGCTGACATTTCCACAAAATTCATATTATGTAGATCTAACTCTTCTGCAAACAATGGTCTTGATTTGCCTTTCTAATAAACCTACAAGCAGCTCTGGCTCAAGGTTTCTTAGTCTTCCAGATGAAGAACAATTATCACACATGTATCAGGTGCAAAATAATGCATGCTTTTCAATATTAAACTTCTGTGATTTGCAATAAATTGTCTGCCAAAACCCTTAGTGACTCATGTCTGTATGATTCATTATCTTCTATCCTCACTTGGAGAAATAAATCATGGTGCAGATGTCTCCGACATCCCAGCATGCTGGCAATCTGCCCGTGTTTGTAATCTGTAAGGCCAAAGTGAATGCCAGACACTTTAAAAGTTAACATCTTCTTTCAGAAACTATGTTTGTTTAGCTTGAGGCTAAAATCCAGCTTAACCCTCAGCCTACCCTTGAGTGGTTCACCAGTTACTCAGTGGATGTTAAGAGGTTAAGTGCCATTTCTTAATCACATTAAAAACCCATAAAACCACTAACTGCCTTCTCCTGCTTTGTGTAGTTAAAAATTGGTGCTCCTTATGACAAAAGTCTCAAACAATAATTTTAGTTATTTTCTTTAGAATCAGATTATCCATGTGATTGTTGTATGGACATTTATGATTAGCAGATCAAAACAGTATGCAAGTAATTACTTCCTTTTGTGCAGTTTCAGCAAAATGTAGGGAAAAAAAAAGTCACATATTTGCTTCTTCTGCCCACGATGGGACCTCATGTCAAAGTAAACCAAAATGAGAAACATAACACAGCAGAAATAAAATGTATATAATTGCATTTCTATGTAGCTCAATGCATAAATATAAATCATGACAAGATGTAACATTAAGTTGCTTTGACAAACATCTGTAACAGCCTGTAAATCTGTAACAGCCTGACAGCCTCACGGGTGGGAGAAATGAAAACAAAAGCCATTTAGAAACTTGATGAACAGCTCACACACACACACACACACACACACACACACACACACACACACACACACACACACACACACACACACACACACACACACACACACACACACCTCGGCCTTCACTCTGCTTTTTGACCAATGTCAGCTTGTATCCATCTCCATAGGTGCTCTTGAGAAAGAGTGGGGAGCCACAGCATTTGAGTTTCCCATGCGAGATAATGGCGATGCGATCTCCCAGAAGGTCAGCTTCATCCATGTGGTGGGTGGAGAGCAGAATTGTGCGGCCTGAGGCAGAGAGGCAACACACACAAAAAATCTAAACAGACTGAATAATATTTGATCATCTTTGATGAAATTTAAATTACTGCATGCATATCATGTCTCCAAGTCTAAAAAGTAGTTTTCTTTAAGTATGCAAAAAGTTTTTCCCCAGGCTGCCTTATCCTCTGCAATAGGGGTGGGGTTGGGGCTCAAATTTGATGCTGGGCCAGTGAAAGGTCCTTCCTTCAGTCCTGCTCTGGATTGCAAAGTTTGCATGGTACTGAGGAATCACTCACCCTGTTTGTACTTGAGGATGAGATCCCAGATGGCTCGGCGGGCGTACGGATCCACCCCTGCAGTGGGTTCGTCTAAGATGACGGCCCTGGAGCCGCCAACAAAGGCAATGGCCACGGACAGCTTCCTCTTCATCCCACCAGACAACGTCTGCACCAAGCTGTGACGCTTGTTAGATAACTCCAGGTCAACAATCATTCTGGACATGTGTACACAAACACAGAGCAAAGCAATTTATCACCTGTTGTGACATTGTTTCAATGCTCTACTACAGCAGACAGTCCTTCATCACTCCTCACTGAGCCGACAGATGAGGAGGATTTTAGGGAGGATTGGCTCCGGCTCAGGGTCAAGCACTTGATTAATTAGCTCAACTTCCACTGAGGGTCCCACCTCACCCTGTGGCTCCCCCAAACCTCCTAAGCCCACTGCATCATTGGTGGGTTCCCCCTCAATGGGGAGCTCTGCAGTACAAGTCTACACTGTACTTTTGTAGACTTGCAATACAAAAATACAATGTCCATTTCTGTCTGAATGACTGCACAGCACGTGACGTGAAACTGTCATCAGCTTCTAACACAGGTGTCGTTTACAGGAAAGGGCGATAATTTACCACTGACTGGTGGAAGTGAATAAATGTGTTAGTGTGTCATTCAATTACAGTTATAAAAACTGGATATGAGAACTGGAGTGTGCTTACAAAGTATTTGTGTACAGTGTACAGTGACACTGTTAAACTGAAATCCATTCTTTTCAATCACATAGACTTAATTTTATGTAATGACCCGATTTTTCATATTGTCGGACGGACAGATAGATAGATATGCCCTCCTGGTACATCCCATCCAAGCAGTCTGTCCTCTAGTTGAGGTGAGTGAATTTCTATTATTTTTTGCTAGTCTATGTAGTATTGAGACCCATATATGAGGCAGCTGTTATTGTTTGGCAAAACAAAGTTTTAAAGAGATGTTGAAGAAGGAAGTCACTAAAACAAAAGAAACAAAAGAAAAACACTCCAGAGAATTCAACAAAAAAAAAAAAAAATACATAACACACACAAAAATGCAGCATTGCAAGCGGCCATGTTTTCTTCCTTCTACAATCCTTACACTTATAATTAATTATAATTTACATATATATACAGTACCAGTCAAAAGTTTGGCCACACTTTTGACTGGTACTGTATAAATGCACCACCAGAACACCCCACAGCTTTCCCACAGCTGATGCCTTAGTGCTGCCGAGGGTACACTGTATAGTGAATAGGGAGAATTTAAACAGGAAAAATGGGTGGAATGCATAAGATTAGAAGCCACTTCTCAATAATGTATCGCATCCTCTTCTTAGTGAATCTGAGAGGTCACTATCAGATGGAAGGTGCAGAGTGTAAAGTGGAATTTATGGTTCAGCAGAGAGTGTGCATACGCAGGCCACAGGCAGTCTGGGGACGGCCTATCTACCTGCAAAGATCTCTGGTGTCAGTGGAGGCAGTATATAATGTAGTACAATCAGTATGTGGGCCACGGTTGCTTGTGCTGTGTAAAAACAATGAAAAGTGTCCACTGTAGCCACTCTCTATGTATTCCATACTGTACTCTTTAATTACTGTCTTTTTCACAGTTCACCATTCCTGTTGAACGCTCCCTTCACTATCCCAGCCCACTTGACAACCAATCAGCATTTGGCAGATGATTTCTGATCTTGGAGGATTTGGGGACTGCATGTGCAGTGGGTGAAAACCCCTGTTGACTCAAACGAAAACATTTAGTGTAGACAGACACATTTGCAGAACCATAAATTCTGTTTAACAGTAGACACACCTGGAGGTGTTTGATAAGGTCCAGAAGAGCTGGATAATATGAAATCATTGTGACATAATGGTTCTCTCTCCTTGTTAGTTTGCTATTTAATACTAATATCTGCTTTATCTGACAGAAGTTTTATTGGAATTGTCTGAAAGAAAAAAAATATTTAAATAAACTACCCAGCATGGCTTACATGCACAGTATGAATTTCCATAAGAGAATCAATAAAAGCAGCTGACTTGCACTCACTTGTCCATCTCCTTGCGGATGTCTTCTTCAGCCATGCCTTTGAGTCTAGAGTAGAACCACAGGTGTTCCTCCACACTCAGCTTGTCAAACAGGACGTTGTGCTGTGGACACATGCCTAGGTTTTGTCGAATACGCTCCATCTCAGTGCGGATGTCGTGGCCATAAATGGTGGCAGAGCCAGACGTGGGTGGGAACAAGCCTGTCAGGATGGACCTATGAAAATACAGAGTAGGCTGTAGATAATTCACTAATAGTAATTTAAGCAAGATTTGTATGTTGTATCTTTCAATATAGACTATATTACCAAAGGTATTCACTCACTGATCCAAATCATTGAATTCAGACTGCTTCTACAACCATTTGTGAAAAGAATGGGTCGCTCTCAGGAGCTCAGTGAACTCCAGCATGGTACCGTGATAGGATACCATCTGTGCAACAAGTCCAGTTCCAAATTTCCTCTCTACTAAATATTCCACAGTCAAATATTAGATGTATTATAACAAAATGGAAGTGACTGGGAATAACAGCAACTCACCCACGAAGTGGTAGGCCACATAAAATGACAAAGCTGATGCTATGACACATAGTGTGCAGAGGAAACCACCGTTCTGCAGTCAATTACTACAGACCTCCAAACTTCACGTGGCCTTCACATTAGCTCAAGAACAGTGCACAGAGCTTCATGGAATGGGTTTCCATGACTGAAAAGCTGCATCCAAGCATCCACTCTGGAGCTTAAAAAAAGGCGATTGGACTTCTTTAAGTTTCTTGAATATGTTTCACCTCTCATCCGAAAGGTTTCTTTAGTTCTAAAACCACATGTGGAGAATCCCAGGTATTTAAACCCCAGTAACTGTGTCCCCTGGAGGTGTTTGTTGGTCCACTATTGTTCAACATAGAACAATAGTGAAAACATATGGAACAACATAGAAGAGCCACCTCAACAGGACTCAGCTTTACAGCGTTCACATTTTGGACTGGGAAGACAGATGGTTCAAAGAGGAGTTAAAAAAGCCATCTATGTCCTCTGGGACTGACCATCACTGAACAGAGGTGGTGGATTACAACACCAACTGTCCCCCATTTACAATGCAGTCCTGAGCTCCCTTCCCAGGCGCCTCAACCCACACTCACACCTTTATTCAGGTGATCTCAATAGGTTACTTGATAGAGTGGGGGAAGATCTCACAGTGGTTTCACCTGAAACCATGAACAATCTGTTCTATAAACCAGCATTACTGTTGAGCACCGTTGACTTTTATCACTGCACAAGCATAAGCACACACATTCTACTTCCTCTTACATGGTGGTAGTCTTCCCAGCTCCATTGTGTCCCAAGAAAGAGACCACTTGGTTTTCATGGAGGTTGAGGCTCAGTTTGTTGAGGGCCAGTTTACTGCCAGTCTTGTAGACCTTGGTTAGTTTGTCTATACACACCACCAGGGGAAGGTGGTTCGGCTCCTCCTCTATGCCGCGCATCTCCTCTGGAGTTAGAATGAGAAAGAGGAATAAGCAGTGTACACAAAAGATGAATCACATATAAAAATACACATTTAGGAGTCTTCAATTTTTCTCCAACTCTAATTCCACACAAAGAGGAAATACTAAAGGAGAGGCAGATAATGCATCACATGTCTAACACAGAGAGACAGGCAGAGACCATTCACACTTTCACATTCACAGCTACAGTAAACCTTAGCAGTCACAGGAAAGCTTACAAACACGCACACAGAAAGACCCCAGCCCAATGGAGATTTGAACCCATAACCTTCTTGCTGTGAGGCAACACTGTTAACTGCTGGGGTCAAATAAGAAAATAAGAGAAGAGGTTATGGTTTCATTTTATTTTTTAATTGAACTATCTTATGTGCCTATGTGTGCATAATCCTGATCAAACTAGGACTTGAAATTTCCAGTATAAATCAGGTTTATTTATCGATTTACTACAGTTTAAGTTGATGTGTATTAACGTTAAACGTGTTTAAACTGATTAATAGAACATAAGAATTTTGCCTTTATGCCCCACATCATCATTCATCTCTACCATTCCTCCGTTGGTCCATCGCACAAGCCTGATCCTCCTCCATCACGCTGAGCCTGGCAGTCCTGCCTCCACACCAAGGCCAATCCCAGGTCTCGACACGGCCGCTGCCTGACCAATAGGACCTCTGCAGTGGGAAGTACCACGGGCGCGGCAGCCCATACATTCCTTATGGAGAGGGAAAATCAAGTTTTATCAAATCAATACGGGAACATAAGTAAATAAACTGAGAAGAGAAAGCGAGGATTTCACACCTGGATGCACGGCCTCTATGTACCAGGTTAGCACACCGTACACTCCGGCATCAATGATAAGCATCATCATGGAGAGACCCAGGTTAAAGTCATCGCCTTCTACAGGTGACTGGCTTATGGTCCGCCACTGAATGCCAACACCCGCTACCTCATATAGTGCAAAATACTTGGAGCCAAGGCCAAAAGCTGTGGTAGACATTAGAGACTACAAAAGAAGGAAGAAGCAAGAATTTATTCACCTCTGTATAAGATGGATTATCTGACTTCACAGAGTCAATACACAAAGAAAATTTAACTAACGTACCCCAAATTTACACAGTTTCAATTGATGAAAAGTGAAAAAAGTGAAAACGCCTTACAGCGATACATTTCTCGAAGGCAGTGATCTTGTCATGAGCCACCTCCTCCCTAATAGCCACATACATGTAGGGGACATAGCTGAGGAAGTAGATGATTCCTCCACAGGCAGAAGCCAGCTTAGCTTTGGAGTAGATTACTGACACCAAGAAACTGGAAAAAAAAAAAAAAAGACGTTACATCGGCTCCTTAATTTGTTTTATAAAATATATTTTACAAGTGTGACTACATGAAAAATTTCAGCCTAATACAGTAAAGTCAGGAGTTCTTCAAAAACAAACAGAGACAGGATGGCTGTGGCATAATAATTCAATTCAATTCAATTTTATTTACAGTACCAGTCAAAAGCTTGGACACACTGGGTGAGTGTACAAGACTCCACGATACTTAACTCCAAGATAGTTAAGCTCTTCCGTTTGAAGCAACAACTCTTTCCTGACCCAGAGTGGGCACTCCACCTTTCCTGGCTGAGAACCATGGCTTCAGACTTGGAAGTGCTAATTCTCATACCTGCCACTTTACACTCAGCTGTGAAACACTCCAGTGCAAGGTGGAAGCTACCACCCAATGAAGCCAACAGAACTACATCATCAAGCAGAAATGAGGTCCTGAGGTCACCAAAGCAGATGCCTTCTGCCACTTGGCTCCACCTAGAAATTTTGTCCATAAAAATTATCAACAGAATCAGTGACTGCCCTGGCAGAGTCCAACACTCAGCAGGAATGAGCCTGCCTTACGGCTGACAATGTGAACCAAGCTCTGGTTGTACAGGAACCGAATTGCTGGCAGCAACACCCCATACTCCCGAAGCACCTCCCACAGGATATATACAGAGAGATATAGGTGTGTGTGTGTGTGTGTGTGTGTGTGTGTGTACACCAATCAAGCATAACACCAAGATCCCGTAGTTGCGAGGCGGGGCCCCCATGGATCAGACTTGTTTGTCCAGCTCATCCCACAGCTGTTCAATTAGACTAAGATCTCGGGGTTTTGGAGGGGTTTGGAGGCCAAGTCAACACCTCAAACACATTGTTATGCTCCTCAAACCATTCCTGAGCCATTTTTGCTCTGTGGAAGGACACATTATCCTGCTGAAAGAGGCATGGTACATGGTCTGCAACAATGGTGAGGTCGGTGGTACGTGTCAAAGTAACAGGATCCAAGGTTTCCCAGCAGAACACTGCCCAAAGCATCACACTGCCTCCACCGACTAGCTTTCTTCCCATAGTGCATCCTGGTGCCTGGTGTTCCCCAGGTAAGCGACACACATACACCCGGCCATCCATGTGATGTAAAAGAAAATGTGATTCATCAGACTAGGCTACTTTCTTCCATTGCTCCGTGGTCCTGTTCTGATGCTTGCATGCCCATTGTTGGTGCTTTCAGCAGGTGACAGGGGTCAGCATACGCACCCTGACTGGTCTGCAGATATGTAGCCCCATACACAACAATTGCAATACACTGTGTATTCTGACACCTTTCTGTCAGAACCAACATTAACTTTTTCTGCAATGTGAGCTACAGTAGCTCATCTGTTGGCTTAAACCACACAGGCCAACCTTTGTTTCCCACTAGCATCAGTGAGCGTTGATCACCCATGACCCTGTTGTTGGTTCACTACTGTTCCTTCTTTGAACCACTTTTGATAGATACTGACCTCGGCAGGGACGTCAGAAATTAATACAGTATAACATTCAACCCATAAGGCTAATTTTTCTGTTCAGGATTGCAAGTAAATAATTGTAATATCAAAACATCAGAATTAAAATAAAATCTTTTTAAAAATTTTCAATTTAAATATATTTATTCTTGCTGTAATTATACCTTTTGTTTAAGTGTTGGGGACAAAATGTAATCAAATACACTTGATTGCAAATCCACTGTAGGAAGGAATTACTTAATCTGTTAATAACTATTAACCTATTGTTTTAAGACAAACAAAATCTGAAATTATCCATTAAATATATGGATGAAGCAAAATGCTAATTCACAATTTCCTAATTTTCCAAATGTGTGTAAATTTCTATTTTACTTTTCTAGTTTTACAACACACTTTGATTTACAAGTCAGATTCACAAAGAAATTTATTTAATACATTCTGCACTTTATCTAACACACAAACACACACACACACACACACACACACACACACACACGGATATATATTGGAGGGATGGACCCTAAGATACTTCAAATCACTGACTTTTTAGTCTGTGGTGAGAGAACAGTGTTCCCTTCCACTTCTATTGGCTGAACTGTACAAACATTAGCTGTTAAGCTGTTGACACTGAAGCATTTTGAGAAGTAAGGAATTTATGATTGGTTTGTTGGAACCAAGAGATCTCACCAGAACATGATAGTGGCCACGGCATAGATAGTGAGGAACAGCCAGATGATGAACGGATCGCTGTGAAGCAACACTCTGCCGTATTTTAAGATGGCCGTGAGAGCAGTGACAGAGATGGACAGCTGGACAAAGCCCGTGATGAACCAAGCAACCCAGTGGACTGCATTGTTCAGACCCATCATCTTCATTACCTGAGGGAGTGGTACCATGGTTACTTGCATATATTTGTACCTACTATGTAATGTAAATTGTACAAGTGCAATGTAAATTTGGACAATTTGTGAAAGAGAAGTTTATGAAAGAATGGTAAACAGTATTTATACAGCAATTTTCTAGTCTTAGTGACCACTATGAGCCACACTCACCATTCAAAAACTGACACACCGACTTGACCACCAAAGACTACAGTACTTCAAGCTCTTTATCAACCCTGCACACACACTCTGGTTAGGGCAAGCTGGAGTTCATCATCTTGCCCAAGTACAGTACCAATCAAAAGTTTGGACACACTATTGGCTGGTACTGTACATTTCAATAAGCAGACTTGATAAGCTTTTTCTTAAGTTTAGACTTGTCATGAGACGGCTCCGAGGCAGGCAGGATGTGGACCCAAAAATGCAGGACTCAGAGGTCGGATATGAACTCAAAACACAGCTTTTATTGCTGGAAATACACAGAAAATAACCAAACTATACAGAGCAGGGCTAACTCAAACTGGAAACAGAGCAGGGAGACTCACTACCATGAGGGAGCACACAACAAAGAATAGAGGGAAGACTAAGAGAATATATACACACAAGATAATGAGTGAAGTGGTACCAGGTGGGAGGGCAGCTGAAACTAATTACAAGAACAGAGACAAGAGAAGTAGAAGTATACCCAACCACACAAGATTAAAGACTATGAAAATAAAACAGGAAGAGACTGACACTAAGAGACCAGGACTAAGATCAGCAAACGTGACACCAGGGCAGAAAGCTAACAGTACAGAATACATTAACATAATCGAAACTAGAAAACCCCTAAACATCCCAAAAACTCAAAACCCTGGGTCAGGCTACATTTAAATTTAATTATTAGTAATTCTCTATATATTCCCACTAGCAGTGCTTGGTTTGAGGCCCAGGCTTATACTGGAATCATTGTAGGAACTCTTTGTTCCAGAGATTTTGGACCAACGTGTTAATCACTGCTCTCCACCTCCACCAAAACACCAACTGAGGGAACCCTAATGCCTAACCCTAAAACTGTTGGCACTGCACTACAGGAGAGTTAAAATCACAGCCTCTGTGACTGCAGGTGGAATGAGAACCGTCAGTTGCAGGCTGTAAAGACAGGGAGAGGTACAAATGTTTTCTTTCTTTTTTTTATGCCATTTTGTTAGGCTGTCAGGCAACAAAAAAGGTATGGGGTTATAAAAAAGGTCATTATTGATGCTAACATATTAAACATGACTAGATATTTCACAGTTGCCCATTTTTAAGTGTTTTTATAAAAATAAACAAAAAGCAGTACTGCTACTACAATATATATTATGTATATTAAAGGATATGGCTGCTGATGAATTTTGTAATCATATCATCAGATCTGTGACCATATGTTCTGGACGCTCGAGTGACGAGAGGAGTGAGCTATCAACTGATTACCACCTGGTGATGAGTTGGATCAGGATGCTGAACACACCTGACACATCTAAATGTGTAGTGAGGGTGCACTGGGAATGCCTGGTAGAGGCCCCAGTCTACAAGTTCGGACTTGGGAGGCAGCTGATGGGTACTGGCAGACCAAGCGGAACACGGCTTGGGCCGTAGCTGGAGAAAAAACTCAGGCGTCACTCACCTATCAGTGGGGGTGAATTCACAGAGATAGTTAAACAACTCCTTGATGCCAGGGCATCTGGGGTGCATGTGCCCTGAGTTCCTGAAGGCTCTGGATTTTGTAGGGCTGTCTTGGTTGACACGCCTCTGCAATGTCACATGGAGATCTGGGGAGGTGCCACTGGACTGGCAGACTGGGGTGGTGGCCCTCATTTACAAGAAGGGGGACCGGAGGGTGTGCTCCAACTATAATGCAGTTTTCATCATGGTCACAGAACACGGGACCAGCTCTTTATCCTGTCAAGGATATTTAAGTGTACATGGGAATTTGCCATCTAGTCTACATGTGTTTTGTGGACCTGGCATAGCCAAATGGCAGAATGCTTCCACCTTCATCCCAGATGGGGGGGGGGGGGGGGGGGGCAGACAATGTAAATATAAAGAAATCAACCTGGAAATATCTCTAAAAAGTTACAAAACTGCAAAAACTACAATAAATTAAGGATCAAACAGAAACATTAAATAACAGAAATTGAAAATCCAAAACACATTTATTCACTGCGTTGTATTTCTGTGTGCCACTATTACTAAATTTAGTAATTTAAATTTTATTAGATTAGTAGTCTAATTTCCATTTCCCTCCTGTACATTTCATCTTTACTGCAAGTTATCATTTACACTCATTTATTAAGGGACCACCACCAGTAAGTTTGACACACTGACTCTGGTTATTCATCTCGACACCCACCCAACCTAGCCTGCTTTTTTTGTTTGTTTTTTTGACCATTATTATTTTTATGAACGGAGAGTAGAGGAAAGGCAGGACAGAGAGTAGGGGGAACTGACACACACAGGGTGGAATCAACTTGGGCCCTTGCAATAACCTTTATGGAAATAGTCTCCTGCCCAACCCACTGAGTTATACTGCTTTTGTTTTGATTTACAAAATTTAGATGTTAAGTCCAAATGTTTTTTAAAGTGAGGTGAGTTAAAAAAACATATTGCAGAAAATAAAATCAACAATACGGTGTTCTGTTATCATTTCTCCCATCCCTACCTGTGGTCAGGTAGAAATCTCAATCACACAGACTCACCTCTTTGAGCCGGTGCTCCTTCTCAGCTACAATGTGCTGAATCATCATAGCTACAGAGTAAACCCAGGAGATCACCATGCACAGAGGCATCATGTGCTCAATCACAAACAGAAAACTAAAAAGAAAACAACACGATCACAAACACATTTTTATACTACACTGCATTTCAAATATATGGGATTGTCAGAATAGCAGATACAAACATGAATCACAAAAAAAAAATATTCATCCATCCATCTATCTATCTCTGAAACACATGTTTCAAATTGTCTAAGGCATTTTTCCACATCTCTTTCTAATGATTACTACTTCTCTAGTGCCACTACCTTTCTTAATATCACATAAACAGAACCATAAAAAATTAATCTTGTTATAACAAGCATCACAATAAGTATTATTTCTAAACACAAAGCCCATTTCTTACTCGTCTCTGGTGTAGCATGGATAGGGAAACATCTGAACGTAGTTGCCAGGCTCCACCACATCATGGCCCACAAATGTGTTGATGATAGCTCTCTCTATCATATCTGGGAAAAAAGTGTGAGAGGCTGCATTTTTCTCACTAACAGGTGTATGTGTACACATTTGCATATCAACTGACTCTAATGGATTTATTAAAAAAGGAAGTTGTTGGTCAACAGACTGATTTACATATTAATTAATTTACAAAATTCCAAAATTATTTTAAACTGCACTTGATGAAATATAGAGTACAGTGTCATTGTACATTCTTTATTTTTATAGAACTAAGTGATGGTTAAATGTTCATTAGAAAATCAGTAAAGATATTCCACATAAATCTGGTGAAAGAAAATCACAAAATGCAGGGGATTAAATATTTAGAATCAATATAAGCTCTTTTATATTGTTGAGAGTCAGAGCGCTGTTGAGCAAAGTATTCCTTTAACTTTAACTAGTAGTGACTTCATGAATTTCTTCACAAATTCATGTGAAGCCATTAGAGAAAAAAAAATTGATAACCATCTCACAGACTTATCTTCATGTTCGGCTGTTTTCAGCACTGCTGGTATTGGTTTAGACTCTCTCTCTCCAATTGATTTTTTTGAGCTAACTTCAATACTTACTTCATCCAAACCATCAACACGTTTATTAGATGCCATTCCTACTGCTCAAAGAAGTCTTCCCATTGATTGATGCTTCAATCTTAAATATTATCAGTCTGTCTTTATTAGCTGGCTATGTAGCACAGACTTTTAAGGTGGCTGTAATTAAACCGCTACTTAAAAAGCCATCACTTGACCCATCTGTCTTAGCTAATTATAGGCCAATCTGCAACTTTCCTTTTCTCTCAAAGATTCTTGAAAGAGTAGTTGTAAAACAGCTAACTGATCATCTGCAGAGGAACGGTTTATTTGAACAGTTTCAGTCAGGTTTCAGAATTCATTCAGAAATCCACCTTGACTGACTTGATCTTCACAAATGTTCCTCATAAATTCTCATTTTTGGGGCATCTTCTGCAATGATTTAAGTGATCACTGTGTTGTCACTGTTATTAAAAATACTTAAGTACCCAAATTTAAATCTTGTATTATTTGTAAGAGGAGTCTTAAGCATTTTAATGAACATGTGACATGTCTACTGTTGATTGGAAGAAAATAAGACTGATCCCTTATGTAGAAACAGTTTGGACAATCTTTTGAGATTGTTTTATGGAAATTGTATAGTTTTAAAAAATGACCCCTTAAGTAGATACAAGGTTAGGGGTGAGAAAACCCCTGGCTCTCCCCCAGAGTTAGCAGTTAATCATGAGTGTAATCTGGCTTGGGTCAAGGCAAAGCAGACAGGCCCCGTCACTGACTGCTCTGTTTTCCGACAGTTAAAAAAACAGATGCTCTTCTTTGATCAACAAAGACAAATCAGAATACTTTTTGTGTGTCACCACTGAGAATCTAAATAATCCACAAAAATTCTGGAAAGTCATGGATTCCTTTTCAGTAAGCAAAAGCTCCCAGGTTCTACCTTGATATGTTTTAAAGGATTCTGTCCATGAAAAGACAGAAGTACTAAATTATTTTAATAAGCACTTTATTTCTTCTGGCTTGTTCTGTGACTCAGTGGGGTTGGTCTCTGACTCCTTGCTCTGACTTCCAGTATACACTGGTGAGCAATTAAATTTTGTTTTTGCAATTAAATCTTTATTAAAGGGCAGTGCAGCCTTTTAATAAGGTCAGTGATGTCAGTGATGTCTAAAATTCTTGAAGCTCTTGTGAGTGAACAAGTTAAGGAACTCTTACTTTACAATAAAATCAAAGTATCAGTCAGGCTTTAGAAAAAAACATAGTAGCATCATAGCTGCAATCAAGGTGGTAAATGATATTAACGCAGTAATAGGACACAGTGCATTAAACATGTTGATGTTTGCTCTGAGGGTGCCCCAGGGATCTCTATTAGGCCCTATTTTATTCATAATTTATGTCAGTGACTTGGGTCTAAATGTCTCATGGTCAAATTTGCATTTTTATGCTATGACACAGTTTACCGCTGTAGATCAACTCTTACTCATGTCATTGAATCCCTGCAGCAAAAGCCTTTGTTACTGAAACTTGTTCTCAGTACAGACAAAACTAAGTTAATATTGTTTTCAAATTCTAGAAGAGGCTATTATTGATCCCCTTAGTGTTCGCTCTAGGGAAATGAAAACGAGGTGGGATAACCTGCTATATCTATGTCTATAAGGCAATACTCTGACTATTACCTGCCTACATTTGTACTTTAATTGCATTGAGAAGTGATGATCCTTACTCAAGACCAGTTACTGCTTTCTGTTCCATATGCCTGTACCAAACTGGACTGTTTCTGATGCAGCTTCCACAGCCATTTTCACAGGTGCACCCATTTCACAGGCCACAGTAGTAAGCACGTTACCAGAAAAAATCCTTTAACAAACAAAGCAATCCATCTGACATCACTGTGTGCTTCCCCTGTGGACCTGTGCCTAGGTCTTGATTTATAACACAGGCCTCTGCCATCTGCAGACTGTACAAAAACCACGCAACACTTAAAATTCTCTTTCCAACCACAACAAATAAAATACAGTGCTCTCTCTTGCAAATGAGACACTGAGTCTCAATGGGACTAACTGTATAAATAAAGGTTAAATAAATTAAATAATGTAAACTCTGTATAATATCCATAGCTATGCCTGTATAATCAATATACAATATGTTCAGGACTAGGGAAAAATTGCATTTTGGTTACTTACCTTGGATCCAAACAAAACCATACAGGAAATAGAATTTCCCCCCTGTATTGGGGCCAGGACGCCAGTAGGCCCTTCTGATTTCATTGGTTTTCTCTGTAAAACTGGAATTTTGTCTAATTTTGTACAGAACGTGTGGTGGCAAGGAACCGTCTTTGTTAGTCTGGAAAATCACACCTGAAAAACAAACAAACAAATAAAGAGCGAGATTATTATATACAAGCTCAGAGCAAGTTTATTCACTCAGCAAAATCACTTCAGGATTTTCTCTTCATCTGTTTACCAGTTGCACTTTTATTTTTACATCAAACCTCCAATGTGGGCATTTAGCTTGCTTCATCTGTTTATAAAAGTTTTATTAAGACTGTGTTTTTACAAGCGTATCAACTACATGTGTAAACAGCAGCCCAGCAAGCACCAAATGACTGCAGATCTTGCTTTAAATAATCTGATCATCAAAAGCCCCCAGCAACCTAGGCCCACTGCAGCATAACTAAGGGAAGGCTCAGGGTTACCTGATGCAGTCCTAACTATAAGCTTTATCAAAGAGGAAAATTTTAGGCCTAATCTTAAAAGTAGAGAGGGTGTTTGCCTCCCAGATTCAAACAAGAACTTTTTTTCTACACCTAAGTGCTTTCTAGTGTGAAAGTGTGAAAATACATTCACACTCTAATGAACACAATGGCGTCATGGGTCCATGTGGGTTGCTGCAGTTCTTTTCCTGAGTCCAGGTAATTCTTGGTTGCTCCAACTCATGGTTGAAGTCTGGGCTCCCATGTGTGATGAACCTCATCTGCTTTCCATCAGGCCTCATCACCCAGCAGGATGTCCAGTTTCACAGCACCCACAGCAAGCTATTTCCTCCTCCTACCCTCCCGGAAGGAACAGCCTCTCCTCAGACCTCCCTCTCCCCAGTGGAAACACTAACCCAGCTAAGTAAGCCTCAAATTCCACCTCCTCAGTGTTATTTCAGATCTCGCCTTCACTGACCTCCCATATCCAGGCCACTAATCCCCCCCCCCTCCTCATGGGCCCCTCCTGAGCCCAGATTCCTGTTTCTCCCGTGGAAACCAAGAGAAAACCTTTTCTTTCTTTCTTGTAAATGAAATATCCAAATTGTATTTGTTGCCTGGTGGTGTCTGCATCAGAGCCCATTCTTAGTGCAGTGATCAAGGCCACCTTAAAATAGGAGAGCAACTTGGGATTCAGTATCTTGCCCACAGATACTTTGGCATGCAGACTGAAGCAGCCAGGAATCGAACCCTCAGCCTTTCAATTAGTAGATGACCTGCTGGATTTTAAATTCAATTTTGGATTTAACTGGGAGCCGATTTCTCTCTGGGAGAAATGTTCTCTCTCTTTCTAGTCCCTTTCAGTACTCTGTCTGCAGCATTTTGGATCAGCTGAAGGCTTTTCAGGGAGCTTTTAGGACAGCCTGATAATAACGAATTACAATAAAAATTTAGCCAAGCCTAGAAGTAATAAATGCATGAACTAGTTTTTCAGCGTCACGCTGAGACTGGATGTTTCTAATTTTAGAGATATAGCACAAATGCAAGAAAGCAGTCCTCCATATTTGTTTAATATGTGCATTGAAGAACATATCCTGGTCAAAAATGACTCCAAGATTCCTCACAGTGTTACTGGAGGCCAAGGTAATGCCATCCAGATTAAGTATCTGATTAGACACCATGTTTCTAAGATTTGTGGGGCCGAGCACAATAACTTCAGTTTTATCTGAATTCAGAAGTAGGAAATCAGAGGTCATCCAGGCCTTTATGTCATTAAGACATTCTTCTCCACTGTTGAGGAAACAAGGAAGTGGATCGCTTTGGGCAACAAAGGAAAATTCTTTGTCAGGATCAGGAAGTGGAACAAGACACCCAAAGAGCAGGTAGTGCCAGAAGAGTCCGTGTCGGGTGCTGTACAAACAGTACACAAAGGCTTAGGTCATGCAGGTACCCGAGCAACATGGAAGGAATTGGGGAAGCAGAAGCTTTGGATTTCAGAACGCCAGATTCAACAAGTTCACAAAGACTGCCAGGTATGGATGGGGTCAATACAATACTGAAGGAAGGGGACAGTGAGGGACTGACAGGGAAAAAGCAAAAGAAGTACCTGTTAGTGCTTGTGGATTCTATGTCAGGTTATGTAGTTACCAAGCCGGTAAGAAGAGCTAATGCTAACAGTATTGTCACAATGCTGGAACAGGTTTGCAGCAATTTAGGAGTGCCTAAAGAACTACAAATGGACAATGAGACCCATTTTTGCAATGCCCAGGTGGACCAGTGGTGTCAACAGAATGGAGTGATAATAATCTTAAATTTCCAGAACACATACTAGTAAATATCTGGCTCAAACCAAACATGTCTCAAACTCATCACCTATGATCTCAACTGATGTAAAACCACAGACCACACACCCGGCAAACATTTCAACACCAAGTAACCAGCAGCTGACCATGTTTGCTCAGTGTCTACTGTTGTTTGGAAAAAAGTTCCAAATGAAAGCTGTGCCAACATGTCTGGCTGTCAGCCCAGACATTGCCTATACATCCTTGACTTTCTAACAAGAAAATCTTCAGGTTCAAGGAATGTCCTATTTTACCTGATCTCATGACATCAAAGGTGACATCGGGGAGAGATAACAAGGGTGTGTAGTAGAGTGCCAATCTGCATGGGTCTTTACAAGTGAAGTGTGTGGAGGTGTGGATGTGAACACATTGACTGATTTGTCTGTCTCTCTGTGTTGTCTGTCTATCTAAGGTCTGCAGATGTGCAAATGACCTTTTTGCTATTGAAAGCGAACAACAAAAACATAGTAAAAATGTAGAATAGGTCCCCTACTGTACTTTAAATGCAATAGACACCATGATCACAATTGGCACATGAAGGTGACTCACTGGCAAACACAGACACGTTGTCCTGGTAGGCCTGATTCAGGGTGTAGTTGACAATGCTGTCTTCATCAGGGAAGCCCTTGAAGACATCAACACTGACCTGTCAACACACAAAAAAAGACACACATGATGTTTCACTGCACAAATAGATTCATTACATACTGTCCTACCAGATCTACATATTTACAAGCAGCAGGATAGTGTTTTGTTGCCTCTTCCAAAGATATTAATTGGAATGCACTGACTTTGTCAAAAGGATTTCATGCCATCTATTGATCTGTGGATTTCCGATAACAACTTAATCAAATATAAAAAGTTATACATGGATGTTGTTTGTGAGACTGAAGTCTGAAAATGTTTCTCTTAACAAGAAACCAAATAAAAAAGTTCCAAATTGTGTTTTCATGCACAAAACAAATATTTCAATACTGCTACAGCAGTGAACAGAAAAACCAAACAGATTCTTGCAAACTTTGCTACAAGTTGACAGCAGTTGCTTCTTTTATAATGAAACCTGGGAGGCACAACCTCTCACAATAAAGAAATTCATCATATAAATAATAATAATTGTATATCATTATTATAAAATTATCATTATTAACAAAAAAGTGTAATGAATTATTAATATAGTAATAAAATGCTATTCTTATACAACTCCTAGAAATAAATTAAGTAACAAACCTGGGCAATGTTACATTTAATGCTACAAACCGCCTGTAAAGGCCTGTAAAGGCATGCCTTTTCCTTTTTAAAGATGTTTTTGAATGTGTGTCAGTGGTGACAAGTAGAAATGTAAGCTGTTGTATAAGCGCTTTGAGTGCTCAACGCTATATAAGAACTAGTCCATTTACCCTTTACTTTGCGTAAACAACCAAAATATTCATCCATCATGTTTTGTAAAGAATGGGACACCTTGTAGTGTTATGCACTTGGTCCCAGTCTGTCCTAAATAAATGTGTAGTTTGTATTTGCGTTACTGCTTTTTTTATACAGTCAAAACTCAGTATATGATGTGATACATTACTTTTGCTTTGTAGTGTTCATGCAGTACAGCCAGGCTTACCTTGTGCATTTATTATGACAGTAAATATATTAAAGATCAGTCAATACTGTGCTGACCTTAGACATAAAGCGTGTCCAGCCGCAGGCAGCATTGTCGATTGTGTCCAGCTGTTCTAGCAAGGTGGAAGTGTTAGGAAGACTGTAGTTTCCTTCCATGAGACTTTGCATCAGCTCAGTGTCTGTGCCATTTAACAACTCAGGGTGCTGTTGAAGCTCTGAGAACAGCTGGAGCGAGGAAAAACGAGATGAATGGAGCAGAAGAAGAGAACCGTTAAATGGCTCCTGACTCAAAATTAAATACCAGGAACAGTTGGGTGTAAAGGGAAAACATTACTGCACAGATTTTTTTTCCCAACATCCTGGTAGTACTGCAGCATTAGCAATTTCAAAAGTGGAATCTTTTCTGAGTGTACCTGCTGCAGCCACACCAGGTGGTTGTGCAACTGACCCTCCTCCAAGAAATTCCTGAGCTGTGAGGAGATATTGAGCCACACCCGGGTGTAATGTGTCACGTTCCCAACAAATGCAAACGTCTCATTTGCCTTAAAGGAAAAAAAGTCAACAGATTAGCATTTTTTAGTTTTTCATTAGCATTTGCATGAATTTTAGCCATTTTTTCCTTCTCCTGCCTAGCTCAACTATTTCCACCATCTTTAGTCCACTTGCACAGATCTGCAGAGAAGATCTACAAAACAGCTGCCAATACTCAGCCTGTACCAACCAACAGACAATCAGTAGATGTTTGTGCTAATGCTGAGGCACAGAGGCCAGCAGCGTGAAATGCTACAGAGCCAAATATATCAGGAAGATCTGTGGAGATTAATTAATTAGTGATGAAACCATTTCAACAGTTTGTCGCATGGTCACATTTAAGTCAGGCTTTATTAAAACTGGAACGGATGAAGCTGAGGGCATTCTGTATTGTTAGAGCTGTCAACAAACAAAACCAACGCACATTTTCTTTTATCTCCACAGTTTCATTAAATTAACTTTCCTAGAGCAACTCAAGAATGTTGATACACAACATGTGAGTAAGCTAAAAAGTATTTCTGGTAGCAGGAAGGTATACAATTAAGTCCATATGTTTTTGTTAACTGGCACAATTTTTGCCATTTAATTTTAGCAAACTTTATGATATACATTATATTTATGATATATATTTTGAATATTCCATACTGTCCACTTTAATTTGCGGGGTTGGACTTAATTATTAAATCAACTGCCGATTATGGTTATTTTATGCTGAACAGATAAAATACTCAAAACTAAAGTGCTCACTTTTATTACTTTTCAGGAACCCTTTGCAGACAATAATTGCTAAAAGTCTGGAACTTATGGGCGTTGCCAAAGGATGATGCTGTTTTGAGTTATTTGTTCTGTATGTAGTCTTTCAGTATTTAGTTTTATTTTCATCAGTAAATTTCGTTAGATCAAGGTGACATCAGATTACTGACTTGACCACTGCAGAATAATCTGCTTCCTGATTTTAATTGCTTTTTGTATTTAATTAATGTTATGGGTCATTTGCCATCTGTACTGTGAAGTGCCATCCAATCAAATTTGCTGCATCTGACTGAATCTCGACAGGAATTATAACTCTATATACTTCAGAATCCATCTGGCTGTTTCTGTCCCCTGCCACATCATTAATAAACACTAATGATGTCTGTGTAGGTTCTCGATCATCCAGGTCCTGGCAGTCTCTGGAGCTTGAAAAAAGGCGACTGGACTTCTTGAAGATGTTTTACCTTTCATCTGAAAAGCTTCTTCAGTTCTAAAACCAAGTGGTGGAGAGTCCCAGGTAGTTAAACCCCAGTGAGGGTGTCCCCTGGAGGTGGTTGTGACCCACTATACATGTGCATAATCACATGTGCCAAGGTGTGGAAAAAAGCGTGGGCCATTACAATCAGTGGTTTGGGGGGGGAAACAACTGAAGCCACCTGGAGAAAGGTGTGAGTGGGGGTTGAGGTGCCTGGGGAGGAAGCTCATGACTGCATTGTAGACGGGCTACAGTTGGTGTTATAATCCACAACCTCTGTTTAGTTTTGGTCATTCACAGTGTGCATAGATGGCTTCTGTTACTCCTCTTTCAAACCACCTGTCTGGCATCCTCAAGAGAGTGTATTTATCCTTTAGGTGCAGATGTACAGCTGAGTCTTGTCCTATTGAGGTGGCTCTTCTATGCTGTGCCATGCGTTTGCGAAGAAGTTGTTTGGTTTCTCGAGTGTAGAGGTTCAAGCACTCCTCACCGCACTGGACAGCATACACTATGATGCTTATCTCGTGTTTGGGAGTTTTGTCCTTGGGACGGACTGTCATGTGCTTTTTAACAGCCACTCTACTGTAAAGAACTGATCACCTTAAACATATCCCCAGATCTATGCTTTGATACAACTCTGTACTGCTGGACTACAAACAATTAATTGAACCTCATGGCTTGGTTTTCATTCTGACATACAACACCCTTCTCTAATTATGTTCTATGAACTGAGGAACAGTCAAGTTTTAAAAGCATTTTGAGTACAACCGAGCACAGTGGCAAGTGTTATATCAAAGGGCATGATTATTAACATAAATGGAATATTTCAGCTTTTCATTTTTAACAAATTTGACAAAAACGAGTAAATAGAAAACAGTTTTTGCTTTGTCATTACGGAGTGCTGGATGGAGAAAAATCTAAATAAAATGTGGGAAATGTTCTGAATGCCCATTGTATCAGGTATTGGGTTAGAAATGGGACAGTGGCATCTACATAATACACAAACCAGCAGTACACAGTACACAGCAGATCTCCCAATTTCTTTTATTCTCTGTGCAATGCTTGGAAGAAAACACAGTAATAGCTTTAACAATAATTTTTTTTTTTTTGCTGGTTAGGAGAAAAGCTTTGTTAAAAGTTGAATGATAATACAACTCTGGTTGCACATGTACACCAAAGAGAGTGCTGTTTACATGCCTTCTGAATGACTTTGTCCACCTGGGAGCCAATAGGGGAGTAGAGGATCTTAGGATTTGTAGTCATCAAGTGAACCAGTAGGCCCAGATTCCTCTGTTCTTTGCTGGTGAATCCCAGAGAGCTCATATTCCCCTGCTTCAAAGCTTCCGGTTCAATTATCCTGCAACAAGAGCCATTGTCAACCACCACTGACTTCACTGCCAAGTCACACTACTTGGGAATTTGATCTGCACCTACTAGGTTATATTTTAAAGGCTGTTAAATGACTAGAAATGAAATCAAAAGTTAATGTACCCACTAAACAGTTTTATACCTTTAACACGACTATAGTGCATTCTTCTGTCTGACCATGTGTACTTTTTTCACTTCAGTCAAATAATATAATGAATACACAAAACAAACTAGTACAGAGGATTTTTAAAGAATGACATGCCAGTAAAGTACATGCATAACAGAGTAGTTTGAAAATAATTAGTTTTTTTATATTACCTTGGTATTCTGTGGTTTAATAATAATTTCTGCACCTTCAATAATTTCTCTGAATTACAATTATATTGCTATTAAGTTACTAGACTGTGGGACCATAACATTTATGGAAAAAAAGTTTAACATGGCCAGAAACATATTTTGTAATTGAAAATAAATTGAAAGCGGCTAAAATGCTCTGCAAGTTGAACTACTTATCTGAATGAAGTTTAGCAGGCTTAAACCATAGACTGTATATAAAAGAAGGATGTAGTGAACAAATGTCACCCTTTGGTTTGTGGACTATGATCCACATTCATGTCTCTTCTTTCTTTTCTCCAGTTGTGAACGTACCTACACGGAGTTTATTAATAAAATTAAGTGTGTATTCTCATTAAAGGAGTAAGCTCTGATGTTTCCACACATTGTATGTTTAATTTACAGCAGGGAAGGAAGAGTGTAGCAGATTACCAAATATATTTCTGGATTTTGGCTGAAGAATCTCTCTCTGAGTCTCTACGCTCGACGACCATCACTTGACTAGAATCACTCATCACACACTGGACCTGTTTCGCTTCTTCTTTCTGGAAACCACCATGAGTTCATCACCCTATTTCTTTTTTCAAAGCACCACAACACTCCTCTCGTTCTGGGTCACTCCTGGCTTCAAAAACATAACCCCACAATAGACTGATCTCTTAAAATCTCTCCTTGGAATTTAATCTGTCACCATCGCTGTTTGCAGTCAGTTCAGCCCCCAGTTCAATACTAGAAAGACCATTCCTGTCATGATCCTGGGCCAGTGGCCCAGTATTTTGAGTTCTATTGGTGAAGTTCTGTTTTGTTCTTGTTCCATTTCTAGTTTTGGTTATAGTTTTTGTAGTAGGATTGTAGTTTGCCTTTGTTTAGTTTTTCATGTTAGTCCTGGTCTTCCCTGTGCTGTCTGTCTTGGTCCTTCTGTGTTTAGTTATCTTCCCATTGCTTTCTTGTACAGGATATTTAGGTTCCCTCCGTGTTAAGTTTCCTCACGCATCAGGTTTAGGTCACTTCCTGTTTTATTTTGACAATGTTGTGTCCTTGTGCCTTGTGTTTAGGTTTACTTCCCCTGGTCTCGTTAGTGTATTTCGTTCACCTGTGTTGTCACCTGTTTCCTTTTCCCTCGTTGTCCCTTTGTGTATTTAAGGTCTCTGTGTTGTTTAGTTCCTTGTCGCGTCGTCAGTCTTACGTCAGTAGTTTGTTGGTTTTTTCTGCTGTGTGCTCCATGCCAAGTCTATGTTAATGCCACGTTCAAGTCCATGTTAATGCTACGTTCAAGTCTATGGTAATGCCACGTTCAAGTCATTCGATTAAAGCCATAAGTTTAAACCTCCTCGTCTGAGTCCTGCACTGGGGTCCTCTGCCTTGCCTGCACCAGCCGAAATCCTGACAATTCCAATCCTGAACTTCCCCATCTTTCTCCCATTCATCCAGTTCATCATGACCTCTCTAAAGTGTTCCCCAAGGACTTAGGTCTCTCTCTGTCCCTCCATTTGACTGCGCCACTGATCTACTTTCTGGTGTCCTCTTGCCCACCAGTCAACTCTACAGCCTGCCCAAGCCTGAAAGAGAGGTAATGGAGAAATATATCCACAACTCGTTTGTTCATCTTCTCCTTTGGCAGCAGTTTGCTTCTTTGCTGAAAAGAAAAATAGGACACTCCAACCCCATATAAACTACCAGAGTCTGAATAAAAAAAACAAGTATACTTTGCTGCTGTTGTCCTCTGCTTTTGAGCCGTTGCAGGGAGCTATCATCTACTCAGAACTGGATCTGTGAAATGCAGTTTCGGCAGTTTTCCAGGCTCTAGTTAATGATGTCATTCAAGACTTTGTCAACCTCTTCGTGTTCGTTTACCTGGACATCCTGTTTTTTTTTTTTCCCCCAAAGGGCCTCATAGAACATCACAGCCACATCCACCAGGTCCTGCAGAGACTCATAGATGTGAATTCCATGTCTAGACAGTTTCATTCCTGGGATTTGTCATTGAAAGGGACAGTGTCCAGGCAGATCCAGGCAGATCCAGCCAAAGTGGAGGGAGTACTCAATTGGCCAGTTCCCTCCACAAGGAAACGGCTGCAGAGTTTCTTGGAGTTTAACTTTTACAGCCGATTCATCAAAGACTAAAGCAGGATTTTTTCTCCCTTAACCAGTTTAACCTCTCCCAAAAAGCCCTTCCAGTGGAACGCCTCGGCCCAGGAAACTTTCAACTGCCACAAGGAACTGTTTGTCACCATGCCCACCGTGTTCCCATTTATTGTCGGGGTGGATGCTTCTGATTCTGGGGTAAAAATTCACCTGTCAGCCTGGTATTCACTAAACTGTAACTACAATATATCTTGTTTTGGTGGCCATCTCTGCTCAAAGATACAGTGGTGTGAAAAAGTGTTTGCCCCCTGCCTCATTTCCTGTTTTTTTGCATGTTTGTCACACTTAAGTGTTTCGGAACATCAAACCAATTTAAACAATAGTCGAGGACAACACAAGTAAACACAAAATGCAAGTTGTAAATGAAGGTGTTTATTAGTAAAGGTGAAAAAAAATCCAACCCATCATGGCCCTGTGTGAAAAAGCGATTGCCCCCTAAACCTAATAACTGGTTGGGTCACCCTTAGCAGCAACAACTGCAACCAAGCGTCTGCGATAACTTGCAATGAGGCTTTTACAGCGTTCTGGAGGAATTTTGGCCCACTCATCTTTGCAGAATTGTCCTAATTCAGAGGGTTTTCGAGCATGAACGGCCTTTTTAAGGTCATACCACAACATCTCAATAGGATTCAGGTCAGGACTTTGGCTAGGCCACTCCAAAGTCTTCATTTTGTTTTTCTTCAGCCATTCAGTGGTGGACTTGCTGGTGTGTTTAGGATCATTGTCCTGCTGCAGAACCCAAGTACGTTTAAGCTTGAGTACACGAACAGATGGTCTGACATTCTCCCTCAGGATCTCTTGGTAGACAGCAGAATTCATAGTTCCATTTATCACAGCAAGTCTTCCAGGTCCTGACGCAGCAAAACAGCCCCAGACCATCACACTACCACCACCATATTTTACTGTTGGTATAATGTTCTTTTTCTGAAATGCAGTGTTCCTTTTACGCCAGATGTAATGGGACACACACCTTCCAAAGAGTTCCACTTTTGTCTCATCGGTCCACAGAATGTTGTCCCAAAAGTCTTGGGGATCATCAAGATGCGTTTTGGAAAAATTGAGACGAGCTTTAATGTTCTTTTTGCTCAGCAGTGGTTTTCTTCTTGGAACTCTGCCATGCAGGCCATTTTTGCTCAGTCTTTTTCTGATGGTGGAGGCATGAACGCTGACCTTAACTGAGGCAAGTGAGGCCTGCAGTTCTTTGGACGTTGTTGTGGGGTCTTTTGTGACCTCTTGGATGAGTCGTCGCTGCGCCCTTGGGGTAATTTTGGGCGGCCGGCCACTCCTGGGAAGGTTCACCACTGTTCCATGTCTTCGCCATTTGTGGATAATGGCTCTCACTGTGGTTCGCTGGATTCCCAAAGCTTTGGAAATGGCTTTATAACCCTTTCCAGACTGATAGATCTCAATTACTTTCTTTCTCAATTGCTCCTGAATTTCTTTGGATCTCGGCATGATGTGTAGCTTTCAAGGATCTTCTGGTGGACCTTACTGTGTCAGGCAGCTCCTATTTAAGTGATGTCTTGATTGGGAACAGGTGTGGCAATAATCAGGCCTAGGTGTGGCTAGGGAAATTGAACTCAGGTGTGAAAAACCACAGTTATAGTATGTTTTAACAAGGGGGGCAATCACTTTTTCACACAGGGCCATGATGGTTTGGATTTTTTTTTCACCTTTACTAATAAACACCTTCACTTACAACTTGCATTTTGTGTTTACTTGTGTTGTCCTTGACTATTGTTTAAATTGGTTTGATGTTCCGAAACACTTAAATGTGACAAACATGCAAAAAAACAGGAAATGAGGCAGGGGGCAAACACTTTTTCACACCACTGTATATGGGAGTATGTGGGGGCTTGTACTGTCTGTGTGCAGAATAAAACCCCCAGCGCTCCGCTGACTGGACTGCTTAGACCGTTGCTTGTTCCTGGACAACTGTGATCTCATATCTCCCTGGATTTCATCACTGGATTACCATAATCCTCAGGTAACACCACTATTATGACTGTTATTGACCCATTTATCATCAAGGTGGATGCTTCTGACTCTCTTTTATTGACCTCTTCTCCAACGCAGCACACCGAGTCGCTCTTCCCAAACTTCCCATGACCCTAAAGACAGCCCAGCTGCTAACAGAGCATTTCGATTTCATGGCATCCCTGTGGACATTGTCTCAGTCCATGGCCCACAGTTCATATCCCGAGTCTGGAAAGAGTTCTGTTCTTCAATCGGTGCACAGCTTAGTTTGTCTTTCACCCTCAGACAAACGAACAGACGGAACGGCTTAATCGGGAGCTGGAGACAGTGCTTTGCTGCATGATTTCTTCCAACCAGACCACCTGGAGTTCCCACCCAGCGTGGGTTGAGTATGCCCACAACAGCCTGACATCCTCGGCTACAGGTCTGTCTCCTTCCGAGGCCTTTTTGGAGTGTCAGCCCCCTCCTGTTTCCATCCCAGGATGCTGATATGAGTGTTCCCTCAGTCCAACTGTATCTGAATCTCTGCAGCTTCCTGTGGAGAGCTATGTGGGCAGCTCTACTCAAAACAACACATCCAAGTGCATCCCAGGTCAGAAAGTTTGGTCATCGACCAAGAATATTCATTTACACACACAATCTAAGAAACTGTCTCTGAACTTAATTGTTCCCTTTAAAATCCCATCATTAACCCAGTTACTATTCATCTTTGATTGCCCCATCATTTTAGGATTCACAACTCTTTCCAGGCCAAGTCCGTTTGATACAGCCATCTGTGCCCTCCACCATAGGTCCAAATTTACTGAACAGTCTTCTAATTTCACAGTTTGCTGTCTTTATATTCACAAGTCCTCTTTTTTGTTTCACTTTTCACAAACACAAGTATTGAGATTCTTGCTCATGTTGATATCCAGGTTTTGTCTTTCTTTGCTGCCCAGTTAAGCTTTTAACATTTATTGTCATATATGTGCTGAAACTTTACTACGTTAGGAAGCTGAGGAGTTCATATAAAGATAAAATCTGTGGTATCATCTGGATGCCTGTTTAAGTGAAGCATTTGTAATAAGAATAATAAAAATATGCATGTACTTCTGTACATGTCTGTTCATTTTCTTCAAAACAACATGAGAAAAATATTCTTCCCACAACTAAAGCCAGTGATTCATTTTTAGATCTCTTCTTTTGTCTTACCCACCTGTTATTCCCACACAGAATGGGCTGCAGTCCAGCCCATAGCTGTACAAACGCTGAAAACTGAGAATGAGGATTCTCTGTTCCCGTCTTCCCTTTCCCACCTCCTGCTCCACCACCTCCCTCTGCTCCTTCGTCCCCCTCTCCAGGAATGTCGGTTGTGTTGGGGCCCCATGTGGTGGTATTAAGGGGCCACGTCGTGTTTGCAGGGGATACTGGAGTTCGACCAGAACAGGCTCCTTTGGGCAGCAGGCGAGCCAGACCAGAAAGCAAATCCACATCTTTTAGAAGCCTTTCTACATCAGCCAGGTCCTTCAACAGAGCCCCAAGGTTAGACTGAGAGAGAGGAAGCAAAGAGCCAGGCTGCAGATGGAGCTGGATGAAAGCAGAGGACGAGAGGATGGGCAGATTACATGATGCCTGCAGCATGTTTTCCAATGTCAGTGCACATTTTTCCTCAAACTAAACAGTAAAGCTGCCTGAAAACTGACACAACTGCAATCTGCTCCAAACTTTCCTGCTATTCATATGATGAATGAATTCATGGCAAGAGATTCAAGACAATTTCATCTAAAAGGTTTCACAGCAACATCAGGTAAACACAGCTACGTGCCGTGAAATTCATTTCAAAAGATTGCTGTTCAGGTTCAAATATAAGTGTTGATTCTTGATGCTAATTAGGTGGTGAACTTGCTACACTTAATAAATCAAAATCTTTTGGGCTAACATTCTATCGTACTGCAGAAGATTCCCAAATTTGCAATAAATCAATTTACAATACACAGACCTAAAATTACATGAAGTAAACCTGAGTCTTATTGCAATGATGCTGGCTTCACCGTGTTGATAATCCAGCCAATGCAATCTTGCTCAGAGTTCATACAATAACAGGCATCAACATCCAGTTACTGCTGCCTGCCACATAAACCTGCTGACTGGGAGTCGATACAAATACCCAGGAAAACACTCAATACCACTTTTGATACCACAGGGGGGAAAAAAACAAAAAACAAAACAGCCATTTTTTTTAATAAAGATTAGAATAAAGATTAGAACAATACAAACAATAACATTGATAACAACATTGTTTATATACACAAAAATGTATTTATTTTACACACACACACACACTTTCTGGGTTAGCACATCATCACTGAGAGAAAAAAAATCTTTCTGAGCTTAATGGCTCTACTGGACATGAAGAATTGCTATTTAAAATAAAATAAAAAAATTGTTATGGAATAAGCTACCAACTGTTTTAACTGTTGTTAAATTAACAAAGTATCTGTCGTTTCAGCAGCTCTATAGCAAAGGTTTCCACTGTACCTTCTCAGTGACACTCTGCATGTTGATTTGCTCTCTCAGCTCAAGGCTCAGCTGCCTGAAGCGCTCTGACCTTTGCCCCCCCCCTTCACTGCATACAGCGCTGCGATAGGCCTGCATCACTGGTCTCTGCTTCTCAGGTACCAGCAGGATCTGGCTGAGCTCAGTGGCCCCACTGTCCCCACAAGTGAGTACCTCGAGCATGGATCCAGTAAGGAGGACACCCTGTGAACAAAAGAAACAATTCAACTGATCATGTCAGTGTCTAACGGTCCTGACACCCCAGGGGGTTAAATCTACAAGCCTGCTGCATACAGAGCACTAAGACCTTTAATATGAGCCTCTACCTTCTGATCAAAATGCACGATAAACTAATTTCTTAAAACCTTTGTCAATATTTTAAGCAGCTTGAATTGATTATTATGCAATTTAAAGTAGAAAAAGAGCACATCAGCATGTCCAACCACCTAGCTTTGCCATTTGTCTAATTGATTTTTTTCTTTTTGTTTATGTTTTCAGTACACTACATTGACTGAGAATAAAAAAAACTTTAATAAAGCCTTCAGGAAAATATTTTGGTAAATATTTTAAAAATAACAAAAAGTTAAATTTTGGCATTATACATTTCTGTGTTCCTCTGGCTAAACAAAACACAGAACACATGACAATCTGTTTTATAGCTATTAAACCAAATTCCACCATCTGGAATTACTATGAGAAATATCCACAATGCCTTGCTGAAAAATAGTAATCATATCATGACTAATCAGAACTGTTATCTGCAATGGCTTTCTGACTGGTCAAATCGAAAGTTAAAGATACTATCTCAAATGGTATTAGCCATTTAGCCATAGCCTGAATCACTCTGCATGATGTGGTTCATGCAAGGTTTCCCATTGGATTTTACGCCAGCAAAGCACAGAACAGTATTTGAGAGAATTGTAGAAGACAAAATGCTATGAAACAGAAAGAGTTTATCATTACGGTATTTGAGGCTTTGTTGTGATAGAAATTTACAAGGTGTTGTACATTTTGTCTCCAAAAACAGGAAAACAATCCACACACATCCTCACCACCATGTGGGGCAGGTGCAGAGCCAAAAAAATATAAAACTGTAGAAAGGAATTGATGGTTTGCACACTGCAGAACTCCAATATCCTTATTTATTACATCTAATAGTATATTATAGTATCTTCATCAGACAATGAGACATCAGGAGGCACCATCTTAAGTCACCTGTGATAGGTCACATGACCATGACCAATGGTAACATCCAATCAGAACCACATTTCACACAGAAAAAAATTGCTGAAAATCTACAAGTCATACATATTGCCCTGGCATAATTCAGAAAAATCATTGCCTAACAAAACTGAAAGGAAACAAAAACAAATTATTAAATTATAAATATTATAAAATTAAAAATTATCACCACAAACCCAACAGAAAATAAGCATAAGCATCTGATATTGTGCATATTTTCTATTTGGTTTGTATGCATAGATAATATGCATAATATCTCAAGCATCAAGACATTAATACACATTCAAGTTGAATTTTGACCCATCCTCCTGAGCCACAGTACTGTCCGAGGTTTAGGAGCAGGGGTATTTATTTAAAATGTATGTGATTAGAAAAAAACTAATTGAGCATAGACAAAGAAACTGATGAGCTGCTAGCTTTATGCTCATTACTGTTACATCTTGTTTTATATTATATATTCTGTGTGTGTGTGTGTGTGTGTGTGTGTGTGTGTGTGTGTGTGTGTGTGTGTGTGTGTGTGTGTGTGTGTGTGTGTGTGTGTGTGTAAACTTACTTCCAAATGAAGGATTTTGTCTTTAGGTTTTTGCTTGGTGTCCGTTGCCCCTTGAATCCAACTGTGGGCCCCTCCACCATCTCTGAGAGATGTACCGAATATAAGGCTGTAAACCTACAGGACAGACGGACACACACACACACACACACACACACGCACACACGCACGCAATGAGTTTTTCACATCGCTGTGGAGGAATTTTGGCCCATTATAATAATTAATGGAGGGGTTTTGAGTATGAAGGGTTTTCGAGTATGAATAACCCGTTTAAGGTTATGTCAGAGCATGTCAATAGGATTTGAAACCATGTCTTTACTGCTAAAGGATTTTGTCATGGGAAAGTTTACTATTACAACATCTGGGGGAAAACAAATACACCGAAACATATTATAAAATAACAGCAGTTTACCTAAACTTAACTGAGCTGAGACAAACTGAAAAACCTGAACAGACCAGTGAAGTGGTTTGAATATGTTAGTGATGCTGAGTCACCTCTCTGAGGCTCACTGGAGTGCTGAGCAGAAGGTTGGCTGTAGAGTCAGACAGTGAAAGGTTCTTGATCAGGAACTGCTGGAAAACTGATTCATTCTTCAACACACTGGCCAAGGTGAAGCCTGCATCCAACACACACACACACACACACACAACCAAATAAGATACATATCACAGAAACACACAATGATTTAAATAGTTCTAAGTGGACTACATTCATCAAAACAAGAGTTTTGATGAGTTTAAAAAATAACCTGTATACATGTATGAGGTGTGAGCAAGACGTTCTACCACTGTGCTCATAGGAAACAAAAACTATACCTGATTTAAATTTCTTCTCAAACACCAACATACTGCTCCTAGTTCTCTTGCTATATTTGGATCAATTTCATGACCACTTTTCATATGTTGAAATTTTTAATGCGGACCCGACTGACTTATCCTTCATTTTGAGGATCACTGGGACAAAACCTTCAGTACAGAAAACATGATCTGTGGCCTGTCCCATTGCAGGATTATGCACCAACTCACAACACACAAAAAAAAAACCCAAAAACAACATAATCACAGCTCACCACCCATCCAATATGCCAGATTTGGCTCCCTGCCACTTCGCCCTCTTCTCAAAATTAAATTTAAAACAGGGGTGTGCTGTTTTGAAATTGTGTTGTGCACATGACAAATGAGAACATGAAGTGATCATCACGGATCTTCCACAAAGCAACTGTTACATTGGATTTAGCATGGCAGGACTTCACACCTTGGCTGTTGTTGAAGTTGTAGTCATGCTGTAAAGGGGTGGAGCTGAGACTCTCCAAGTGCTGCTGTAAGGTCTCCAGCTCTTGACCCAAACCTGGTCGGTCAGACATGAAGAGTCGGTTCTGTTCAACCACTTCACTGATCCGCTCCAGCAGCTGGGTCACACTGAGAGGGAGAATCAGACACGAAACATTCACACAACTCAAAAGAATAAAAACGGTCTCTGTTTGTCCTTTTTCTTCTATAGGCAGTATTCAATGACAGGACCTATTCTCCATATACTGTATGATGAAGCACACGTGGCATTTAATGTGTTGTTTAATTAGTCTCTGCACATAAAACCAGAGTCTGTAAAACCATTCCTGATTCCATACTGATTAACAACCCCCTCTGCTACTTAACTGACCAGATCAATATCCCTGAAGTGCCATGAAGAACGCTGTGGCAGGCAGGTTTGAGGAGCTCAAAGCAGGACTCAGGACAGAACTTAATTTAACATTAGCTTTATTTGCTGACAACACAAGACAGAGCAGGACGGGGCCAGCAGAACAAATTACAAAACTCAGTGGATCCAGGATTAACACAGATGGGAGAGCACACAGCAGGCAGGAGACAATAATGAGGATGCGACAGAGAACAAAGGGAAATGCACACAATAAATACACACTAGGTAATCAGAGGGACTGGACACACTAGGGAAAACAGCTGACTACAGAGCACAAGATACAATGGACTGTCAAAGTAAAACAGGAAATTACTAAATAGAGAGACCAGGACTAAGAACTAAGACACTTAAACTTGACACAGAAACCAGACAGAAACATCAGGGAGTCGGGCACACAGGGAGGCAGGAACGACATGCAAAAACCACGACACAGAGCAGAACTCAGAATTCAAGCAAACACCAACAAAACAGAATCTGAAAGTCAGAAAACAGAAAACACTGAGTGCCAAGACCATGACAAGGAGTTTAATTGACTTGATGCTATACTCTGAAAAATCATGTTCCTTTAATTTTTTGAGCATTGTTTAAAAATAACACTTTTACAATGACACTTTTACTGCACAGCACCAGAATTCCCAAGAAGCTATAGGAATAAAGTTTCAGTGCTGGGAAATGAGAGGCGCTTGGACTAGCTAGAAGGCGGTCAGAGACCATCAAACAAATAAGATTTGTACCTCAGTGTGCTAGAGAAACAATGAACACATTCATAGTCTGACCTGAACTTTTTCACAGAAATAAAACAAATCAGCAAAAAAAACAAGTGATTGCTGATAAGATCTACTCACGTGGAGTTCTTATACTGCAGGAAACCAAATTCATCCCTCTGTCCATCTGGGCAGAGTGACTGCATGATCGGAATGATGCCAGCCGAGGTGAGCGGAGCAGCACTGTAAAAGGCTGGACATGAAGGAGGGGGAGAAAAAAAAATGGGAGAGGAGGGACAAAAAGAGAAAAAGACAAAGCCACAGAAAAAGGAAGAGGTTGTGGCAGAGATGGTGAAAGGGAGAAGGGTGACAAGAAGAAACAAAAGAAATAAATGAAGGGTTGGTTTGTCATGTAGAGAAAATCAGAGGACCAAACAGGACAATGAGAATGAAAAAGTGTAGAGAGAGACTGGGTTAGATCTGGAAAGGAAGAAAGATGTCCGGCAGGCAACCTGACCGGAAGCACAGCAGTTAATGGCCAGAGAGGCTCCCATATGTCAATGCTGAATATGAAGGCCTTTCATCATTTTGTCATGAAAAAAAAAACAGCCTGTGATATTTTTTCCACTTCTGTCCATAAAAGCCGGCTGGACCCACTCGCAACCAGTGATAACTGAAGCCTCGGTTCCTGATAGCTGCCCCACGTTTCCATGGTAACTACACTCGTGTGAGTGTGGATCCTGTTCATCCTGCCCACAAAAACACTTCCCATTGTCCTCTGGCTCTCTCTCTCTCTCTCATATAAATCTATATTGTCCAGCTATGCCTTTCCTAGACATGGGGAATGAGAAAGCTGCATTAGTACATCTGGAACTTTGAAGGGTTACATAGTTCTGGGCAATTAATGGTTTTAAATTAACTATTATTAACTATTTCCCACCAAAACTGTTTTAAAACACAGACATTATGTTGACATATTATACTGATATTCAAAAGTGTTAAAATGTCAATGATGTGTATCTCTAAAACTTGACATACGAGCTGAAATAGAATTTCATATCTGAAATCAGTGTTAAAAAAAAACAAAAAAAAACCAACTAGATCACGAGCTGGTGTGAAGTTCCCTGTAGCAATTTTTTTTTTTTTTTTTTTTTTTTTTTTAGAGCAGTGTAATTCAAATGAAACATTAATGGAACAAGTGGTGGGTTTGGTGTGGAACCTAAGGTGTTTGGTAGGGTTTCACCTAAACTAGCGATTGTTTTTAACTGCCAGTCCACAACCCCCCACCACAGGTTGTCTGGAGATCACAGGGGCAACACAAGGCCTCAGCAGACTCACATGCCTTAGGAAACCTACAATAAAGTCAAGCCAATATTTTCTTTAAATGCCACAGTCAAGACACTTAGTATACTGAATTATTTTATTGGCCATCAATTATTTTGTGATGATTCCACATTGATAAAGTCATTGCGAATTTCTATAATGGAAGTGTGGAAAAATATGTGGAAAAAAAGTAGGTCAATTCAGTCCTCAGCTCATTGACATCTGTCCTCTCTGATCACCACACTGAAAATAAAAGTCATGAAGTCCAGGTGTTAGAGTGAGAGACAGTGTTAAGTACATAATTCTGTTTCATACAACAGGCTATCATGTACTGAACAGCAACTTATTAATTTTAATTAATTAAGTTTTCATAGCCCTGGTCAAATACACAAAAACATCCAAACAGAGAAACACAGCCACAAAGGTACTGAGTGCACCATGAAATTAGTCAATGCATTCAACAGTGTGAGAAGACTCAGCAAAGTAATAATATAATTATTTGTTAGTTCTGTTTATGGATTAGGTTACTTCTCATACAGTAAGTATCCACAGGATAATAATAGAAGTATGCTCCTCTGTGTTTGAGAGCCAGCAGTTTGCAACATGGTGCTAGTGAGGTGATGGTGGAACTGAGTAAGCACACTAACACGGTGCATCAGGACTGAGTGGAACGTACTCACAGAAAAAAGGTAGATAAGCATTTTTACCCGAGTGCACAAACTCAGTTAAAACCCAGAAAATTCAGTCCTTCAGCAGTTCATTAAACAAAAGGACGAACCAGCTTGTGATCATGAAGACAGAACATCTTTGGTTGGGTTTTTTTGATTGTTTTTTTCCCACTTTGCATCTTACAAAGTGGGGAAAAAAAAAAAAAAATCAGCAGACAGATGTAAAGTAACAACTGAAAAAGGGTTTCTTCCACTGTAGTCATTGCTTACTTCAGAAATTCAAAATTTAGTCAAATTAGAACCGTAATTGGTATTTGACTTGTTAGCGTCTACTATGCTAATACAAAACTGAACTCATACTGCTGGAGACTGCAGTTACTGTAGGCCGTCAGACACATTCTGCACTCACAGTTTGCTAACTGTTCTAGTCTGTGCTGGGTTCATTAACCCACTCTCTTGCAGTTCTATCTTATGTCCGTATGTGGTGGCAGGGTGTGGTTTGTGGCTGAGCTGCAGGGGAGGAGTGATGCAGTGGATTCAGGGGGGCATCATCAGAGGAGGCTGGCTGGGTCAGCTGGCCAACATCAGCTGATTGTGACTTTCCTTTTTATGCAGTAGGGTGCTGGGACTGGGTGTGGATGGCAGGAGGAAGCCAGTGAGAGGCGAGGAAGCTGGAGTCCCACAAAGGAGTGAGACAATTGACTGTACAGCTACAGCGCCAGTATGAAAAATATACCGGTTTACTGAAATCAAATGTTGAAGCCTGTGTGTGTGTTTGGGAACCCACAACCAACACAGCCACTGCAGGCACTGGGACAAATAGTAGCTGAACTGGCAGCTATGCACCGAGAGCAGGCGACAGTACAGCACTAACCGCTTGAGGCTTGCAGGCCCAGGCTGAGCAGCACACACAGGTGCTGGACAATCTGGTAGCTCAGTCTAGGTCCACTGTTCAGCCACCGTCGGTCATCACGTTGCATAAAATGGGGTGAGGCAGATGACTCCCAGTATTTTTTGGATATATTCAGGGCCACGGCAGTGGTGTATGGATGGCCAGGGTGCCGAGTGGGCAGTGCAACGGCTGCCTTTCTGTCCGGGCAGGCACAGATGGTGGCTCTGAGTCTGCCGCCAGTGCCACGGGGCAGCACATCCAGAGGGCAGTGTTGAATCGACTGGGCCTTTCCCTGGAGGACCACCGCCGCCGCCGCAGCTCTCGAAAGGACACGGAAGGGGTTCCTGGCAAGGACGGCAGAATGGGTCTGCTGCCACCAGCAGACAAAATGGATGTGGCTGTGAACCACCTTGTGGCACACTACTTTTAGTGGCCCCACATCAACCATGGAGCAACTGCTGATGCGCGTACACACACACACAAACTATTCCCTTATCATCTGCTCTCCCTTTTCAGGTCCCAACGGCTGTGGGCGCTGCTCCCCAACCACCGGAAGCTGTGCCAACACAGAAGTGCTGGAAGTATGGGTGTCCATTGATGAGGGTAGGACAGGTGTTCCATGTTGCCAGCCTTCCGATACCTTCCCCCAGTGTGGCAGGGACATACCGCATTCCAGTAAGGTGCCAAGAGGGTACACAGCAGGCTATGGTGGACCCGGGCTGCTAACAGGCCCTGGTCCACCAAACCCTGATTCGACCTGGGGTGCTGTTGGAGGCAGAATGGGTGGAGATTAAGTGTGTAAATGGTGATATTCACAAATATCCTGTGGTGCCAGTGGAAATTAAACATAAGTGCACCGGGATATTGTTTTGTTTTAGTTCTAGTGGATTGTGCAACACAATAAACCTATTACAGCTGTTGCGCTGTGTGTGCATGCATGTGTGTGTGTTCTGTTCTCTCTCTCTCTCCTCCCTCTGCCGGAGCTGTCATCCTTCCTCCAACAGTGGGTGTCCCCACTCACAATCAAGGCCACCCTTTATAAAAGATGAAGTGGAAATGGGTAAACGGGCTGGATGGGCTATAGAAAGCAGTGCGTATATAGTGTGGGGAATCTCTGCTCCACACTCTAACTTTCCCTCCCTTTTATTCTGCAGACTGATGCTTCGAGCAGAAGGCTGGGGGCCGTTTTGTCCCAGCGGGTAAGAGGGGTCAACTGCCAGAAACTGAGTGTGAGACTCGCTACAGCACAGTGGAAAAGGAGTCCTTGATGACCCGGTGGGCAGTTCCCTCTCTCTGCTAATACCTCCTGAGATGCTTATTTACTCTGTGCATGAAAATGCCAATGTCCGGATCACCTGTTGGTACCTAGGCATGCAACCATAAAAATTCAAGGCGATATATCGGCTGAGGACACAGATGGCCTTAACGACTTCCTTTCTCGTGAGCCATCCCATCTAAGTCGAGCAACGGATGTATGTGGTTGCAGGGTGTGGTTTGTGGCTCAGCTGCAGGGGAGGAGTGGTGCAGTAGATTCAGGGGGCAGCATAAGGGGAGGCTGGCTGGGTCAGCTGGCCAACGTCAGCTGATTGTGACTTTCCTTTTTATGCAGGAGGATGCTGGGACTGGGTGTGGGTGGCATGAGGAGAGCAGTGAGCAGTGAGGAGCTGGAGTCATGCACTGGAGTGAGATAAGTGACTGTATGGCTACAGTGCCAATGTGAAAAATACAAAAATCAAACACTGCAGCCTGTGTGTGTGTTGGGGAACCCACTGAAATACTTGTTACACCATAATTAATGGATCGCCAAATGTGCATTTTCAGTCTAAAACCTCTGCATGTCAGTGTTTGTGTTTATTTCCTTTATGAAACATGATTATACATTTACTAACACATTTAATGTGCATCAAACGTGACCACCTGTTCATTTTTTTTATTCCGTGGTGCAAATTCTGACAAAAAAGGAGGCTTTGCACAGACTTCTTTCTCATTGTTGCTGTATTTAAAGTGCACCATTCACGGTTAAAATATGAATCCGTTTCATGACTTTGTATCCAACATCAACTTTAAGGATGCAGCTTAAGATCACCACACAAAAAGACTAACTGGCAGCCTGATTCAAATTTAGTGTTCAGAGATATGCTGCCAAATTTTGGCCAAGTAAGTGATGGTTAAAGAACCAAAAATATAACGCTTTTGTTAAGCAGCCATGACAGCATCTTTATATAGCTGCACCATATATACTGTGTATATATATAAAGTATATCTTTTTAATACATCAGTAAGTTCAGTGAAGAAACCTCTCACTGTTACTCCACACTGGCCTAACACATCAACAATTTTATCAATTCCAATCTCCAAGGTGAACGAAATTCTGTAACCTGTTGAGTGACTAAAAAATTCTGGGTTTTGGGTGGATCTTAGTTTTCCAACACACACACAAAAACACAGCACCCCCAAACAGACGACTAACACATCCCCGTTCAACTAACACCAGATCAAGATTTTTCTTATTAGTGTATTTTACCAGCCTGGATCTGGAGTCAGGATAAAAACAAAGTGATGATGACACTTACACACTGGTCCATCCAACATGTTGAGAACATGCATCATGCAGAGAAAAGAACACAAGAGAGAGAGAGAGAGAGAGAGAGAGAGAGAGAGAGAGAGAGAGAGAGAGAGAGAGAAAGAGAGAAAGAGAGAAAGAGAGAAAGAAAGAAAGAAAGAAAGAAAGAAAGAAAGAAAGAAAGAAAGAAAAGCAAAAAAGAAAAGAAAGAAAGAAAGGTAAAGCAAAAGAATAAATGTCAAAAAGCATCAAAATACACCGGGTGCTACAATGGCTACAAGCAACAGTTAGTACTTAAACGTGAAAACTCAGCTAACAACAGAGCACCACAACACTAAAAGGTGAACTAAAGACACAAACTGCAGTACATGGTGGAGGGCAAATTGCATATTTGCAAACAGCAGCAGATTAGCAAAATTATGCATTTGCCTGTTTAGAATGCATGATATGAGTGGACAGAATACTGTAACATAACTGCTGTATGACTTACAGGTAGACCACCATTGTGCCACCACCCATCTCCTCCACCCTCCCTCCCTTATGAAAGCCGGGTTGTCCTCATCAGTGTTGATGACCGCTAAGCCAAATGCTGCAAAAGCTGACCTCGCATATTTTTGAGGTGGATCAAGTTGAGGAGAGAACAAAGGATCAAGGGACGCATGAGTTGTTGGTATGTAAATGTGGTACTGCGTGTAACTGCCAGTGTCTGGCAAATCCTGTGGTTTACAGCTGGTTCCAACTTTTTTTTAATTTAGTAAAAGTGATTTCATGTTACATGTTTTACCTTTGAAAAGCAGTGAGATACAAGACCTGCTGCCACAGTTGAGAAGCAGGGGCGAGTATGTGCATGAGAAAACTATGTTTTTAAAAATGAATAAATAATATCAAATATACTTGTTTTTCTAAGTTAATTTAATAGAAAAAAGAATGCTGTACTCATAGATATACACTGATTAGTGTGTAATTACATCTTCCAACAAAGCTTAAAATTAGACCATTAAAAATACACAGGCATGAGAGCCGGTGTGTGGAGGCCTCCATGTTGCCCCGCCATCTTGAATACGGTGGCTGAGACGGGCATCACCTTTCCACCCGAATCATGTTTTATGTATATGGCTAGAGACTAGCTACATATACAGCTCTCAAATACTCCACTTACCTTCCTTGACAGGAATTGCTGGCTTCTTCTGCCTCAGACCCAGGAGGATGAAGAAAAGGACAAGTGGGATGAAGATCTCAAAGGCCAGCACCCACTGCATTAGACGGAGAAAGAAAATTTACAGTATTATTTTTGCACTGCATTTTTAATTAAACTTGGCCAAAGCCAAGCCCAGTTCCAGCTCAGTGATCCTCAGTCATGGTTCTTTACCATGAGACACTCCTTGTCACTTCCCATCTCCTAGCGCATGGATCATGATGTGGAACAGACTTTGTAGAGTTTGTCTTGATGTATGTTTAATCATCCAGGTAAAGAAATCCCAGAAAGTTCTGTTCATGTGGTTGTAGCATCACATCCACATGAACAGAATCAACTTCCTGGGATTTGTAGAGTTTGGTTACTGCCACATATCAGTCTATTGCATCAGTGAGTCAGTGTGAATGATGTCCATTCTGCTGGACATGCACATCTGCTCTTGGCTGTCCTACAAACTCTTTCTATAGTGGCAGTCACTCTGAAGCAGGATGGGTAAGGCACATCTTGCAGTGTTTGCAAATATGTGTTACTGCTTATTTAATTTGCTCAGTGGGCCTATAAAGACACATAAAAGGCACACTGACTTGAACAGGTTTGCAACATTCTGTTGCAATATACAAGTGATCAATGCCACAAGGTACCAAGATAATTCTACCCTGCTTCTAAACACAAGAGAGAGGAGAGGAGAGGAGAGGAGAGGAGAGGAGAGGAGAGGAGAGGAGAGGAGAGGAGAGGAGAGGAGAGGAGAGGAGAGGAGAGTTTAAAACAAAGATTCACGGTCAGATTCTATATTCTGATCACCATGCATTTCTTTAGAAATTAAAATCTCTGCATATTTTCAAGTCCATTTAAACAACCTCTTTGGCTCTTAGGGCAACTTCCTGCTTGTCTTCTCCCCTTTTAACACTCCTGAATTCAACCTGGAGATGGACCTCCAGCAGCTGCAGAGCACTTCATTTAATGAATTCAAATACAAAGTTGTGTGATGACAAAGCCACATGAGGGCACTGATTCTTTCCAGGAATCATGTGTGTTTAATATGACAGCATAGTGCCCTTTTGTAACACTGTCCACACAGAACCATTGGAACCATGATGTCTTTGTGCGTCTGTCTTGGACGCCCACATATACAAACACAGCTGGTGTGTGTTGCTCTGTCTGTGAATGTTAGGACAAACAGGCCTTTTAGACAGAGACAAGCGTTCACTGACACACAGGCACACAAAACAAAAACCTCTCTTCTCACATTATCAAATCCATTTAATTGATAGGACTCCCATATATAACTGTGGTAATTTTGAATACATACTAGAAATAAGGTAATTCAAATGTAACCAGAAACCACAATCAAGGGGACTCCTGGGCTCTTGATAAATTTCTGCATTGCATTTCATGTCTTGGGAACAAAAGTAAATGGCTGATTTGAATAACAAACAGTAGAGCGTTTTGTCAGAGTGTCTGATTCTGCAGCTCCCTTATGACCAAATGTACATGTTAAAGGTCCAATTCCCCACAGTCACCAAGCCACTGTCACTGCTGGCCAGGATCTCATCAGACTCTTCAGCTTGGTGGATCTATTTTTCTTTAAAACAGCACAAATTAATATTTTATATCAACAATAGAGCCCATGAATATATGTAAAGCATAAGGGACCGCTCACATTAAACAACCAACAGCAAGTATCACCAGCTCATAAGAGCTGTGCCAGTATATGATCATCTCAGGGATCAACAGCAGTCAGACTGATCACCAGTCAAGTCCATTTTTAGCTTATTTCCCCATTAGTACATCAAATTATTGTTATTATTAGATTCATATTGAATTAAATCTGCCTCACTACTCTGCATATAATATGTAAAGATCTGCAAAATAGACATATGCTCACTTACAAGTTCATGTATGTGCAACAAAAGCAAAAGGCACCTGGATTGCTGCATCAATGTGGCATGTGGTGTTCTAGCCAGCGGATGATCGCTGGCGCTGCACTGAGCTGGGGTGAGAATTTTATCGCCACAGTTCCACAATTAGCAAGAGGTCACCCGATACACAAGTGGACCAGCTCTGCACCCCGGAAAATCCTGTAGCTAGCCAGGCCACTGTAGTCGGTGCAGACCAAGGTAGCTTAGCCACCGGTAGCTCTCCCCCAGCAGATCTCGAGCAGCTGAGAAATCAGGCAGGCTGGGTGACTGTGAGGAGGAAGCATAGTCCTAAACAGAAGTCCCCAGTACACCATTCAATTCAATTCAATTTTATTTATATAGCACCAAATCACAACAAACAGTTGCACTTTGTATTGTGGGTAAAGACCCTACAATAATACAAAGAAAACCCAACAGTCAAAATGACCCCCTATGAGCAGCACTTGGCGACAGTGGGAAGGAAAAACTCCCTTTTAACAGGAAGAAACCTCCAGCAGAACCAGGCTCAGGGAGGGGCAGTCATCTGCTGTGACCGGTTGGGCCACCAACCATTCCACATTTAAAATAGTTTTTCCCCACTCTGCAACACACCTGCCAAGGAACAAACTCTGGTTACTAGCAACTCTTTGAGAAACATAAAGCTAGAGACACCAGCAACCATAGTTGAATGCATTCCATGGGCCAGAGCAGGCAACAGAGAGCAACATTTGAAACTAATAATACTAGATTTCTAATTTGTATGAGCTATAAGCCATAATCATCAAAATAAAACAAAAAAGGCTAAAAATATTTCAATTTTTTTTAAATGCGCTAGAACATGTTGAGTTTTATTTATTATTGTGATGATTTTATAATTTTATTCGAATACCGATTATGATCAAAATTTAACTTATGATAATATGATAAGAAATTATACTCACTTAAATAAGCGCCATTTAAGCTTATTTAGAGTAGAAATTGGGAGTGAACAGTAAAACTGTTGCCTGTCTGGCACAGGTTCACCTGCAGCTGTGTCTTTGACCTTCTACTGTAGCTGAGCACAAAGGATTATTAGCAACATTTTGGGAATGTACATTCTTAGCTTTTTGTACAAATAGGCAGGCTCAGATAAAGTTTTAGTTTGTGTTTGTGTTTCTTGGCTCATCAGACTCGTATGTGTAGTATCACTGTTTTAAAAGTATATAAATAAGACAAATTTTAATCAGCTGAATTCATCCTTTACCATCCTCTATTACAAATATGGTGTATCCAACAACATACAAATATAGCACCAAAACACCCAAAACAACATGTGATGTTTCTAAAAAAAAGAACATGCCACAAAGATTTGCTCTTGCATGTTTTCACATTGTGCCCCCACACACTTTGAGTCATTATAACTGTGATGCAGCACTAAGGCAAAGAGAATGACATTCTCTGAAATAAATTTTATTTGCCTTTGTTTTTTTTTTTTTTCAGCATATTATGAAGGTGTGTATTACATTTGATCTAACTGTTATGTTGGAAATATAGAGTGTAAAGTAGCAGCAATGGCTAATAATAAAATTACAACATTAATTAATGTGTGATATAGGCAGCAAATGTTAACAGTCCTGCCTGTCTGTGATGTTAATAGAGTTAATTTAACTGACTTATCAAACAAAACTGTGTTTAAAGAGTGTTACGGGTCTCTTAAAGTCCCACATTATCTAGACAGCAACTAGACAAAAGCCATGGCAGCCTACTTGTATTTGATCAGCAATGAAGTTATGGCGTCAAGTCACCAGAAGCACATCACTACCTCAGAGAACCTAAAAATATTGTGTTTTCTACATTGTTTTGTTGTTGTTGGGGGTTTTTTGCACTATGTAAAAGAATCTTAAAATAAATCTAAAATTTATTTATTATTATTATTATTTATGACCTCAAATCATAATCACAATTAATTTAACATTTTACCTCAATTTCAATTAATGAACAATTATTATTACTACTACTACTACTACTACTACAACAACAGACACACCAATCTGGCATAATATTATGACCACCTGCCTAATATTGTGTTGGAGTCCTTTTTGCTTCCTGGACTTGGCTAGACCCCTTAAGATGTGCTGTGGTACCTGGCACCAAGATGTTAGAAACCAATCCTTTAGGTCATGTAAGCTCCAAGGTGGGCTTGTCATGTGTTGGTGTGTTGTGGAGACGAGGACCCAAATGCAGACATGCAGAGACGGACTAAGGTAAACAAAAGCCAAGCCGTTTATTTCACCATTTATTTATCCTGCTGAAAGAGGCCACAGCTTTCAGGAAAAAAAGTTTCCATGAAAAGATGCACGTCAAAGTAACATCCACATGGATGGCAGGACCGAAGGTTTCCCAGCAGAACATTGGCCAAAGCATCACACTGCCTCCACCAGCTTGCCTTCTTCCCATAGCGCATCCTGGTGCCAGGTGTACCAGACCAGGGCACCTTCTTCCATTGCTCCATGATCCAGTTCTGATCCTCATGTGCCCAGTGTTGGCGCTTTTGGCAGTGGACAGAGGTCAGCATGGATACCCTGACCATCAGCAACAAACTGCAATGCATTGTGTATTCTGACACCTTTTTACTGCTTCTAACACATCAACTTTGAGGACAAAATCTTCCCTTGCTCCCTAATATATCCCAACCACTAACAGGTGCCATGATGAAGAGATAATGAGTGTTATTCACTTCATCTGTCAGTGGCCATAATGTTATGCCTAATCTGTGTATATACATTGCTGAAAAAAATTAAAGGAACACTCTGAAAACACATCAGCTCTCATCATGCATCCATCTTCTACCATTTATCTCAGTTGGAGTTGTGGGCGCAGCACTCTAAGCAGAGAAGCACACACTGCCTTCACCCCAGCCACCTCTTCCAGCTAATCCAGGGGAACACAGAGTCATTCCCAAGCCAGTCGAGAGATACAATCTCTCCAGCAACTCCTGGGTCTGCGCCGGCACTGCCTCCCGGTGGGATCTGCCCAAAACTGCTCATTAAGGAAGTGCCAAGGGAAGCCAGTTTTGGAAGCCGGAAGCAGAGCACTGGGATCTCCACCTCTGACCACCACCCAATCCACAAAGCACTGAACCCCTACAGACACTGCTGTGGGTGGTGGGCACACAGGAGGATAGACCCTTTGGGCTGTGCCTGGCTGGGTCCCATGGGCTAAGGTAGAACCCAGTAACCCCGTCCAAGACAGTGTGGACTGGATGCTTGATTTTTGTCTCAGTATAGGGGTTACCTGAATCATTCGTTGTTTGGCTCCTCACCCAAGAAAAATTTGCCTTGGGAGACCCTACAAGATGCGACAACATTAACTCCTGGGATCACTGGGATATACAAATTTCTCTAGTGCAATGAAGTGGCAATTAACAGAGGGGGAACATCTTTCAGTGGGGGAAAAAAGCTTGCTTGATATTTATACTGAGATAGACTGGGTAATGTGTAAGTTTATTCCATGCAGTTGTGCAGTATGATATTCAACAGGTTCCATCTTTGATAGTTTTGATTGTATGTTTTATTTGAGGTTTCCAGCTGATTTTGTGTGCATTTATAAAAACACTTTACTGTTATGTTACTGTATGTTATGTCTGCCAACTTAAAGTGTAAAATCTCACCACTAGATGTCAGTGGATTGCAAATTGCAGTCAACTGAATTCTTTCTTACCCCTCCCTATTCAAGTGCATAATCCTAGCTGCGTGGCCGCTATAGGACAAATAACTCTGGCCGTCTTTCTTCTGTAGTGATGAGAGGGATATCATTGTTAGGTTACAGGTAAATCAGCTTAAAGTGGTTACACACATTTCCACAAACACAAAGCAGGGGCACATCCTGGCCATTTTCAGTGAACCATTCAGTCACCTCTGTACCACAGGATCCGTAACGCTGCTGCTGATATATTATTAAGCAGACACATTTGCAGTTAAATTATTAAAAAGGCTGATCATGACTTTGCATTGAGATGAATGAGGTTTGGATAGTGAGAAAGCAGTGAGAGAGAACTTATACACTAATCTGACCAGAGCCAAACTAAGGCCATATTAATTAAAACAAAAATCACTGTCTCCATAATCATCTTAATGTGGTTTTGTCTATAATACTAACTGCGAATCTGTAGGTAACCCCTGTCCAACAATCATTTTAGGTCATGTTCAATGGCTAAAATGATACCGACTACATGTACACAATATAGACAATGTAAAACCCACAATATGCATTATCCAAATGAAATGCACATTCGGAGAGGGAGCAACAAGGTTATGAAACTAAAGAGATTATGTAATTAAAAGGCTTACTTTAGTATGGCAGCTTTCCCACTAAATTAAATTAAATTTGACTCTATTCATCATTTGAGCACCATATCTAAAACTGGGTGGCAAAATTTGTGCAAGGTTTCAACTTTAATGCTTTAATTTCAGTCCCTAACCATGACTGCTACGTGCTTATGGCTTATGTCTCCATACTAAAACAAAATAGAGAGGTAGCTTGATCTCAAACAGAAAGGTAACTTTGTAAACAGTTAAAAGCTTTATTAAAGGCTCATGTTAATGATTTCAACATCAGAAGAACACTAAACAACAATGGTGTACATGGCAGGGCTGCAGACTGAAAGCGCTGCTCCGTCGCCCGTCAGTAATTTGATAAGGTTTATGTGGAAGGTTGTCTGAACAATGAATTGCAGAGAAAACTTAGAGGTTTCAACCCCAAGTTGAAATGTTATTTTAGGTCATAAGCAGAAACAGAGAAAACTTTAAACGGTTCACACACTTTCTCTTGCAACTGCACATCCCACACAGGTGCCTTCCTGTAAGTGGAAAGACTGACAGTGGCTACTGGCCCTGAATGGTTGCATCTCCAGTAGCACCACCACCCCTGGCAAAAGAACCTTTCCTGATGATCAGAAACACATTGAGATTACAATTTAAACTATTACCAATTTTGTGGCTAACCAAACATTTCAGGTGAGAACCTCAACATCAAGCAGTGGTGGTGGAGGCTAGAATATGAAACATTTTTCACTTATTATATGCATTTTGTCTCAATGTATTCCCCCACATTGCCGAAAACAGTATAAACTAAAGAAGAAATAAGTATGTGTGTCTGAAGTTTTGACTACTGTAATGTACAACAGTGATATTTGAAACCCACTATAGATACAGATGGTAAATGGACTGGTTTTTATATAGTTCTTTTCTACTCTATCACTCAAAGCCCTTTATATAGCATGTCTCATTCACCCTTTCACACACACAATCACACTTCAATAAATGCATTGGGAGCAACTTGGGGTTCAGTATCTTGCCACAAAGACACTTTGGCATGCATAAGACTTGGATCGAACCACCAACCTTCCAATTAGTAGATGATCTCTTCTACCACCTGAGCTACAGCCAAGCCTGAGCTATTGGTGAGTTGTTACATAACCAAACTCTACAGCACCCACATGAAGGTTTGCTGCAGTGTGTTCACATATGAGGCCATGGTTCAGGTCAGAAAATGGTGGAATGCCCATGGCGCTAAAATTCATCCCAAAGGTGTTCTATAGAGTTGAGGTCAGAACTCTGTCCAGGATAGTCAAGTTCTTACACACCAAACTTGCTCATCCATGTCTTTATGGACCTTGCTTTGAGCACTGATTCGAGGTCATGTTGGAACACGTCTCCACTGCTCTAGAGTCCAGTGGAGGCGTGCTTTATACCACTGTATGTGGCACCTCGCATTGCGCTTGGTGATGTAAGGCTTGGATGCTGCTGCTCAGCCATGGAAACCCATTCCATGAAGCTCTCTATGCACTGTTCTTGAGCTGATCTGAAGGCCACGTGAAGTTTGGAGGTCTGTAGCGACTGACTTTGTAGAAAGTCAGCAGATGCTGAGGCGTTCTATGGGCCTCAGCATCCCCAAAATTTCACTTTTTCAACAGGATCTTCAGATATTCACTTATTTTGGACTAAACAAAAAGTAATTTTATATTTATTTCCATTGGTCTTATTGTCAGCTAAACATGTTTTAATTAATTATTGATTGATCAATGATTTGGATGGGTGAGTGAATACTTGTGGCAAAATAGTGTATGTTTAATAAGCTGAATGCCCTTCTTTAGGTCTTTCTGGACCCTTCTATAGGCCAGCCTGTCTTCTGACCTATAGGCAGCATCCTGCACCCTAAGCAGAGGCCACACTGTACGGTCTAACTATGGTTTCTGATTTGGAACACTGATGGTTTTTGTGGGTAGGACAGTATCGGTACAGAAATGCACACGGACAAGGACAGATGACATGTATTCCTCTAAATCTGCACCTTCCTTGAACACTCCCCAGTCAGTGTGTTCAAAGCAGTCCTGTAGTACTGAAGTGGCCTCCTCACTCCATACTTGCATTGTTTTGACAGTTGGTCTTGTCATGCAGATGAGAAGTTTGTGAACCTACTATGATTGATGCTCAGCAGAAACAACTGGGCTTTTTGGTCCTAAAAAACAAACAAACAAACTAACCTGCATGTTCCCTGAGAACTGACAAAGACATACACATTGACTTATAGTCATTTCCCAAAAAATTCACCTAATGTTATTCTCAATTACTGGGAATGGAGAGCTGCTGATGATGCGTGTTACCCAGTACACTGTCTGACTACCCACAAGCAGTTTCTAGTTTTAAACTGTGAAGTAAATGGACAAGGCTTAAAGAGTTATCAAGACAGCCTTGACTCCCTAACCATTAAACTAAATCTAACATTACCCAAAAACACACTCACAAATTGGTATCCTTTGAATCTGCAGGGTTCTAGCCCGTGGTTGATTGCCCGGCACTGCGCCATGCTGAGGTCGTCTTACCCGTAGGACCAACCATCATCACAGAATATTACATACATTTTATCCAACTGTTCGCCGTCACTGAATTAGCAAGCTAGCACGACATTTAGTGTTTAGCATTAGCAAGCTAATTCTAATTAGCCCCACCCTCCAAAACACACAAACACTGGGCTGCATTTTTTTTTTCTGGCTAGAACCCTGAAAATGGCTTCACTTTTTCTTATAAACTTGTCATCCATTTCAAACACACATACATAAATAATTAAATAAATAAAACACAGCACTTTGGCATTAGTCTTTTTGTTATATAATGTGCCTTCAGTAATGCTTTAATCTGCAAGTGGATCTGGTTTGATATATGCTTTGTGGCTATGAATAGGTTTTAAAACCTGCTGCATCTATTTATAGTCACCTACAGTTTGAAGTGGGTTACCTCTGCTTTTGCTGACACTTATCATCAGCCATTTCAGTATGACACAAACACAATCTGTTTTTAAATCTGAATCACACACTGAATGACTTAGATACAATTACCAGACCAAGTTTTCCAAGTCAAAGGTTTCAACTTTCAGAGGCATAAAGAATACCTACTATGTCCATCTTTCAAACTTTCAACAGTCATTCCTTGGCAGCACAGTTTTTAGCATTCAGCCACATATAAAATTTACATTTTAGTCTAAAACTCTAAAAAGATTTTTCTTTTTGGAGAGTCAGTACAAGCTGGGCAGCTGAACAATAAATTAAAACTCACTAAACGATAAAAGTAAAGCCAGGGGAAGTTGAGGGTTGATCACTGCCAGTGACAGATTTCACACAGTCACATTATTATTTTATACATTGTTGCCTGATAAATAATGATATAACATAATGATAAAAGTGTCATTGATACAATGTCCCTATTGCAAATGCAACCTAAACCAAGCTCCTGGTATCAGCTTAATAAATAATGAATTTCAGGACAAGCTCATGAAGTATTTCAGTCAGTCAGTGGTTGGTGTTCAGCTGCTCAAGAGCCATCTGCTTTCTAACACATTTGTGAGTCTGATTCATGAGAAATTTGTGTTTGTATTCCTTTCTCGCTGTCAGAGTTACATTTATATCCGCAAACAGCATCTCCTCAGCCTCAGCAGATGCACAGAGAGAAACAAACAAACCTCAAAGGTCTGTCCATCCTTCCCTCAACACTTTCAATACAATCATTCAGACCTGTTCTGTGTTGATGGTTATATCTGCTACAAGAACAGTGAGCGGGATGCTTATTCACACGACACCATCAGACTCATGGAAATGGAGTTCTGAATTCTGTTATTTTGCTCACTTCCACAAACATGTTGTTAAGATCACACTTTAACAGATCCATGTTCTTCACATAAAACAAAGAACCACTCAAATCTGTTGGTTTGGCGATCTGCCAACAGGCAGAAATATCCTCCTGCTCTTCTCTCATCTGATGATGATCATTATATGATGCAGCTGCTACACACACGTAATTAATTTCAAGGTCGGCAAGAAATTACGTGTGCACACCCATGCACGCCTAGATACATATGTACACAAGTGTTTGTTATATGTGGAGATGCAACAGGAAACTATAGTGAGGCAGATTCAATTTACTATGACTCTCATAATGATAAAATTAATGTGTCAATGGGGAAAACTAGCTTTAAAAAGCACCTTGTTTGGCAACCTATAGCATTCACTTTGATTGATTCACAGTCTCTGATATCACTGACCATCAGCACACACCTGTCCTTACGCCTGATTGTCATTTTATTGATTGAAAACTGTGGATTCTAATTTCACTTTCAAAATTAACTGCTTGCCACTAACATGTAACATTAGATCACCTTAACAAATCAATGCCTTGTTACTATGCAAGTGAGGTGTTAGCATGTTAGCCAAAAGACCTCCTTAGTGAAAATGATAAGCTGATCAATGAAAAAAGACAAGTATGTGAACACCTTAACCAAGCTGAACGAGGTGAATTCAGCTCTAAAACAGAGCAATCTGAAATGCAGAGATCTGGAGAAAAGGCTCCAAAAACACTTGGCTGTCAAAGATCAGCTATGGGAATGAGCTACAACAGAAAGAGGATTAAAAGCTAATAAAAGGTTCTCTTTCTGAGAAAAAAAGACCTCCCGTCCTTTCTGGGCTTGTTAATCAAACAGATGAGAAGCTGCAGAAGGAAAATAAAGTGCGTTTGTCAGTCTAACTGAGGAAGAGGCAATTTATATACAGTACATCTGAGATCTTGACTGGAGTAGAGCTGGTAAACTGAGCTAATTGTGTACTGTTTAGAAGCAGAGATGTATAAAGTACTGGAGTAGAGGAGTGGAGTAGAAGTACAAGTACTATATAAAAAAATTGACTTGCGTAAAAGTTGAAGTGTTCTTTCAACACCATACTCAAGTGGAAGTGCAGAAGTACTCAATTTTTTTGGTACTTAAGTATTGCAAGTAGAAGTATTTCAAAAATTGCTACTCAAGTACCGAAAGTACAAGTACAAGTAAAAGTACAAGTACTGTGTATATTAAAGAAAGGCAGTCAAAAGTTTGATTATCATTGTTTATATTATTTCAAACATTTGAAAGGCACAATGTATTTGGCTGAAGCTGGAGTACAATGATAAAAGGCCATACAAGTGTTTACAAAAAAACAAACACAAATAAAACATCTCAAAAGGCCAGAGGGGCAGTCCACAGAGCAGCTAAAAGACAAACCTGGACAAGGTGTTCCTGGGACGTCATCCATCTCGATATCGGACAGTAAGCTGACGCGTTTTGTCCTCAATACTTGCAAGCAACAGCGCAAAAGGCGGAGACGAAGCCTGCGTTTTTTTATAGGCTTGATCGCTCAAATCGCCCAATGATGAGCCAGCTTCATAAACCGTGACAGCGCCATCTACCGCTCTGGCATTGATACTATGACTTGGGGATGATTAATAACGTTTTCATAATAGTAACGAGTAACGATTCAGCACGTGAAAAATGTATCGGAGTAAAAGTATTAAATTAATCAAAAATATATAGTGGAGTAAAAGTGAAAGTAGGGGAAAAAATATGTACTCCAATAAAGTACAGATACTGCATTTTAGTACTTAAGTACAGTACTTAAGTAGTTCTACTTCGTTACTATACATCTCTGTTTAGAAGTGAGAGTGAGAGACGCCCATTGTAAAGGTCCACAAACTATTCTGGATGTCAGGACAAAAAACAAGCCATAGAGTGGAAGGAACTCTGTGGTGGAGTTATAGATTCTTATTATTATTATTAGTAGTAGTAGTATTTTAGCTGGTTGCCACAGTCAATCATCTGCCTCCATCTCAGCCTGAGTTGTCTCTCTGATATACTAATTTCTAATCCTGCCCATTCTGGTTACTCCCAATGAAAATCTTAATATCTCTGTAGACTGTAGAGTCTTTATCTTACAATATAAAGCACCTTGAGATGACTGTTGTTGTAATTTCACACTATATAAATGAAACCGAACTAAACTGAACTCTGCCACTTCCAACTCAGCCTCCTGTCTTTTTCAGCAGCGCCAGTCTCCAAACCACACATCATGTTGGGTCTCACTACCATCTTGTGAACCTTTTAAATTAGGTTTTATTTAAACCTTCACTATGTCTGCTCCTCTCATCTTCACTGGTACAGCTGTCTCTGTTTTATCTAGTGTAAAATCTTTGATGTCACAGCTTTAGAGAGGCTTTTATACCCTGGATCTATAATTCCACTGAGTTATAGATATAGCAATTTTCTACTCTTGCTGAATTACTCAAGGTGCATCTTTACCCATACTTTCATACAGTGTTCTATTCTGTGTACTGTAAGCACTAAACACATCAATGGTTAATTTACAATTTCCAAGAAATCTAACATGCATGTTTTGGGACTTTAGCAGGAAGCTGGAGAGAACTCGTGACACCTAGACATGCAAACTCTCAATTTTTTTTTTTGTTTGTTTGCTGGATTTGTCTAATTAGCAAAAGCTTTTCAGAACATGTTTTTACTTTGACATTATGGGTTAAGTAGCGTGATGGGAGACAAATGCCAATTCCATTCATTTGAAATTAAACCTGCCATGGAATAAAGTGTGTAATCACTAAAGAGGTTTAAATATTCTGGAGCAACAGTATTTCAACCCAAGACAAGTGGTTGTCAAATGAGGTTTCCAACCCCTTTTGTCTCATCTCTAATTTGTTTTTCAAGTCATTTCATCTATAGATGTAATCAAAATCTATCTCTGATGATCTTCACAAGAGGAAGGAAGATTTCTTAATAATTCATGAGCTACCTGAGTCCCTTTTCCCAGCACCAAACACTGCTGCAAGTGTGCCACAACCAAAGCCTGCTGGCTTTAGTTCACAGACTGGCATTGAGTGGTACTGAAGGACTTTCTGCCAGCAATCATGCACTACTAATATTTCCTATAGCAAATACTGTTTTTTTTTTTTACTGTGTGGACTGCCTATTTAGTGATTTGAGGACACTTTATCTGAGCTGGACACATTTTATGAGAGGAAAAAAGAAAAAAAAAAAACTTTAAGGCAATGACATCTAATCCAGCCGGAGCAGCTGTTTTAGGTCCAGTCAAATTTCCGATAGCGCCTTCATTAAAATATCTGCATGTTATTTCAGCTTGACATGCCCAGACTATGGTCAGAGATTTGACTTTCTTTTCATCATTTTAACATCAGTAAGAACAGTAACAATCTTGAGCTGGAGCTGGCATTTCCTCAGAGCTCTGACAGTGCTGATCACTGTTAATCATATCCACTCTGGAGTTTGCTGTACCAGGACCAAGCTATTTCTGTAATTAAAACAAAACCTGACACCATTTTTTGAAACTTGCCAAGCATTCAGCCATACAGGGAATGGAAAGCTGAAAGGTCTAAAAAGTGCTGCATTTTAAAATGCACCCACAAAGCTGTTTACAGAATTCTTAGGAACAAAAAATGATTAAACGATTCTGAACAGTTTAACAGTTTAACCAATAACCCTCTCAATCAGAACAAATGTCAACTAAGTGAAGCTTTTAGAGAACTTGCCACTACACAGGAAACAGAGCAGTGTTTGAGTCATTCTACAAAAGAAAACAAAGGTTGCACTTTTAATCCCCAGTCTGATCAAGAGGCAGGGTAAATGGGAAAAAAAAAAAATTTATTTTAGACAACTTATTAAGCATTAAGTAAGGCATTTATCTCTCAACAGTCTACATGTCCAATGCTGGAATAGATGGTACTAGTAATTAGTGTTATATGAGGCCGTACTGCGCTAAAAAAGACCAGTCATTATCTAGGTCAGGTTTCCATAACCTCAATTTGATCACTAGTTTATGTGTTCCTCTAAAGGCAAAAGCCTTCCACCCTATTTGCTCTGACAAGCAACACAACCCCAACCAACGTAAAAGATAAGCAGCAATAATTTAGTCTTCACATCTTTGTGCATGGAGTTTCTATTTTGAAGAATACCCATGTGTAGAACAAACTGTGCAAATTTTGTTTGAGGTGATGTTTATCACATAATGCTGACGTCCACCCATGATTCTAAAAATAGCATGCAGCTCTGCCCAGACGGGGCTCTTCAATAATAAATTGAACAATGTACATTTAATGCAATAAAATTGAAATTAAAATCCCAATTTTGACAACTTTTCATCTTAGAGGTCTTTATACAGAGGTCCATTTGCAATTTGTCTGGCAATGCCAGAATATCATATTAATGTCACTGTCTCCTCAGTGTCATTAAGTACTGGATGACTTTGAATTTCTTGCATTTAAATACAGGTAAAACTGTCCTTGTTATTGGTCCTGACCTACAACGCAAATTCCAAAAACATGTAAATTAAAAAAAGAATCCATGCATAATGAATTGAAAATGTCATAAAACCATATTTTATTTGCAACAGAACACAGAAAACTTATCAAATGTTTAACCTGAGACATTTGACTAGTCTACGAAAAATATTAGCTCATTTTGAATTTGATGGCAGCAACAGATTAAAAAAAAAAAGTTCATCCACAGCCTCCTTTCAATTGCATTATTGCAATTTTTTGTAAACATCCATAAACAGTGCAAGAGTTTCCCATCTACAGTTAATAAAAAAACAAGGCAGAAAGGAACACATCAGTCTACTGGCTGTCCATTTGCTACAGAACCCAGTTTAAGATTTTATGATATCTCAGAACTGGTAACACCTCATACTGCACCCAGATCACTCAGATTGGAGAATGAGTTACTGGTACTGGTTCTATGGTCCAGGGGAACCATGCCTTTACTGTCTTAGTTCTAAAGCTGTGGAACAAGCTTCCTCCCACTATTAAAGCAGCCCAGCTCCCCATTTCGGGGGAAAAAAAAAAAAAAAAAAAAAACTTTGAAAAACCCACCTGTACAGACTGCCGTTTGTATAACATTTCATAATATCTTGTTTTATTCTCACCTTCTTTATTATTGTCTTTTGTTTTGCATTTCTTTTATCATTTTATGTATCTTTTATGTTTTAATGCGGCTGTTCTTGTAAATTTTGTGAAGCACCTTATAACTCTGGTTTAGAAAGGTGTTGTAGAAATAAAGTTTATTGTATTATTACTATTATTATTGGCATAAAAGATAAACAAGGACTGACGGTGCAACAACACTAATGGCAAAAGCTGACATAAAATCAGATAATTGCACACATTACACACTCAGTGAAAAAGCTTCTGGTGTATTAGACTTTACAGACAGTTAAATAGAAATTGTCATTTAACCTTGTGCTACAGATTTGCACATTCTTATCAGTCAGCAGCTTCATTCTTCGTCCCTCCATCTCTAAACTCTGTCTCTCTCATATTCTCTCCCTTCCCCTCTGCAAATGGTTTCTCTTTTTCCTGTTGTGTTTCTTTTTTGCTTTCTTGCTTCATTTTAAATCTTTTTATCGGAGTCATTGGCTATTCGCTGTCTCTATTGTGGCCGGCCCACTTTTGTTTTGCACAGCCCACTATAAGACTATCATTCAAAGTGACTAGATATAGGTCAGACATACTGCTAGCTGCTGCTACTGAAGACTAACTGCTCAGTACAGCAGAGCACTAGGTTTCATTACTGTTACAGATGTGATTTAATTTGAGGGGTTTAACATTAACTGTCCAAGAATTACAGCCATTTTATACACTTCCCCCATTTCAAAAAGGCTGAAAATTAATTGGATGATTGACCAGGGATGTCACGGTACCATAAATTTAGTAGTAATTTTTCATACCCTTCCTCGTAAACTAAGGGAAATTAATTCACCAGTACTGACAGGTTAGCTTTCTTAGATTTTTCTTATCCCATTTTGACATTTGTCAAAGATGGGAAATCACCTAAAGAATGCTCCAGGTAACCCAGGAGAGAAAGACAACCACTCTCTAATCAAAAACCTTTATTGATCCCTGTATTATCCATGTGTTGTCAAAAGCCTCTCAACGCTACTTCCCATTGCCCGCAAAAGCCTCTAGAACCAATCAGAATGCAAGCCAGCGGCACTCCCATTTCCTTCGCTGCTGAGGATCTCTCACACGGCCTGCTCACAGGTTAAATGGGCGGCGGAGCAAGCCAGGCGAATCGGCAGCTTGGTGTGTACCCGTATGCAGGTGGCGCCAGTCACACCCTGCCATTCACATTCCTCTGTCATCACAACCACTGCGGCGTAGAATCTACTATTCTGTTAACATTAAAATAAATATGCTGCCATTCTATGCTATTGCAATTGTACTGTGTGAATCTAGGTAGAAATCCTTTTATGATAGTCTAATATTTGGGCCTTTGCCTTCATTCACACTGGGCAGAGGGCAGACTGAAGAGAATGATCCCATGTCTTGTTCTTATATGTACAGCACATTGGTATGGACATGGATGAACCTACTCACCCCCTTAATCCCCAAAAATTGTGAATATCTAATTTATTCTATGTTCTTTCATCATTTTCAGTGTTTCCAGTTCAATCAAAGGTGATTTTTGCCATCGAGGGCCCATTGGACTTTCTGGTGTTTAAGTGTGCCACAGCACTCTTGACTTTGGGAACACTGGTCAGGAGTATCAGAACAGCTGAAATGCATTTTATCTAAACACTACGTCTCTATCACTTTCAAACCTCAAACATGCTACACCAAGCAGAATAATACAGTGCACACGATCAAGTGCTGTAAATTATATTGGGGAATCCAACCAACCTCTGGCTAATTAAATGGCAAAACACAAAAGAGCTACCTCATCAGCCCAGGACTCCACAGTTTATTTACACCAACAGGCCAGTGGCCACTCTTTACGGACCTTGTTGGTGAAATCTGTGGAGTCTTCAATGTGATGAGTAGTGCTGCCTACAAGTGGAGACAAGATGGTGGCGAGGTGCTTGGAAATGTTGTAGGTGACCGAGTTTATAGTGCCGATAATGGGTCTGAGTGGGACTCTTGTGGATTTTCGGGAGTCCATAAATGCATGGAGTAGGAACGGTAGTAAGTGAGGCTTTCAATGGCTTTTTCCTTTTTGAGTTGTTGAAGACAACAGATGACTTTTTTCTTGTAGTTGCGTGTGGGGTCTCGTCTTAAGACCTTGTATTGTTGTCACTGAGGAGTGTGGTAATTTTGGTGTGGTAATCAGTTGAATTCAGAATCGCGGTGCACCTCCCCTTGTCGGCTGGTACTATGGTGATGTTTTGATCCTTACTCATGGCCTTCTTTTCTTGAATAGTGAGGTTGGATAGAGGAATTCTTGTACTGGAGAGAGTAGCTGAAAATTTCATCCTGATTTGCTCTGCTTCCAGTTGTGATAGTTTGTTATTTCTTATTGCTGTTTCTGTGGCCGTGATGAGGGCAGCTGTTGTGGGGATATGGTAAAATTGAGCCTTTTGGCTAGCACATTTTCCTCTGGTGTAGTGAGGGCCCTGTTTGATAAGTTCTTCACCCACTTCTCTTGGTTGTCATTGATTATTGAGGATGGTCTGAGTACTGACTCTGAATGGTAGGTCTTTGTTTGCAGTGTTTGAAATTTATGGAGTTGTCTTTCCTTGCCTTTGATATGTTGTGCCAGCTGGACTTTGTCCACAAATGTAGAAACTTCTTCTATGAGGACAGGAGGTAAGAGTGATGAGAGTTTCTGCCCGGTGTGGTGGATTTTGTTTGGAGTGCATCTATGGTGAAATGGACCCGTCTTATCCTTTCACTCAAAAGGTGGTTCTGTGGTCTCCATAGGATTTGTTCAGCTCTATGTCCTTTGACTGTGGACCCAAGGCACTAATTCTTGGGAACCAGTCTGGATTGTCTGCATCTCAAGTTGAACCAAACAGCCTCCTCACAAATGAATGACACAACATAGAAGAGCCACCTCAACAGGACAAGACTCAGCTGTACTGTACATCTGCATCTGAAGGAGAAAGGGCACTCTTTTGAGGATGCCAGTGTTCACATTTTGGACCGGGAAGACAGCTGGTTGAAGTAGGAGTAAAATAAGCCATCTATGTCCACTGTGAACAAACATCATTGAACAGAGGAGGTGAATTATGTCACCAGCTTTCTCCCGCTTACAATGCTGTCCTAAGCTCCCTCCCCAGGCACCTCAACCCCCATTCACACCTTTGTTCCAGTGACCTCAATAGGTCAGTTGATACAATGAAGCAAAGTCCCAAGCGCCTGAAACCACTGACTGTAATGACCCACGCCTCCTTTCACACCTTGGCGCATATGATTATGCACATGAACAACACTGGGTCACAACCACCTCCAGGGGACTACACCCACTGGCATTTAAATACTTAGGTCTCTGCACCTTTTGGTTTGAGAACTGCAGAAGCCTTTCAGATGAGAGGTGAAACATCTTCAAGAAACAAAAAAAAGTTCAGTCGCCCTTTTTTCCAGCTCCAGAGACTGCTATGACCTGGATGACTGAGAACCTACACAGACATACTGTTTTTATGGTTGAGCAAACCTGAAGTCAGCTGAGACTGAGGAAGTCACTTGGATGAGTGATAAAATGTTTCTCCCACTGAAATCCCTGCATCCAGAAGAACAGACTCAACTTTCCGAGATAAAGTGGATGACTGCAGAATTTTTTCCTTGATTAAGAAAAAGCCCTTCATAACATCTAGCCAAGTCAAGAATACCCTCAAGGAGGTAGGTATATTATTATCAAGATGCCTTCATGAATGTAAAAACAGAAGGTTTACAACACAGTGCAAATTGCTAGTTACACTCAGGAATGCGTAATCTAGATTCAACTTTGCCAGAAAACATCTAAAAGAGCCTGAACAGTTCTTGGGAAAGTTTTTAAAATAAAAAAATCTTTCATGACTTTTACTTCCTTTAGTTAGACAAGTTTGATCTCTAAACATTTTTTTTCTACACAAAACAAGGCTTGACTCACTTTCAGTTGTGTTTACAATCTGATCAACACCAACAAAAGGGCTCCTCAGTACAGCCAGAAAATGCTTGAAGTCACATGGTCAGATCTTGCATTCTGATTGGTTCTAGGGACATGGAGGCATTTACGGGCAATGGTAAATGGCAGTTGATAATTCAGACTAGTCAGACGGTATTTAATGGGTTATGACAATTGATTGGTGTATAGTATCTGCAGCAGTACTATTTGGGGGGCTGGATGGACAGCTCTGGCAGCCCGGATGTGGCCCACGGGCCCCCAGTTGACGTTCCATGCAGTAGAGCATACTTTCCAGTTATTGAAGATCAAACTTATGGTAGAGAGACCCACAAACAAGCAGCAACTAAAGGCACTTGCACTGACAGACCTCTGTGGGAGTAGAGTTTAGGTAGCTGCTGTGCACTGTTGGCACATGGCATTGAAGATTATAGTGGATGAATTATATTATTAAAAAATTTATTCCCCGCCGCTGTGTAATCAGTCATTTTAAATTTAAACATTATTAAGTAATGATCGGACAAAGGAGAGTTTTCAGGGAATACTGTAAAGTCTTCAGTTTCAATGCAATATGTCAGAAAAAGATCCAGAGTGTGATTAAAGTGGTGTAGATTAAATGCAGTGTTGAGGCTGTCATTTTCAGCATCTACATAGATGCTAAAATCACCTTCTATAATTATTTTTATCTGAACTTGTCATGGTGTTGCTGTGTGGCTGAATGAGGTTGGACCCAGCATGCAGGACTCAGAGGAAGAATTGAACTTTAAGGTGTTTTATTAAAGGAATGACAGGGACAATAACCAAAGCTATACAAGGCTGGACGGGTGCCAGAACTAAATATAAACAAACTACCAGGCAAGGAGACACAGAGCAAGGATACAGCAATGACGACACAACAAAGAACAGAGAAAAACTTAAATACACACACTAGGTAATCAGGGACCAACAAGTGAAACAAATGAAACTAATAACACGGGGGAAGCAAAACAAACCATGAAGTACGAGGAACACGAGACTGTCAAAATAAAACAGGAAGTAGCCCAACATGGTACACGCAGACTTAACACCACGGAGGACTGGCACGCAGAGGAAACTAAACAGGGGTCAAGACACGGTGAGTAAGACACAAAGAGAAAAATACACAGGAGCACAAAGACACAGGAAGACCAGAACACAGGGAAATCAGAATAACCACCAAATAACGATAATAACTATAACCAAAAACAGAATACAAAACTACAACAAAACAGAACTCCTCAAAAAGAACACAAAACACTGGGCCACCTCAGTCAGTCCCCCCCCACAGGGCCAGAACAAAAAGCATTGGCACAAGGCCAGAAAACAGTCCAAAGCTGGGTGTCAGAACAAGGCAGAACAGAGGCGAAACAGTCCAGCAAAAACTGCTGCCGAGGCAGAGTGAGGCCGAAACAGTCCAAAAGTTTGGGGGGCTGCCCAGGACAAGGGGCCAGACAAAAGAGTTCATACAGGTTGGGATGCCTTCCAGGCCAAGGGGCTAGATCTAAGGGCTGGGGAACCTCATGGAAGTTAAGCTGATCAGGGGGGCGACCACAATGCCAGCAGCGGTAACGAAGCAGATCAGGGGGCCGACCGCAGTGCCAGCAGCAGCATCGGCGAGATGAGACAGGAGGCCAACCGCAGTGCCAGTGGTTGCGTCGAGACAAGACAGGAGGCCGGCCGCGATCCCAGCAGCAGCAGCAGCCATGACACAGGACTGGGGGCTTAGACTGAGCCGGACCCTGAGGACATGGCACCAGACGAGGCTTGGATTGAGTGGGACCCTCCGGACGCTCGGGCTCTGGATGCTGGATGAGACACAAGATATGCAGGCTGGGGCTGTGGTGCAGGGCACGCAGCTGTCTCCTGGGATGGCTGGGGCTGCTTTGGGGATTGTCTGGGTGAGTCTGGTGGTGGGGAAGATGGCATGGACAGTGGCTGAAGGGGAGCTGCTGCAGCCGACAAGGACTGTGGCGGCAGGGGAGCTGCTACAGCTGACGCTAGTGACTGAGGCAGGGGAGCTGCTGCAGCTCAAGAACATAGAAGAGAGACAAAGTTTGTGTTTGCAGTGTCTGGAATTTCCAGTGTTCCAGTGTTGTGCCAACCAGGCCTTGTCCACAAACTTAGACACTTCTTCTAAGATGGAGGAAGATAAATGTATTTGTGAGTTCCTCCAAGGTCTGGTTGAGCTTGTCATAGAGTACATCTGTAATGAAATGGACCTATCTTATCCTATCACTCAGGAGCTGGTTCTGCTTGAGGTCCCTTCCCAGGAACCTCTACCCCCACTCATACCTTATTAAGATAGGGTGGGGCAAGATCTCACAGTGGTTTCACCCAAAACCCCTGGTGGTAATGACCCACAACTTTTTTCACACCTTGGCTCATGTGATGACGCATATGATTAGTGGATCAACACCTCCAAAAGGGGACAACGTCCACTAGGGTTGAAATATCTGGGATTCTCCACCTTTTGGATATAGAACTGAAGAAGCCTCTTGGATGAGAGATGAATCGTCTTCAAAAACTTAAAGTATAGTCGCCTTCTTTTTCAAGCTTTTAAAGGTCCCCCTTTTTCTGCTAGCCCTGACCCGGGGAGGCATGGACTCCACTAGACACCTGAAGGTGTGCTGTGGTATCTGTTGCCAAGATGTTAGCAACATATCATTTAAGTCCTGTAAGCTGCGAGTTGAGGCCTCCATGGATTGGATTTGTTTGTCTAGCACATCGCACTGATGCGTAATTGGATAAAAATCTGGGGAATTTAGAGGCCAAGTCAAAACCACAACCTCATTGTTGTGTTCCTCAAAACATTCCTGGACCATTTTTGATTTTTGACCATTTCCATGAAAGAGTATACATCTTTGGCAACAATGACATGTACCACCTATCCAAGCAAAGTAAGATCCACATGGATGCAGGACCCAAGGTTTCCCAGCAAAACATTGCCCAAAACATCATACTGCCTCCACCAGCTTGCCTTCTTACCAAAAGTGCATCCTAGTGCCAAGTGTTCACCAGGTAAGCCACACACACAGCTGGCCATCCATGTGATGTAAAAAAAATTCATCAGACCAGGCCACTCACTTCCATTGCTCCACGGTCCAGTTCTGGATGTTCACATGCCCATTGTTGGCGTTTTCAGCAGTGGACAGGGGTCAGCATGGGCACCCTGAACGGCAGCTATGCAGCCCCATATACAACAAACTGTGATGCACTGTGTATTCTGACACCTTTCTATCAGAACCAGCATTAAACTTCAGAAATTTGAGTTACAGCAGCTCATCTGCTGGATCGGACCACATGGGCCAGCCTTTGCTCCTTTGATCGATGCTTTAGTTTGTTTGTCTCCTCTGAGTTATTAAGTTGCTCTCAGTCATCACAAAGAAGACATATCTGTGCAAACACCACTTCTTCATGTAGTCACACTTTGCTCCACCCCCCTCCTCCCTGCTCTGCTGTGTTTAGCTGTACTACGGTCACATGACTCAGCAGCACTGAGCAGAGACGTGGCATGCAGTGAGTGAGAAAGCAGAGCATCGTGTAGGCCCTTTACAGCTGTAAATAAAAACACTATAAACAGTGATGCCTGTTGGAAGGAAATTCTCTACTGTGGCAACACCACCAACTTATATAAAGACATGAAAGACAACAAAAAAGAGAGCTGTGTCCCAGAACGAGCAGCAAAGGAAATGAAGAGAGGAGGAAAGACATCCCTCAGACAGCCCCAGACCCCCAGCACAGAGACAGAGCCCACTACCAGAGAGGCAAACAATATCCAGGTTTCAGTCATGACTCACATCAGTTCTTTAGCATCAATGTTAAAGTTTTGTCACCGTAGTTGTTACTTTAGCAGATACTCAAATAATATATTCAGTCCCCTGAATTGTGTTAAATTACTAGACGGGAATTGAAAAGATTTCCTTCAAACATGAACTATTAAAAATGGCTGACTATAATAACCTTTTTATGTTGACTGTCAAATCTGTTTTATTTATATTTAAAAAAAGAAGTTGACCCGAAGTGTTATAAAGACAGGCACGTTTAGATTCCAGGTCTCCAAAAACCCAGTTTCACAATACACAAAAAGCTGAAAGATGTGTTTTATTGTGTTAAGTAAGTATTGTGGAAAGTAAAAATCACAGTGATAAAGCGGCCATTGAAAGGTGTTCAGATTCCCCCCATAAACTATGACACACTGCTCTCCCCTACGCAAACTGCTTTTATCAGTTAAAAGTATCAGTATGGGTCTCAGCAATACTAGCCCTGTATTTACTTGGTATCAGATCAACGCAAATTTGCAGTATCACACACAATTGGCACGGGCATAGCTGGGCAAGAAAGGGTTATATTAAGAAAACAAGCTCCACTTATCTTTCTGTGCTGTACCCATCATTGTTTAACAGCTGTGTAAACAACTCACAGTAGGGAACTTAGAATATAATGCAGTACAAGGAACTAATCCTTCCAAACCCACTCAACCCCCACCTCAGGCATAACAATGTCTCTGATGGAAGTCGTGCGCAACCAAAATCTGAGCTGCTTTTAGAACATGGACATTATTAGGAGAGAAATTTCATGGCAAAATAAATTGATTTCAATTGTGCTACTGACCGGGGAAACAGCGATACAGTGATCAGCATACGACTAACAGCAAGACGGTCCTGGGTTCAAATCAACCTGATGATCTGGGCCTTTATGTGTGGAGTGTGCATGTTCTCCCTGTGCCTGTGTGGGTACTCTGGCGTCCTCCCACAGCCCAGTGACATGGATGATAGCTTAACTCGAGATTCCAAATTGGTTACAGCTGTGGAGAGTGAATGACTGTCTTTCTGACAAAATTTAATCAGAACAATTAAAAAAACTAATATGAGCAACTTTTCTCCTGTTAAACCTGGAGAAGAATGATTTTCCAAAACTTTGTGCAGTAACAGCACAGCAAGATCAAAACAATAGAGTTAAATGTAGGACTACGTTTACCTATAAAATGGTAAGTAAAGCATAAAAGGAAAATGCTCAGAAATTACAATGTGACTGTACTTTCTATCAGTAAATGCCAATATTTACACATACACACACACCCTCCAGTAATGACACCTGGTCTGATATATAGTTTGGAGACCGTGGCACTGACAAAAAGCCAGGAGGTGGAGCTGGAGATGAAGATGTTAAAATTTTCATTGAGAGTGACCAAGATAGCTTAGGCTGAGCAGGTTGGAGGCAAAGTTAGAGAGCCATAGTTGAGATGGTTTGGACATGTGCAGAGGAGAGATAGTGGATATATTGGGCAAAGGATGTTGAACATGGAGCTGCCAGGCAGGAGAGAAACAGGAAGACCTCAGAGAAGATTTATGGATGTAGTGAAGGAGGACGTGCAGAGGGTTGGTGTGATGGAACGGGATGCTAGAATAGGGTAGATGAATGAAAGATGATCATCTTTCTGTGACCACCCTGAAAGGACCAGCCAAAAGAAGAAAGAGGATGCCAAGAATACTTTAAGTTGAACGCTGGATTGCTCTGGAGAGGACTACTAATGCCTCACCGAGAGTTCCTCAACCACAGGAACAAACTAAAGGTAATTTATGCTTCTCAGAAGAAGAAATAATTTGTCAATCAACAGATTCTACTTTTACATGGCTGCAGGAGTTCACAACCATTGGAAAAAAGATATTTATGACTGTTTGCTTTTTTGTTTGACCCTTTTAATATGTTAGTGACTTTGGTAATTATTTTCATATTGTTTTTATGCCCCTTAAGCCCTTTGAACCTTTACATGTAGCACTGGGCTATACAAATAAAACAGACTTGACTTGATACAGTTCACCAGAAGCTGCAAAGCATGGGTATAAAACACAGATATCATACCAGCAATACTGCTAGCAAAGTCAAACAGCAAATCTGTATTTTCACCTCTGTGGCTGAAGCAAAAGATTTCCCTGAGAAGCTCAAACGGGGGTATAGGTGACCTGTACTGAACAGTGACAGAATTATAAGCTTGGGAAACTTTTGAATATTGTAGAAATAGTAAAGCAACGAAACAGAACATAGAAATAGAAACCTTAAAAAAAAAAAAATCAACACCTAAGAAGATTCATAAAGGCACATCAACATATACAGTTCAATAAATAGACTTCTATAAACAAATGGGAAGGTTTTAGGAAGGCATTCATATTATAATTTTAAAAAATGTTTACATCCTATCCAGAAATTTCACATTATGAACTAAAAAACAAAGACCAAAGATTTGGAAATTGAAAAAAGAGGATTGGAAATTAGCTTGTGCTCATGCTCAAAGATGAATGTCTGAGATTAACACACTATACCTGGTTAATGCAGACATAATTTACTCCCACCAAATTAAAAATACAAAAATACTTATGTGCATTAGTGCTTATGTACTAATGCACATAAGCCAAAGGAAGACTGTTTCTGTGTCTGACAGTACAAAAAGATAAAATATTTTGCGCTCAAAATGGCATGAGAACATTTTTCAAAATAAATTTTAACTGACCCAAAACTATTTCTACTATTTGTTGGTCACTGGGGGCCTATTGCAGGAAGGAGGTTCAGGAAACTGAGTTTGAAAATAAACTCGGCTAAGAAAGCTTCCTGACTGAGAGAAGTAACCTGCAAGTATCTGTGTAGCGACCATAATTGGAAGCGCTGTTCTAATTCTCCAATAATAAGGAAAGGAGCATCAAAACTTACTGCCTCTTTTAGCAGAGGACACACTGGGACCATCCTTTATGAAAGGGAAGAGAAAATACATCCCATAACTCATAGCAATAGACAATCTGTCTAGTCATGAAAATGATCAACAAAAATAACAAAGTAGAGCAGATCATATAAATGTTAATCATAAGTGCATTTTCCATTTCATGCCATAACCTGCTAAATGTTTTGATTTTTCAACAACACACTGTTAAATGTGCAGCTAAGCATCACACGGCTGAAAGAAAGTGTGCTTTATGTCCAGGAGCTGCCTTGCATAAACATAAATTTAACATAAGCTCTCTAAATCAGGTTATGGTCTATACTGATTAAAGTGCATTCAAGTTTCTGTATAATTCAGGCTGTATTTGTAATGTCTGATGTATCGATACTACTGATAATCCTACTGTATTCAATAACAGGCTTCATGATGGGAACGCCATGCACACCACAGCAAGCAGCTGTCTTGACTGAAAGCATCCTCAACATAATCTATTCAATTTAATTTTATTTATATAGTGCCAAATCACAACAGTTGCCTCAATGTGCATTATATTGTAAGGTAAAGACCCTACAATAATTACAAAGAAAACCCAACAATCAAACCCCCTATGAGCAGCACTTGGCAACAGTGGGAAGGAAAAACTCCCTTTTAACAGGAAGAAACCTCCAGCAGAACCAGGCTCAGGGAGGGGCAGTCATCTGCCAGGACCGGTTGGGGCTGAAGGAAGAGAGACAGAAAAAAAGACATGCTGTGGAAGAGAGCCAGAGATTAATAATAAATGAAGAGTGAGGTATAAACAGTAAATAGAGGAGAATGGAAAGAATTACTCAGTGCATTATGGGAACCCCCCCAGAAACTAATTTTTTCCTAATTTTTTAAATCCTGCGCAAATGTAGAAAGCAGTCCTACATATGTGCTTAATATGTGCATTGAAGGGCATATCCTGGTCATAAATGACTCCACAATTTCTCACAGTGTTACTAGAGGCCAAGCTAATGCCGGAGTAAGTATCCGTTTAGACACCATGTTTCTAAGGCTTGTAGGGCCGAGTACAATAACTTCTTTGAGTCTTGTAGGAATGCGATCTAACAGACATGGCTCCCTTCACCTCTGGTGTCCACCATCTGGTTCTGGGATTACTGCCACTACAGGGACCAATGTCCTTACAGCCACCTCAGCAATGGGGGTGCAGAATATGGTCCACTCGGACTCAATGTCCCCAGCCTCCCTTGGAATGAAATCTAAGCTCTGCCGGAGGCAGGAATTAAAGATCTCACAGACTGGGGCCTCTGCCAGTTGTTCCCAGCACATCTGCACTATACATTTGGGTACACCAGATCTGACCAGCATCTTCCCCCACCACCTGATCACCAGGCAGTGATCAGTTGACAGCTCAGTACCTCTTTTTTTCGTCCTGGTCCCGGAACACTGGACCAGTTCTTCATCCTCTCAAGGATATTCAATGGTGTGTGGAAGATTGCCCAACCAGTCTACTTATTTTTTGTGGACTTGCAGAAGGCATTCGACCATGTACCCTGGGGATATCCTGTGGGAGATGCTTCTGGAGTATGGGGTGTCTGGCCCAATGTTATGGCCCATTCGGTCCCTGTACAACCGCAGCAAGAGCTTGGTTCATATCGAGGGTAGTAAGTCAGATTCATTTTCAGTGGGTGTTGGACTCCGCAAGGGCTGCCCTTTGTCACCGATTCTGTCCATAGTTTTGACGGACAGAATATCTGGGCATAGCCAGGTGATGGAGGGGCTCCACTTTGCTTTTTGCAGACAATGTGGTTCTGTTGGCTTTATTAGGTGGTTACCTCCAGCTTACACTGGAGTGGTTCGCAGCCAAGTGAGAAGCAGCGGGAAAAAGTGAACCTGTTGATTTACTGGTCAATCTACGTTCCTATCCTCACCTATGGTCATGAACTTTGAGATATGACCAAAAGAATGAGGTTACAGATACAAGTTAGTTGAGGTGATTTGGGCATCTGACTATGATGCCTCCTGGACACCTCCTAGGTGAGGTGTTTTGGGCGTACCAAGAGGAGGCCCCGGGGCAGATCCAGGACACACTGGAGAGATTATATCTCTCAGTCAATGTTAATTTCATTGACGAACTAGTTTCATCATAGTTTTAATCAATGACCCTTTTAGTATTTCATGACGAAAACAAGACAATAACTAAATAAAAACTACCTAAAAGGATAAAAATGATGACAAAATTAATTGACACTTTTGTCAACGAATGAAAAACGAGACGGAAATGCTTGGCGGCGATGACATCCAATCAGAACTTATTTCATTTTGTGAAAGGCAGGGACAAGTTAGGAAAACATCCAATCAAATGCACAGTTGCACAAATTTGATCTAAACCCGGGAAGGCCACACTAGCCTGTGAATTATCATTACTTCTGATAGAACTAAGTTATGTAAACAATGTCAGCAGGGAGAAAGAGAAGAACTGATGTATGGACACATTTCTCCTTTTACATCGTGACAAACAAAACGATGTGTAAACCATGTGGGGCGACTATCTCGGGTAAAAACACGACAAATCTTAAACGTCATCTGCAAGCCAGTCGCCCAGATCTCCATGCAAAAGTAAGCATTTTAATGTCATGCAGGGTAAAGTGTTTTTCCCAGTTTAGCGTTTGTGTTTAGAGAAAATCTCCACACCGCGGTGGATTAGCCTTTACTAATCTTAGTCCTGAACACTGCCCTGTACCTTTCAGAGCGTGTCCTGCTGTAAAAAGCTTGTATTATCTCAGTAAGGTGGTGTTAATGATCAGGTGTGTGGGAAGCAGGTGAAACACTATAATGTGTGTGTATGTGTGTGTGTGTATTGGTCTTTCAAGCATCAATAATATTCCATAACTTTTAATAAATGTTTAATTTTGTGTAAGTGTGTATAATGACTAATTCAAGGGAACTGAAGAAACAGCATTTACATTTTACACCCTTTATATTTTAGTCGACTATATTCTTACGCTAATTAGTCGACTAAAACTAGACGAAAACTAAAACTATTCAGATGACTAAATTATGACTAAAACTAAATTACATTTTCATCAGACGACTATGACTAAAACTAAATCAAAATTTGCTGTCAAAATTAACACTGCTCTCTTTGGGAATAAATTGGTGTCCCCCTGGATGACCTGGAAGAGGTGGTCAGTTTGAGGGAAGTCTGGGCTTCTCTGCTCAGACTGCTGCCCCCACAACCCAGTAAGCAATAGATAATGAATGGATGGATGGGCTGTAACAACCTAATTTTTTAGATTTACAGAAAAACTATTCTTTAACGTTCCCCAGTATAACAATATAAATTTGATCAAAAAAAAAAATAAATAAATCAACCTCACAACCTTCTTACAGCCATAGCAGATATATTTTACTGAGTTACTGTTAATAGTGAGAGTTCAGAAATGGTAACTGTTTGACACTAAACTAAGAAAAATGCATGGCAGCTTTCCAAGTCTTTATCGAATATAAAATTTTATCAGTAAAGGTAAACATGTTATAAGAACTATCTCAACTTTTATCCAGCGGTCTACATGCTGGTCTGCTAGTTTTTAAATTTTCGGAATAGTTTTGGAAAGATGAGCCATTTTAAAAAAGGTATTAAGGAATTGCAATTCCTTACAATTACAGATTGTGTCAGGACAAAAATATCTCCTCTGAACAGATTCAGATTCAAAATGGATTCAGATGGGATCAGCTAGGAAATGACTGGCGCCAAACTGGATCCAGGCCTGATCCGGTCTGAATCCATGATCCTTATCCGTTTTGAATCCGTCCCTCTGTGCAAGTGGACTCAAACCAGGACACAGTTTGCCGATCCATTACAGAGCTTATGAAATCTTCAGGCAGATCCGGTTTACAGTCACTGCCATCTGGGTAGAGCCACTGAGTCTGATTTAGATGATTTTCAGTGGAAAATATGTTGAGGTTCAGACTAAATTTCAGACTCTGTGCCTTTAAAATGTTTGATATTATTTAAAGACTTAATCTGTGAACAAATGTCAGCATGTTCAGAACAGACTGCAGACTGCATTTAAATACATTTAGTTCAGTTTTTAAGTATTAAAGTCATTTCAGCCTCATCTTCACTCAAATAGTCACATCATCTCCAAGATCCAAATATGACATTTTTTTTGTTAGTGTGTCTTGATTACAACATGACAAATGATTAATCATTGATCAGTTTTTTTATGTGTCTAGGTGTCACACAGTCCAAGGTGTCACACAGCTGGTTCAGGTGCAGCAGGACGGGAATAATTAGAGGGAAACTCAGCTTGTTGAAAAAAAACCTGCCTGTGAGGTTTAGTTCACCAATAACTGACTCAGAGTTTGACTGAACTCTATTTCTGGAACAGAAAACAGTGTTTCCCTTATCACAGGGTTAATAAACTCACAGCTGTTAGCTAAACCTGCTCAAACACTCAGTATCAGTACAGACTCTGAATAAACACTGTGCCATAAAGACTGTGCCATGACAACTATGCAAATGCTCTCTCTCTGGAAGTGGTTGAAAGAAAATGACCCTTCAGTCCAGAATCAGAGGGTGTGTCCCAATTCAGGGGCTGCATCCTCCATACGCTGCGGCCTTCCCAGTCTATGCAGGATGCAGCCTAAGAATACCACGAAGACCAGAAGTGAGTGGCTGTTAAATGGGCCTAAATAGCCTTCACATCTGCTATTCCCACCCTTACCTCAGCATAGCTCCTATCATCGAGCAACCGTGACAATGCAAAACACAACTGTGGAAACGAAGCTGTTAAAATGGAGCCTGAACTTTCTCTTTTTTGTTTGTTTGGTTTTTTTGGTTTATCTAATCTTTGAGGAACTGCAGCAGTTGTACCATCATCACCGGTACAACAAAGAATGAAGACAAGTGAATGATTCATTTCCAAATATACTGACAGCTCTCCAGTAAGACATTAAAGTTAAATAAAAATATCCAGTTATGAAGCTTAGCTTTAATCTTAGCCAAACTAATTTGGTCAGGAACAAATGAAACACTGAAATAAACCAAACATCATCTGTCAGATATCATCTGAGTGAATTAGATCTGGGAACGGACATCCCTGAAAACATTGGAGCACTTTTGCAATTAAGCAATAGCTTGATAAAGTGAGCATATACAAGGTTTACATTGTTGCCTGAAAAAAAGTTTATTTTGTGCCACAGAAACAGTCATATTTCAAATTTTCTGGCCACTCTCCTCCGCCATTCCCACAACGGGCTCCAGCCCACAAAGAATCATGGGATAGGGTAGGCCACGAAGGATAAGCACCACCTGTCCTTCAAATCTGGGGAAAAGGAGGCCACATTTGGAGGCACCTCCGAATTGAAACAGCCTTCGTTGCCTCGCTGTGACGTAATCAGCCTTAAAATGCAGCCTTGGAAGGATGCAGCCCCTGAATTGGAACACACCCAGAATGTAATGAAATCAAAAGTTGGGGGTATTTAAAAGACAGCTGCAGTCTGAAGAAAAGACACTTTGCATTATGGGAAATGTTGATGAACACACATCAGCTAAAAAGGTGGGATGTCTGTCTCTGCTCCTCCAATTTTAAGCAATTTTTTTTTTAAATCTGTCTCTTTAAGCCCTCTAAAAGAGAAGCAGTTCATCACCTGATAGAAATCAGGTGATTACCTGCTACAATACAAGAATACATATTTATCTTATCTGAATAACCTAAATCCTGCAGTCAAAACTAAAGCAGAAGCAAAAATGATCATAATATACCTGTTGCCATAAATATTAATGTCAGAATGTTGTTATGAAATCCATTTTTTGCTGGGTGTTACGGAAGGTGAGGCTTCACATAACATGTTATATAGCCCATGTTTTGAGGTCAATATGAAAGCTGTTGTAACATTCCTACAACATTACTACACCTCCTAAATATGAGCTGTTGAATAAATTCAAAATCATAATCCTGATCAGTTCATGCCAACATATCCCGGCCTTACAGACACCGCATAGGCCTAATAAACAGAGGGGAGTCAAACAGTTGTTTATCTGAATGCAACCTGTTTGACAGCAGGGCGCATCCAGAGCGCAGGCTCCTGCCAGAGAAACTATCACGCTGCTCACTGAGCCCACTGCGGTATTATTCTATGTGAGCGCAGACAGAGGCAGGTGCTGCTAGAATTAGTCCAGATATTGGTTGTGGGTAATGCTGCAGCAGGGCGGGCGGAACCGTCGCCGTCTGCTTTCCAAAAACACCGACAACCAGACTCCCTTTCCATCGAAATTCAAACACTGTCTTGCGAACAAATGTGCTGTCTTACCGGTCCCCTCCTCTTCAGAGAGATGTTTTTCCACAGAAGAAGATGGAGCTGGTGCAGGAATCCCATTTTGCCTGGCACTTCTACTTCACTGTCCTAAATTTAACAAATTAGCAAACCGGCGATGGCCTGAGACTGGATTTAGAAAACAGGGATTTCTATCCCGTTTCTGGGCATCTCGTCACAGCTTGTCACGGCGTTGGAATGTGTCCGATTTAGCTAATAACAATAAATATTATTTTTTAACGCAGTTATAGAGCGAGGAACCGTCATTTGGCCGTGAGCAGCGGCAAAAAGCGTAATGGGCTGTCTGCGGTCCATCTATCATCCTCAGTCTGGCTTTATCATGCAAGCCTTTGACTCGGAGCAGGACAGGAGTTTGGAAGCAGCCTCAAACCACACGCACTGACATTTCCATTTCCGACTGCACCTTTCAAAACAAAAGCTTCTCGACTGTTAGATTTCAGAAGGGGAATGCTGTATGTTGTACTGCATTCCAAGTTTAATGTTTTTTGTTTTGTTTTTTTTACATAGTTTGTTTTTGCTGAAGCCAGAAAAAATAACTGATAGAGACACATCAAGTAAATACATAAAGTATAGCTACAGTGCTACTGTGTGCTGTAGCGGAAGACTGCGTTTCATCTCCTTTGTTTGTATAAAATATAAATGAATATACATGTCATACTGAATGGTGAAGTAAAAAGCTAAAGTTAGTAACTGAATAATAATAACAATAATCTTACTATAATGATCGTAGAGAACGTATGGATGTATGATGATCAGTCTGGATGAAATTAACTATTTAAACATACCAGGATTACCAACATCTATGCAGCTTTCGGTAATTATTTTTATTTAATTATTTATGTGTAGTAGTTGGGTTACATGTACCTACACTATATTACCATAAGTATTCACTCATCCATCCAAATCATTGAATTCAGGTGTTCCAGTCACTTCCATGGCCACAGGTGTGTAAAATCAAGCAGCTAGGCATGCAGACTGCTTCTGCAAACATTTGTGAAAGAATGGGTCGCTCTCAGGAGCTCAGTGAATTCCAGCGTGGTACTGTGATAGGAGGCCACCTGTGCAACCAGCCCTGTCATGAAATTTCCTCACTACTAAATATTCCACAGTCAGCTCAACCCAATAGAACACCTTTGGGATGAATTAGTCTGCGAGCCAGGCCTTCTCATCCAACATCAACATCGGGGTCTGACCTCACAAATGTGTTTCTGTAAGAATGGTCAAGATTTCCCATAAACACCCCTAAACCTTGTGGAAAGACTTCCCAGAAGAGTTGAAGCTGTTAGAGCTGCAAAGGATGGACCAACGTCATGTTAAACCCATGGATTAAGAATGGGATGTCACTCAAATTCATATGCATGTGAAGGCAGACAAGTGAATACTTTTGGTAACATTGTGCATGTACGTGCACGTATACAGAGTTTCCAGTAGCCTGTGAAATCTAACTTTCTTAAAAGTTATTTAAATTTCTTTCATTTTTACTTCAAAAAGTTTTTAAAGTCAGTTTACGTGGCTATACTTAAAGACTTCATGAAAAGTATGTCTCTGGCCTGATAAATTCAAGAAAAGTTCAAAGTTTTAATATTAAGGCCACGGTTGTAAGCCAGCCTGCCATTTCCTAGGTTTAGATGTTGTAGACTTCACAGCACCTGCATGGCGTACACCCCCCAACAGCAATTACAGCAACAAACCACAATTGAGTTCATTCATATATGGCATGCAGGGTCACGGGCGAATCAATACTGGTGGTCATTTCAGCTCAGTTACTAATTCAGTTATTACTTCTTATATTAAGTGCAACCACAGCAAGCAAAAAAAAATGTGAATTTCACACTAACTTGGTTTCTTTTTTGGAACTTATCCTAGAGAGTAGGCAGATGAAGAAGGACTCAAAAAGTCAAGGCTATGCTAAATTGGCCCACATCCACTACCAGGAAGGCGCTGCAGCACTTTTTTGGCTGCTTCATAAGAAACTTTAGCCAGATTGCCTCTACTGACCTGCCTCACTTCCACTGCCTGGCCTTTCCATGGGACTGCTAAAGAGGATTCTGTTTTCAGGAGACGTAAGGAGAAACTAAGTTAGGGACCTGTTCTAAAGCACTCGGACACTCACAAGCAATTTGTGGTTTATATTGATGCCTGAGACTCTGGGGCAAGTTCTGTGTTGTTGCAGCAGATGTACCCGGATGGCTACACCCATGTGCTTTCTTCTCAAAATGTCTGACACCTGCAGAGAAAAATGATGTGAAATAAAGCGCTATTAGCCATCAAACTAGCTTTGGGAGAGTGGAGACATTTCCCGAGGGGGCTGAGCTTCCTTTTGTACTCTGGACTGATCATAAGAACTTGACCTACCTTTAGTCCACTAAACAGCTCAATTCTCACCAAGCTGGGAGGCAGCTGTTTTTGGGTGTTTTAATGTCTCGTATCGTCCTGGTTCTTGTAATGCTAAACCTGATGCCTTGTCTTGCCAGTTTTTTTTCCGACCCTGAGCCTGCACCTCCAGAGGTGATCCTTTCCTCCTCCTGCTTTGTTGGCACCATGATTTGGGAAATCGAAAGTCAAATTCACCAAACTCAGCAAATTGAACTGGACCTTGGCTCTGGTCCTCCCAGTAGGTTGTATGTCCCCTCTTCAATTTGCCCCGAGTTAATACACTGGGTCTGTACGGCTAAGTTTGCCTGCCACCCCAGGATAAACAGAACTATCTCCCTTCTGAAGCAGTCCTTTTGGTGGCCATCTTTAGAACGGGATACCCATGACTATGTACTTGCCTGCACATGCAATAAAACCAAAGCTCAACCACCTGCAGGTTTTCTTTAGCATCTAAACGTTCTTAGACAACTCTGGTCTCACATAGCCATAGACTTTATTACTGGTTTACTGCCCTCTGAGGGCAATATATAGTCATCCGCACAATTATCAATAGATTCTCCAAAGCAGCCCACTTCATTCCTTTACCTAAGTTACCCTCTGCTCACAAAACTGCAAAAATCCTAGTTGATAATGTGTTCCATCTTCACGGTATCCCAGTGTATATAGCATCCAACCAGGGTCTGCAGTTTACTTCTCTGTCACGGTTCGGGGTGAAGGCCACGTGGCGTGGAAAGGTGGTGAGGACCCAAAAGCAGAATGCAGGAGATAGTGTTTAAAAATGAACCAAAACGAGCCTTTATTACGGCAACAGAACAAAGAGAATGGCAAAATAAACTAAAGCAGCGAAACAAACATAGGAAACCTACACTGGAAAATAACTAAGGAGGCCTGAAGATCTGGAGAGCACAAGGAACCAGCCACAAGACAACAAGACTCTGACATCTGACCAGGGCAAAACTCAGACAATAAATACACAGAGGAAATGAGGGGTGAGTGGAAACAGCTGGGGTAACAGGTGAACAGAATAACACTAAGGAGACTCAGGGATGTAAAGCAAAACACAAGCACACAGGACAAGGAACTGTCAAAATAAAACAGGAAGTAACCCAACATGGTACACACAGACTTGACACATAAGGAGACTGGCACACAGAGGGAATCTAAACATGACTAAACAGAATCCAACAACACCTAAGCTGACACCAGACAGGGAACAACTGAACAGGGAAGACACAGACACCTGAGACACAAACAATGAAGACAAACACCAGCACACAAGAACAATGGGAGACAGATACACAGAGGAGCACAGACACAGGAGCATAAAGACACAGGAAGATGGGAACCCAGGAAAATCAGAATAACCTATAATTAACAAAAGAACAAAACAATACAAAACTACAACAACTGAGAAACTAGACTGTAAGACCCAGGATCATGACATTCTCAAGTGTAGAAATCATTTTGTGAAGCCTTGGTCACCACAGCTAACTTAACTTCCAGCACATCATTGTAATAATGGCAAACTCGACCTTCTTCAGTTTGCTTAACAGCCTCGTGGGGGTAGATGATGCAGTTACTTACCTGTTGCAGCATGCTCACTCTCACCTGGATCGTACTGGTAGCATGGTGAAATTCACGTTTTCCAGTGCCTTTAATACCATCCTACCACTTCTGCTGAGTGACTAGCAGCTCAGGATAGGTGTTACCACTTCTACTGTCTCCTGGATTGCTGACTATCTGTCAGAGAGGCCTCAGCTTGTACGACTGGGGGAACCCTGTCTGATGTGGTGGTTAGCAATACTGGGGCACCACAGAGGACGGTCCTATCTTCATTCCTGTTTACCTTGTACACCTCACATTTCCAGTACAACAGCAAAACATGTCAGCTGCAGAAGTTCTCTGATGACACTGCAGTGGTTGGGCATATTAAGTGTGGGCAGGAGCTGGTGAGGAGCTTTGTGGAGTGATCCAGCAGAAATCACCTCCTTCTGAATGTCAGCGAGACAAAAGAGATTGTGGTGGACTTCCAGAGGAATAAAACTTTGACTAAGCCCATCAACATCATGGGAGAAGATGTGGAAACAGTGGACAGCTACAGGTACTATGGTGTTCACCTGAATGACAGACTGGACTGGAGGACCAACACTGATGCTACGACTTTCTAAGGAAGCTCAGATCCTTTAATGTGTGCAGCAAGATGTTGAAGATCTTCTACCAACCTATGGTAGCAAGTACCATCTACTCTGCTGTTGTCTGCTGGGGGGGGCAGCATCAGTGTCAGAGATGTCAGCAGGATCAACAAACTGATTAACAAGGCTGGAAACATCATTGGTCAGAAGTTGGAGATGTTTGAGTCAGTGAGGGAGAGGGGGTCACTGAACAAACTGCTCTCCATCATGGACAACTAATCTCACCCGCTCAACTCCACACTGCTGAGGCAGCAGAGCTCCTTCTCCCTCAGACTGCCATAAACAACAATTCAGTAACTCATTCCTACCATTCTTTCTAAAGCTGTATAATAACTCTTCTTTCTGTGATAGGTGAACACACCTGTTGGGACATAAGATCCTAACACATATTTTCTATATTCTAAATTCTATATATATATATATATATAATTTTTTTTTTTTTTTTTTTTTAAATCTGTTGTGTATCTATAGTTTTGCACTCTGTGCCTGTGGCACTTCTATTCTCACTTTGTTGTTTATTTATTACAGATTGTACTATTTTTCTTGTTGCTGTAACATAATAATTCTCCCTTAGCTATCTATCTAATATCAACTTCTTATATACGTAACAGAAGGGAAAAACAACTCTTAAGATGAAAGAAACACAAACTTAAATGTACAAGTTTTAGTGTGACTAGATGTGTTGTATCAGTGTCACTGTTTCTGGATCTTTAAAATAATTTGCGTACTTTTAGAGATCTATGTTAGTATTAGGATGAAAAAAAAAATTATACTTGTGTGCATCCTGGAAAGCAATGAAGCACCGTTAGGTACCATCTGTGCTGTGAAACCTTGCACAATGAAATTTGCAAGGTTCCTCCACAAAGATTGAGGAGCTCCGGACAACATGGTGGCCATTATGCTGTCAACCTCCTTCACCTAAATATTCAGACAATGGCACCACAAAAAGAGTGACCCTGATTAACCTCTGGTTTGTTTGTTTGTTTCTTTAACAAGATAAACAAACAAAAACGTAGCTGGTTTTCTTCACATTTTATACAGCATTCCAACTTTCTGGAAACAGAAGCATAGATGAATGTAACAAGTAAAATATGGGACTTAAAGATAATTGAGGCATTAGTTATTGGTGATTGGGCTTGCTGAAAGTGGCTGAAAGCAGATTTTCAAACAACAACAAAAGAAAAACACCAGAATGTTTCCCATCATTTATTACCTCAAGTTGGATCTGCAAGCTGTTCAGTTCTGATCTTTGATTTCAAGTATAGGAATGCATAAAACAGTTTCAAGAGAAACTGAAAATATAAACTTTCAAATACCCAGACAACAGCAATAAATACAACTAAAACTCAAAAACTAACAATCCATTTAGAAACACACATCCAGACCTGAGATCATTAAAAAAATATTCCTGCTCCAGTTAGGTAAGTAGAAACCAGGGGCCTGGAGGCCTGAGACAGACATACAGATTTCACCCCTCACCAAATGTTTCTAGAACTGAAAACTACCTGACTCCATATTCCTTATACGACACAATATAAAAATTATGAAGGTCTGAGCAGTTTTTAGTAATCATTTTAGCAAAATTATTTATTAGTTAACATTCCAAAATAGTGTGGCAGTGTACACTCTATATCTTTATTATATTTAATTCTACAAAGTATAGAATGTGCTACTGTTACAGCCAGAGAGACAACACTACTCTCAGAGCCCCCATTATGGAAAATTAAATGTTGGTAAAAACTAACTCTTTCAAGTCTCCTTACAGATGGAACAACCCACATCACGCTGTACAGCAGCATAAAGTTATCTACAAATATCAGTGATTACTGAATAGTGATATTTTGGTCACAACTACAGAATGGATAATTATCCATTATTCAAACTGTGTTTCTCATTTGTGATTTTGAGTTGGCGGCTGTCATAGGTCTCTGAAGGCACAGAGCTGCACTCTCTCCTGGCAATAGAGAGCCAGCAAGGATGGATCTTTGAGCACATTCAGCTCATGCTGTCTGTCAGCTGACTGAGAGAAGTCATCGGGGCCCTCTCCACAGCCTCCTTCCTTGGGGTGACTGGGGTAACCCGGGTGGACCATAAGCTCAGCTGTGACCACAGGCTGATTAGAACCCCGTACACCGCTGGAGGTAGTGGTTGAAGGACCTGCAGCCAAAGCATGGCTGAGGGCCCTGTGCAGGCTTGGGATGGACATGTTTTGCCCCATAGTTGTCAGCCCCAGGTACACTTGTGGCCACCTGTAGACAATGAAAATGTTTATGATTCAGGTTTGTCATCTGTACAACATTTTTAAAAAATGCAGAGAATCACTGCATCCATTCATTACAGATGATGGACAAGCACCATCATGTGAACATTCAAATATATAACAGGGATACTACACAAACTGTTTTTGACAAGTTAAAGAACAGTATTAGCAGCTGTCATCATCTCAAGGTTAAACATCTGAAAGAAATCTGCACATTCATACTAACACAGTCAAAAATGCTAAAGGAGTTCAGGTATAATATATATATATATATATATATATATATATATATATATATATATATATATATATATATAAATATATTTGCCAGACCAGAGTTAAATGTATACAGAGAAGGTTGGATCTGTAAGTGGTTCAATTCCAAATTCTCCTGGAAAAAACTACTTTGCAGCAACATTTATGATAGAGTAACAAAGATACAAATAAAAATGATTTGACTTTACTTTGCTAAACTTTGCTGTTCTTATTCTGTTGTGAACAATTATTTGGAAGAGAGGCAGGACACTTGAGGATCTCTTTGCAATATAGTTCTATGATAAACTGAACTGAGAAGGCAAACTGGTGCAGAGAAATTCAATAGAATAATGGAACACTTGAAAGTGAAGAAATAGACTGCGAGATCTCAGTACAAAGTCAAAGGCTTGAAAAAAAATGCATTAAAAAAAAAAAGTTTAAATCTGGCTGATCTCCACTTCAAGGTTGAGCACTTATGTACTGCATTTAGCAGTTCAGTTATTTTTAGTTTGCTATGCAGAAGCACTGCTCTGACCACCTGCACTTGCATTCTGGATCTCCTCCACTCTGCACGTCCTCTAAGCAAGTTTGAGGTCCACAATAAAAATCACAGTCACTGGTCAGAACCTAAGAGCTACAAATGTGCACAAGAAAACAACCTTTAATTGGGCCTTTTGGGTAGCTGCAACTCAAGAGGCAGAGTAGGTCATACTAATCAGAAGGTCAGTGACGCCCCCCCCCCCCCCCCCAAAAAAAAAAAAGTATGCATGTCAAATATGTTGGGTATGCACCTCTAATGCATACTGTGCTTGAATTTTGAGAGTGATGGATACCATTATTCCCCATTACAATTGAAGTGGAAATGCAAATATGATTTATTATTTTCCAGTTTTTGGACTGTGTACACACAATGAGTAACAGAACCAGGTTTATACTAGCAGAATTTTATTTCATGTAATATTCCAATAAAGCCAGAGCAGCAATCATCAGAGGTGTCACAGTGGGGGTAAGTAGAACTGACTACCCAGGACCCCAGTAGTAGGAGGAGCCCTCATAACTCTAATGAAAAGTATGTTTTTGTTTGCAAATTTTTTTTTTTTTTTTTTTTTTATTTCTAAGTGATTTAGTGTCATAATTAAATTGCCTGATTAAATTGGTTGGGTGCCTGAACTTTGATTTCAAAAAACAGCTGATGCCACTTTCACTCCTTACAAATGATGATTATGATTATAAATGGTTTAGTCCACTCCACACTCAGACAGACTCCTTTTTACACATACACTGCATAAAACATGGACATACTTAGCTTCCATGTCTTATAAACCTGCACTTTATCTGAATGCTGGTGACAGCTGTGGTTGCAAAAAGACTTCCAGTCCTGTAGAAGTCCACAGGAAAACAGCTTTCTGGTTTGACCTCAATAAACACGTTCCTGATGAGTTTATGAGCTCAAACAATCATTTTGGGCCCTATAGAATAAAAAGGTCTGTTTTGCAATTCTTGGACATACTATGTTTAAAAATGGAGGATTATCCATCATCTGCTCATTGACACTTTAATGGTCTTGTGATTGACAACTCGTTAGCAGATGAATAATTAATCTCGTCATCATCTTTTCTTCTTTAAACCACGATGATGATGGTGAAAATGCCAAAGTTAAGGCTTCAAAACCAGACTTCAGAAACCAGTGGATGATGCCAAAGTAACTACAGCCATCTTTATGCTGTCTATGCCTTTACAACACAAATAATTTGTTCCATTTAGGTGATGGTTAATGCACACAATAAGTTGATGTCTTTCCGTAAGACAGTAAAAACAAGGGTTTTAAAACAAGGAAGGAAAGAAAGAAGAGCGAGAGAAGGCAAACTGATTAATAGTATCTTAAAATACCACAATGACGCTGCTTCTTAATTAAAAAAAAAAAAAAAAAAAGTATAGGTAAGTAGCTTTTTTTTGTATGGCAATGTGTTTGTTTATTTAGCTTTTGCTAGTTCTAATGAAACACCATCGGGCAGCACACCAACCTGTGCACACTCAAAAGCATTTTCATTTTCATTACTAAATCATCCAGCAAAACCATTAGACTGCCATACAACATATGTGTTTCATAACATCAAAGGAACACTAAGAAAATGACTATTACGTGTCATATCATTGCAAATCCTCTCTGCGACTTTACCATGGTGGAGGGGCTTATGTGTCCCAGGGAACTCAGGGGACATGTTGTCGGGGGAGCTTTAGGTCTCCCAAGGCCAAATAGTCCTGGGTGAGGGGCCTGAGAGTGATACAGACAAACAACCAACTATGGGAGAAATCACACTAATCAGCCACCCTGGGAAGGTCTATGTCAAGGTGCTGGGAAGGAGAGTTTGGATCCTGTGGAGGGTGCTGCGGGAGTCTGGGGCATCTAGTCATAGTCAAGGGGCCGGAGGATTCTGCCTCGGTGGCCTCAGAATCTCTTCTCTGCTATTTTGTGGATTATATGGTCCTGTTGGCTTCATCAGGCGGTGACCTAGACCCAGGACACACTGGGGGTATTATATCTCTCAGCTGGCCTGGGAATGCCTGGGTCTTCTCCTGGATAATCTGGATCAGGTGGCTGAGGAGAGGGAGGTCTGGGCTTCCCTGCTTAGGCTGCTGCCCCTGCAACCCTTCCCTGGATAAGCGGTAGGTAGGTAGGCAGGTAGGTAGGTAGGTAGGAAGGTAGGTAGGGAGGGAGGGAGGGAGGGAGGGAGGGATGGCTGGATAATTAATAAGGTGTGCCTTGATGACCTAGTTTTACCTCTGATGTGCCTTTGCACCTACAAGGTGATTCCCAATGAGCTATTAGCCAAAGACTTGGCATATCTCAGCATAAAGTGCAGTATGAAAAATTCAGAGAAACTGGACACATGGAAGGCAAAAGATAAAAAAATAGACCCCCCCCAAAAAAAGGGACAAGTAGAGGACAGAAAAGAAGAAGTGGCAGGCCTAAAAAAACATCTACAGCAGATGATCAGTATCTGAAAATCATGTCCTTAATTAGGGGAAAAAATCCCCCAGGACCTGAGAGACACATCTAGCCCTTCAGCTGATCCATCTACTGTTTGCTGAAACTTCATCATAAGTGGTCTCAGTGTAATGGTAGCTGCCAAGAAACAGGGAGAAAAGAATGAGGTATGCCAAATTCCACAAGAGCTGCACTTAAAATCAGTGGCAGGAGGTTTCACTGAGTGATTAATCCAGATTTTAAATGTTTGGTTCAAATTGTTCAGTGTGTATAGAGGAGGTCAGGCGAGAGGTACAAATATGTATACAGCTGTCTGCAAAACAAGGAGGAGGCTCTGTCCTGGTTTGGGGCTGCATTTCAGCCAGTGGTGTGGGGGATCTTGTCAAAATGTATTAAATTATAAAACACAGAAAAGTACAGTACAGTCTGATTTTTTAACCACCATGCAGCGCCATCTGGAAATGATCTCATTAGCAACAAATTCATTTTTCAGCATGACAATGATCCCAAACACTCTGCCAATGCAGTAAAAAGGTATTTGGATAGAAAAACACACAATGGAACACCATCAGTCATGGATTGGCCTCCTCAGAGCCCGGACCTCAACATTACTGAAGCAGTCTGGGATGTTTCATGTTGACAGAGAAAGGAATAAAAGGCAGCCAACATCCAAAGATGAGCTTTGAAACATCCTTCAAGAAACATGGAGAATAATTTATGAAGACTAGTTAAAGAAATGACAAGAAAGCTTACCTGTGTGTAAGTACACCCTTACTGCTTCCATAGAAATTAATCTAGTAATCACATACATTTGATTAACTGATCATCAGCAAATACAACCACCTCTATAAAAGTACATGTTTTGGCACTTTGCAGGTCTGCTTTCAGGTGTGTGTTAACACAGTGTCAAGGAGGAAGGACATCAGAATTGACCTTAAAGAAGTAACTATTGCCTATCAATGTGGGAAAGGTTATAAGGTAATGTTCAAACAATTTAAAGTTCATCATTCTTCAATGAGAGAGATTATACAGATGGAAAAGATTCAAGATAGTTTCTTATGGATTCCACTATAAAGTCTCCAAGGCTTCTGGAGCAATGTCTGTTGGAGAGACATAACCAAAGTGGAGATGTTTGGCCATAATACATAAACACTTCATACAGTGGGTACTCCCAACAGTGGGAGTACCAACAGTACCCACTGTACCTACCATCAAACATGGTGGTGGAGAAGTGATGCTGCTGCCAAAGGTGGTTCTACAAGCTACTGAATCAGCTTTTCACATACTGCTTCTGCAATATGTCATGTGATGTTGTTCATTTCAGGTTGTATTTACCTAATTTTGAGACCTGGTAAGGACTGGATCATTTTTAGTATGTCCTGATATGTAAAATCTTAGAATTGACAGAGGGTGTAGTTTCTTTTTACTATGACTGCATAAATGGGGTCTCTAATTCATGTGGTGAAAATGGTTTTACTGAATAGCAAACATTTAAACATCTGAAGCAGGACTAGTCTCACACAGAGAGCCCCATCTAAAGTTTTTTTCCATAACAGTTTTATACATCCAAACAGACCTGATTCCATGGCGTTTGAAAATTGGGATGGCGTCCAAAGCGTCCTTCTCCACCTGCGTGTAGAATTTTTGGAGGTGTGCTGGCAGCCACGGGCAGCTGTGTAAACCTGGCTCCACAGGTACACGGGTGTATGGAATCCGGAGATCTGACAGGACCTGTGCAAACACCTCGCGCACTTCTGTATAGTATACACATAATACGATACGTCACTACTCTCAACTCTCACATCCTCTAAGTGCAAGTCAACAGTTAGTGAAAAAGTACTTATCAATCTAAATCCTAAATATGGAAGTAAAATATTTAGTCAATCAGTGGAAACTGCAGGCAACTTTGTTGATAACCAAATAATAATACATATTCCAGTTTGTGTTGCACATCTTTGAAAAATGAAGAACACATGCCAAATTTCATGGCTAAACTCCTTGTGGTTTTGGAGTCTATAGATCAGAAAGGTTAAGCCTCACGGACAGACGAGTAAAGAAGAGTAAAGAACACATATGCCAAATTTCATTGCAGGACTTACTACACTAGGATGAATCTATACCATAACTGCATGGGGGAAAGTGTTGGGAAGGCTCAAAGTGGATAATAATCTAAAGTATACAATATCACCATCATCAGTAAGAAATGCGTAGAAGCTTTTTGAGTGAAGTGCCATGGTCCAGTGAACTACAGCAGTTACAGTTTTTCCCTTCATGGTCTGAGTTGCATTACCTGGGAGTACATGAACATGCTGGTGTCCATCCATGTGGTGGGGCAGGTGACCGTTCAGTTCCATGAAAAGCCTGACCTGGGCCCTCAACTCCAGCTCCACCTTGGAAAGAACAAAAACCATCCATACATGACTTCCTCTTCTTCTCTTTAAAGGCAACTGCTTTACTAACTGAGGCTACTATTTTTTGGCTGGCAGCAAAATATGTGACTCAGTAATAATAATGTGACAATTGTCCTCTCATGTTAAAATGCCACAATATAAACATGACCTTATGCAAGACATTTCTCTGGAAGTAAGTCCATTCTTCTTAATGGATTTCACTGAACAAACCCAAGTTTAACTGAAATTCCAGGAAGATTGTGTTAACCCAAAAAAGTCTCTGTCAAAGAGGCAGCACTGTCAGAAGAGTTGGCGATAGACTGGTTAGGCAGATGGATGCTCTGCTGTGATTGGTTGTTGCATTTGTTACCTGTATCTGAAGAACAAATGAATGACATACAGTACAAGTCAGGTATCAGACTGGGGACTCAGTTCTTCAAGGTATTTATTCTCATGTGGTTTGTGCGCTAACTAATCAGCTCAGCTTTTGAAGAAACACACTGAAAGCTGCGAGTGTAAATCAGAGAACTTACATTTTAAATTTCCATTTCCATTTAAAATGATCCCAACATGAGTAAGAGGGATGTAGTTGAGGCCAATATTTTACTTTAAACTCAATTTAATGCTTTAATCTTACTTAGCAGAATTAGATTAATATAAAATATAAGTCAACTAATAAATTATAGTCTGATTTAGCTCCAGCTGTGGTGTACTCTTTAATGATTCAACAATTATATAGAGTTTGAAGTGTGTGTGTGTCATATATATATATATATTAAAATGATCCCAACATATATATATATTATTGCACCCAGGTGCAATAAGACAGACAGACCAATAAGGAAATGTAATATAGTTATAATATTCTTTAGATTTATACAAAATGACAGCAACAACCTTCAGAGTTTTCTCAGACATTAGTTCGGTTGTCACGTTGTGCTGTACAAAAACAGCCTGTCACACCCTCGCCTCCTCCACAGACTGCCTATTCACAGAACCTGTAATATTATCTGGATGAACTGTTATAGTGGAGCCTGAACCCACAGTGAGTGGTGCTCTGCATAAACACGTCTTATATTTGTTCAGATTTTGGAAAATTCAGTTTACTGAACTGATTATGAAAACTACTTTTCCTTTTTCCCAGGGATGATTTTTTAAAACATTAAAGGTTTGTGATCCCGTACAACAGATTAATGGGACAGAAGTGCAGCGACTTCAGGCGCTGTCTTTGAATCCTCCAGTTTCACAGATTTGATCAGCATTAAAGTAATCCAGTGATGAGTTGTCAGTATTTCCACTGCAAACAATAACTGCTGATGGTTAATTCAGCAAACTTTATTTTCCAAATTGTAAACAAATACAGTTTAAAACAGCTTCTTGTTGCTGCCACGGTGTAACTCAGTTTAACACAGTAAGCTGAACTGTCCATCAAAGTGACAAATCATCTTAGGCTCCACCCCCAACAGTCAAGAGTCAGTTGCATCTAGCCTGTTTGTGCGATTGATTCTTTGTGTGTGTGGCTGCTGAGTTCTACACACATGAGTGGTTGAATTTACATGCAAGGAATGAACACCTGCACGTGCAAAATGAAATGATTTGTTTGGGTTATGTTTTTTCTTCTGTGTAAGTTTTGAGATAACTTAATTCCATATTGATGGTTACAGCTTTCAAAGACTAACGGGAAGTTTAGAAGTCCTTTTCTTGAAATGACTTTAACACATCTGTGCCTGCAGGAGGTTACCAATTTGTTCATACATTTGGTGTTATATTTAGGGATCATCTTCTAGCAGTATTTCCTTTGGGGTCAAAATAATTTTTAACATACAACCCCTGCCAAGACTCAACAGAGAACATTCATTCAGCACTTTTAATTTGTAGCAAATAAGAAACAACCAATATGACATAAAACTGTTTTGTTGTTTAATAGCTGAACATTCTTCATGAGCTTCATGAAACATAACTCAAACAAATATTTTCATTATTGCCATATTTTTTTCCAGATCAATTACAGGAAAAAAAGTGAATCCCTTGGTATTTTGCATTTCTAAGAAAAACACCTGCATAAATCTAAATATTCAAAAAATAGTCTGCATGTTAAGGACTGTTTGCAGTCCTTAACATGCTGTTGTACCTTGCTGATTGAAAGGAAGCATGACCCCAACAAGAGCACTGTCAGCTGCAACAGTGGAAAGGATTACTTTGCTCCTGCAAGAAGGAAATCTAACACGGAACGTGGCAAAAGGGTGCTGATTGTTAACAGTTAGCTGAGTGTAAACCTAGTGAAACGTGTACAAACAAAATGGTAACATCATAAAAGAAAAACATATGAAACATCAAAGCATTTGGACAGAAAAGTCAAAACAAAAAAAAGCATAACAAAACAAACAGTGGGCAAAAATGATAATCAAAATACAAGAAATCAGCTGAATGAAATGGAGTTACATACAGGAAAGCTAAAGGAAAAGCAGCACTAACACCTAAACAGAAGAAAATGGCTACAGTGATGAAACTGATGTTTAGTAATGAATCATAAATCTGCACTGATACTGGAACTTTTGTCTGGTGTTGTTATAACAAAACATAAAAATGACTGCCTGGAAAAAACAGAAGCAAATTTCCCAATTCATCTATGGTGGTTGCATGTTAGGTAAACAAACAGGGGGCAATCATTACCTCAACAGTAAATGCACAGAACAAAGATATATATCTAGAGTTCTTGAAGCTACAGCTTCAGGTCCTGCACAATCATTTTCCTGATACTGAGAGAAGAAGTTTTGGACACCAAGATTGAAAGTGATAATCTTTAGAACCATCCAGGCTCCTGGAATATCAAACCAGATGCTTGGTCCTGTCGGTTTACCATCTTCGACTCCCCAGCTGAATGCAAAACCAACCTTAGAACTACCTGTATTGTGGGTTCATTAATCTGGAAGTTCAAGTCACTACTTTGCTCAGCGGGATGAACCTGACCGCAGCGGTGGCCCTCCTGACTGTCTGTTTGTCCTCTCCTCTGTCAGGTCTCAGGTAATCAATCCACTGGACACACAAAGCTAAGTTCACATAGAACTACTGTATAACATTCCTTTAGAGATTCTTTTGGAAGCCATCCATGATTAAAGATGTGTGGGATTATGTGGCAGCATTGTGCTTCTCAACTTCTGTAAATAAACCCGTTAAACGTTATTCCGTGTCCAGCAAATGAGTCCTTGTCCTACCTGGTTTTGTGACAGAATGATCCATTAGCATTTATCTCACCATGTATCTATATAAGAGCCTCAACTGCTGCTTCAGAAAACCTCCCAGAAACCATGATGTTTCTCCCACTTTGGATGCCAATTTAAAGAAATTATCACCAGCAACTGGTTTGTGTTCCAGAGTGCTCATCTCTTTGGCTCTGTCTACCTTTATAACCATGGATTCAAACAACTGAATGCTCTAAATAACTTCCTTGTTAAAAGTTAATCCATCCCCAGCAATCTGCATGCTAAAACTTCAGTTTCTCCATCTTTGATGTCATTACTTATTTAAATCTTTAAAATTAATATCTTGCATTGACTACTTAGTATTCACTCCTGATTATTCCTGGACTCATATATACAACAAGAGCCGGTGCTCTTGCTCTTTAACAATTTATAAGTGTGGTTGATTTTTCAAGCACACTTCTTATAGTCTGACAGCATAGCATATTACCCAAACTTTTTATTTTTTAAAACTTTTTTTCCTTTTCTAAAGAGGACTGGAAATATCAGCTACTTAAATTTGGGTTTACATGAGTATAAACAATACGTTATGTGTTGCATTTTAACAATAGAGACATATTTTTATAAATTAAAAGGAAAAGAACAGTACAAACTGTCATAGGATAAAGGTGATCACTCAGAACAACTTTGCACTGGACAAGTTTAATTTAGATGTACTTGTACCCTCCAAGGGAATTAAACATTCAGGTCTATAGCATTCTTCTAGTGTATGCCATACATGTACTTGCCTACTTTCATGAAAATATAGTGCATGACTATAACAGTTTTATCTTTGTAGACCAATGGCTGTTTTTTGGCCCACATTAAACTGGTTAATTGTACTACAAAGCACACCTGAGCGGACCCAATTCCATTTGGCTCGAGGAGACGTTTAGACTGCTTAACTGCACAGCAACACTGAAGAAATAGTGTGTCATGACTGTGATGTAGGGGAAAATCCCAGCTGGATAATGTTTATCATGGGAAACTGTGAAAAGGCCAGTTAGTGTTTGGATCAGGAAATCCTTTACATTTCTCTCAAAGCATTTGGCTTAAGTGTCTTTGTCACAAAGCCTGAAACAAGTGAGCAAAATGTTAATGGAATAACAACACTGGGACTGAACAGGTCACCTATCAGTCTGACAGTTAATTAATCAGCTCTACAATCATCACGTGGCATTCATCTATGGTGACCTCCACCAGTACTTAACTGCAATAGGTAGGTAGTAGTAATTTTGCTTTTAATTTCTAGCTAGACAGCTAACGTAACTTGCATCCATTCCTGCTTTGTTTTTTTCATCCACCAGCTCCCTTTAGTAAACTATAAATTAAGATATTTTTAAGTAATATAAATCCACATAAAATGTGTAATAATCTTTATAAAACTTTAAATGTCTATTCATATTTATTTTTTCACCAATTTGTTCAAACTGGCCTTTGACATGTACCTGTTTCATGCTGAGCTCTCCTCTCGCCAATGCCTGACGAAAGCCCATTTTCCCACGGAAGAAGCCATGCTGGTTTATGAGCGTGGAAGACTGCTGTAGGCTCTGACAAACAGGAGTGCCCTCGGACAGGTTGGCATGCAAGCCAATGGGAATGTTGTGTCTGACACAAAAACAAAAAAAACCTCTGTTAAATCATGTGATGCTGCTAAAACAGGCAAAGATTTATCTCGATGTTGAAGGCGATAGCTACTTAGTTTTTGATCATAAACACATGCAAAATCATTAGCACAAATACAGTCATGTAAAAAAGGAAATACACCCTCTTGAAAGTCTAAGGTTTTACATATCAGGACACAAAAATATTCAACAATTTCATATCCTGCTTCTTAGCAAATAAATACAACCTGAACAACACATGGCCTATTACATAATTATTTATTTCATAAAAACTAAGTCAAATGCAGAAACAGTGCGTGGAAAAACTAAATACACCCCATGACTCAACAGCTTGTAGAACTAGCTTTGGCAGCACTAACTTGAAGTAACAGTTTTATGTATGACATCATCAGTCTCGCAGTTTCTGAGGAATTTTGGCCCACCCTTCTTCACAAAGTTGTTTCAGTTCACTGAGGTTTGCAGGCATTTATTTATGCACAGCTCTCTTAACATCCCATCATTGTCATGATTGAGTGTCAAGTGGACGCAAGATGCTGACTCGCAGAGTGAAGTTTTGGTGCATTTATTTACAGTGAAAAAAAGGAAAATAGTTCAAGTGTTCTCAGAGGGATTATGCAGTGCGGTTAGGGAGGGCTCCAATGCTGACTGGTCCACAATTCCCAAACAAATGGTCCATTACTGTTCCAATAAGGGTGATCATCCACCAGATCCCTGATCTGGGTGTCACTCTCTCTGGTCATTCAAAGGACACAGGCTCCAGGACTCTATGGTCCAAGCAATGATCAGGTATCAAGCAATTTGCTGGTGTGTTTGGGATCATTATCATTGGATAGGATCATGATCCAGTTTCACCCACGTTTTTGCTGACGACCTCACAGTTGACTATAATCCTTTGGTATACAGAGGAGTTCATGGTCGACTCAGTGACTGTACCCAGAATAAGCCCACATCATCTCCCCTCCAATAGTGCGCCTGACAGCTGGTGTGAGTCATTTGTGCTGATATGCTTTGTTTGGTTTTCACTGAACTCAGTTTATAATCCTTCTCTGATTGAGGGGTAGCAACAATTGCTTCTTTAAGATCATTGCTGATGCCTTTTCTCAAAATGCCTGAATGCTCCAGACCAGCAAACTGTCAAAACTTCTTCTTTGAGGAGAGGTTTAGCTTGGAGGTGGTCACACAAGCAAGTAAGAAATATTTAATTAGATTTTATTTATATTTATATAGAGCTTTTCATAGACAGGACTCAGAAAAGTGCTTTTCAGAAAATTATAATGCAAATAATACAAAATTTAAAAAGCAGGTATAGAACACAAAATAGTTTGAAAATAATTTAAAGTACACTAAAAATGGATATATTACAAAACTGTGCAACTATTAAAACATGGTTAAGAGTATTATAAAAATTAAAGACAAAATGTGCACAAAATCAGAACTGGCACAAAAACATGTCACTGCAATGCCAGAAAAAAAAAAAAGTGTGTTTCAATGACTTTTAAATATTTCACAGAATCAGCACTTCCTGTTCATCAATTAATGGATTGTACTTCATTAGCAGCACCTGGCTGCTACTTCATGTGCCAGTGTGGATGGCAGCCTGCCTTATGTGCTCTCTGCATGACTGAAAAAAGGTTTTGGCCACCTCTCCCTTTGATACATCCCTTCAAATATAAGGTCTCTAAGATGAGCAGGTCATCTACTAATCAGAAGGTTGGGAGGTCAATCCAATGGTAAAACATTCTTGGGCAAGACACTGAACCCCAAGTTGCTCACTGGAGTGTGAATGTTAGATAGAAAGCACTTAGATGCAGAAAAAAAAGCACTTGCATGAAGGTGTGTGTGTGAATGAGTGAATGAGACAATTTGTATATAGGGCTTTGAGTGCCCAAGTAGAATAGAAAGGCGTTATATATGAATCGGTCCATTTACCATTAATAAGGAGGGAAAAGTGATCACAAGAGCAGCGTCATGCATTCCACAGTTATGGTTGTCCAACAACATACCAGACCTTGTTGTTCTTGTGTATACCTTGTCCACAACTTGTGGACTCTGCCGGCTTCCAAGGTGTGAGAGCAGACAGAGATCCCAGCAAGAAGAAAAGGGGAGGATGACTCGTTTTTATGTCAACAACTGCTGGAGCAGCCCCAGTATCAAGGTGTGAAAGCAAGTGTTTACTCCACACACTGAACTGTTGGCTGTTTGACTTCAGCCATAGTATTTGCCAAGAGAGTTCTCCATAACCATTAGGCCGAGATTACACTTTATACTGCAAGCATGCTAGTGTATGAGTGAGGTAAATTTTGTCATCAGATGGTGAAGGTGAGAGTCCGTGTGCTTGCCTGTTTTTTCTGACCATGCAGACTCATCCAAGGAGAATTTACTTTACAATGCACCAACTACTGTTATGGTCCTGGACCCAGCATTTTGTGTTTTTGGAAGTTCTATTTATCATTAATTATGTTCAGTTTGATTCTTAGTTTGTTTACCATTTAGTTTCTCTCCTTCATGTTTTGCTTTATAGCTGCTTGCAGTTATTACTTTCCTTTTCATCTTACATCCAGAGTATTTTGAGTCCTTGGTTCTTGGTTTTGCCTTATCCTCAGATGAGTTTGTATTTCCTTCATACCGTGGTTTGAGTTTTGCATTATTTTTGTAATTGATGCCCTTGGTTATACACTTCCCTCCTTTTTTTTGTATCTTCTCAAGCCTTTGTCTTGTCATGGTCCTGGGCCTTTTGCCCAGTGTTTTCGCTGGTGTTCGCCGGCAATTCATTTCACACAAAGTCAGTGGACGTCATTGACATTCCATTTTTATGCTGCATTTCCTCCCTTGAGAAGCTCTGCAAGACCTTCTGTAGCTGAAGTTGAAGAATATCCAGTTTCTTTGCCTTGAAAGACTCTTGCATTGCTTTTGTATTTGTGTCCAATCAGTTTTGCTCATTTGGCTCAATCTGAACAGAAAATATAACTCTGTCCACTTCAGAATTCATTCTACTACTTCTATCACAAATCAACATCAACAATCATCAACAAAAACCTCTCCACAGGCAGCCATACATGTCCTTGTCAAAAACAATGTCCAATATGTGTCAGATGACGTGGCATCCTTCTCATCATGAGCAGTTCCATACTTTTTTGCTCCCATCATTTTAGGACAAGTTAATCTGGGTTTCATTTATCCAAATATTTTGAATAATGAATGAATGAATGAATAAAAATGGCTGCAATTCTAAGAAATTTAATGCAATACTTTTGTTAAACCTGAACTCAAACGTGCTGTATAAGTGCTTTGAATGCCCGAGTAGAAAAGTGCTATATAAGAACTAGCTATTTAACAAATAACTGTTCAAAAAAAGTATCTAACTGTCCTTTATTTATCCCTGAAGTTTCCAAATTATTGTGCCACAGAAGCCAAAACATTATACACAATCTATATCAAAATAGCTGAAATGAAGTAGAATAGCTCAATAAAACGAATACAGTGTGACAAGACAAAACAGCAAAATAAAGTGATTAAACATACAAAAATTAAATCAGGAGAATAGTTAAACAGAAAAAAGTAATAAGTGAAAAGAGGTGATAAAGAATTTCTGCATTCTGCTGTCCGTATGGCAGCGGATGTTAGGGAAGGTGTTCTATTGCCCGTGCAGTATGTAGTGCAAAAGAAAAAGTAAAAATAAAATGAAATGAAAAAAAAAAAGACCAGACTTTCAAAACATCTTTTGAAAAGACATGTAAAACATAAAAGTAACGATTTAAACACAGAAAAAAACTAAAATGCAAAGAAAATCAACTTTATCAGCTGTTAAAGTAATTAAAATAAAAAAGAAAGAAAGAAACATCAATGGAAGCCAGTAAGCAGTGCCGTGAAAAACAGAAAATTAATGTTTACAAAATTCAAACTTCAGCTACAAATGGCATCTGACCACATATTGAGCTTATCAACCAGAACCATTTTCTTTTAAGGAACTTCATTTGCTACAGCAATAATAAGCTTAGAGGAAGAAAAACATTCACTGTGAGCTGTGAGCTCTTATATAGACAGGTGTGTGCCTTTCCTAATCAAGTCCAATCAGTTTAATTAAACACAGCTGGACTCCAATGACGGAGTGGAACCATCTCAAGGAGGATCAGAAGAAATGGACAGCATGTGAGTTAAATATGAGTGTCATAGCAAAGGGTCTGATACTTATGACCATGTGATATTTCAGTTTTTCTTTTTGAATAAATTTGCAAAATGTTCTACATTTCTGTTTTTTTCTGTCAAGATGGGGTGCTGAGTGTACATTAATGAGAAATAAAATGAACTTTTTTGATTTTAGCAAATGGCTGCAATGAAACAATGAGTGAAAAATTTGAAGGGGTCTGAATACTTTCTGTACCCACTGTAGGGAGACAAAAAAAGAAATACCATATGTGTCCTTTTTTATGCAGAAAAGAAATACTTAAGAGATATAATTTTACACTCTGGCTTTAATAAAACACTGCACCCAACTGATAGTTCTATTACTGAGAAACACTGTCATGGTCCTGGATTTAAGACCCATGATTTTGAATTTGGAGTTATTATATTTTCTATTCAGTCATTGGTGGCTTGTTGTTTTCTTTGTGCTTATGAGTTGTCTTCCAATGCTTTGTACTGGCTTCTTATTGTTTTTGTTATCCGTGCCCTCAGTTCTTAGTTTTAATTACAGTTAGCTCCCCGTACCCGTTAAGTCCCCGTCTGTCAGATGTTTTATGTTATATTACTTCCTGTATTCTTTTGGGGGTTTTTTTTTGCCTTTGACACTTGTGCTTTGCATTTACTCAGCTGCCCCCTTTGTCGTGTTGTACTGTTTATATTGTTTGTCTGCCTGTGAGTTTCCCTTGTTTATGATCCATTTGGATTTATGGATTTTGCTTTTACAGCCTGCTGGACTTCTGCTTTGCCATAATAAAGATTAGGTTTTGTTTATTTACTCTGTTATTCGAGTCTGTACTTTCCACTACATATGACAAACACACCTTGAGCTGCAGCTTCACTGAGCTCACATAGACGGCTAATTTCAATTCTGTCTCCCTTCAGTTATATTGCACTTCAATGCATTGTATTCATTGCATTTCAATGAAACAGGAAAAAATAAAGACCTACAGGAAAACAAATACTTATTGTTCTGGGTTTGTGGAGTCAAACTGCAGTGGAACTGTTATTTCATATTAGAATTTATAAACTTGTGTAGCTGGCATGGCCAAAATATAAACTACTTTCAACTCTAATTGGACCTGAGTTTAAAACAGATAGAAGATTAAGAAAGATATACACAGATTTATCACTACTAGGTATTCTCAGCAGATCTGCATTGTTTTAGATTTTACACATACAGTATAACACTGTGCTACCTTTTAGCCAGATCTGCTGCCTCTTTAGCTGCTGAGGCATTAACCAGCAATGAGACATTGGAAATGCCTCCAGCCAGGAAGCAATCCACAATCCCCCGGTTCCTCCTGGGACAGTAGCCGAAATCATCTCCCGTCACCACCAGCATCATTCTTGGCTGTGGCATTATTACTGGTCTCCGCTGTTGACACACAGGGGATAGATTAACACTCATCATTAGGGTGTCTAAGACCAACAACAGTGATCAGGTTGTCCATTATCAGTGGTCTGAATCCTGGATCCTCCTATCACGTTACATTGGCATTAAGCCCCAAATTGCTCCAGTTTTGACCAGTGACTTGTGTTGCTGATATAAAATATAACAATGCAGTTCTGCAGAATATGACACATCTATTATGTAATTTTTTGCCATAGCAAAACCATCTGCTTTTTGCACCAGCCACATTTCTAAATTGTGTAGTGGCTGTGGCTCAGGAAGTAGATCAGATCACCTACTAATCAGAAAATTATCATTGGCCAAGTTACTGAATCCTGAGTTGCTCCAGATGTGTTCACTGGTGTGAATGTGTGTAAATGTTAGATAGAAAGCACTTAGATGTAGAAAAAAGTGCTTGTATGAATGTGTGTGTTAATGGGTGGATGAGAAATGTTGTATAAAGCGCTTTGAGTGCTCCAGTAGAATAGAAAAGCGCTACACAAGAACCAGTCTATTTACCACTAAATTGGATGATTAACATATGGCACTTTTCTACTCTGATTACTCAAAGCCTCATCACACATTCACATAAGTGCTTTTTTTTTTCTCCTCTCACACTCTCGGAAGCATCAGAGGCAACTCAAGGTTCAATATCTTGCCCAAGGATACTTCAACATGCACGGATGGTCTATATTAGCATTTTTGTGGTGATATCAACTGATGCAGCTGCCAGCTCATAAACAATGAACAGCTGGAAAGTTTTTCCATGACTACTGAGTTGAATAAAGATTCCCTGGGTCTCAGTTTCTCTGGATCTCCAGTTTTGGGCTGGATTCTAATATGAGCCACTTCAGTCTGTGCAGACAAGTCTTTTACAGAGTATGACAGCCAGACTGAGAACGCAGGTTTTTAGCTCTTAAAATTATCAGACCTTACCTTGCCAAACAGTGGAACCACCTAGAAACCAAACAGTAACACCTTAATAAATACCTATGTTGCCTAGGCTAAGTTTGTAAAAGACATTTCTTCTTGTCCTGTCTATATTAAACCAAAACTATTATATTTTGCAAGTTCACATTTACCATCATTCATACATTACAACTAGTGCATTCCTGTACAAAAGAAACAAACAAAAAAACAGAACATGGTGTGTCTCCTTGGCAAACTCCTTTCCCGATCTTGACATTTTCGCTTATTTGTGCAGCACCTTCCCTGTACGTTTGAGACACCGATGTACTTGATGTACTTATCATTGACATTAAAATATTTTTAATGTCAATGATAGTTTTTACCCTCATTAATAAAGGACATATGAAAGTCACTTCTTGTACATGCATACTTTATGCATGCGGTAGAAGTGTAGCAAAAGTCACACGTGTAAGGAGAGCTAGTTGAAAAGCTGGGTAACTTGTAACTGACGACTTGTGTGTTTTCAGTGACTTGAGCAAAACATTAAGGCTCTTCCAAATTTATTTGCATTACAAATCTGATTAGAGACAGGGATCGTAATACAGACAAGTGAATTCAGTTACGGACACACAAATGTTTTGCTACAATAATAGCTCCATACACAGCAGGTAAGCCAACATTCACGGCAGCATAGATGAAGACAAAAGCAGACAATAAATACACAAGGACTAATGAGGGAAGTGACAACAGGTGGGATCACACCTGAGTATAATTTCAGAGACGAGACAAGGGAAGCAAAACTAAACACTAAGTACATGCAACACGAGACTGTTACAATAAAATAGGAAGTAACTAAACATGTTTTTCCACTTCTTTCTTCATTCCCTCACATCCATAGTTTCAGAAATCTCCACCCAGGAATTTACTATGAGTCCTTATATTGATGCTATAATTATTATTCGTTATAGTGAGACGATGATTGTTATTCTCCCGCTGATAAATTCAAAAATTGTTGTGAAAAAGTAGCCGGAAATGCATCGGCGGAACCGACAGTGCTGAGCAGGCCAATCAGAATCGCTGCTGTAATTAGGGTTCAGAGGGGTTTCCAATCACGGCGTTCAGTTTTCATTGAATCATAAATCTCCAGTAATCCCGGTTTAAGAGAGAAACATCAGAATCCAGAATTTAAATTAAGTGATGGGCATGACTGGGACAAGATCTACTGCACACGCAGGGACACAACAGTAATGAACACTGTAACACAACTATTAACAAGATAACCTTCCTGATCCCCTGGGGGAAATCCAGCCAAGTGGCTGCTCAGCTGGTATGATCTGTATTAGTATCTATTGTAAACAAAGTATTTTAAAACACAATCAAATACTAAGACGGAGGACAAAATACTGCAAACATCAACAGCTCTTACCAAACCAGTCTCAGACCAGCACAGACGTACAGCTCTCTGAGACTTTGCACTTAACCAAACATGCCAACAACAGCAACGCAAACACTCCAAGACGTCATCGGAATTTGCCGGCTGAGTGTCCGCTCTGGTGACACACACACACACACACACACACACACACACACACAGCCAGCCAGCCAGCCAGCTCGCTCTGTGGCGCCAATGACAACACTATCTTATTTTATCACTGCAACAAAGCTGAATCTTACCCATTGTATTTCATACGGCTGCCCATGTACGTCCGAAGCCCCAGAGGCACGGCGAAAATAAACTGTATTTCCGACTAGCAAGACACAGCATTGCCGGATCCTCAGTAAGAAAAGTCGCCATTGGCTGCCCTAAAACGTCACTCGATGACGCAATCAAATAATTTACATAATTGTCACTGGTATGTGGTTGTAATAGAGGCTGTAGGACAGGAATAACATCGTTGAAGACAAAAAAAAAAAAAAAACTCTAAATATGTTTGGAACTACAAATGAACTTTATGAAAAAATGCAGTTTATCAGTTTTTTTAAATTATTTTATTTTAGTGCGACTGCCACAGTGAAGAAACATTTAAATTCACATCCCACTGTAAGGTTTGGGGCGGGGGAGGCGCTCACGACAGCTCCCGACATATGTCAAACATATCTCTCATGAATGATATCAAGTCATTTTGAGCAAGAAACAACATTTCTGTCACAAGGAAGACGCTGCAATCAGTTTTTGGCAGTGACTTTTTATTTTATAAAGGTAAAATTTATCATTGACATTAAAAATGTCTTTTTTAACAGAAATCTGTCTAAGAAGGCTGCAGAAATCACAACAAGTGTAACATCCCAGTTCTATAAAGATATTTTAAGTGTCCAAAAAGCTCTGGATTGATTATAATATAGGTACGATAACACAGACTCCTGAAGATTCTTGCAAAACAGGTTATTTCTTCATTTTATATATAAGCCTTTCATAAATCATGTTGACTGCGCTCTATTTACCAATATAAGCAAAGATATTACACATAAAAGCACACAGAAACATTTGAATCACTTTATGGCAGATGATCACTTTTTGGCACAACACCGGGAAAAGTCGCTAGATTTGTCGATAGTCAATTTGGGGGGGGGGGGGGGGGGGGGGGAGTTGCTTAAGGTTTCTGAAAATTCACCAAATAAAGCAACAAAGTTGCTACTTTGGCAACACTGGCAAGACATAAATGTGGGTTGGAGTTACGTCTGGGAATGTAACACAAGCATTTTTTTGATGATACTTTATTGATCCCACAATGGGGAAATTCAAAAATCAAAAGAAAACAATGCATTAATTCATGTGTCAAAATATCTTTCCATTTAAACATCATATAAAAAAGTATATATTTCATTAAAAAACACAATTTGCCCTTTAAACCTGTGCGCACACTGTTACATTTACTATACAGCTTTAAATAGGCCTCCATTAATGGTGTCAAAACTCCAGAAATAAGAAAACAAAACCACAGCACAGATTGTAATACCAGTCTTTGAGACATTCAAACTACTGTGAAATATGAATTTTAAAAAGATAATATTAAAAATTTAGATGGGTGTAAAAAATGAAATCAGTAAATGCCATTATTTAAGTAATATGATGCAGAAGTTTTTTGTTTTTTTTAATCATATCAAACATTTTTGGGATATCCCTCATCTGTTGAGCCATGTGCTCCAGAACAACCCTGAAGGACTCCTGTGGGACCAGGAACCAAGATGCTAGCATCACATCATGGTAGTTGGTCTAGGTTCCACAGACTGAACAACCCAGAGACGTTCAGACATGGTACGTCATCTCCATCAAGCCGTTTAGGTAAGTACGAGGAACATGAATGGTCAGACTCAAGGTTTCCCAGCATAACATTGCTCACTGGCTTGCAGCATTCCCATAGTGCATCCTGCTATTTCCACTCCAGGTAAACAACTTGGTCCAATATACACCCGGACATTCACATGATGGAAAAAGAAAAAGTGATTCATCAGTCCTCTCTGCCTTCTTCCACCGAACTCATGTTCAAATGTGCACTGTAGCTTTTCTTGGCTGGTGGACAGGGATCAGCATCTGACTGGTCTGCACCTACACTGCCCATACGCAGCAAGCTGTGACAGTGTGTCCCGAGACTTGTCGTAGGCAACAATTATAGTTTCCAGTAATTTGTGCTGCAGCTCTTCTGTGAGATCAGACCACAGAAGGAAGCCTTCTCTGGGGTGTAATGCTGTGTTTCCATTAGTACTTACTCAGCACAGCTCGACTCGACTCAGGACAGTTTGTCTATTAGTGGAAACGTTGTGTGATTTGGCATACCTTAGCCTTTTCCTGTTTACCTTCTTAAGCATGTCTTCCTGACAGCCACCCTTCCACTGAGACCATTGCTTTGCAAACAGTAGATGGATCAACTGAAGAGCCAGAAGCATCTCTCAGGTCCCGTATCAGGTCTTTTCTTTTCTTAAGGTCATGATGACTTTCAGATGCTATACAATTTTATGCTTGTCAGACTGTTAACTTTGGAATTTTTCATAGAGTCAACCAAAGGAATTATAGCAAATTGTGTGTTTTTGTGACAGATGGCTAGTAAAGTGCCGAAAGATACAATTTAAAATGAGTTCTTTGCTAAGTTGTCTGTTATAGATTTTGTTATAGACATTGTTGTAGACACAACACTGGTTCATTCCTTGAGTTCAGTAGATTTTTATGCTTGAATGATTCATAGGACAGTGCTAAAGTAGTTAAACAAACAACATTCCTTTCAAAAATGGTACAAGGACTTGACTGAAAATGAGTAAAAAAAGCAGCCACTGTCCAACACTGTTCTGAAAGACCTTCAGAAAGCTGGAGAACTATTGCTCAAGAACAATTACAAGAAAGTCTGGCTCTCTGGAAGCAAAATATAAAGACATGAAGGGTGGTTCAAGACTTTTGCATAGTGCTGTATGACAATAAATGCACGTTCAAAAACAAGTACAATTCAGGTTTTAATTGTCAACTTTTGTTGAGGTCACATCCTAGTTATGGTCCTTCATCCACTGTTCAGTCCATTGCACTATCTGCTCCAGGTTGTGCTCTAGGTCCTCAGGAGTATTGCTGGGTAGTTGGTGGACAATCTCCTTACTGTAGGCATCCATGGCCTCCTCGTAGATCGTCTGGAAGATCTCACACTGCACATTGTCCTGCAGCTTTTTTCCTGTGTAGCCCCTTTCAGTCACACAGAAGACAAGGACAACTTTGCTTATATTTATTTCTTATAATATAGTTAAACCTATGACTTACCACCCAATAACACAATAGGACATTCAGTTATGCAGAGAACCAGCCATGGTTCTTGCAGTGGTAGACTCGTTTAAGGAAGCTCTAATTTTAACAGCATTCTCACAGAAAGATAAACAAAGACACATTTTAAGAACCTTACTATTTCAGGTGTTCACAATCATTCTCCAGATGTGGTGAATGATTGCGCCGCCTACAGTAGAGCTAAAGTTCACCACAAGCAATGATAGCTCTACTCTTCGAGCAAACTGCATGCAGAAGTTGCCTGGAGAGTTAGAGTTAGCTTGGAGCTGCAGTCAGTTGTTTCGACACAGAGTAATTAGTTGCCTTGAGGCGACCTCCAACCTCCAACCTTTTATGGGCTTTGGTCATGAATATCTTAAAAAAGCTTTATATAAATAACAGGCCATTTAACATTTGCCATAACCCACAACCAGAGGCATTATGCTTTAGGGATGTCTGAGCAGACTGAGTCCAAACTTGAAAAGCATTATTTTATATAAGGGACTAAGGGTACTTCACTGACCTGCTGAATGCCACTGTTGATAGGTGGCATATGCTACACAATAATTAAATGAAAAATTGTTACCACTCAAGTGATAACAAAACCAGTGTAGTCTACCGAGGGATAACATTTTTATGTTACTGAAAAACCAAAATGCTTTGTGTTAGTAACTATTCCATTCAGTTTTATTTATATAGCACCAAATCACAACATGCACCTCAAGGTGCTTTATAGTGTAAAGGTAAGGACCCTACAATAATAAGGAGGAAAAACCCCAACAGCCAAGTGCTTGCTCAAAATTTCAGATATATCAATTGATTTTTACATCAATATACATACAATAATGCACCCCTCTGACACTGACACACGCACGCACGCACACACACACACACACACACGAGCAATTCTAAGTGTCCTCAAATTTTTGAGGTGTAGTATGAGAAAATCACCAGCAGTAGAGTTACATATCACTCAAAGACATATGCCCCTAATATACTTATACGCATTTTCTTATTTTTGGTGCTAAACAAGAATTTTAATATACCGAAACCTGTGAAAATATTGGCAATAACTTGATTGTCCACTGCTATAAATGAACTGTGATTAAATATGTATGAAAAATTAAGCTGTAGTTACCTGCCCTCTAGGCGAGAGTACAGCTGGGTGTTGTCTGTGCGGAGAACAAAAACTATGTTGAACCAGCGTTCAGGGAACAGATCACAGCCATGATAGTCAACGATCACACCACCTTCAATCATCTTTTCATCCAGCTCATCCACCACCTGGAGAAGACCAAGGAAGTTCAATATTGACATTTGCCACACATCCTAATTCAATCTGTAGTGTCAGTATTTTCTTCTTGTTTGTTGGCTTGCCTGGCTATCAGCAGTATGTAATTTTTTTTTTTTTTTTTTTTTAAACCTGGTTGTAAAGTTTGGGTTGCCTAAAGTACTTTGAGCGATCAGCAACACTAGAAATGCAACCATGTAGTCCATTAGTGTTTAAGTTTTTGTTAAATATAATAACTTTGACTCAGATATTTGTATCTTTCTGTGCACCGCAGACCAGTATGGAGGGTAACCCACCCTGTCCTCATCCAAAATGGGGCACTGGTACTCTTCATCATAGCCATCATATAGTTGTCCTAGGGAAAGAGATTCAGGATATAAAGATGGTCTAAATTCTGAATGTATCTGCATTCTATATACGGTGTCCAAATTCAGCCTGTTCAAGACCTTGATCAAGATTTAGAGCACAGTCATCTACAGCAGCATGAGAATAAGGGTTATAATTTGTGATGCCAGGTCGTTCAGTTTTAGTGTCCATTAGTTGCCAAAGTTCCTTTTACCTTCCTGGGCCAGGTCTCCTACATTAATATACGTCAGACCTGTGCGCTGGGCCAGCTCCTTTCCTAATGTGGTTTTTCCAACTCCAGGGGTCCCTGTAGGAGAGAAGATTAACACTTGATTTAAGATCAGATTTTATTCAAAACAGTATGCATTCAGAGTTTCACTATTTTAAAGCTGAAGGAATTTATCTGCTGGTGATGAGCATTCCAACAGAGTCTGCAGTAAAGATGCTGAATTTTGTCCTTCAGCTACCCACCTGGCATTTAATAATTCAACAGCAGTAAGAAATAGGGTGATGCTGATGGGATTGGGAGATGATTTCACCTGCTATGTACTGCTTCCAGAGTATGTCTCTGCTGCCAGATAAGGCTATAAAGTTGTGATGGTGCTGATGTAGTGGTATGTGCAAATTGTAATCGTCTCTTGAGCTTACAGCTATTTTACTGATTCAGGTGTGATCAGAGGTTTGCAGGCACTCATCATGGGGAAGAATATCATCGTAATTTTGGGCTTTTAATGATTTCTTTGAACTGTTCTTTTTCCAGGGCGGTATCTTTAAAAATTCTGACTTTAAAAACAAGAATTGTGCACTATTTTGAATCGATTTTAGTTTTCCCTCAAAATTCAACATGTAGGCTCAAATATATATAAATATATTCAAATAAATCTTTTAATACGTGGAGATGAAAGTCCTACAATGTCTTTTAACTTGGTAAGAACAAGGCCTATAAACTTCTCATTAGTCCTCATGATTTACTACAGCTGGTAGTTTCTTTTTGCTGGCATAAAAAGGATTTAATTCATAGCCCTCATTGTTCTGAGTACTAGTCAATCCACTGGGAAAGTCCACGGAACAGATTTATGGAAGTTCAGGAGGTCTCTTGAAGCCATTTCTAAACATCTGCAGATTCAAGGATTATCAGTTTAAACAACTGTACGCAAGCACAAGTTCCAGAAAGTTGATTCTGTTCATCTGGACGTAGTTTTCAGTGGAACAAACATTTTCTAACTCATCCGAGTGACTCTTCAGTCTCAGCTGATTGCAGGTTTCCCCAACCTTATAAACAGTACATTTACATAATGACTGAAAGTAGCACCACTGATTAACAATGGAAAGGGAAAGGGAACAACCATTCCTGAACCGAGGAGGGAGCCTTATGCTGCTTTTCCTCTAGAACCTAGCTGACTCAACTCAGTTCTACTCAGTTTCAGTCGTTTTCCATTACAACTGAATATCACCTTGATGTGGGTGGGATCATTACAGCAAGGTGACCTGGAAGTCCCGTGATGTCATTTATATGTGACATAAACCCAAAGGGTCACGCTACCTCCCTGCCTCTGGATTCTGTTATAAATGTCTATGTTTGTTAGAGTGTAGCGATTTCTGTCATTGCCGGGTTTCAAAAACAGCGGGTTTGACTCTTGTGAAAGAGTTGTTTTCTTGACTCATTTAGTGATGTCACTTCCTGTGGAATGCAGTCTGTTGACATTTTTAGTCTACCCCAAAAATCAACACATTCCAAATTGACTGATTTGCAGCTATCCACATGGACAAGCCACTTGCCTTTGGATAAAAGTTTTATGGTCAGACAAGGCAAAGACTGAGCTATAAGGCCACAATATATTTGGAGGAGTAAAAGTGAGGCTTTCAAACCAAAGAACATTGTGCCCACTGTCAAGCATAGCGATGGTAGCATCATGCTCCGGGGCCGTTTTGCTGGGAGTGGTACTCGTACATTGCACAAAGGGGATGGAATAATTAATGAGAATGACTACCTCCAAATTCTTCACCTTCACATCAAATCAACCCTTATGCAGTTGGGTGTTCCAACAAGACAATGATCCCAAACACACATCAAAACTCCAGGAATGGGCTTTCCAAAGCCCCAACCTCAACTCTATTGAAAATTTGTGGACTGTGCTTAAAATGAACCTACCAATTCTGCCAAGAAGAGCAGTCAAATATCCAGCCAGAATTTTGCCAAAAGCTTGTTGATGGCTACCAAAAGGATCTAGTCCAGGTGCAACTTGTTAAGACACATTTAATCCAAACAGGGTCAAAATTATACATATAGGTTCAAATATATACGCGTATGTATATATTTGAACCTGTATGTATAATTTTGACTCTGTTTGGATTAACAAAAATCCAAAAAATAAATTTAAGCTTGTGCACCCAATTCTTGCTTTTTTAAAAGTTATTAAAGGTGCATGCTGTACAACGACTGCACCTTGGAAAAAAAACAGTACAATGAAATCATTAAAAACCCCCAAATTACCATGACATCAATGCCAATGATGATTGCATGTAAGCCTCTGACCACAACTGTATATAAAAGGTGTAGCAGGTTACTCATGTCTTTACTGGTGGAACTGTAGTCACTTTATTCCATCCATCCATCTGTACACAGTAAATGCATGTAATAGGTGACAGATTAAAAACCAGCTGCTAGAGCACCTTCATTGAGTTTTTTTGCATTAATTCTACAAGCAATTCGATTCTTCCAAAAGATGGTGAGGAGCTCCCTGCTCCAAAATCTCCTATAGGTGAGTAAGTGGATTTAGATCTGGTGACTGGAGGCCACAGCACATGATGCACATCATTCTCATCCACATCAGACCAGTCTCGCGAGGAGGTGGACCCAAAAATAAATAAATAAAATACTCCCCATACCATAACAGAGATGTCATATCCCCCGTCTGTGTTCGTGGAGGATGGCTATCTAACAAGAAACATCCCCGACAGGCGCCAGAGTACAGACACCATATATACTGCAGGTCTTCCATCCATCTTCACAGGAGATCCCACTGACTCACCATGGTCCAGCTGAAGACACGCAAAGTCCTTAATGATTCACGGCGGTTTTACGTGTAGAGGCGGAACCTACAGACTGATCAGTGAGGAGGTGGAGGTGAGGGTGAGGGTGAGGGTGAGGACATGGACGTACCTGTGAGCAGAATGTTGGGCTGCTTCTTCGTCTTCATCTTGCTAGCAGCCGACACGTGTCTGGATGATGAGCAGCTGAAAGTCAGAATGGCGCTATTACTGCTTCATGTCACTCTAGTCAGACACTTAACGCCGAAAGTTGAAAAACAAACCTGGAAACCTGGAAGTCCAGCGGGTGAAACACTTTAGATGTTTTGCTGTGTGACACTCTAAGCGGAACCCGAACGTTACTGCCGTGAACTGAGGCTTTACGGCAGTTTTACGTCAATGAGCAGTCAGTTAGCGACAATTATGAACGAAGTTCCCACCGCTGCCGTAGCTTCATGAAGCATCTAGTATCGCTAAGATTGCTCCCTGCTTAATTTTAGAATAAGTTTTTATTGTACTCAGACAAGAGTACGAAGGTACTGAAATATCGAAGTCTGGCCTCAAATGTTCGCAGGAGGTAAACATGAGCTGGAAGTTATTCCGTGAATGTAAAGAGTGCAGTTAGCCAAACAGCTGCACCCTCTCAGGAGCATCAGTGCTGGCAGAATAACGAGATAAAGAAGTTAAAGATGAAATGCCCCAAAACCGCAGCACCCTGTTCTCCTGTGTTTGGATGTTTATGTGCCTGTCGTCTGTTTCAGCTCCATCCAGCATCCTCATTCAGGCTGCCGCCCCCTGCCTCCCCCCCGCTGCGACCTCGCACCTTTCAGGATGAACAAACTTTCTGTGGGAGTGAAAGCTGCTGAAAGCAGAGTAAGTAATACTTATATATATATAAAAAAATGAGTGAATTTGGGATTTGAAAGGTTCAGTCTGCAGACAGGAGCCGTGAAGCAGTGTCTTTATTGCAGGAGTTTTATTTACATAACCCACGTCCACGTTGTGTTGTGTTGTGGATTCTTTGGACTAAAAGACTTTGTGAATAAAAAAAAGTGCAGTTACGTTTTTCTGAATTTCATTTTCAAAACTCAGTTTTCTAAACGTCAGCAGATGCTGATCAACTAAAGTTTATTCAGGAACTTTTAGGATCTGAACAGTAAACTGTGTATTTATTAACAGGCCAGCTGTTTGATCCCTTTTCTTATCTAAGTTCCATTACAATAATTGCACAACTGCAAATATAATTACATTTCAGCAGAATTTAAGCAAAATGGGAAAAAACTCACACTGAAAAAAACACAACATTTAGCAGAAACTGAAAAAAGCTGCATTTATCCTAAACATCACTCCTTCTTCCATAATTTCACTGTAAGAAGTTTGAATCTGACCATAGTTTAGCTGGTTCTGTAGAATCACAGTGGTACGCAAAGTACTTAATTTCCTACATAATTTAAAAGGTTGCTCTCGCAATGTGGAGATAATATGGATCTCACTGCTGCATATTACTGAAGTCAAGCGAAGCAACATTTTACATTCAGTGCACGGCAGAGTGTGAAAGCAGCTTTTCAGATCTGCATGCAAGCTGTTAAAGCTGTGATAGGGACGGAGACGGGGCTGAGCTCCATCAGCCTGTCAGCTGGGTAACAGGAGGCGCAGCCCTGCTGCAGTGTGCTGGGGTTTAACTTTAACAGAAGTATCAGACACACTTAATCCTGACCTCCTAACACCTCAGTGACATACCTCAGTGCAGCATTGCATTAACACACACCTCAGATATTAATATTCCTTTTTATGTGACATTTTATTTTTGTGATCTTTTGCATGCAACCTGCCAAGGGACTGCAGCTGCAAATTAGCTTTAAGCTAACTCTGGTACAATGCATCAGATGGCAGTGTTTATGATAATATTGTACATGGTCAAAAAAATCTATAAAAATAAAATGCTTCATACCAGCAAACTGACAAATCTGCTTTTATAGAAGTGGTCACTTGGCTGCCACTTACCATCTTTATTCCTATCTAGGCAGTAAGGTTGTACTTAGGTTTTCACACCCTGCTTCTGCATTTTAACCTAATTTCTGTTAAATAAACGTAATACAGTAATGTGCAAAAGTCTTGAGCCACCCCCCCATTTCTTTATAGTTTGCTATGAAAATGGGAAATCGGTGCAGCGAATTAAAATAAGTAAGGTTGTACTTAGTTTTTCAGAGGACTGCATGGAATCTGGTGAAAACTTTTTTTCATGACTGTAAATTTTCAGGTGTCACTCAATGTATTTGCCATATTTATTCAGGGATGCCTTTTATTTACTTCTCTCTCAGTTACCACTGTATTGAGGTACCAGCTCACCACTGAGCACACAGCCAGTATGTCTTCTTTTATAATATGTTGCATTATGTTTTGTCATATTGTGTAATGTATTTTTGTTGTACTTCATATATAATAGGCAAACCATTGGGTGGATCCATCCTTTATTGATTTGAAAGAGGAAAGTTCTTCTCTGTCTGGAAGAAGAAGAAATCCTATAATATGCTCCAAGGCTGAGATAAAGAGGCCAAGGAAGAGGAAAGGAGAAGCCAGCAGCTCCTACCTGCTGAAAGAGTCAGCCCAGATGGACCAGAATGAACCCTGGGTGGACAAATACTCACCCCGTTCACAGGTCAGCATCACTGCTGTTAGTATTTATTTGGTATCTATGAGTTGTGTCCAGTAACTTGACTGGGCCTAAGTGGCTCCCTTATCTGCTCCGCATCCTTACTTCAAATACTGGACAAGTTAACCATCCATTCATTTTCAGATTAGATAAAACTTTAATGATCCCACAATGGGGAAATTAGCATATTACAGCAGCTCAAGTACAGAGAAGAAGGATGAAATGAAATAAAATGAAATAAAATAGAAAAAATTATATACATAAAATATATATCAATATACATGTACATATACACACATATACATCAAAACACTATATACAGATATCAAAACACAATTTACATTTGTAGCTGGTAGTTTGTATACAGCATACACAGTATGCATTATGGGTGGGAGTGTAAATAAATAAATAAAATGTATATGTATTATGTGTAAAGGTACACTGTGCATAAAGTGATGGCAGTGGAGGTAAAGTGTCCAAGTGACTCATGACATCAAGATTCGATACAATCTAACTGCTGTTAGTGGCTTGTGGCAGCTCCACTGCCACAAGGATATATACGGGAAATTATACTACATGCTCTCACCCTCTAAAAGATAATATTTTTAATTGCTGTATTAAAATAATTTTCCAAATATGGGATAGATAAAATATTTCTCATCTCTTCATTTTCATCTAACAAGAGCAGGCACCTATCTAAATGAATGGGGAGAAATCCATAACTGTAATTTCAGTGGTTACTCGTAGAGCCTGACTGATACATCAGTGGAACGAATATATGAGCTACTGTTAGCTATTTGCAGATTTATCACTATCAGCATTTGTAGCAGCTGGTAAATGAAAATGTAAAAAGTAAAAGTAGATGTCAGATGGCACTCTACAACTTCCCTTTTGGCAACTCATGATTGGAACGCCAAAAACGCAGGAACCAGCTGACCCATGTAGAGTCAGGCAGAACACAATCAAGCAATCCCGTCCTATGTTGGCGATGTGGAGACAGTGGATCCAAGATGCGGATTCGGACAATGGAGTAGAAAAACAAAAACTAAGGTTTATTTATAAGAAAGAAAATATTCAGGTGGTGGGTGAAAACAAAGTGCAAAAATCCAAGTGGCAGTCAACGATGTCCATAAATCCAAGCAGGGACACACAGAGACTAACACATGGGGAACAAACAGTGTGACACAGAACTAAGACAAACTGAGGACTTAAATACACACAGACACATTGACGGTGATGGGATAATGAGACACAGCTAGGGAACTAAACACACCGAAACTAGATCAGGGTAACGAGGCAAGAGAAATAAAACTAAACTCAATACTCAAAAGCCAGAAAACTACCAAAATAAAACAGGAAATTATCCAAACACAGGGACGGAGACTTGACAACACGACACAGGAAGGCAGATTAACTGAAACAAACTAAAACCATGAGCAGAAACAAGATAACAAAACTAATGTGAATGCAAGATTACCAAAAATGGTAAAACCCAACCTGCACAAGTAATAAAACAGTAGCTCAGCCATAATGCCTAAAAAGCAAACTAAGATTCGACAGAGAATAATAACAAAATCTAGAAAGTGCACAACTCAAAAACACTGGGTTAAAAACCCAGAGCAATGAGATACCTAAAGATTTTTAAAAAATCTAAATAAAAAAAACCGAAACTTAACAGGGTTCTGGTCAGCAGTTAACCAGCCGGCACTGCGCCAGGCTGAGGAAGTGTCATTCCAGGCTGAGAATTTCACTGGTTTGTTATAGGAAGTGTTTGCATTGCATCAACCAATCAGAAAATTACATGGCAACATGCAGCATTTGGTTGCTGAGGAACAGGTGAAAGTTGTGGGAGTGACGGGGTGAAAGGCAGACAGCGATATTGGCAGCGAGTTTTGAAATTTGAGAGATTTTAGCATGTTTGGAGTGTATAGTGGATCTGATCCAGATTGTGGATTTGCAAGCTTCTTGAATTTAACAAGGGACATTTAATGTATATTTTTGGCCATATCTCAGCTGAAAAAAGACACATCATCGTCATTTATTACAGTAAGAAGCATATCACTATTGTCCATGGATATGATCCGGATACATGAATATATAACACAACTTTTGACTCTATCAATATCAAAATGCGTATTTTAAATAAAGCTTTTACAAATGTTTGCATGTTTGCAGAGTGACGTTTGTGAGACGGACAACGTTCAAATCAACTAAACTGTCTGCCCGGCTTGTTGTGGCCGGCACCACTTCTTGTTTTTAAATAGCATTGTAATATTAGCTTAGTAAGGAGTCATAAATAACTACACTAACAAATGTTAGGGAAATCTATTTATGCGTCATGTATCTGAGAGAAAAAAATATTGGCCAATATATCAGATTTTTAAGTCAACAAATATTGGGATTGTTATCAGTCTTAAACATTCTTTATTAGTTTCACAGGGCTCTAGTCACCAGGACATAAAACACACATGGATTGAATCATTAGTCAAATCTGATTTTAAAAAAATAGGGTTTTATAAAAATCTTTTTTCTCTGCATTACTACTCATGCAAAAACTGTCATTAACAACTCAGTCCAGAGTTCTGACACAGACATCATGACTTGCTAACCTCACCACTGCACTGAACGCATGCTGTGATAATTTTTGTTATGGGTATATATCAGATAATGGAGTAAAGAGAGTAAACCAAGAAAAATGGTACCACAAAACATGTGAAACTGTGAATCTCAGCTGTGTGCTTATGTCCCCGCAACACTTCAGGATTCAGGATTCTTGAGCCTAAATCTATATTTGTGATTGTAGGTTGAAGGTTTTTTGATTTGTCTGGAAGCTGAATGATCACGTCCTGTATTTTTTTTAAAATTGTGATAAAGTTTCAATATTGATCCTTGTTGTGCTTATGCTACATTATGTGCATTTGTGTAGGCTGAACTAGCTGTCCACAAGAAGAAGGTTGAGGAAGTTGAAAACTGGATCAGAGTTCACACCAATACATCAACGGTAAGTTTTTTTGCATTCTCATACTTAATGATTGACGTAACCAAACTTAAGAAATCTATGCTCTGGTCCTGACTTTTCTTTTAGTATTAGGAATAACAATGCTCCATCCTCCCTTATAAAGAAGAAAAAAATTTGAGTGCTAGTGGAAAACCAAGCTTTGCTGTCATAAATGTAGATGTATATATTTGAGCCTTCCTGTGATCATCTGCAGGGTGGGATTTTGCTGTTAATGGGGCCGTCAGGCTGTGGAAAGACTGCCACAGTCCATGCTTTGTCACTGGAGATGGGCTTCAGGGTTCAGGAATGGATCAATCCCACAAACCTAGAACCATACAGCAGCAGTCAGCATGGTGAGGAAAAATCCTGTCTGTCCTGCCTGTGTTATGCTTACACGTGTCAGTGTCACACTAATCATCATGAAGCTGTTATTTATAAAAATGAAACATCTCTTTTCATTGAAAATCATCCCATAAGCAATCAGGAAAGTCTGATTAGAAAAAGCCTCTGAGAATAGTGGACAATGTTTTGGAGCATCTGATGTTAGTTAGAATCTTTAGTCTTGGGTTATAAGTCAGTTATTCACTATCTTTGATGAATATGCTGTCAGTCTTTGCTCATTAATGCAAATCAATAAAAAAACAAAAAAAAAAAACAAACCTAAATCATCCATAGACAGCAGCCAGTTGCTGTCTAAGAGGAAAATGTAATATCTTCCTCTCCATGTGGAGTTTTTATCTGCATGCACGCTACAGGCAGACTATAAATGTTAACTAGATAGCATCCGGTACTAGAAACCTAACGTACAGCATCTGTATGCTCATATGTAGATGTCTGTGTATAGTGACCAAGTATATAGAACTGGAAGGTGTTATTGCGTATATTGCCCATGCAGTGCTAACACAGGACAGTGGTGCCTACACCATCATATTAGTATGTAGGCTTCTGCTCTAATTCTCTGATTTTTAACAGAATGGAGAATGAATGGCTTCTCATACAGCTCTCAGACATCCCAGTTTGAGGAGTTTCTTACCAGAGCCAACAAATACAGCTGCCTGAAGATGGCAGGTGATGGAGGAGTTACTGACAAGAAGCTCATCCTGGTAGAGGTATGAAATATACCTTCAAAAGACTCTTCCTGTGTTTAGCTCAGTGTTTCTTTCTTATTTGTTTCAATACAGCTGTGGAAGATTTTCATGATGCATATTTCTCAACTGTTGTTCCCCTTTTTCCTGCAGTTTAAAGTAGTATTATAAATCCTGTCACTCCGTAAAAGATATATATGCTGTCTGTCTATGACTGCTCATTAAATGTAACACATTTGAAAAAATGCAATAATAATCACTGTGCATGTGTGAATATGGATATAGATTTTCTATAACAAAAGAAAATACATACATGTGAAAACTTGTACAGTTTTGCAAAATTCTTCAGTTCTACTCCAGGTACTATTACTAGTACTGCATATTTTGGGCAGCACGGTGGCGTAGTGGTTAGCACTGCTGCCTCACAGTTAGAATACCATCTGGAAGGCCTGGGTTCGATTCCACCTTGGCCCAGGCCTCTCCCTCTCTCTGTGTGGAGTTTGCATGTTCTCCCCGTGCTTGCGTGGGTTTCCTCCGGGTACTCCGGTTTCCTCCCACATTCCAAAGACATGCACTTACTGGGGTTAGGTTAATTGGCTAATCTAAATTGCCCATAGGTGTGACTGAGAGCATGAATGTGAGTGTGAAAGGTTGTCTGTCCCTCTGTGTTGGCCCTGCAACAGGCTGGCGACCTGTTCAGGGTGTACCCTGCCTCTCGCCCTATGACAGCTGGGATAGGCTCCAGCCCCCCCGCGACCCTTAACAGGATGTGCGGAAGCGAATGGATGGATGGATGGATTATCTGTATCACGCTGCTTTTCTTTTTTAATGCTGTGCTTTTCTTTCTGCTTCAGTCAGAATTGCCAAACTGTGGCATACAGACCACAGAGTGATCAATACATTTATCATCACTTATTTCTCTTCAGGATCTGCCAAATCAGTTCTACAGGCAGCCTGGCAGTTTGCATGATATCCTGAGGTAAGAGCTGATTGTGTGTCCTTATACAGTCAAGTGGAAAATAAGTTTTCACAGGACTTTGTGGTGTTCTGTGAAAAACCACAGTGATATGAAAAGTATTTGCCCCCTTCCTGATTTCTTGTTTTTTTTTTTTTTTGCATATTTCTCACACTTGTTTGAAATCATCAAACAAATTTTAATATTGGACAAAGATAATGATAATTTGATTTACTACCTGTCCTTGTGTGAACCCCCCCCCCCAACCCCTTGTTAAATCATCGATCAATTGATTGTGATTAAGTACATTTTTTGATAAGCTGAGTTCAGTTTCACTAGCCCAGAAATCAGTGAAACAGTACATGAAGGGAAGTGAACGCATCATGCCACGAGCTAAAGAAACAGCTGAGAAACAAAGTCATTGAAATGTATCAGTCTGGAAAAGGTTACAAAGCTATTTTTAAGGCTTTGGGACTCCAGCGAACCACGGTGAGAGCCATTATCCACAAATGGAGAAAACTTGGAACAGTGGTGAACCTGCCCATCAGTGGCTGAACTACCAAAACCCAGAACAACATTCAAAGAACTGCAGGCCTCACTTGCCTCAGTTAAAGTCAGTATACATGATTCAAAAATAAGAAAGACACTGGGCAAAAATGGCATCAATGGGAGAGTTCAAAAAACCACTGCTGACCAAAATGAACACAAAGGCTTTTCTCACATTTGCCAAAAAACATCTTGATGATGCCCAAGACTTTTGGGAAAATCTTCTGTGTACTGACAAGACAAAACTTCAGATTTTGGTAAGGCTTGACTCCCTTTACGTCTCACATAAAAGTAACACAGCATTTCATAAAAACAATGTACCAAAAGTCTGAATGGCTTAGAAAAAAACAAAATGAAGGTTCTGGAGCAGCCTAGTCAAATTCTGGACTTAAATCCGATTGAGATGCTTTGGCATGACCTTAAAAAGGCCATTTATACTCAAATACCTCCAGTGCAGCTGAATTAAAACTATTCTACAAAGAAAACTGGGCCAGAACTCCTCCACAGTGATGTGAAAGACATTGCCATTTATCACAAACACTTGATTGCAGGGCGCCGGGGCGGCTCAGAGGTTGAGTAGGCGACCATAAACATACGCCGCATGGCGTTGTGGGCGGCGCACGTTTGAGTCTCAGCTTGTCTCCATTTCCCACGTGTCTCCCCCTGTATCTCTCCTCCCGATTTCCTGTCTCTCTCCACTGCGACTATCAAATAAAGCTGTGAAAGGCCAAAAAATCTTGCTGCCTAAGGGTGCCACAACCAGGTTTATAAACTAAGAAATCAGGAAGAGGGCAAATACTTTTACACAACACTGTAAATAGACCCCATAATTCAGCAGCTTGTAGGACCAACTTTAGTAGCAAAACTTGCAAGTAATCATTTTCTGTATGACTTTATCTCCCATACACTGATGTAAAGAAATTTTGCCCACTCTTCTTTACAACATTGCTTCAGTTCATTGAGGTTTGCGGGCATGTGTTTATGTACAGCTTTCTTAAGGCCCCACCACAGCATTTCAGTCAGGTTGAGGTCTGGACTTTGACCGGATCATTGCAACACTTAAATTCTTCTCTTTTTCAGCCATTCTCTTGTAGATTTGCTGGTATACTGGGGATTTGTCTTTGGCGTGACCCATTTTCAGCCAAGCTTTAGCTGTCAAACAGATGGCCTCACATTTGAGTCTAAAATTCTTTGGTATACAGAGGAGTTCATCATTGACTCAGTAACTGCAAGGTGCCCATGTCCTGTGGCTGCATGACAAGCCCAAATTGTCGCTCCTCCACCACCATGCTTGACAGTGGGTATGAGGTGTTTGTGCTGATATGCTGTGTTTGGTTTTCTCCAAATGTGGTGCTGCATATGATGGCCAGACATCTGCACATTTGACATGTCTGTTCAAAAGACATTGTTACAGAAATATATTTATAGTCATGGTAAAAAGAAAGTACCCTCTTTAATAATTCTAAGCTTGTCTCCCGAATCCAAACTGGGATCTGGTTCCACAGAAGAGGGGCCTGAAAGCTGAATGCCTCCCATTCTACTTTTAAATACCCCAGGAACCACAAGTAAGCCAGCAGTCTGAGAGCCAATGAAGAGAAGCCAATATGGGAGAAATCTGCTCTCTCTTTCTAGTCCCTGTCAGTACTCTCACTGCAGCATTTTGGTTCAGCTGAAGGTTTTTCAGGGAGCTTTTAGGACATCTTGATAGTAATGAATTACAGTCTAACCTGGAAGTAATAAATGCATGAATTTGCTTTTCAGCATCACTGAGACATCAGGTTTCACATTTTAGTGATATTGCACAAATGCAGGAAAGCAGTCCTACATATTTGTTAATATGTGCATTGAAGGACATATTCTGGTCAAAACTGACAGTTTGTCTTTATGCACGCTCAGTCATCCAGGTAAGGAAACCCCAGAAAGCTGATTCTGTTCATCTGGACTTCGTGTTTTCAGTGGTAGAAACATTTCATCACTCATCCAAGTGACTTCTTCAGTCTCAGCTAACTGTAGGTTTTCCCAACTTTATAAACAGTACATTTGCTTAATGACCAAAACTAGCACCGTTGACAGTGGACTGTGAGTTCAGTTTCATGATTGTTAGTGTGCAAATTGTCATGACCATTGATCAGTGGCCATGAGTGCCATTCACAGAGAGCTGGGGAATAGCTGCAAAACAATACTGTGTTTGTGCTGGGATGCCCGATCCTTGGGGTGGACCAATCTTTGGCATAGCCTGTTTAAGGGTTTGAAAGCCACAGCAGGCTTTGGCAGAACAGTATTTTAGGCTTGACGCTCCTCATCCACTGGAGCACAAACTGGGTGTCATCAGGATGCTACAACACAGAGCAAACACCTCCTCGACTGACACATCAGCCAGGGAAGCTGAAGAACAACACGTCAAAAAGGCCCTGAGTATATGAGGTTATCCCATTTTGACATTTGTCAAACCTGGAAAAGCATCTAAAGAATGCTACAGGTGACCCAGGAGAGAAGGACAACCACTGCCAGAATGAAAACCTTTGGCGATCCCTTATGTGTCAGGAATATCGGAAAAGCTGAGGTGCACAGTTTCATGATCATGCATATTAACGATCTTGAAATGGAAACCGAACTCTCAGCCAATTGTCAGTGGTGCTAGTTCCAGTCATTATACAAATGTACTGTTTATAAGGTTGAGGAAACCTGCAGTCAGCTGAGACTGAAGAAGTTACTTGGATGGCTGATGGCTGCCTCTCCCTGAACCTAGTTCTAAAAGGGAGTTTTTCCTTCCCACTGTCACCAAGTGCTTGCTCACAGGGGGTTGTCTGATTGTTGGGTTTTTCTGTTATTGTAGGGTGTTTACTATTCCAATATAAAATGCCTTGAGGTGACTTATGATTCAGCACTATATAATTAAAATTAAACTGAATTTAATTGAATGAGTGACAAAATGTTTCTTCCACTAAAGACGTTAAATCCACGTGAACAGAATCAACTTTCTGGGAATAGCACCGCTTCCACTGGCATCGTGTTGGCCATCAGTACCAGAGGCAGTCGTTGTAAACCCATTCTCGATGATCTTTGAGTTTATGTTAGATGCCTTTCCTAACGCAACCCTCCCTATTTGATAATAATAGGGTAGTAGTAGTAGTGGTAGTAGGAGGAGGAGCAGCAGCAGTAGTAGTAGTAGTAGTAGTAGTAGTAGTATTGCTTTTTATTTTAAATACGTGTGTTTAAACTTTCTAAGACAGCCAGGCCTTCATCATTTGTTCATATCTATTTTCTGAGGCAGTTCTAAATTTGTTTGTAGAGTATGAACAAAGTCAGGTACAAAAATATTGACAAAACACAGATTTGTGCATGAAATGTTTGTATGCGTGGGCACTTTGCGGTCACTGAGTCAAACATGAAGTCCTCTATGTGCCAAAGTATTCTGGAGTCAAATGTGGGGCCATCTTGGCCAAAATTACAGTCAGACGTTTACATATGCTCGTCATGGGCATTAATGTTATGGTAATTTTGGGCCTTTAATGATTTCTTTGCATGGTTATTTTTCCAGGGTGGAAAGTTGAAGATTATTTTTAAATTTCAGTCAAACTTCTTTCTTGGCTGGCATCTTCTCACTTCATCTTCATCTTTCAGCTGGTCCCTTTAAAGAGCCGCCACAGTGTATAATCCACCTCCATCTCACCCTGTCCCTAGCGTCCTCCTCTGTCACACCAACCCTCTTTATCCTTCACTATAAAGTTTGTGATCTTCCTTGTGATTTTCCTTCTGCCTGTCAGTCCCTTATTCAGCATAATTGTGCCATATATTCACTATCCCTCCTCTGCAGGGATCCAAATCAGCTCAGCCTTGCCTCTTTTGTCTCCGGACTGCTCAACCTGAGACAGCTGGATGGCCCTCCTTTAAAAGCTGCCCTGCCCTGCCAGTTGCTGACCAGTAAGATTCCACAGATTTGGCACTTCACTCAGGGTTCCGCCCCTTTACTCCTTTTCTTATGGGCCATGGCTCAGCGTAAAAAAAAACGCCAGTAAGGTCCAGGAAGAAATGTCTATCACAGTGTATCTCGGTCTGATACACGGCATATTTATCCTCCTCGCTCAGTAAGTCCGCGGGTAATTTAACCAAAACTGTTGTTGTACCCCCCTTTGTCTAATGGTGTTGATGGTTTTTAATTCTTTGTTACTTGCATCCTTTGTTAGGTTTGTAAGGTAATCAAGCTGTCAAACTGTAAAATCTTGTATGTCAGGAGAGAGACCTGGCTGGCACCCAAAAGAAGCAAAACAAAACCAGAACTTACTTTAAAGCCTAACCCGTCCCTCTGATACGCTCTTTCTTAATCCTACCATTCTGGTCACTCTTCAGTTCTGCCTCCTGTCGTTCTGTTAGTGCCATCTCCAAAACATACATATTAGCAGGTCTCACTGCCATCTTGTAAATCTTTCCTTTCACTTTTGTGACAGAAGGATAGCAGCAAATCACCCCTGACACTTGTCTCCACCTGCTCCACCCTGTCTGCACTCTCTGCTTCACCTCTCTTGTGCACTGCCTGCTGCTTTGGATGGTTGACCGCAGGTATTTAAACTCACCTACTTTCCCTTTCTTCACTTCCTTGCATGTTCGCCTTTCCACCCATCTCCCTCTCATTTACACACACATATTCTGGCTTGTTTCCACTGACTTTCATTCCTCTTCTCTCCAGTACATACCTAAACCTGCTCCCTGCTCTCACTATAGATCACAAAGATCATAGTTCAGGGAGACTCCTGCCTGACTTCATCTGGCAACCTGTCTTATCACCATTACAAACAGGAAGGTGCTCAGAGCCGATCCCTGATGTTATCCCACCCCCACCTGTCTCGCTGTCCTCATAAACATCCTGCATCCTTCACATACTTCTCTGCTTTCTCTAGATTCACAAAGACACAGTGCAACTTCTTCTATACTTCATCATCATCATCGTTATCATTTCAGTTGGTGGCAGGCTTGAGCCTTGGTGGTTTCTGGGTTGTTCCTTTCCACTGTCCTCTCATCTGAGGGTGACAGTTTAGGCCTTCTTCCAGATTCTGGCAAAGTGGCAACACATTCAGATAATTTGTGCTTCCATACAGCAGTTTGAACTGATGATCTTTGAATCTCCAGTTGTTAAGAAATGGCTCCAAGAGACAGTTCTTCTTAGAGCTTCACCAAGTTTCCCATTGTTTTGAGTGTTGGTCAGTCCAATGAGTGCTGTCCAACAAACCCTTTTCAAGTTCAACAGCATTGTAGAAATTTCAGCATCACTTATTAAAAGATTTAAGTGAATATATGTATATATTTGAGCCTATATGTATAATTTTGACCCGGAAAAATCCAAAATAAGGTTAAAGTCATTAAGGATGTGTGCTGTACATTCATTCCACCCTGGAAAAAGAACAGTTCATGAAATCATGAAAGGCCACAAATTGCTATAATATTCATACCCATGATGAGTGTATGTAAACATCTCACCACAACTGTAGGTCACGCAACAGGAAAATTATCCCAAACACGGCATCATATTTATAATAGAACGGCTGAAAAAGAAAAGAATGAAGGTGTTACAGTGGCCCAAAGTTCAGACCTCAACACAACTGAGCTGCTGTGGCAGTTCTTTAAGAGAGCTGTGCATAAATGAATGCCTGCAACCACAGTGAACTGAAGCGACGTTGTGAAGAAGAGTGGACCAAACTTCTTCCACAACAATATTAGACACAGATAAGGTCACACCAAAACAATTACTTCAAACTATTGCTGCTAAAGGTGGTTTAGTAAGCTATTGAATCATGGGGTATACTTAGTTTTTTACACACAACTTCTGCATTTTGGATTAGTTTTTGTTAAATAAAGATGACACAGTGTGATAGGACAGGTGTTGTTGTTCATCTGATGTTTTGTCTACTTAATGAATTTTTTATGTACTAATATGTAAAAGCTTAGAAGTGTTCAAGCTAATGTAGAATTAAATGGCACCAGTACCAGCATACCTACTGTCACTTACAGCTTTCTGTAACCTTCCTTGGTGCTGTTAAGCAAGGCTCATGTTTCATTCTTAGCATCAGGAACTGGGTGGCCTGATTAAAACCTTTCAAATGTATTTAGTACTGTGGAGTATGTAATATTTTCTGTCAACAAAGAGGTGCTGTATATCTGTTCTATGAAATTCTGTCCTTCTGTGTGTCTTTCAGGCGCTTTGTGAGGACCAGTCGATATCCCTTGGTGTTCATAGTGTCAGACAGTCTGAGTGGAGACAGCAGCTCACGCTTTCTTTTTCCCAAAGACATCCAGGAGGAGCTGGGCATTAGCAGCATCAGGTTCATGCATTTCACACTGCTGACTGTGAAAATGATATTAAGTTTTTATGAAACCCAGAAACAGCTATTAGAGTTCAGTCCCAGGTGTTGACTCAGAATGAAGGATAATCCATAATTAACCTTAGTGTGTAAAGAAGAGTCCCCATTTACAGGAAAAAATCAGACTCTATTAGATAAATATACTGCAGCGCAGTACCTCTAATCTCTGTAATAAAATGTTATGGTCAGCAGTATCAAAAGCTGCACTGAGGTCCAACAGGACAAGCAGAGATGAGTCCACTGTCAGAGGCTGTAAGAAGATCATTTGTAACCTTCACTAATGCTGTTTCTGTACTGTGATGAATTCTGAAACCTGACTGAAACTCTTCAAATAAACCGTTCCTCTGCAGATGATCAGTTAGCTACTCTTTCAAGAATGTTTGAGAGAAAAGGAAAGTTGGAGATTGGCCTATAATTAGCTAAGACTGCTGGATCAGTGATGGCTTTTTAATTAATGGTTTAATTACTGCTGCCTGAAAAGCCTGTGGCACGTAGCCAATTAATAAATAAATAAATTGATCATATTTAAGATTGAAGCATTCTTTGAGCAGTTTAGTTGGAATGGGGTCTAATAGACATGTTGATGTTTGGAGGAAGTAACTATTGACGTTAACTCAGAAAGATCAGTCAGAGTCTAAATAAATATCAGCAGTATTAAAAGTAGCTGTACATAAAAATATGTCTGTGAGATGGTTAAGAATAATTTCTTCTCTAATGGTTAGATTTTATTTCCTTTAAATGTAAAACTGTAGCTGTAGTAAATGTTCCATTTGCAGTAGCAGTAACTTAAAATAGCTTCAAATAGCATTTTTTCCATAATCAAAACTGGTTTATCATGACACAAATATATTCTGCTCAAAGTAATAAATATTACAGTAGTTACAGTAGATGGTTCTTTAGGCTCAGTTATTGTGTTACTTCATTCATTGAGCATCACTAAACAGACATTTAGTTAAATAAAAATCTTTAATTTTAAGACTTATAGAAATGCAGGAAAGCACATAAAGTTGAATTCCAGGTTGTTGATGTTAAGTTTGAATTCTGCTTTGATAATCAGACTAAAACTGAATCAAACGGACTTTTTGCTCTTGGTGTGTTTCTCATAATTGGTTTTTAGTTTTATAACGTGAAATATTCTTTTTTTATTTGTGCCATTTTTAATCATCACAGCTGGCCTTATGAATGACTTTATATTGGCAAAACAGGTGCTGCTGTAATTCCATACCTGTGGTGAAATATTATAGATTCATTTCCTGCTGATTATTGATAGCTACTTCTGCTGTTTAGTCAGGGTATGCCACATTAAATGCTGTTTAATAGATTAAGGGACAGAAACCTTTTCCTTTATAAAAGACTTGATTTGAAAGGTATACATGCTGGAAATTTTAGTTTCTTTGAAATAAAAAGTACAGAAATACTTCAGATTCATTGCATCTGCTTAAAAAGAAACCCTGGTTGGAGCATAGTGGTGAGTAAAATGAGCTCTGCTGGTATACTGATGAAATTAGTGTGACTAAAAGTCACACTGAATTGTACACTTTGTCATCGTATGATTGTGTAACATGAACATCTTGTACTGGATTCCTCGGAACATTATTCTGTGTGTGTTCTTGTTCCAGCTTTAATCCGGTGGCTCCAACTGCAATGATGAAGGTCCTGACTTGCATTTCAACCCTGGAGGCAGGAAAGGTGAGAGAAATCCATTCACATGTTAATTTAAGTTTGTATTTGTTTTCTGCATCGTATTTGTCTGCAATTCTAAGCAGAGTTGTGGAAGGATGTGCATCCCAGACCAGTCAGTGTTGGAAACGCTATGTTCAGGAAGCTCAGGAGATATCCGCAGTGCCATCAACAGCCTCCAGTTTTCCTGCCTTCCAGGTCTGTTCATATACCACACTGGAGGGATAGTCATGAGTGTACAAATGCATGTTCAATTTGCTACAAATTACTTTTAATTTTAATGATCCACTTTATTCTCATTGAAATTTATCAGGCACATCACTGGAAAAGGATCTATGGAGGACAAAGAAGGACAGACTTGGGATATCACGGTGCAGAGCTGGTGTCAGAACAAACCAGAGGAAGAAAAAATCCAAACAGGAAGAGGAGCAGGCCATTGGGGGGAAAGATGCTTCTCTGTTCCTGTTCAGAGCGCTGGGAAAGATCCTGCACTGCAAACGTTAGTGACTCCCAGTTTCAGCTTCCCACCAGTTCTGCTGCTCGTGATTTTTGCAGTGAAAAAAACTAAAATATTATCTGATCTTTATCCGAGTCACAGCTAACAAAACGCACTGAGAAGCAGAATCTGACTCAAACAGAGATGCACTGTTTTATTTTTCATGTCTTTGACACACTGAATCAGCCACTGTGCAAACAACTTTTCCAAAAGCTACTCGGAGTCACATGTTCCTATTAAGACTGCTTTAGGGGGGCCCTCCTTCTAATTAAAGACTGGTGACTAGATTGGTTTGTCTGAACGGTTCCTCCATCACAACAACTTACAGGAACTCTAAAATCTTTTTTTCATATGTTTAACATAAGAAAACAGAATACACTGAACATGGTTAAGAGGACAAGAGACACTACATAGAAACACCAAAACCTCCTCCTAGCTGTGAAACACAGCAGAAGGAACATCATGGTTTGGGCTGTTTTGCTACCTCAGGATGTTTTGTAATCACAAAGGGAAAATCAGTTAATGACATTTTACAGGAGGATTTCATGGCATCAGTCTATTACCTAAGGCACAGTCACAGGCCCCTCTGTCTTTGCTTATTTGCATGAATCCAGATCAGTTTTCCTCCCTGCTTAGAGTCAATCCAAAAACATTTTTGTTAATGAGGGCTATGAGAACCATGAGTTTCTCTGTGTAGTTAATATTAGTTTGTTTTCTGTAAGTTTCACCTGTTTAAAGTCTTTTGCAGGAGGAATCATCTGAACACTTTGACTCGCTGATGTGCTGCGCCTTTGATAGATCAAATGACAAGTAGCTGGCTTGTGATTGACAGGAGGGAATCATGACAGTGCTGAAGGAACTGAAGGTGGTCTTGGGCCTGGTCTGCCATCCCACCTGTTGCATCATCACAGAGAAGAATTACTAGTTGACCCTGAGGTGCGGATAAGCTTTTTTACTTAAAGAGTAAGCTGAAATTTCCTTCAGTCTAACAGAACACTTGTCTTTCCTCCTGCTCAGTCGGTTGTTGAACGTTCACACATGTCTGGAGAGTTCTTCAGCCTGTACCTGCACCAGAACTACCTGGACTTTTTCTCTGTGCTGGAAGATGTGGAAAGAGCCAGCGAGTATCTGTCTGATGCTGACCTTCTCACTGCTGATTGGATGGTGAGACTTTGTCAACATAATATGAATTAATACCATTGCTAAACCAAATTATTCCTGTGGTTGCTTATTTCAGTTTCTTGCCTCAGCTTTACAAAGCTGGCAGAAATTTTGAACCTCTGAAAAACAAAATAGGTGTGTTTTAACAATCTAAACTGGCATTTAGATTATAAATAGAACGATTAAATAAAAAAAATAAGGAACTAACTAGGTAAGTGGAAAGCAGGGTTGGGCAGTATGTTAAAAAAAAAAAAAAAATCACCATTCAACAACTGGTAAATGCAGAGAGTGTAGTGCTGAAGCACACCTTTGCAGCGTTTAATGAACAAACAGGTGGGAATAACATGCTGTTAATGCTCCAGCATAGCTAGCTCAGAAAGTTGTAAAACATGGGAACAGTGGTGCTTAACATGGTACTTAACATGAGTCATAAAAAAGTCATTTATCAAGTTAAATCCTCAAGTAGGCAAACTACTGAAATGACCAAACAACAAAAATCACTAAAAAAATCATCCAAAAGAAGAACCCGCGGCAGTGACTGGATTCAGTCATTAGCTGATAAGTCACATGATCACCTAAGTGCCTAACCCTACTGGGTACTGGCAGTCCTCGCTCTACTTCATATTAACCCTACTGTAAAGCAGAGTGTGAATGTTAGAAAGTGCTAAGATGCAGAAAAAAGTGTTTGTGTGACATGTTGTATAAAGCACTTTGCGTGGGGGCGTCTCAGCCCACCCTTTGGTTCTCACATTCAAAAGCACTCAGCTCGAGGCTTCACAACCAGTAGGTGATGTCATGATGCCAACATCCATCTTTAATAAACATTCTACTGCTGCAAATCACCTGAAGGGTCCTCAAAAGATAGTCCTCAATATAGGAGTGAATGGAGAAAATGTGCAGTAAAAATATTTTTTACACCTGCTTCTAAATCAATTCTAGTATCTTTCAGTGTTCTTATAGGGAAGCCAAGTTTTCCCTAAAAATACTAGTATTCTAGATGTGAGTATTCTGATAGATGTTCTGGACTCACTGAAGCATGAAATACAAAAGGCACATATCATAAAGTTGCTTGTGTTGCTGTTAGATCCCTGATACTGGTTTAGTACTGTCTACAAACAGAACTACATCTATTCACAAGTTCAAGAGTGGAAATTCTCCTATTTTTCCTCTGGTGTTGTTGCAACAGAGAAGTCTAAGTTACAGTGTAGTCTTGTGTGATTTTAATGTATTTGTGCAGTACTGACATAACCTATCTCATTATAATAATCTGTGTTGTTTTCAGAATCGCAGCATTATGGGGGATTACGGGTCGTCAGTGGCCACAAGAGGTCTCCTTCATTCCAACTCCCAGCAAGTGTCGGCTGGCTTCAGATCGCTGCACAAACCCAGCTGGCTGCTGGTCAGCAAGAAGGTAGAAAGCTGTGATTAGCTGAGCAGCGCTTTAAGGTTTAGGAGTGTTGTGTGGGGAAAAGTCTCAGCATCCCTCTGCTGTCCAGAGGCTGCAGTTTTAGTTAGTTTGGATGGTTTCTGCATGACTAAACTTCACTCTAAACTCATTCACCAGAAAACGTACAATCTGAGATCATTTTGTATTAAGGTGAATGATTCAGTACATTTCAGCAGCTTTAACAAGTTTCCTCAAGATTTCAGCAATTATAGCAGTTCAGCGCTAAGTTTTCAGCATTCCCACTACTTTTCTTGGAAATACATTCTCTAGTTGAGCGTGCCGGTGCAGTAGCATTGAGGCACTCTATATATTATTCACAAGATTTCTTCTTCTTCTTCTTCCGCCTAATAAAAGCATAATTGTCTCACAGGTTGAGACACACAGACACACAAGCATACATTAGGCCAGTGAACGTCAACTGGCAGCCCACAGGCCACCTCTGGACTGCCAGAGCTTTCAGTCTGGCCCTTTGAATATTACTGAAATCAAAAATAGCCCATCATAACCCATTAAATGCCCGTCTCTGACTAGTCTGATTTATCGAAAGCCTCAAAATTCCACTTTCTATTGCCCACAAACACCACTGTCCCTAGAACCAATCACAATCCAATATCGGATCATGTGACGTGAAGTATTTTCAGTACTGTGCTGTCTACAGAGGAGCTGGCTTTTGTTGGTGGTGATCAGATTGTAAACACAGCTGAAGGTGAGTCTAGCATGACTGAACCTGTGGAAGGATTGTTACTGGCTGCCGAGTCTACTCCCCAGCCTGCGCGGACCGCCCGTCTTCTTTGCTGTGAGGGTCTGTCACCCGGTCTGCTTGCAGACGGCGGTGCAAGCCGGGTCCCAAGCGCTATCATCTACTTTTCTGTTATTGTTGAAATAAATGCGCTGGCATTGTGTGCCATTGAGGTCTAATATTTGGGCCATTTGCCTTCATTCACTCTGGGCAGAGGACGGACTTTATGTTATTTGTTAAAAAGTAGTTAAATTTATTAAATTTACATTTTTGGAAAAGGAAAAAAAAAAAAAGGCACCTCACGATTGCCTGTAAAATGAAATGACTGAATTTTAACAGAAGATCCAGATTTTTTTGAAAAAAATGCTCTTTTTAAAAGAAAAGTGTCCAGGCACATTTAGAGGGGTTTGCATCTGAACTCTTGATATACTCCTATATTCTTTGCATAGATATACTCATTGCTCTTATTTAACGTTTTTATTGGACTGCTTTTGGACCTTTTTCTCTATAATAAAAAGGTTTAAAAGTAGAAATATATCGCATTTCATTTTGAAAAGATTTTGAGTCACAGTTTCTGTATCCAGTCTTTACAGCATGTGATTTGTTTGTTTTTCTAACATATGCTTCACGATATTCGGCTAATTTCAACTTTCCACATTCAGCCTTCTTGTTCCCACTGTAATCATTTCAGTACCTTTCAATATCAAAAGTCTTTCACATTCTTACACTTAGATTCAACATTTTTCAGATTCTTAATTTTTTTTATTTGCTTTTTCTAATGTAGGGTTATATTCACATCCTCTGCCAATCAAAACCTTTCAATATTCAATCTTACAATTATAATTTTTCTTACAACTTTACCCCAGTGTTCTCCACTGTTTCATTTTCCATAACAGTTTGAAGTTAGCAACGGCAGTCTGTCGTGTCATGTTTCCACTTCCTGATTCCTCCTGTAGAATAAGAAAAGTTTGATGTGGATCACTAAAAAAAAAAGATCATGTGCTCTGAACATGTTTCATGTCTGTGACCTGTAGAAATGCATATTTAATGTACTGAGCAGAGAAAAGAATGTGATGAGACTGATGTTGTCTGCGGCAGCACCGGGAGAACTGCGTGGCTGCCCAGTCCTTTTTCAGGAGCTTCTGCCTGACACCACTCAGCCTGCAGACTGAGCTGCTTCCATACTTGGCCAAACTCACCAACCCTATGAGGAACCAAGGTAAGGCATATATGCACACTAGAGGTGGGTGTCAAAATGATGTCATCAGTGTTTGTCATTCCAGATAAGATTTGGCAAGTTTTTCATGGGCATACTCAACTCTGCTGCTCAACCCACAAATGCATTTTCCTTATAAATGTGGCTCCATTTAAGGAGAATAAACAGGTTTTGAAATGATATAAGATTGATTGTCAGGAAGCATTGTTACAACAATGACATAATCAACGAACATAAATCTTATTATTTTTTTTGTGCTCAGTTTAGTTTTAAAAAAAGACTGTCAGTCTTTTTAACAGCCTCATTCATGTCATGCTGTTCGATTCTTTTAGTTTCCTGGCTTTGCTTGTTTGGCAGTAGCTGATAGCAGCTACTCACACAGTCACACAGGCATCACTCGCTGGCAGTCCAAGTATCCGTGCTTGCTGTTGTCCAAATTAAAATGTTAATCATAGTTGTCGTGCAGAATTTCAATGACACTTCACATTCCTTCATGTTTTGGCTTTGTGGTACACAATTATATTATTCACAATTTGTCACTGAACAACGTAATTTTAATAACATTAGTGGTTGTTAATGAGCCACCTTTAAATCTCTTATGCATCACACTGAGCAGAGCTTTGTGTACGCATTCCTATGTCTGATGATAATCATTCATTTATGTAAGTGTTTTGTGCTACATGATGTTTCTCCAGCCCAGATAACGTTCATCCAGGACGTGGGTCAGATGCCACTCAGGAGATTCTCCAGCAGGTACAACAGACAGTTTCTCTTTCTGTGATGTAATTCATTTTGAGAATGTGTGATGCAACCTGACCTTTGAACTCTGATCTTTTGGTTTTGTGTTGTGTGTGTCCAGATTAAAACTGGAGGCTCTGACAGACAAAGAACCGGGCGAGCTGGAAATGGACAGTGAGGAGGTAAAAGAAGACGGTCAGGGTGGTGCTGAAGAGGGTCTGCCAGCCAGCCAGCCCCAGCCTACCTTAAACCAGGTCCTCCTGGAGGACGAGGACCTGATCATAGAGGAATATACCAGTGACTAAGGCTTCTTCTACACTGTGCTCAGTGTAACACTGTGACTGTTTCATGCTTTCAAGTTTTTGTTGCTTACGGAAGTTTTTGTGTTCTAGAGGAAGATTGGTGCTTTGTGAATAAGTTCTGAGATTGACTTGTTAAAGTTTGTATACTTTTGATTAAAGGCATATTTTTTTAGCAATTTGACTTTAATCTTTGTGACTTTTGTAAACAAACCTAAGACTGATCCCAGAACCCGAAAAACTCTCACAAGGCTCGACTCTTCTTCACAGTATGTTGATGACAGTGATGGACCAGCATGTTTTCCTCACTGGGATGTCATCTGTACAAAATTTTCAAACAAGTTTATTCTGTCATAGAAGTGTTCTGTCAGTTAAACTATTTTCACTATTTATTGGTTTTGCTGAGTGATTGTTCAGCCTGGGCTGAGCTGTAATGGAGATATGTCCACACAATGCTTAATAACCACACTGTTCTCCATTATATTCTCTGCTTAGTGAGGAATGTGTAGAAATTTAAAAAAAAAAAAAAAAAAAAACATGAATAAAACTAATGTGTGATGAACTTTGTCTTATTGTTGCACTCTGGCTTTACACACTCCTTCCACTCAACACTTTCTAATGATGTGCTTTAAAATATTCCATCTGCTGACAGTGACTCATTGACTGCCTGCAGCTGGAACAATAAACCAAACAACTTTCAACATAAAGTTAGTAAATGATGCTGACTTAAACACTTTTCAATGAGTGGGACAGCTCCAGTGAAGTATGCAGTGGTGCTGGAAACAAATATGGATTGTTTGAGAAAGATTTCTATGGCACACTCATTGCACGTGGGCAATATAATTTCAAAAAAAGGAAAAAGTTGCTGTATTCTGACCATTCAAATTCATATCACCGATTAAAATATTTTCAGTTTTAGACTGTTCAGTAAATGTTAATCCTGTTTGGCCCACATCTTAGACTGTGTTTTCAATTTTGGCCCATCCTGTGATTGAGTTTGACACCCCTGTACTACAGGTTTAAATTCACAGTATAACATATGTATAATGTACAGTATCACTAACATATACACTCTATTGCCAAAAGTATTCACTCACCCATCCAAATCATTGAATTCAGTTGTTCCAATCACTTCCATGGCCACAGGTGTGTAAAATCAAGCACCTAGGTGTGCAGACTGCTTCTGCAAACATTTGGTAAGGAATGGGTCTTTCTCAGGAGCTCGGTGAATTCCAGCGTAGTACTGTGATAGAACGCCACGTGTGGGACGCTTGGTAGAGCAGTTGGTGTGCTGACCCAGATGCTCAAGAAAATCTGAAAAAACAGCTGGATCTGGTGGCAGAACCAATCGCTCCTGAAGGAGCTCCAGTTATGTTTGTATCTAACCCTTGGGACTATGAATGATTGTGTAAAATGATTTTATATATATATATATATATATATATATATATATATATATATATATATATATATATATATATATATATATATATATATATATATATGTGTGTGTGTGTGTGTGTGTGTGTGTGTGTGTGTTTACAGAGGATACAGCCAAGTGGCAGAAGGCTTCAACCTTGGTGGCCTCAGAATCTCATCTCTGCTTTTTGCAGATGATGTTGGCTTCCTCAGGTGGTGGCCTCCAGCTTGCACTGGAGCTGTTCACAGCCAAGTGCAAAGTGGCAGATTAGCACCTCTAAGCCTGGGGCCATGGTCTTCAGCCAGAAAAGGATGGAGTGCCCACTCTGGGTCAGGGACGAGTTGATGCTCAAAGTGGAGGAGTTTAAGTATCTCAGGGTCTTGTTCATGAGTGAGAGGAAAGGGGAGCGGGAGATTGACAGATGGATTGGGGCTGTGGGTGCAGTGATGCAGACGCTACGTCGGTCCGTTGTGGCGAAGGGAGAGCTAAGTATAAATGTGAAGCTGTCAGTTTACCAGTTGATCTACAACCCTACCCTCACCTGTGGTCACTAGCTTTGGATGGTGACTGAAAGAATGAGATTGTGGATAGATGTGGCAGAAATGAACTTTCTTCAAAGTCTGGCTGGCTTCTCCCTTAGAGACAGGGTGAAGAGTGCAGTCACAGTGAGAGACAGTTGAAGTGATTTGGGCATCTGATTTGGGCATCTGACTAGGATGCCACCTGGGCAGACCCAGGACATGCTGCAGGGATTATGTCTCTTAGCTGGGCTGGGAAGGCCTTGGTGTTTCCCCCAGACCAGCTGTGCCTGGGGTGAGGGAGGTCTGGGTTTCTCTGCCTGGGCTGCTGCTCAAAATTTCTATGGAAAAACAAACCATCACAAATAAGATTAAAAACTTTACAAAAGCCCAAACGCAATGGTGGTCTAGAACTACCTTTTTTTTTTTTTTTTTTTTAATCACTATCTTAGATTGCTCTATGTTTCAAAATAGATTAAATCAAGCAGGTTAGACAGCGCATGGTTGGATCTAGAACAAGCATTTTGTGGAAGCGTAAAAATCTGCCTTTCATTAGCTCCAGTATGAAGCATCATAATACTTTAAAAGCCTTAGCATAAACACCTCCCTGACAACCTGGCTGGGAATTTTTAAAATAAATAAATATTCACCTATCCCATGTAAACTAACACACACTTGGAACAATCCAGATATTTGTCAGAAAAAGAAAATATTAAACACTGAATTTTCCATCATGGCAAGAGGAAGGGATAAAAAAATTTAACTAACTAATCTAAAACATGTTATTCAATACAGAAAATGTATTTCATTCCACGGACTTACATCAATATATGGAATCAGCAACTGCAAATTTCTCTCAAGTCTATCATACAGTACAGATTTAATCCCAATCAACTTAGAAATACCTACATGGGCAATAATCTTTTTCATTTCACTCCCCCCAAATTGTTATCAAAAAAATATGTTATTGTTAAAAATTGATGATTTGTTTTCCCTCCAAGCTGCAAAAACTGTGACCATCTGTTCCAAAGTTTTTTTTTTAATTAATTTTTTTAGTAGTAGCTTTAGCAAGCAAAATCATGGTCTGAATGCTCTGTTGTGCCAAACACATTAGCTTTGACAAGAGGAGCTCAGCAGACCCTCTATAGACTTCCTCTTTTATTTATTTTATTATTTACATTAATATCTGTATGGTTATTTAATGCTGGAGCTGGCAGGGGTGAGGGGCAGGTTAGCAAAAGAGAGATAAAGAGAAAAAAAAGAAAAAATGGGGGAGAGAATGAGCTAAAAAGATAAAAGTATGTGCATTTGTCATGAAACATGCTTGATAATGAGGGTGAGAAGCTGCAACAATGCCCCCCCCCGGAAATCACAGGCAGACAGAGAAAGATCTAGGAGACCTGGGCTGTCCACAGCCCCCAGGAGCACTGAAGACCTGAGGCCACACATTTTGAGGACAACCACATGCCCACCCATGCAGAAGGAAGAGGGAAACCCTAGATGGAACACCCATAGCCAGCAGGTAAGAGCCCCAGAGTTGTTGCACTGGCTTCAGCTTCTAAATTTTGCCTCATGGCCTGGGTGGGTCCCAGAATTGCTACCTCTCCACTGTCTCTCCCCATGGCCGGGCAGACCCCCAGAACTATCATTCTGCTTTGGACTCCCTTGTGCTCCTTATTGTTTTCCTTTTGTTTTGCTCCAGTCACTGTTTACAGAGGATCTCAAGGAGCTGCCTGACAGCAAAAACACAAGAGATGGAGATGAATCTCTCAGCACAGCATCTAAAAATACTCCTGAGAAAAGTGTCTTCTGCAGGTTTAAATCTGCACTGTAACATGGATGTTATCGCTAACACATATCAGTGTTTCCACTTCTGTCATTCACCCAGCATCCTACCATGCCTGGTCTCTGCACAGTAATCTGCTGCGCTTCATAAATCTTCATCCACAGCTTGGAATATAGTTTGGGAAATCATTTGTCAGCAGTAATTCTTTGACTTTGAACATCTTTGTCATCGTCAGACTGTGCTACTAAAAGAATGTGTTATGTCAGCTATTATAGGCTGACAAATTATGTGATGAGTGCAACATCTGAACACCTGTTAGTCAGAAATACAGTAATTTTTGTTTATATATATATAGAAATGCTGCACTTGCATTTATACAAAGTTTGTGTTTAGATGGCTGGAACTGGACACGTGTTTACAGAAGCAGTCAGGCAAATATAAAGCAGATATATTAAGAAAGGGTTTGTGAATCTGCTAGAATTTGATGACTACAGAGAAAAAAATGTCTGTTGTGAGCACTGACTTCAATGAGCTGCAAGTAGTATAAGAATATTTTTGTAAAAATGTTTTGTTTAAACAATCTCCATTTGGAAATGTGTGACTTGATCAAAATGACTGATGACTGTCCCTTAGCTCACCTCAGAATGACTGTAGATAACTGTGATGTCATTATTTTTGTTCTGCGCACCATATTTGGGCTGCTGTTTGTCCTAACTCAGGTTCTTCCTGCAGTCATTGTAGAGGAACCACAGAAAAAAAAGCTCTCTGTGACTGTCTGGTGAAGGAAAAAAACCACAGCATTTTTCATTAGGTATATGTGTGAAATCCTTTTAAAATGAAGCTTCACTTCCACTTCAGTGAAGTCTGTTAACAGCTTGTTAAATGTGTATCCTGTTGAGATCTGACTGTATCTTTACTGTCTCAGTATTCACGGGGGATGTAAAAACACTAATGACTGTAAATAAATGAACCAAAGTGTGTATTTCCATCCACCCATTTTCTTCTGCTTATCCAATTCAGGGTTGCAGGAGCCTATCTCAGAGACAGACAAGATTTACACTTATGGCAATTTAGAATCACAAGTTAACCTAACCGCACGTCTTTGGAGTGTGGGAGGAAGGAGGAGAATATGCGAACTCCACGCAGAAAGGCTCCGGCCAGATGGTGGATTCGAACCCAGGCTCCTGTTTGTGAGGCAACAGCGCCCTGCCCAAACAATTATTATTTCCTTAAAAAAAAAAGAATAAAAGTTCTGTCTTTAAGCTTATTTAAATGAAGTACAGAATAAACTTCAGGGGTCTTGTATTCTATTCAGAGTTGTGTCACGCTGTATGTTAATGTAATGGTACGCTTGTAGTACTAATCATTTAACACAATTAAACTTCCCGGAGCAGCGATAGCTGTGGCCGGGGATGGGGCCAGGCAAACCGGAGCGGTGATGGCTGTTTTTATTTTAAATGTATTAAAATGTTAAAATCAGCATAATTTGTATTATTATCTGAAGATAATGAAAACAGCAATCTTTGATTTGACTTTGATCAGCGGACTCTGCAAACGCCTCCGTTTACAGCGTGAAACCGGTTACAACCGGAAGTAGGCGGTGATACTGACTCCAGACTGGAGCGTCAGCGTGGGTCTGATGGACGGGGAAGGCGTCTCTGTGCTTCGTAACGCGTAATTTTGAACTTCGTAGCTGTTAATTTGAAACTAAACTTTAATAAGAAATGAAGCTTCTTTGTTAGTGTCGGAGGAGACTGTGAACACAGAGACTTTGCAGGTAAGAGGATTTATAAACCAGAATAAATGTTAACATTAAAAAGAAAAAACTAAACAAAACAAAGAAAAAACCCACAATATTTTTGTGCATCTTGTTTCTTTAATATATTCTATAATCCGTTTTTTTTGTTTTTGTGTTTAATCCAGTCTCTGTTGTATGCTAGTTTACCTGTTGCGATGACGTCATCTAATGGCGATCACCTCAGTTGTGCTGATTCAAGCCTCCGCATTGTTTTGGGTCATACATGTGAGAGAAAGGAAGACCTGATTTCAGAATAAAAGCATGATCTGGTCTATGTGAATTCAAGATTAACCATGAAAAATAATTCATATATGACTTTTCGTAGTTTTTTCCTTTGAAATCCAAAATCAGAAATATTTAAAACGGAGTGGGCAACACTGGAAGAGTGTACACTTTAATCCAATGAGAAATTAGTCTGTGGGAACAGAAAGGCTCCTTTTCACAGCTTTAGAAATGAACAGTAAACCGCTTATTCAAGGTATTTTTTTTTTACTATGAAAGCTTGATTCAGACTGATTTGAAACTGAGTGGGTAATGCTATGACAGTGTGTGCTGTTAGTCCAAAGTGAAATTAGACTGTGGAAACCATAGACCGTATAAAAGATGGACATGACTACTGTGAAGTCACCCACTGCTGTCACCATCTTGCTTTCCAAAAACCATGTGTGTGTTGTGGAAGGTTGGGTCTGACTTGCACTCTCATTGGCCTGTGAGCCTATTGTGGTCAGTGAACCTACAGTTAAATTGTACAGATATTCCTCTATTTTGAAACATGGTGTGACCAAGATTTACATAGCAGACTTAATGATTTATTTCACGGGTGGTCTTTGTCCTCAAAGCTTGGGTCCTCTACCAGAGGCCTGGGAGCTCGAGGGTTCTGCACAGTATCTGTTCCCAGGACCCCGCTCTTCTGGACAGAGATCTTGGATGTTGTTCATGGAATCTGTTGGAGCCGTTCTCCCAGTTTGGGGGTCACTGTCCCGAGTGTTCGGATTACCACAGGGACCGCTGTTACTTTCCCCTTCCACATCCTTTCTAGCTCCTCGCTGAGCCCTTGGTATCTATTGAGCTTTCTTACTTCTTCTTGATGTTGCCATCACGTGATATTGCAATGTCCATCACTACAGCTTTCTTCCTTTGCTTGTTTACCACTACTACTCTACCCTCCCAGTACCACTACCCTCTGTTATTCTCAACCACCCTTGGGGGTTTATCCTGTTTTGATCTCTGGAACAATCTGTTTGCCTGGGTTTTTCTGTGGGTTCTCCGGTTTCCTTCCACAGTCCAAAGACATGCAGTTAGTGGGGTTAGGTTAACAGGTGATTCTAAATTGCCCATAGGTGTGCATGTGATTGTGAATGTTTGTCTGTCTCTCTGTATTAGCTCTGCGACAGGCTGGTGACCTGTATAGGGTGTACCCTGCCTCTTGTCGTTTCACAGCTGGGGTAGGCTCCAACCCCGTGTAGCCCTGAAAAGAATAAACAGAAGAGAATGGATGGATGGAATTTAACAGATTTTTTTTTTTTTTGTGACTTGAGGTGCAATAAACCTGGTATGCTTTCTCATATAATGTTTCATTTTAAAGTTACAGTGTGTAAAGTTTTCACTGGTAGATTTCAACAGCTTGCAGATTAAAGTCAGCTGAGTTCTGTTTTCTTACCCCTCCCAGTTCAAGTGCATAATTCTAGCTGCGGTGGCTGCTATGTTTTAGTCAGCCAAGAGAAATCAAAAATGTTAAATTTAGAGTGTACCTCATAATGGCCTCAGCCTGCCAGTGTTTCTGTTACCGGATCTGGATCCGCCCCAGAGTTTTTTTCCTATCTGTCAGTCCACTGTTTACCAAAGCTGTCAATGCCGGGTGAGAAGCCTCCACCTTTATTTACTCTGGAGGAGGCTGTAAAACTTTGTGAAACGCGGCACCAACACGGGTCAGTGAGTCAGAGAAGCTCATTTCCGACTGATACAGAGGTGAGTTATTGAGATATGCTCAACTTTTCTGTCAGTAGGTCTGCTGTTTTTCCTGCTGTTTTTCCTGCTGTTTTTCCTGTGGTTCACAATGTTAATGAAACTGTCTTTGAAAGGGAGGTAACTGTTGGGCTGTGACACGTAATGAATAAACTTTCATGAGAATGTAATCAGATTGTTAATCACTGGAACAGTGTGATTTTTAGGACACGCAAGCCGAACATTAACTGGCACCACAAGGTGGGCACCCAACTTTGTGAATGCGATAACTCAAGAACAAGGTGATGTAGGATGTTTAAATTGATACCATAGGTGCATCTACTAAGAATCTTGGACAAGTTTGAATCTTGGTGTCCTTGACCTCAAGGTCAAAGGTCAAATTTACTGAAAATCTTGTCAACACCATAGTTTAAAACCATGCCATAAGTGCATTTACTCAGGAAGGATATCATACAGGCATCTCATAGTATATCTGCGTCTACTGACAGTCTCTGACACTTTGGAATTTGGCAGCCTTGTTACAATTCATGCATTTTTAAAATTTTATTTATTTTATAGTTATTTTTCATGTGTTTAAATAGACCTTTGACAAAGCAGGCAATGAATCACTGTTTGGTCATGTGCACTGTCATAGCAATGCAGGAAAGAATACACTGTGATTAAGAGAGCATTCGTATATTAAGGCTTAATAAAATATATTTACTTCTGGTCACACAGGTATTTTGAGGTGACTCAGGCAGGGATTTTTTTTAAAACATTGATAAGCATGTGTGGCTGCGACATGTAAAATGTGGGTTTTTAAGTGAGTGTGAAGGTTACTTAGTTTTGCCAATAAAAAAATTATGACCAGGGGGTCTGAAAGTTACCTGGCAGGGTAACTGAAAATGAAGATTTTTTGAGGCCTAGTCAACTAACAGCACTCATTTTAATTATGGGGTTAGAAGGACATATTTTTGTGGTCCTGCATGCATTAATAAACATGTCAGTTACAGTTGACAGTATAGTTATAATCTTGAACACCTGGCGAAAGATGCAAAAGAAAAAGTAACACAAAAATCACTGCTTGGTCATTTAAAGTCCACAACTTTCTGTGGTGTCAGTTACTGCACACAGACTGATCATATACATCACCTCCCATATGCCAAGAACCATTGGATTTCAACCTGAAAAAATCACAACAAACAGTCACCTGAAGAGAGCACCTTGAGGTGACTGTTTGTTGTGATTTGGTGCTATATGAATAAAATTGAGTTGAATTGAATGCATGCATGTTTGAGATAAAATACAACTAATATTCCAGTAATTTGTCTTTTCATTTTGTGACCACCCATCAAAAATAGCATCAAAAGGTGTTTCACTTACAAACAGCATTTTGGGATGGATAAAGTGGGTCTAAGAATTGGTGGATGCAGTAGCTCATCTGATTAGACACTGTAGTAAATCAACTTTCAATATTATTTCTGTTGCATATAACACATAAAAGCTAACATGTTATTGGGTTGAGCAGAATATTAGTCAGAAACCCCTATGATCATAAAGGAATGTCCAACTATAGTTCTTACAAGGGTTATAATAATTTTGGATTTTACATTATCGTTTAGTTTTAGTTAGTTTTTCCTTTTTTTTCTCTAATTCAGTTAGTTTTAATTAGTTTTCAGAGTGGTTTTGCTCGTTTTTATTAGTTTTTATTTTAGGTTTAATGCTTAGTTTTAGTTTAGTTTCGTTAGTTTCAGTATTAGTTTTAGTATTTTCATACTTTGTCAGGTGCAAGATTCAATGCACAAAAGTGACTATTGTGTAATAAAAACTCAACAAAAGATACCATAAAGAAATATATTCAACAACCAACGGTTCACAAGACAGAAGCACTACATGCTAAATGTGTAATAATGAGGACACACATGAACATCAACAGGGAGAAACAAAGAAAAACATGAACAACAAACTCAATAAATTCTACAATAAACTCCCAATAAACTCCAGTGTCAGTGCAGTAGATTAACAACACCTACATGTGGTGTTTGACAAAAACAAACTCTTTGAAGGAGTCAAAGCTCAAATCCAGCTGCATCCTGATGTTCTCACCACCCGAAGCTGCTTCTGTTAGCTTGGTTAGATGCTCGCTGATTAGACTTGCAGGGTCTTTGCAGCCTCTGTACACAACCTACGGAAGTGTCCGACCTCATGTCCGCATTTATGCTTGTGTAGCTGTGTGTGTTGTGTGTGTTAATTACCTTGTGGTCGTGTGCCGCGGTGCCAGCTGGGACTTTTTTTGGTCCTTGCTCTTTGTACTCAGTTTTTTGGCTGCAAACATATTTGTCCCTGTTTTTCCACTTCCTTCATATTTCCTCACGTCCATTCCGACAGCAGTCTCCCTCCAGGAATTTGCTGACATTTGTGAGGCCTTATACTGATGCTTTGATTATTATTCCTGATTGTTATTCTCTCACTGATAAAGTAGACGGAAACGCACAAGAACTGAACAGGTTAACCACAGCGTTGCGGCAGCGTGGACGCTTTCTCGTGCACACGCACGCACACCGCGGTCTGCCCGACGGCGCTCCCAGCTTAAACTCGAAGAGCAGAAAAATGATCAATCCACAATAATTTCAGTTAGTTTTAGTTAGTTTTTTAAACTCACATTACAGTTTTAGTTAGTTATCGTTTTTTTCCTTTTAATTGTAGTTTTTATTTATTTCAGTTAACGACTATGTTTTTTCAATTTCAGTTTTCGTTATTTCGTTCGTTTTCGTTAACTATAATAACCCTGGTTCTTACCATATAATGCCAGTTGCAGCAAGTGACAGTGTTCTCAGTGGTTTTATTATGTTTTTAGCATTTCTTGTTCCTGTTCTTACTGAGCCATTTGCTTTTGAATTGATAAGGTGAATAAAGCCACTGATGCCCATTTGCACCCCGTTAAGATCTACTGAGACCTGTAATTATGTGTTCTAGTACTTCCAGGGGATTCATTCCACCTAAAGATTCTACTGCCAGGAGGCAGAGGGGAGCACAGGTGGCCATGACTATTTTTAATACAGTTGCTGTTAAGCACCGGACAGGATATAGTTTAAAATGTATATTGTTTTTCAACAGGCTTGTGTACATGGGGCTGAAACAGCAATGCATCCCAAAAAATTAATATTCAAAGTCAACCCACCAGCATTAATAACACACTCAGGTGACAATGAAGTGGTATGAGGGGGTCCCCTTCAAGGCTGGGGGTGGCCCTGCAAACAATCCTCATATTTCAAATGAGTCAAAGTCAACTCAAGGCAACGTTTATTTCTATAGCACACATATAGCACAGGTTATAATTTCAGTTACCTGTTTGACAAAAGAGATCATGATATTAGCACTACTAACTTGAAGTGACTTAATAGGGATGTTACATTTTATGAATGTGTGCATTTGCACGGGGCATCTCAGTGGCGTGGTGGTTAGCACTGCTGCCTCACAGCTGGAATAACATCTAGATGGCCTGGGTTTGATTCCACCTTGGCCCGGGCCTCTCGCTGTGTGGAGAATGTTCTCCCCGCATCTGCGTGGGTTTCCTCCAGGGACTCTGGTTTCCTCCCACAGTCCAAAGACATGCAGTTACTGAGGTTAGGTTAACTGGTCACTCTAAATTGCCCATAGGTGTGAATGAGAGTGTGACTGGTTGTCTGTCTCTCTGTGTTAGCCCTGCGACAGGCTGGCGACCTGTACAGGGTGTACCCTGCCTCTTGCCTTACGTCAGCTGGGATAGGCTAAAGCCCCCCCGCAACCCCGAACAGGATAAGCAGAAGAGAATGGATGGATGAATGGATGCATTTGCATGAGCTACTTTATCCATCTTTTGCAAAATGTTAAAGTGCCCATGTTATACTCATTTATTCTACTGAACAGAAAATGAGGGCTTTATTTTGTCTTTCTGGACCTTCTTATGCTTAGAACTTCATGCATTTCAGTATTATGTTATTAAGGATTAGGTGTGACCTATTTACAAGAAAAAATGCAATTAAAGAAATTTCATCACATTCATGCAAAAAACAAAGTACATTTAATTCTACTTGTGTGCAGTAGATGACATTTCAGCCTTTGAGCAATTCTCTATGTGGCCTGTGTCAGGTTAAGCAGATCCAGTTTAGCTGTGACCTTTGTCCAGATGAATGAGGTCAGTGAGACCTGCAGCCTGGATGATGACATGGTGGATGGAGACCTGGGTGATGGGATGGGAGTCAGAACAGCACCCAGCTCCACGAGGTCGAAGAGTGAAAGCTTTGCTGGTCCATCAGAGAATCTGCTGCTCAAAACAGAGCTGCTGAAGTGCAGCAGTCGAGCAGGAGAGGCAGACTGGCTTCCTGCAATGAAGACGGCAGAGACACAGCAGAGAGCCCGCTGGAAGCTGCCGCGCTTCAGTAAGATTATCTGACCTGTGTATCTTACTGTGACATAGAAGACACAAAAGAATATGTGCACCATAGCAACAAATTTTACCCTTTTCAATTATAACTGGCTAACCAGTTAAATGCATGGAACTCTTTGCCAGTCATCCAGATATGTTCAGTTAACACAGAATAACACCAACTCAGCAGTTGGTGCTTCAAATATCTTTGAACTGACCATATTGAAAACATTATCTTTAGAAAAGAACCCCTTCTGTGTTTGTGTAGGCTCTCTTGTTGACCTCTCCAAAGATGAACTGAAAGAAAGACTACAGGAAGCAACTGAGGTAGGAAGAAAGTAGCTGATGTAACTAATGTGTGCCAAGTTGATCATATCCTGGCAAACTGTAACAGTGCTTCTGGTATGTTGACAGATGATAGATGTATTGTGCTGTGAGCTGGATGTAACGCACCGCTACCTTGAAGGAAAATATGAAGCTCTGAAGATTCTGCAGGGCAAGGTAGAGCCACACACACACACACACACACACACACACACACACACACACACACACACACACACACACACACACACACACACACACACACACACACACACAAGTGTGTTTTGCTATCTTTGTGGGGACTTTCCATTGACTTCCATTCATTTATACAGCCTAAACCTAACCCTAACCCTAACCCTAACCCTAACCATCACATACCTAACCCTAACCCTAACCTAAACTCAATTCATACCTTAGCCCTAACTCTGACCCCTGACCCAAAAACAGGGTTTCCCCTTGTGGGGACACAGCTCCAGTCCCCACAAGGAGCAATTTCCTGACATATACTACGTTGTGGGGACCAAATTGTCCCCACAGGGTATTATAAACATAATACACACACACACACACACACACACACACACACACACACACACACACACACACACACACACACACACACACACACACACACACACACACACAAATGTTGCAACTTACAGTAGCTAGATTAACAGCTTTACACTCTATTAACAATATGTTATTTCTATTCTATTCTAAGGTTGTCACTTGCACCCAGCACACAAACTGTGCATTATTGGCAAATTGTACATAAAGTATCAAAAGTAAACACGTTTATTCTGCAGAAAAATGTTCCCCATTAGTGTTACATGGATCAGTACTATTGCTGCAAACAAACAACCGCCTATGAGCAAGCACTTTGTGAGGGCAGGAAGGAAAAACTCCCCTTTAATAGGCTCAGGGAGGGGCAGCCATCTGGTGTGACCACTTGGGGGGTGAGGGTAAAAATTGGTCCTAGCGCAGAACCCTGTGGAACTCAAGTAATATACATAAACTGGAGTCTATCTGATAGATATGATTCAAACTACTCCAGCGCAGTTCCTTTAATACCTACAGTGTGTTCTAGTCTCTGTAATAAAATATCAACAGTATTGAACACTGCACTGAGGCCTAGCAAGACAAGCACAGAGATGAGTCTGCTGTCAGAGGCCATCATTTGTAACCTTCACTAATGCTGTTTCTGTACTCTGATCAATCATGACTGAAACTTCAAATAGACTGTTCCTCTGCAGATGATCATTTAGCTGGTTTACAACTACTCTTTTAACATTTCTCATTTTATATTCTGTATATTGACAAATAAAGGCATTCTATTCTATTCTATTAAGATTTTTTTTAGATAAAAGGAAATTTGGAGATTGGCCTATAATTAACTAAGACAGCTGGGTTAGATGATGGCTTAAAGGTTTAGGTTGTAAACCATTAAGTAATGGTTTTATTACTTCCACTTTAAAGGCCTGTGGTACATAGCCAATTAATAAAGATACTCTCTTCTCTTCTCTGCATATGAAATACCATGATATGATTTTACTTTCTGATCTCTGCTGTCCTTTTACTCACCTCATAGCCACGATAAGCTGAACTATGCTCATTCCACAATTCCGGACTTTAACTTTGCTAATATTTCATTTTTCCATACTCTCTTGAGGTTTGCTCCCAGATCCATCACTCCCCTCTGCCATCTCCCATCCACTCACAGTCCAGTTGCTGACATTCACTGTCTGCGATCCAGTCTTGTAGTCTTTAACTGAAAAAAAAATGATCAAAAGCCAATACTGCAATCAAACAGTCAAAACAATTTTTGAAATAAGAGGAAGGTTGGAAATTGGTCTATAATTGGCTAAGACAGCTGGATGAAGTGAAGGCTTTTTAACTCATGGTTTAATTACAGCCCCCTTGAAAGCATCTTAACAGAAACTGATCATATTTAGAATATAAGCACTATATATGGTAAGACTTCTTTGAACAGTCTTGTAGGAATAGGGTATAATAGATACAATGATGTTTGGAAGAAATTATTGAAGTTAGTTCAGACAGATTGATAAAACAGTGTCTAAATAATTATCAACATTTATTCAAGGCCACAGGTTTATTCATTATCCACAGACGCAATGAGAGGAACCTATGTGGCCTTTGTGTTTGAAATGAAAAGATAGAGATCGCTTTCACTCTGGTTTTAGTTGTCTATTTTTAGAGTTCACTGTACAAGAAGTGCTTGCCTTGCTTGCCCTGACGTAACACCATTGGTGAAAAGTGTGTGCACTAATGCATGTAATGTATATATGACCAGTATGACACCTTTGTCTCATGAGGTGTTGAAACAGTTTCCTTCAGTCAGATGGGGGAACCAGTTTCTGTGGTAATGAACTGTGATAAAAAATCCTGTAGAAATTAGTTGATGACTAAAAACTGTATTCTTCACAGGCCATTCTTGACAAAGCCACGACTCACACTAAAAGTCTGCTGCAGAAAAGTGAAGAGAAAGCCAAAGCTCTGGAAAAGGTAACATGATTCATGTTTATAAAAACAACTCAAATAAGTGCTGGAAGGACTTGGTCTGCAGCTATTTCCTGCTCAATATCCATGAACTAACTAATCTTTTCCTGTTTAAGATAAACACAGCGCAACTGTATTTCTAGTAGAGTTGGGCTTTATGTTCGCTGCTGCAGTTTCATGCTTTCGTGGGAAACTCTGTGCTTGGAGCTGAATCCTGCTTGCTTGAAGCAACTGACTTTTTACTGTTTCAGTATTATAATAATAATGTGACTGGTCACTGTTTCCACGTTTCCATTAGTACCTACTGAGTGCGGGTCGACTTGACCCGCCATGGTCTTGTTTTGTTTGGATTGCAATTGAGTACCATCTCAGTGTGGGTGGAGTCGATATAGCAGCGCCAGCAGTAGTCTCTTTATGTAATTTGTATGTGACTTAAAACACAACACAATGGATGAGATAGAGTCAAGCTAACATAGCGAAGGCCAGTTTACTATCATCATCAAGCATAAGTCCCCCGTACAATGTTTTAATGGATGAAGGTTATCATTGTTAAGTATTAACCCTATACCACCGAACATGTAATCGACTCAGTGTAATTCAAAAGTGTCACTATAATAACCCTTTATTGGCTGTGAAGTGCAGTTTCTCAGCTTTCAGAAACCGTATGAATTTTTCCGATAGGAAAAACTGCCGCATAATTACGGTAATTTAAATTTCCTTTGATCAGCCGCCTCAGTGCTTGGTGTTAACCAGCTGTTCACAGCTAGTAGGGGCAGGTAATGGGTGCTATGTATGCTGTGTGCATGTTTCAGATGGCTGTCTTGTTGAAAACTACCGCTGCAAACTGTCGGTCTGGGCGTTCAACCGAGCCTCCCGGTGCTTTGCGTGCCTCCATTTTCTTGCTGTCGGGTTTTTTAAAATGGTGCGGTTGATTCTGGTTGAGTAGTCGCTCTCATGACTCAACTAGTGACGACACTCCCTGGCCAATCAGTGGCATGCTGTTTTTCCGCATGACATTTTAGGATCGCTTGGAACCCCGGCTGAGTGGGTACTAAAAAAGTACCTGGTACGAGGTACTAATGGAAATTGCCTACAAACTGTGCCAAGTCAAGTCGAGTCGTGCTGAGTAGATACTGATAGAAACGCGGGATTTGATAGACAGTTCAGGTTACTGCATTAAACCGAGTTACACCGTAGCAGCAACATAAGAGCTGTTTTAAACTGAATTTGTTTACAATTTGGAAAATAAATGTTGCACAATAAACTATCAGCAGTTATTGTTTGCTGTGTTGTGGTGGAAATACTCACAGCTGTCACTGGATTGTACGAAGGCGTATTAGAGCCACATTGAGAAAAAAAATTTAATCGTTCATTTTAAGAATAAAGTCAAAATTTCGAGAAGAAAGTTGAAATACTATTTTGAGAAAAAAGTCAAAATGTGGAGATTAAAGATGCCGTTTCAAGTCAAACAACTGCCACAACACATCTGCTATGCCCTCTCCAAACTGTCTTATGTAGATAAGTTAGTGAAACTATAATTTAGAATTGGTTATTGTAACAAGGAAATTATTTCTCTTTTAGTACATAAACACGATGTAGTGATAAGTATGAGGACGTTAAAGAGATTGTGTGTTTTTTCCTTCTGAGCAGATGCAGCTTTCTGCACAAACTGGCACTGGATAGATGCAGGGATATTGACAGTTGTACCTTTATGCAGTACAGAAGGGATATGTAGAATTACAAGACACAAGACAGCTGATCAAGTTGTTTCTTTTACCCAAGGCATTTTGTAGAGGGTATAGCAGCCGTGTCAGTTGTTTGACTTGAAATGACAACTTTTTTCTCGAAATGTTGACTTTAGTCTCAAAATGCACAATTTAATTGTTTTTTCCCAATGTGGCCCTAATACTCCTTTGCAGGATTGCTTTAATGCTGAATAAATCTTTAAAACAGGAAAATTCAAAGGCATGTTCTGAAGCCTCTGCGCTCCTGTCTCATTAATCTGTTATACGGCATCAGATATCGTTTATGTTTTAAAAAGAAAAAACAAAACATAAAACAATGATAAGGAAAGAAAGTGTTCGTCGGGATCTAGCAATTATAACTTTGGCCAAAACAAAGACAAATAAACCTGCCAAAAAAAAAAAAAAGTTGCTCAGTCTGCAGCAAACATATGTAACTGCACTATGACTGGATGAGTGCTTCAAAATGTGCCTCAGTTTTTAAGATTCAGTATAAAAGTGAAGCCAGTGAGAAATCAGCACATCCACCAGTGCAATAACGGCTGTAGTTAAACTGGAAAACTTCACTTTGCAAAGTGGCAGCAAATTATGAAGACAACAAGTTACTGATGTGTATTACAGATAAACTCTTTCATAGTGACTTTTGATTTATTCATAAAAGGATACAAAGGCAAATATTTTATTTTGATTCTATTTAACCCTTTAACACTGGGTGATTGCCACTGTACTTTTACTTAAGTAAATGTTTATTTTTACTGTACATATACTGTAGTATTACTATGTTTATATAGGTCTAGGATTTAGGATAGGATCCTTCTTTCACAACTGTAAAAAGTTGATAATCAGCATTTGATAAGAGCTCAGATTAATTTTACTAATAACCACAGATCTGAGAACCTACCAGAAACAGCTCTTTAATATTATGTTATTATGAACACTATTAAGATTTGTAAATAACAAATATGTAAACTTATCAAGCTAAAATTAAAAAAAAAATTAAATAAAATTGTATGAGAAATATTTTAGCAGTGAGAACAGATGACGGATAGATGTGTGGCATTTCCCTGTGGTCTGCAGGTCCAGATCAAAGTGATGGATGTAATGAATCTACAACAGACATAACTAAAATTAATGTGCTGGTTAGCTGCTCAGAGATAACTGCAAGCAATAAAAACTTAGCACACTGTGCATGCATCAGCTGCAAGGATGGTGTGTAAAATAGTTATAAAACTCTTTAGATTTACACAAAATTTTACCAACAACCTTAACCGTTTTATCAGACACAACCTCTGGTTTTAAAGATTTATTCAGCATTAAAGTAGTGCAGGGACAGTTGGGGGTGAGCATCTGGTGGTCAGGCCTTAGCCAACAGGGGCTGGCTGGGTGTAGCCCAAAGAAGTTACATGATTTCACCCTCCTGTGGGTCCACCACCTACAGGAGGGTCCGTAGGGGTTCTGTGCCATATTATCATTGGGCAGCAGTCAGTGGCAAAGGCTCAGATTCCAAAACTAGCTCGTGGTATATGGAATGTTATTTTTCTGGAGCCTGAACTGGTGCATGAAGTTGATTAAATGCTGACTAGATATAATTGGACTCACCCCAATGCACAGCTTGGGCTCTGGAACCAGCTTTCTGGAGAGGGACTGGAGTCTTTTCCACTCTGGAGTTGCCCTAGGTGAGAGGCGGCAGGGTGGGTATCCTTGTATCCCCTCGGCTTTGCTGCCTGCACATTGTAGTTTTCACTGTTGACCGAGAGAGTTGCTTCCCTGTTCCTTTGGGCCAGGGAACAGGTCCTGACTGTTGTTTGCAGTCATGCAGCGAATGACAGTTCAGATTACCCAGCCTTCTCGGAGTCACCGAGAGGTGGGTATATTTGTATCCCCATGGTTCACTACCTGCATGTGAGGGTTTTCCCCAGTTGGCAAGAGAGTTACTTCCCTTTGGCTCAGAGAGCAGGTCCCAACTGTGGTTTGTGCCTGTGTGCTGAACAACAGTTCGGAGTACCCAGCTTTCTTAGAGTCGCTGATTAGGGTGCTGAAGAGTGCACCATCTGGCAACTCCATCATTCTGCTGTTGAATTGTGATTGGGAGGAACGGCCTGCCAGAGTGCTGTTCTGTTATTGGATTTCTGTGCTAACCACAGTTTGTCCATAACAAACACATTGTTCAAGCAAAAGGGTGTTCATAAGTACACGTGTCACCAAGGCATCCTAGGTTGAAGATAAATGATGATTGAATTTAGTAATCTTATTATCAGGTCTGCGGCCATATGTCTTGGGCACTTGGGTGAAGAAAGGAGCTGAGCTGTCAACTGATCACCACCTGGTGGGGAGTTGGATCAGGTGTTGGTGGGAGATGTTGGGCAAGCCTGTTGTACCCAAATGTATAGTGAGAGTGCGCTGGGAATGTCAGGCAGAGGCCCCAGTCCAGAAGATCTTCAATTCTCACCTCTGGAATAACTTCAACAGCATTCCGAGGGAGGCTGGGGACATTGAATCCAAGTGGACCATTTTCTGCACCTCCGCTACTTAGGTTACTGCATGGAGCAGCAAGCTGGTTGGTGCTTGTCGTGGTGTTAATCCCTGAACCAGATGGTGGACACTGGAGGTGAAGGGAGCCGTCAGGCTCAAGAAGGAGCTTTATTGGACTGGGTTAGCCTGTGGGACTTCAGAGGCAGCTGACCTGTACGGGCAGGCCAAGTGGAGTGTGGTTTTGGCAGTAGCTGAAGCAAAAACTCAGGTGTAGGAGGAGTTTGGTGAGACCATGGAACAAGACTTATAGTCACTTCTGGCATCAGATAACTCCGGAAGGGGACATGGTGCTCTACTCACATGGTGTATATTGCAGGTGGGGTACTGCTGAATTTAGCTGAGGGTATAGTCAGGTGGAGGAAGGAAACCTCTGAGGATCTCCTCAATCTCCCTGACACCTACTGCAGAGGAAGCAGAGTCTGAGGAAGAGGGGGTTACTCACCTATCACTGGACATGAGGTGACTGCTCAGTGGCATGGCCCCTAGGGTGGATGAGGTTCACTCTGAGTTTCTAAGATTGGGTGTAGCCGTGCAGTGTGGGGGAAAGAATCGCTTAAAAATAGCAATTTTTATTCTAAGCTCCTGTGTATTGTGTACAGGCAGTAATCAACTGAGGTTCAACTGATGCTGCTGCTGTTCTGAAGTTCATGGCTCTTTGTGGATTTTGGCGACTAAAATTCAGCAAGATAAACAGATGTTACATGAGCTCATAGACAGTATAAGGACAATATAAAGCTGGTATAAAAGTGTAATTCTGGGAGTGAATCTAATCAGCACCACTTCTTCTATCTGCCAGTGATACATGCCGTGCCGAGGCCTGTCCTTCCATGATGGATCCTGATCTTCTGCCTCTTCTTTCTTCTTCCAGGACATACTCGGCACAGATGTTCCTGTATACTATGCCGGCCACTTGGTTATGAAATTCCATGTATGCCCTTCCTGCTAGCATCTTGCACCCTGCTGTTATGTGCTGAATTTTCTCAGGGGCATCTCTGCACAGTCTGCACCTGGGGTCTTGCCTGGTGTGGTAGACCCTAGCCTCTGTTGATCTTGTGCTCAGAGCTTGTTCTTGTGCTGCCATGATTAGCACCTCTGTGCTGTCTGTCAGTCCAGCTTTGTCCATCCATTGGTAGAATTTTTCTATGTCAGCCACTTCTTCGATCTGCCGGTGATACATGCCATGCAGAGGCCTGTCCTTCCATGATGGTTCCTGTTCTTCGTCCTCTTCTTTCTGGGGTTTCTGCTTCCTGAGGTACTAACTAAGCACATGATCCTTTGTGGCCATCTTCCTGATGTATTCATGGATCTTTGTTGTAGGATAGTGGTTCTGACACTCACTAGTCCTCGGCCTCCTTCCTTCCACTTAGTGTACAGTCTCAGGGTGCTGGATTTGGGGTGAAACCCTCCATGCATGGTAAGGAGCTTTCTTGTCTTGATGTCAGTGGCTTCTATCTGCTCCTTTGGCCAGCTTATTATCCCAGCAGGGTATCTGACAACTGGCAGGGCTTAGGTGTTGATTGCCCAGATCTTGTTCTTCCCATTCAGCTGAGTCTTCAGAACTTGCCTTACTCTCTGCAGGTACTTGGAGATTGCAGCTCTGCTAGCAGCCTCTTCATGGTTCCCATTTGCCTGTGGGATTCCAGGGTACTTGTAGCTGTCCTCAGTCTCTACAGTGTTGCCTTCTGGTAGTGCAATCCCCTCAGTTCTGACTATCTTCCCTCTCTTTGTTACCATCCAACTGCACTTCTCCAGTTTTAATGACAGTGAATCGATATCTCGTTCACTCTTAGCATACAGCTTGATGTCATCCACGTACAGGAGGTTGCTGGTAGTTGCTCCATTTTGTAGTCCGTATCCATAGCCAGTCTTGTCAATGATCTGGCTGAGGGTATTCAGGCCTATGCAGAACAGCAGCGGGGACGGAGCATCTCCTTGGTAAATCCCGTGCTTGATGGTGACTTGTGCAGTGGGCTTGAAGTTGGCCACTGCACAAGTTTTCTACATCCCCATTGAGTTTTTGATGAAGGCTCTTAGGGTCCTGTTGATCTTGTACAGTTCTAGGCATTCCAGGATCCACGTGTGTGGCATTGAGTCATAGGCTTTCTTGTAGTCAATCCAGGCAGTGCACAGGTTGGTCAGTCTGGTCTTACAGACTCGAGTGACTGCTCTATCTACTAGTAGCTGTTGTTTTGGTCCTCTGGTCTCTCTGCCAATTCCTTTCTGGGCCCCGCTCATGTATTGTGCCACGTGCCTACTCATCTTAGCTGCTATGATGCCTGACAGGAGTTTCCATGCTGTACTGAGGCAGGTTATTGGCTGGTAGTTGGATGGGACCGGTCCCTTCTGGGGGTTCTTGGGGATCAGGACCATCCAGCCTTAAGTCAGCCATTCTGGGTGTGTCTTAGCCTCTAGCAGCTGGTTCATTTGCACCTCTAGGCATTCATGGAGTGCATTTAACTTCTTTATCCAATTTTTATCCAATGTATCACATAGTTTTGCTACCTATGTGCTGTCTGTATCCAGCCAATCATGTACAGTCTAGTGCAAGAACATATCATACTATCAAACTAATCTTTTTTCAAATATCCAAGTTAGCTAATTGACACTTACCATCAGAGTGGATTTTAAAAACCAGCCTTAAACGCATTTGGACCTATTGTTAAAGAAGCTTCATTAAGTCAAGGACACTCTGAGACAACAAGAAAAGTGTATCTGTAAGTGTATTACTCTTACCAGACACTGACATCATTGGAGCATCAGAAACTGTATGTAATTTATGTAGGTGATTAGATTATATATTGAAAACAATTTAGAATCTGCAGATAATGATCTGCTTCTATCTCTTGCAGGAGGTGAACAGTTTACAATGGGAGCTCAGCTTCCTTCAGGTGCAGATGAAGAAATCTGAGCAGTCCTGGGAGTGTAAATACAACAGGTCAGATTTACTGTCTACACACTACTCTGGATAATCACTAAAATTGTACTGCAACCTTATTGCTGCTATTTTTATGATCAGAATGTCAAGTGAGAACAAGATTCTGACTAACAGCCTGCAGGAAATAGAGAGTGAGAACCAGCAGCTCCGAGCAGAAAATTCTGGTGAGTACTAAATGATGAGTCATTTTTAGGTGACTCGGACATGTCTGTCTGTATTAAATGTGATGCTGATCTTTTTGCAAATCAATGCACGGGGTTAATGTGTGTGTGTGTGTGTGTGTGTGTGTGTGTGTGTGTGTGTGTGTGTGTGTGTGTGTGTGTGTGTGTGTGTGTGTGTGTGTGTGTGTGCAGCCTTAAGTCAGCAGTACTTGGAGCTTCTCTCCATGCTGAATGTGAAGGAGCAGAGAATTTACCAAGCAACCAAACCTCAATACAGCCTAAAGAGTGAGTCAAGCGTCCTAGAGGTGAGAACTGATGGTGATTTGGAGGTTGGTTGGGAGAATGGCACCCTGTTTAGGGGATGGGACTTTTTCCAAGGTCATTTTCACTAATAGATCATAAAATCTGCTTGCTTTAAGACCTTTAAACATTTGTGGTGATTTGAATCCGCTTTGCTGCTACAGCTCATCTGTTTTCCAGCTCTGACTCAGTGACACAATAAGTCACAAATGCACATCTCTGAAATTGCTGCCAACTCATTTACTAGAGTGGAGCACTTTGTCGTATAGTTGCATATAAAAACAGCGGCCGCTTTTTCATCCTCCAGCAGCTTAATTTTGCATGCAATAGTATGTTTAGGAATGGGCTAAGACCACCTGAACAGCTACTGAGCAGTTGTTTTGGTCCCCACTTTAGTGCGATTGCTGTTTAAAGCTGTTTGAATTTACCGTACTAAAAAGCACAGGAGTGAGTACGCTGTTAAGGTTGTGGGTAATTTGAGTGGATACATGGCAGTAGTTGGTAATGATAAAAGTTGGTTTTCAGTATTTTGACCACCTAAGGTGTTATTTAGAAATCTGTGCCATGCAAGCATAAACAACCCCATCCCAATAATAAAACCTTTACACTCTTTTCCTTAAGCAGAGGGCTCATGACACTGAATGTATGTGCAGTCACACCGAGAATAGAATATCTTGCCACTGGTCTTTCACAGGTACAACAAAAGTAAGTTTGCAGCCGCCCTGACTTAATGCAATAAAGCAATAAATAAGATAAATAGAACAATTAAATTGTTATGCAATCATAAATGGTACTGTAGCAGGAGACTCCATGACCACAGATCCACCTCTGTACAGATACATAGTAGAGAATCCAGAAAGTCTGGATTACCAGGCTTAGCAGCTCACAAACCTGTTTTACCAAATAACAAGAGAAGTTGATTAGGAGATGCACAGCCGGTGAGTTGGTGTGCCAGTCCCTTCACCAGGCACTGCCTGAACCGCTCTGCTCCACTCCACAGCTGAGCTAAAACCACACTCTGCTACCATGGATCCAAACACCTCAAATCTGACAACACAGTGTATTAAATACTATGTTAGTGCCTGTACGATGGCTATTGGTTACAACATCTGTAACTGTTGTAGTTATAAATATTGAAAATCATATGCAAAGAGTAGCATAGAATGAATGGGATTTACTACAATAAAGTTTGAGTACGTACTGCCGAGGGCCAGCGCAAAGGAGGCTATGGAGGAGCTTTACAACATCAGCACATAGCTCCAGCAAACATCCAGATGGAACTGACTGAACTCCAGTGTAACGGCACAGAGGGCAAAGTATGACTCTGTGGGGCCTGTGCAGTCCACTCAATTCATCCCTGACATGATCCCCAACTCCGTCTACACGCTGCTCGAAAGCTCTTCATGTTTGGTAGCACAGACCTGTGTGAGCAATTTTCTCTGTGATGACGATGAACAAAAACCACACAAAGAAGTCGTCTTGCTGATGCACATCTCCACACCATCCTGAGAGCTTCCACAGCTCAGAGCCCAACCCCAAATATAAATGAACCTGCAGCAAGAAAAGATGCCTGATGTTGTTTTTGAAGAAAAATATAATTTTATATTTTATTTAATGTGTTGCGGGAAAAAGTTGCTATATTCTGGCCATTCAAATTAATATTCCTAATTAAAATATTTTCGGTTTTAACCTGTTCAATAAATGTCAATCCTGTTCGGCCTGTGAATTAGACTGTTTTCAATTTTGGCCCATTCTGTGATTGAGTTTGATACTCCTGCCCTACAGTTTGCCTACAAGGTAAACTGTTCCAGTGAGAATGCCATCTCCACCACACTCCACCTCATCCTGTCCCACATGGAGGATAGAGACACCTACACCAGAATCTCCTTCATTGACTTCCGTTCGGCATTTAATGCTATAATTCCACAGCGACTGCGGAAGAAGCTGAGGTTACTGGACATGGACACTGGCATTTGCAACTGGGTCCTCAGCTTCCTGATGCAGTGGCAGCAGACAGTCAGGGTGGGAAAAAGAACATCCAGCTCCATCATGGTGAACACAGGTTCCCCTCAGGGTTGTGTCCAGAGCCCCCTCCTGTTCAGTCTGCTTACCTCTGAGTAAGTATGCAGACGACATGACTGTGGTGAGCCTCATTAAGAACATTAAGAACAGTATTGAGGCTTCATACAGAATGGAGGTGGAGCAGTTGACATCATGGTGCAACCTATTCTTTAACATAGAAAACCAAAGGGGATGGTGATGGATTTCATGAAACCTGGCAGACAGGCCTACAATCCTCTAACCATTAATGGGGGGATGCTATGGAGAGGGTCAGCAGTGTCAAGTTTCTTGGAGTCCACTGGACAGAGATCTTGACCACCAGAACTGCCACCATCATCAAGAAGGTCCAACAGTGGCTCCACCCACTTAGGAGAATCAGGAAGGCACTGTTGAGAGTATTCTGACCTATAGCCTCACCTCCTGGTTTGGCAGCTGTAAGAACTATGAAAAACATCAGCTGAATAGGCTGGTGAAGATGGCCAGAAGGATCATAGGTGCCCTCCTCCCTTCGCTGCTGGACATCAACAGACAGCGCTGCATCTGTAGGGTGTCAAATATCCTAAAAGACCCTAACCACGCATCTCACAGACTGTTCTCCCTGCTACCATCTCAGAGAAGGTTCAGGAGTATCAGCTGTAGATCCAGCAGGCCTTATTGCTGTTTTTATATCTTAGTATATCTATATTTTAGTTAGACTGGGTTTTTACCTTTAGTTGCACTTATTTGCGCTGCTTCATTCCAGGTGAAACACATTTCATTTCATTGTACCATGCAACTGCAGAAATGACAATAAAGAATCTTGAACTTAAAGAATCTTGAAATTATATATAAAACAAGTACTAGTTAATATATCATTAACTAGTACTTGTAGTGAGTAGTATTCTTTCTAATCCTCTGTGTTTGTTTTCTAGCTGACTGTACTTGGGGCTTGCCAGTGTCTGGGTGCTACTGAAGCTTGTCCATGCAGTCGGACTGCTGCTGCCACCAGGAAACAGCTTGTCCAGTTACAACAGGAGGTAAACTTCATTTAATGCTGTCACTGTGCCAAGTTCCATCTTTTTTATTTTGCAATAAAGATGAGATGTAAAATCCATCCATCCATTTTCTGCAGCGTATCCGGGTTTGGGATGCAGGAGCAGCAATCTTAGCAGAGATGCTCAGATCTCCCTTTCCTCCACCACCTCCTCCTCTGGAGGGGGTACTGAGACATAATCTGTTTGGTGAACTGGGATTTGCCCTGGTACCTCCTCATCTTGAATATGTTGGGAAAAAATAAACAAAACAAAAAACAAAGCGAAAAACAAAACAAAACAACCCCCCATTGTGATAAGGGGGGTGTTCAATCTGCTTAGACAGAACTATATTTAGATAATCTTTCCAGAGGAAATGCAGTTTGTAAGCCTGTCATATCACAGCACATGATTTCAGTGGCTCAGATTGAATGTTTATTTATAATACAGTCAGGAATTCTGTGTAGGAAATGACTGCCTGAAGTCATGTAGATATCATTGAATAATCAGTTTGCTTCTTTGTGTAGACTTTCAGCCCTTTATTGCAGCAGCTTCTGATTTTGATTTGTCTTTGGTAAGTGAAAGGCATCCTGAGTGGTATAAACTCATGTGAATGACTCAGAAATTGCAGAACATTCAACTTCTTTACATTCTTGGGTTGCTTTTGAAGCATGTTATAGTTATTTTTGATGTGTGAAGTGATACCCAATCAGCTTCACTACATGTACTTCAGTGTGTGCAAATAATCTTCTGTTAACTTCTTGTTATCAGTATAATAATAATAATAATAATAATAAAAATCCCTGCTCGCCCCTACGGGCGGTCTTTTTGCCCTCCAAGCTCAGGTCCTCTACCAGAGGCCTGGGAGCTTGAGTGTCCTGCGCCGTATCTTAGCTGTTCCCAGGATTGCGCTCTTCTGGACAGAGATCTCGTTCCAGGAATGTGCTGGAGCCACTCCCCCAGTTTGGGGTCACTGCCCCGAGTGTTCTGATTACCACGGGGACCACTGTTACCTTCGCCTTCCACATCCTTTCCAGTTTCTCTCTGAGTCCTTGGTATTTATCAAGCTTCTCATGTTCCTTCCTCTTGATGTTACCGTCACTTGGTATTGCAACGTTTTTCACTACGACCTTCTTCCTTTCTTTGTCCACCACTACGATGTCCGGTTGGTTAGCCATCAAGTTTGTCTGTCTGTACCTGGATGTCCCACAGGATCTTAGCTCTGTTGTTCTCAACCACCCTTGGGGGTGTGTCCCATTTTGACCTCGGGACTTCCAGGTGTTCCTGTATACTATGCCGGCTACTTGGTTATGGTGTTCCATGTATGCCCTGCCTGCTAGCATCTTGCACCTAGCTGTTATGTGCTGGATTGTATCAGGGGCATCTCTGCACAGTCTGCACCTGGGGTCTTGCCTGGTGTGGTACACCCCAGCCTCTATTGATCTTGTGCTCAGAGCTTGTTCTTGTGCTGTCATGATTAGTGCCTCTGTGCTGTCTGTCAGTCCAGCTTTGTCCAGCCATTGGTAGGATTTTTCTATGTCAGCCACTTCTTCGATCTGCCGGTGGTACATGCCGTGCAGAGGCCTGTCTTTCCATGATGGTTCCTGTTCTTCCCCCTCTTCTTTCTGGGGTTTCTGCTTCCTGAGGTACTAACTAAGCACATGATCCTTTGTGGCCATCTTCCTGATGTATTCATGGATCTTTGTTATTTCATCTAGGATAGTGGTTCTGACACTCGCTAGTCCTCGGCCTCCTTCCTTCCACTTAGCGTACAATTTCAGGGTGCTGGATTTGGGGTGAAACTCTCCATGCATGGTAAGGAGCTTTCTTGTCTTGATGTCAGTGGCTTCTATTTCCTCCTTTGGCCAGCTTATTATCCCAGCAGGGTATCTGACAACTGGCAGGGCATAGATGTTGATTGCCCAGATCTTGTTCTTCCCATTCAGCTGACTCTTTAGTACTTGCCTTACTCTTTGCAGGTGCTCAGAGGTTGCAGCTTTCCTAGCAGCCTCTTCATGGTTCCCATTTGCCTGTGGGATTCCAGGGTACTTGTAGTTGTCCTCAATCTCTGCAATGTTACCTTCTGGTAGTGTAAACCCCTCAGTTCTGACTACTTTTCCTCTATTAGGTTCCATCCGACTGCTCTTCTCCAGTCCAAATGACATTCCAGTGTCATTGCTGTAGATCCTGGTGGTGTGGATCAGTGAATCGATATCTCGTTCACTCTTGGAATACAGCTTGATGTCATCCACGTAGAGGAGGTGGCTGATGTTTGCTCCATTCCGTAGCCGGTAGTGGGGATAGAGCATCTCCTTGGTAAATCCTGTGCTTGATGTTGACTTGTGCAATGGGCTTGAAGTTCAACCGACTGGTTTCAGTGATAGTCGTGGTAGGGATTGTCCGTAGTGCTGCATTTGCATCTTCTAGTAGACTTTCAGAGGGTACTTCACGTAGTCTTGGTAGTTGGCGTCGAGGGGTCCGGTTCTCCTTCTTAGCCATAATCTTATCTTTCAGGTCAGCTGCTGTTGTATTCGGTGTACTGGTTGTTGTTACTGGGGCTTAGTACCCAGTCTCAGAGTGTGGGGATGATGAAATCTCCTCCCTGACCTGTTGTCCTGGCTCCCCCTTGCCATAGCATTTGTGTTGTACCTCATCAATCTAGTTGCAATAGCAGTTGCTTCCTTCGTATGTAAGACCCGACTGACCAACCTGTGCACCGCCTGGATTGACTACAAGAAAGCCTATGACTCGATGCCGCACACATGGATCCTGGAATGCCTAGAACTGTATAAGATCAATTATACTGAATTTGGGGTTTTCATTAGTTGTCAGTTATAATAATCAAAATTAAAAGAAACAAACATTTGAAATATATCAGTCTGTGTGTAATGAATGAATATAATATACAAGTTTCACTTTTTGAATGGAATTACTGAAATAAATAAAATGTTTCATGATATTCTAAGTTTATGACCAACACGTGTGTGTGTGTGTGTGTGTGTGTGTGTGTGTGTGTGTGTGTGTGTGTGTGTGTGTGTGTGTGTGTGTGTGTGTGTGTGTGTGTGTGGGTCTAATGGACGTTTCTTCCCATAAAAAGGGAGTTTTTCGTTCCCATTGTTGCCAAGTGCTTGCTCATAGGGGATTGTTTGATTGTTGTGTTTTCTATTAATGTAGGGTCTTGAGGTGACTGTTTGGTGTTATTTGGCACTATACAAATAAAATTGAATTAACCTGAACATTGTGCCTTAGAGAGGCTAGTTCTTGTTTAATGTCCATCTTATGTTTGTTTTTGAATGCTCTTCTCTGAGGCTCCATTTCTTTCTTGGCTTGAATACTGGACTTTGTCTGATTTCTGTGGCTTCTACGCTCAGCGGCCCCAGGCATCACTTTAATTGTGTCAGTATCTTTAGGTCATTTGTTTTTGTGGGGGAATTTTTACAACTGACTCAGATGAGCTTCTAATTATATGTCCAAACCTTCCACCATCGTACTGGAAGTCTCCAACTCTTGTTTTTTAAAGTCATTAAAGATGTGCTGCATAATCATTTTATAAGTATAAAAATAAAATCTTTTTGCCGTGTTTCTAAAGTCATGGCAAAATTGTTTTAATCCTCCAGCAATAATTTTTTTTTTATGATGAATGTTATTAAGTTGTTAGAGAGCTTACCTGATTACCTGAGTTTATTGTGTAAAGTGTGTTTTGTAAAAAGCTTGTTGTGTTTGTGTGCATGTTTGAGTTATTGTGTTGTTTTGTTAGGATGTTATATATCTCTGTGTAAGCTGTCATGGTGCACTGTCACAGTGCAAAGCTCTCTTTTTTTTTTTTTTTGGAACCCAGGAAAAATAGCTACTATATTGCTATAGTTTATTGGTATCCTAGTAAACTAAACTAAACTAAACTAACTTGCCTGCATGCTACGAAGTGGTTATTTTTTAAACTAAATCACCTGCTGCTTTGCATCATTGAGAGTTACTCTGACTGCATGCTGTGGATGCATATACCACATTTGGAATCAACTCCAAACCTGCTCACCTGTTTGACCTTTGGTTCCATCAAAATAAGCCAGAACCTGCACTCACTATATAACTGTATCTTCAATATGTCCATGCGCAGCATTCATGGATCTGTGTGTACTGTAATGTTTATCATGGCAGTTAATTGTGTGTTTTCCAGCTGGATGCACAGCATTCAAGGAAAGAAGAGGCCTTAATGGTTGCAGATGCTTTTCGTATCGCCTTTGAACAGCAGCTGAGGAAACGAAGTGAAGACTTCCTGCTGCTGGCTGAGACCAATATTCAAAAATCAAATCACTGTAAAGCTGAAGGCAAGTCTGCTGTTAACATAGAACGCTACACTAACTGGGTGGTTAGCTTACCTTATCTCACAGGGCATTCATCATAAATTTCTGAAACTAAATACCAGGTGTAGACCTCACTATAAAAGGTGCTTTGATTTAAACAGTAATTCACAGATTTACCACAATATAACACTTACTATATCACTTGTTATTAGCACTCACACTGTTAAAAGTGCAGTAAATGAAATTTATTCTGCTGAATGCCTAATCTTTTTTCTAGGTCCCAAATTAAAGGAATAATGTACTGTGCAAATGTTTGATGCATTATGTTTTAAAAGTTTTTTATATGCCTGTTTTTTGTATACCCATATGCATGGGTGTTATGTCATGGGTACACAGCTTATGACTAAGGGAAGGTTGGGATTGTATATGGGGTCACTGGGGTCAAGATCAGGGTTAATACAGTGCAATGGGCATATTTTATCCTGATAGGCATTGCTCTTGTTCATATGATATATAAAATTATAATAGATTTTTTTTTTGCCAATTAATTTCATACAAATAGAGTAAACAGAGTAAAACATTTTTCCTTTTCCTAATTATCAAGCATCTTGGAGGACTGTGTTTGGGTCAAGCATTGTTTGAACTTGCTCTTTATTGTTTTTCCGTGGTTTTGGTGGAAATCAGTAACTATGCAGAGGAAACTGGATGTTGACGCTGACTTGCCCCACACAATGCCTCCTTTATCCACACATGAGCTAATTGGGCATCATATAGCCTTTGTATTAGGAAGCTGGTAAATACAGCTTAATGTAGGTTCTGATTAGAGATCCATGTTGCTGCACGGAGCTCATCTGGGTGAGAATAGTTCACTGCTGCAGTGCTCGTGTGAACACAACTTGAGATGCAGTTCTTCTGTGGAGGCTGTCTTAATGTGTAGTGAATAGATTTACTGGATTGTCTCATAATTCCTGTTTATTAGAAACAAGACTTATATTGTCTTTTCTCTTTAGGTGCCAACAGGAGTCCTTTAATAAGTGTAAGCAAGAAGCTGAAGGCGTTGCTGCCTTCCAGTTTGGAGATAAAAATGCGTGATGAACTTTTAGAGACTCTCTACAGGCTACAGGACTTGGTTAGTATCTTGTCTAATATCTTCAAGACATCACAATAAAGAGATTGAGATCCTTCTGTTTCATCTGCCTCTATTTTCACTACTGGCCAGATTTGTCAAGAAAAAAATTATGATGATGAAATCAGTTTTTTTTTTAAATATCAGTTTCTTAAAAATTTTTTATTGTTGTTTGCTGGGAATAATTTTAGTGAAGCCTTGAGTTTTGTGGTTGTCCACAGAGAAGTAAGTTCTACTCTGCATCTGTTTTTACTGGCATGCAAACAGTGCAGAGTGTAAAAAAAAAACCCTGAAAACAAAACATGTTGAACACGTTTCTTCATCATTAAAATTTGTTCTCACATTAAATGGGTGCGTTATCTTTCTGCATCTGCTCAGCTGTTGTGTCTCCAGCTTTCTGTGTTGGTGTTTGGAGCAGAGTTACTGCTTAACTTGTGAATTCTAAAATGTTTTTCAGTAACTTATTAATTCGCTTGTTAGAGCTAAAGCCCTGTCTACACAGGAAATGGCAGTGACCACAGAAAGTTAGTGGCATCAGTGATTGCAAACAGTGATGGACCAAATAAGTGCTGGTGATGCGAAGTAGGCAGGTCCTAAGTTAAAATTTTCTCACCTTCGAGATTGAAATGACTACGAATGAGAGCGCAGGATACCAGTGATTAACATGTGACAGGGTTACCCAGGCAGCTGGTCCACTGCTGACCAACCATCAGCAACAAAGTGATGTACAACAAGTGAATTGCTTTCTGTGTGGATGGGGCTTAAGACGTGTAAGGAAGGCTGTTTTCTGAGCATGATTTTTCTTTTTTTATACTGATGGTGTATTTTCTGGTGTAGCTGAATGACAAGGAGGAGGCCCTGGCCCACCAGAGGAAGGTGAGCATCATGTTAGCCCACAGTGCTGATGAGTTGCAGAGACAGTTGCATCTGGGTTCAAATTACCAGCTGCAGGACCTACCAGAATCTACGATTCAACTGAAGCAACCACAAGATCCATCAGGAAACCAGAGCCATTCTCAGAAAACATCTGACACATCAGAGTCTGAGGAACGAACGGCATCCATGTGCAAAGTCCAAAACCAGCTAAACCGAGAGCTGCCAGCTTCCCAGCTGCAGCAAGGACAACCGCCACATCTTTCAGAGTCCAGGACAGAAACAGAGGAGGTGTAAGGCTCACCACAGACTAACATCCAGCTGCTGCACAACTACAAGAGCTACAACTGTGAAATCCACAGGTCAGACCAGTTGGAGCCCTGATCTGTCCACATGAAGCATGACACTGATGAAGAATCTCTGAGGTATCTAAAGGATCTGCACAGCATGTTAACACAAAGCTAGTGAAGGACCCATAATGATGTTAATGGCCCCTTTAAGTAGAATGTATGCCAACCCCAGCTAAGCAGCCAGAGCCTGATCTTCAGCAGAAGCAGTCAGACTTGTAGAGTTATGGACTCCATTGTCAACATGGCTCTACTGTATAGTGGCAATCGTGAAGTATTTTTTGGGCAGGTTTTCAGCTGTGCTGTTGGCTTTGTGTTAATACTTAAACAGTAAAAGAAAGATCTTGTGTGTGTCAGTGGGACTCCTAGCCTAAAGTTTATATTATTAACAGATAATCATGTGAAAATGGATCTCATGTTACTTAATTCAGGGAGTAATTAATGACCATAATGCATTACTTTTTAAAAAAAGTAACGAGAAACGTGTAATACATTATGTTTTAAAGACCCCAACATTACTGACGAGGCAGGTGTAGGAAGATGATAATTAGTGAAATCAAAATGTTGTCGTAGTGCAGTAAAAGCTTCCAAACAAATGTTACACAACACATAATGACACAGAGAAGGAGAGAATGGAAAACCGTCCTCTCTGACTTTCATTTACATTAACTCACTCTTCCACAGTTTGCTGTTTAGTCAAAACTATTATTAACAAAAGCTGCTGGTGTAGCAAAAAGTTGACCCTTTGGTATTAGCTTCCTCCGTGCTGTCACCTCTCCTGCTGTCACCCAGTGCACTGCTGGGCAGATCGATGGCTTAGTAAACGACTAAACTGACTGTAGCTTGGCTCGTTGTTACTGACTTTCTGAGTCAGGATGCGATCGATATCAGATTCAAATATCAGACTGGTGGATCTGAAGTCAATATAGACAACCAGCCAAATTAGACAATCGTCTTTTCTGTAGCTTACAAATACATTTTTCTATCTTAGATTTTAAAAGTTCACATTATACACACATAGCAAGAAGATCCGAGTGTCCACTATTAATTTCCCAAGCCGTATGAAGAACCTCTTAAATTCATGTTAACAGCTTGGTTCATTTTTCATAGAGAAAAAAAGGTCATGTTTTGTTTTTTTCTCTAAAGCAAAGTTTATGTGGTTCATGTCTGCCTGTTGATATGTGAGGTGTTTTAGGAAGAACAATGGGTGAAAGAATGGATGTTTACATGTTTTAACTGACTGATCTTTTCCTAACCCCATCTGCACTATATGGACTAAAGTATGGACCACACCTCTTTGAATTCAGATATTTTCAGTCCCATTGCCCCAGGTGTATACCATCAAGCACCTAGGCAGGCCCGCTGCCTTTATATTACTGAAGAATGGGTTATTCTAAAGAGCTCACTGAATTTGAATGTGGTACTGTAATAGGATTCTACCATTGCAGCAAAAAAGTTCGTGAAATTTCTTCCCTCCTAAATATTCTATGATTAGGTGTATGTGGTATTATTGTAAAGTGAGAGTATTTAGGAAGTACAGCAAGTCAGCATGAAATGGCCAATCACATAAAGTTACTGAGCAGGGTAACCAAGTGCGGTGGTGCATATTGTGTAAAACTTGGCATCTCTCTGCTCACTCAGTGACTGCAGAATTCTAAACCACATGCCAGGAGCTTCATGACACGGGTTTCATGGCCGAGCAGCTCCTGTAAGTGTAATGTGTAGGTGGATCCGTACTTTTGTCCATATAGTTCATCACCAACCAGTACAGCTTGTAAAGCCTGCTGTGGTTTCTTTATATTTCTCAGCTTTGGCTCTACAAAGCCAAAGTTACTGTCCTGACTGAAACAGGAGTGGCCCTCCAATCTCATTGTACATTCTGTGTAACAAATAAAGGCATTCTATTCTATTCTATTCTGTTCTATATAAACACAATTACCATCAAAAATTAATTAGGCAATTTGCCAGCCCTGTTTTTTTTTTAACGTATTTCTTTTTTATTGTTTGTTTTGAATAGTAAAATAATCTACTTGGAAAATGTTCCTTTAACAATAAAAGAGGAACTGTACAATGACTAGCATGCTGTGACTCAATTGTTTTACCCTGCTGTATTTTTACAACTATTTCAGCCATTCAGCCAGCTACTGTGACATTTACATTACAAGACCAGATGCTTTATAAATTGCAGAAGGTGTTATTCTGGTTTCATTCTAGACTTACATTCATGAATATGAACACGGAGGGTTTACGCCAAGGTGCTCAAAAACAGGCCAGGAGGCCAGCTGTGCAGGCTTTCTTCCCAGAATGAAGGGAAGAGAAGAAAAGGCACAGCTCATGGGCCGAAACCCACCACATCATCTGTGGGACATATATGGGTGCCAGTGGATCCTGGTCAGTGGTGTTTGTTGATGATGTCACTGCTGATAGAACTAGCAGGATGAAATCTGAAGTATACAGGACTATACTCTGCTCAGATTCAGCTAATGGCTGCAAAAGTGATTGGACAATGCTTCATATTGTAAATAGCTAATTATCCAAAACAACCCAAGAGCTTCTCAAGACAAAGGAATGGAATATTCTTCAGTGGCCAAGCCAGCCACCTAATCCCAGTAGAGCATGCTTTTCAGTTACTGAAGGCAGAGACTCAAAAAGCAGCTTAAGGGAGAACATCTCAAAGGAGAAAGTGCAGCATTTGGTGATGAACAAGGCTTCTAGACTTCAAGCAGTCACATAAATAAATAAAATAACAAAAAACAAAACAACAACTGGAAATATCCCATTTACGTAAGTATTCAGATCCTGTATTATGGCATTTGCAGCTTAGAACTGGTGATGCTCCATCTGACTGCTTTGCCTAATTTAATTCACTGGACAGCACTGCCAAAGGAAGACACCTGTCCATAGAAGATCTAACAGTTACAGTTATTGTCACAGTTAAAACCAAATTATGCTCTTGAGAGAACTGTAATTAGAGCTATGAGAACAAATTATGTTAAAACACTGAAAAACAAACATGTATACTAAATATGAAAACTGGATTATAGTTGGCAGATAAGAGCAGGATTTAAACGAAAAGAAGGTGACAGTTGCTTATAGACTAAAACAGGTATTTGGGTCCCTGGACCCATGTTTTGTAGAGCTGTTCAGATGAGGGAGAGGTTTTATGTTTGTAATTTGAGAGAATATTTCTGTCATTTTATCTGAAATTGAATTTTCTTACAAATGACAGCAATTGTTGAATGACAACATGCAGCTGAGTAAGTGACCAGCAGAGGGCAGTGTTTGTTTATCAATCTGAGTCTCTGGCCATGTGCATCCATGACTGGAGTACATGTACAGCCAAGCATTGTGTCATTCAGATTACATTGTTGTATTGTTTTAGTGCTCATCTACCACAGATTCACACTCTTTGTTAATCTTTGCTAAAATATCAGATTAGCACATGAAATGTCAATATTAATAATTTTACGAAAATTAATGGAATGGACCCCTCCTGGGCACCTCTTGAGTGAGGTGTTTCCATGCATGCCCTACTGGGAGGAGTCCCCAACACAGACCCAGGACACACTGGACAGATTATGTCTCTCGAATATGGATGGATGGATGGATGGATGAATGACTGTTCATGGTAGCAGATAAGCATGTGATTCTATGGAACATTGTGGTTCATCATTATATTATACTTTTTTTTTTGCCGACAACAATGCGGAAAAAACATCACTTCGGTGGATGAGATTAAGAAGAACTTTAAAGAAAGATCAAATTAAGAATTGTCACAACAAAGGAAGAATTCTACCAACACATTGAGAATTCTAAGCTTCTAAGAATTCTAAGAATTGTCACAACAAAGGAAGAATTCTACAACACATTGAGAATTCTAAGCTTCTAAGAATTCTAAGAAATGTCACAACAAAGGAAGAATTCTACCAATACACTGAGAATTCTAAGCTCAAAGCCAGTATTCAAAGATCATATTCAGAATTGTGAGAACAATGTCTTAATACTAGCAGCGCACTGAGAATTCTAATATCAAAGCTAGTATTAAAGAAAGATCAAATTAAGAATTGTCAGAACAAAGGAAGAATTCTACCAACACATTGAGGATTCTAAGCTTCTAAGAATTCTAAGAATTGTCAGAACAAAGGAAGAATTTTACCAACACACTGAGAATTCTAAGCTTCTAAGAATTGTCAGAACAAAGGAAGAATTCTACAACACACTGAGAATTCTAAGCTCAAAGCCAGTATTCAAAGATCATGTTCAGAATTGTGAGAACAATGTCTTAATTCTAGCAGCGCACTGAGAATTCTAATATCAAAGCTAGTATTAAAGAAAGATCAAATTAAGAATTGTCAGAACAAAGGAAGAATTCTACCAACACATTGAGGATTCTAAGCTTCTAAGAATTCTAAGAATTGTCAGAACAAAGGAAGAATTCTACCAACACACTGAGAATTCTAAGCTTCTAAGAATTCTAAGAATTGTCACAACAAAGGAAGAATTCTACCAACACACTGAGAATTCTAAGCTTCTAAGAATTGTCACAACAAATGAAGAATTCTACAACACACTGAGAATTCTAAGCTTCTAAGAATTCTAAGAATTGTCACAACAAAGGAAGAATTCTACCAACACACTGAGAATTCTAAGCTTCTAAGAATTCTAAGAATTGTCAGAACAAAGGAAGAATTCTACCAACACAATGAGAATTCTAAGCTTCTAAGAATTGTCACAACAAAGGAAGAATTCTACCAACACACTGAGAATTCTAAGCTCAAAGCCAGTATTCAAAGATCATATTCAGAATTGTGAGAACAATGTCTTAATTCTAGCAGCACACTGAGAATTCTAATATCAAAGCTAGTATTAAAGAAATATCAAAATAAGAACTGTTAGAACAAAGGAAGAATTCTACCAACACACTGAGAATTCTAAGCTCAAAGCCAGTATTCAAAGATCATATTCAGAATTGTGAGAACAATGTCTTAATACTAGCAGAGCACTGAGAATTCTAATATCAAAGCTAGTATTAAAGAAAAATCAAATTAAGAATTGTCACAACAAACACACTGAGGATTCTAAGCTTCTAAGAATTCTAAGAATTGTCACAACAAAGGAAGAATTCCACAACACACTGAGAATTCTAAGCTTCTAAGAATTCTAAGAATTGTCACAACAAAGGAAGAATTCTACCAACACACTGAGAATTCTAAGCTTCTAAGAATTCTAAGAATTGTCAGAACAAAGGAAGAATTCTACCAACACAATGAGAATTCTAAGCTTCTAAGAATTGTCACAACAAAGGAAGAATTCTACCAACACACTGAGAATTCTAAGCTCAAAACCAGTATTCAAAGATCATATTCAGAATTGTGAGAACAATGTCTTAATTCTAGCAGCGCACTGAGAATTCTAATATCAAAGCTAGTATTAAAGAAATATCAAAATAAGAATTGTTAGAACAAAGGAAGAATTCTACCAACACACTGAGAATTCTAAGCTCAAAGCCACTATTCAAAGATCATATTCAGAATTGTGAGAACAATGTCTTAATACTAGCAGAGCACTGAGAATTCTAATATCAAAGCTAGTATTAAAGAAAAATCAAATTAAGAATTGTCACAACAAACACACTGAGGATTCTAAGCTTCTAAGAATTCTAAGAATTGTCACAACAAAGGAAGAATTCTACAACACACTGAGAATTCTAAGCTCAAAGCCAGTATTCAAAGATCATATTCAGAATTGTCAGAACAAAGGAAGAATTCTACCAACACACCGAGAATTCTAAGCTTCTAAGAATTCTAAGAATTGTCAGAACAAAGGAAGAATTCTACCAACACACTGAGGATTCTAAGCTTCTAAGAATTCTAAGAATTGTCAGAACAAAGGAAGAATTCTACAACACATTGAGAATTCTAAGCTTCTAAGAATTCTAAGAATTGTCACAACAAAGGAAGAATTCTACAACACACTGAGAATTATAAGCTTCTAAGAATTCTAAGAATTGTCACAACAAAGGAAGAATTCTACAACACATTGAGAATTCTAAGCTTCTAAGAATTCTAAGAATTGTCAGAACAAAGGAAGAATTCTACAACACACTGAGAATTCTAAGCTCAAAGCCAGTATTCAAAGATCATGTTCAGAATTGTGAGAACAATGTCTTAATTCTAGCAGCGCACTGAGAATTCTAATATCAAAGCTAGTATTAAAGAAAGATCAAATTAAGAATTGTCAGAACAAAGGAAGAATTCTACCAACACATTGAGGATTCTAAGCTTCTAAGAATTCTAAGAATTGTCACAACAAAGGAAGAATTCTACCAACACACTGAGAATTCTAAGCTTCTAAGAATTCTAAGAATTGTCACAACAAAGGAAGAATTCTACCAACACACTGAGAATTCTAAGCTTCTAAGAATTCTAAGAATTGTCACAACAAAGGAAGAATTCTACCAACACACTGAGAATTCTAAGCTTCTAAGAATTCTAAGAATTGTCACAACAAAGGAAGAATTCTACCAACACAGTGAGAATTCTAAGCTTCTAAGAATTCTAAGAATTGTCAGAACAAAGGAAGAATTCTACCAACACAATGAGAATTCTAAGCTTCTAAGAATTGTCACAACAAAGGAAGAATTCTACCAACACACTGAGAATTCTAAGCTCAAAGCCAGTATTCAAAGATCATATTCAGAATTGTGAGAACAATGTCTTAATTCTAGCAGCGCACTGAGAATTCTAATATCAAAGCTAGTATTAAAGAAAAATCAAAATAAGAATTGTTAGAACAAAGGAAGAATTCTACCAACACACTGAGAATTCTAAGCTCAAAGCCAGTATTCAAAGATCATATTCAGAATTGTGAGAACAATGTCTTAATACTAGCAGAGCACTGAGAATTCTAATATCAAAGCTAGTATTAAAGAAAAATCAAATTAAGAATTGTCACAACAAACACACTGAGGATTCTAAGCTTCTAAGAATTCTAAGAATTGTCACAACAAAGGAAGAATTCTACCAACACACTGAGAATTCTAAGCTTCTAAGAATTCTAAGAATTGTCACAACAAAGGAAGAATTCTACCAACACACTGAGAATTCTAAGCTTCTAAGAATTGTCACAACAAATGAAGAATTCTACAACACACTGAGAATTCTAAGCTTCTAAGAATTCTAAGAATTGTCACAACAAAGGAAGAATTCTACCAACACACTGAGAATTCTAAGCTTCTAAGAATTCTAAGAATTGTCAGAACAAAGGAAGAATTCTACCAACACAATGAGAATTCTAAGCTTCTAAGAATTGTCACAACAAAGGAAGAATTCTACCAACACACTGAGAATTCTAAGCTCAAAGCCAGTATTCAAAGATCATATTCAGAATTGTGAGAATAATGTCTTAATTCTAGCAGCGCACTGAGAATTCTAATATTAAAGCTAGTATTAATGAAATATCAAAATAAGAATCGTTAGAACAAAGGAAGAATTCTACCAACACACTGAGAATTCTAAGCTCAAAGCCACTATTCAAAGATCATATTCAGAATTGTGAGAACAATGTCTTAATACTAGCAGAGCACTGAGAATTCTAATATCAAAGCTAGTATTAAAGAAAAATCAAATTAAGAATTGTCACAACAAACACACTGAGGATTCTAAGCTTCTAAGAATTCTAAGAATTGTCACAACAAAGGAAGAATTCCACAACACACTGAGAATTCTAAGCTTCTAAGAATTCTAAGAATTGTCAGAACAAAGGAAGAATTCTACCAACACATTGAGAATTCTAAGCTCAAAGCCAGTATTCAAAGATCCTATTCAGAATTGTGAGAACAATGTCTTAATTCTAGCAGCGCACTGAGAATTCTAATATCAAAGCTAGTATTAAAGAAAAATCAAATTAAGAATTGTCAGAACAAAGGAAGAATTCTACCAACACATTGAGAATTCTAAGCTTCTAAGAACTGTCAGAACAAAGGAAGAATTCTACCAACACACTGAGAATTCTAAGCTCAAAGCCAGTATTCAAAGATCCTATTCAGAATTGTCAGAACAATGTCTTAATTCTAGCAGCGCACTGAGAATTCTAATATCAAAGCTAGTATTAAAGAAAAATCAAATTAAGAATTGTCAGAACAAATGAAGAATTCTACCAACACATTGAGAATTCTAAGCTTCTAAGAATTCTAAGAACTGTCAGAACAAAGGAAGAATTCTACCAACACACTGAGAATTCTAAGCTCAAAGCCAGTATCCAAAGATCATATTCAGAATTGTGAGAGCAATGTCTTAATTCTAGCAGCGCACTGAGAATTCTAATATCAAAGCTAGTATTAAAGAAAAATCAAATTAAGAATTGTCAGAACAAAGGAAGAATTCTACCAACACATTGAGAATTCTAAGCTTCTAAGAATTCTAAGAATTGTCAGAACAAAGGAAGAATTCTACCAACACACTGAGAATTCTAAGCTCAAAGCCAGTATTCAAAGATCATATTCAGAATTGTGAGAACAATGTCTTAATTCTAGCAGCGCACTGAGAATTCTAATATCAAAGCTAGTATTAAAGAAAGATCAAATTAAGAATTGTCACAACAAAGGAAGAATTCTACCAACACATTGAGAATTCTAAGGTCAAAGCCAGTATTCAAAGATCATATTCAGAATTGTGAGAACAATGTCTTAATTCTAGCAGTGCACTGAGAATTCTAATATCAAAGCTAGTATTAAAGAAAGATCAAATTAAGAATTGTCAAAATAAGGGAAGAATTCTACCAACACATTGAGAATTCTAAGCTTCTAAGAATTCTAAGAATTATCAGAACAAAGGAAGAATTCTACCAACACATTGAGAATTCTAAGCTTCTAAGAATTCTAAGAATTCTAAGATTTGTCAGAACAAAGGAAGAATTCTACCAACACACTGAGAATTCTAAGCTCAAAGCCAGTATTCAAAGATCATATTCAGAATTGTGAGAACAATGTCTTAATTCTAGCAGTGCACTGAGAATTCTAATATCAAAGCTAGTATTAAAGAAAGATCAAATTAAGAATTGTCACAACAAAGGCAGAATTCTACCAACACATTGAGAATTCACCTACTCTGCCCTGCCTGTACGTTCCACAAGCCCCAAATCCCTTCTTTTTCAGGTGTTGGAATACGGCTGGGCTGGTGTAGAAGTTGTCACAGTAAACAATATAACCTGATCCCAGATAGTCTTTGTCCATCATTGATGTAACCACATCAAAAGACAGCCCTTTCCCTGATGACAACTTTGATTTCCCTGTGTACAGCTTGAAGTCTATAGTGTAGCCATTCACATCTGCAAGTACAAAAAATTTTAGCCCCCACTTGTTGGGCTTAGCTTTCATATATTGCTTGAAGGCTACTCTTGCCTTTGTAGCAACCATCCTTTCATCGACTGAAATATGGTGCTTTGGATGTTAGCTACTCATGCAGCAATTTCTCATCATGTCAAGGATTGGTCTGACCCGGTGAATTGTGTCATAATCCTCTTCCCCTTTTTTTTGGTCATTGGCTGCATCTTCTACTGGGTCACTCATATGAAGATTAGAAGTGATGGCCATAAACTGGTCTCTGGACATGACGGTGGCAGGAAAAGTAACATGAAAAATTGTGTTTTTTCTCCAAAAGTCTGTCATTTTTGGGAAATCACAGACTGCCATGTAAAGCAACAAGCCCAGGTATTTTTGTAAGTCCTTTGGTGTTATTTCATTCCAGGCAAAATTTGCCCCTTTCCTTATTCTTTGCTGCATTCTTGTTTGTGTTTGCACACAAGGATTTTAGGACATCATCATCAAAAAAACTGGAGAAAATTTCACCTGGTGATTGTGCAACATTGAGAGGAGGCTGAACACCAGGAGTTCTTTTTGGTCTAAACCTTGGAGTTTGAGGGACAGCATCATCTGGGTCTGCCTCTGTTTTCCAAGCCACTGGACGATGTGGTGACCGGCTGCGAAAGCCATCATCACCAGCTTCGCGGCTGCGAGAGCCATCACCACCAGCTCCGCGGCTGCGAGAGCCATCACCACCAGCTCCGCGGCTGCGAGAGCCATCACCACCAGCTCCACACCTGCGAGAGACATCGCCACCAGCTTCATGGCCCTTCATTTTGACATTACTCCAGCCTCGACTTTGACGATGGCTAGCAAAATCCTGTGCTGGCGACCTCAACATTTATGAATGTAAAAAAAAAAAAAAAAAAAAAAAAAAAAAGAGGCCGGCAGAAAAAAAACGGCAAAAAATAGCAGTAAAAACAAAGGCAGATTACGGCAAATAACAGCAAATATCAGCAAAAGCAGAACACAATGAACAAGCACGGTGAAAAAACACCCAGATGATGAATAAAATGTATGTTTTCTGCTGAGATCTGTCACGATCACTCACTCGTACTTCTGTCAACAATCCTTGTAATTCCCGGGGCTGCTGTGAAGCCGTGCCTGACATTACCGTAATGAATCTAATATTGCCGAAAAGCACAGAGTCTCTGCTTTCAGAAACCGTTGGAATCTTTTTGATAGAGCAAATGGTTCAAGAGTTACGGTAATTTAAAAACACACTGCAAGAAACTGTCGCCGGCGATGGTTTAGGGATTAAAGGGTTAATATTCTCAGTCAAATTATTTTGTTCAGCATAGGGCAGGAGACATTGTCTAGGATGCAAATGAACTTTGACTACATTCATTATCAGGACACGTTTGTCCCATCTTCCATACACCCTCAGGCTCCTGCCTCAGGAGATCACAGCGCAGAAAACAGCATTGACTATCAAAGGCTCTCAAAAGTACATCAGCATGGTGTCACATATATTGAAGGATCAGACCCTACTTCTGCAATGAGAGACTGCATCTACTGAGCTGGAGATGATGCTTGTGGCTAGACTCTGGGGAGCCACCCAACCAAGAGCTTGACTCCCTCGGCTTACTGACAGAGTCCCATTAGAAATGCTTGCAGATATGAACACTGCTCTATGCATCATCCCTACTACCAACATCACTGAAACCAATGAACCTATATACACCACTGCCACAGTAATCCTAGAAGCAACTGGGTATAAGATCAAGGAACCCCAGAAGGGTGTCATGAGAGACAAGTCCTGGATGAAAAAGAGGTACAACAAGGTGTCCATAACTGAGGCTCTAGAAACTGACAAAAGCTCACAGCTCTGGCTATTAGCTGAAGACATACATCAGAGAAGCAGAGGCCAAGAGAATAAAGAGGTGTCACACAACACTAATACCAAGCGGCTGAGGGACCTCAGAACAGATCACAGCAACCTCCCAGAGGAAGAGCCAGTCAACATCACAAAGGCAGACATCCAACAACTAGTTTCCTGAATGAAGAGCTGGACAGCACCAGGACATATGTGATTCGCAGGTACTGGCTGAAGAAGCTAACAGCACTCCATGATCATCTGGCAGCAGAAATAAGGGGGTTGCTAACAGCAGGTACTCATCCAGACTGGTTAACACAATCCCAATCATAAAGGATCCCCACAAGGGTACAACACTATTGAACTACTGGCCAATTACCTGCCTCTCCACAATATGGAAGCTCCTCTCAGGCAATGTAGTAACCAAGCTAAATAGGCACACGAGTCAACAAATCAGTGCAGCTCAGAAAGGTATTGGAAATAACATCAGAGGGCCAAATCTCCACGCCACTTCTGATAGTGCAGTGCATCAGGACTCTAAGACCAGGCAGACCAACCTGAGCAACCTGGACTGACCACAAGAAAGCCTATGACTCAATACCCCACACAGGGATACTGGACTGCTTGGCACTGTACAAAGCTAGTGTGTCATCAGGGACTCAATGGGACTGTGGGACAGATATAGATTTAGGAGTGGAGTGACCATCAGCCAGCTCCTGTACATCTATGACATCAAGCTATAGGAGTGAACAAGACATCAACTTGCTGATTCAACTCACCAGGATCTGCAGTGAGGACATCAGGATGTCATTTGGACTGGATACGTGTGGTCAAATGGTTGCAAAGAGAGGGAAGGTGATTTAGACCGAAAGGGTGGAGTTGCCAGAAGGCAGAATAACAGATAGCTACAAGTACCTGGGTATCCCATAGGCTAACGGGAACCATGATAAAGATGCACAAAGGTCGGCCACAGCCAAAAACCTCCTGAAGGTAAGTAGGAATAAGATCCAAGCCATCAATACATACGCCTGACCGGTAATCAGATACCCTCCCATACCATGGAAGACCAAACCCCAGCATGGAACGTACCATCGACAGATAGAGGAAGTGGCTGACATCAAGAAATCCTACCAAACGTCCAGCTCAAAGGACAGCACAGAAGCACTGATCCTGACAGCATAAGAACAGGCCCTAAGCACCAGATTCATAGAGGCAGGAATCCATCACATCCAACAGGACCCAAGTTGCAGACTGGGAAGCTTACAAGACTTCTCAGTACTTGCAATGCCATATTTTTGTTCAGCTTTATGAATCAAAGTTTCTTTTGTTCTTATATTTACTTCCCCTAGGATTGATTCTGAAAGGATACGGTATCTCCTTCTACTTCTATGCTGACCATTCCCAAATCTATTTGCCCCTGAAAGGAAATGATGGCAGCTCATTAAAAGAATTATTAGAATATTTTAAAGACGTCAAAGACTGGATGGCCTTAAATTCTTCAAAACTTTAATGAGAGCAAGACTTAGGTCATGGTACTTAGACCCAGTCATTCCAGCACTGCTCCAAAACTTGACCACTGGATCCTTATGTGAACCCTATTGTAAATAATCTTGGTGTGAAAATGGACTGTAAGTTAAAATTGGACAAAAATGAATTCTGTTGTGAAATCAAGTTTTTACCAAGTGAGGCTTCTTTCTAAGATCAAGTCCTTTTTATGTTTTAACAATTTTGAGAGAGTTATACACATTTTTGTTTGCTTCGCTCTTGATGACAGTGAGCGGAGCTGATCTGATACCGATCCTTCAAGCGTCTGTCCCTTGTCTGTTAAATTCGCTACTCCTCAGTCATTTATGTTTGAAATCTTCTGACATTTGGCACAAATTACTCCCTGATTTATTGTCTTATTATTCTGAACAGGGCCACAGCTATATAATTTCTGAGGTGTATGCGGACACATCTTTAGGCGCTCCTCCCCAACCCACTCGTGCACTCATACAACGTACCTAAGGTTTACTGTGTTCATGTGTGCAGATCTCACTTATTCATGGACTTATAAAATACAAGACTTAAATTGCTGGCTTTTCCATCCATCCATTTTCTTCTGCTTATCCGGAGTTGGGGATAAGTATGGAGACCCTACTTAGGCTTTCATTTTATGTCACATATTACAGCAGATGATCAGCACAATCACAAACAACAACAACAAAAAAATGTATAATAACGGTTCAAATGAAAAAAGTCGCGTGCGAGCTTGTTCTTGAAAGCACGCGCTGGAGCGCCTTTTGTGTGTGCGTGTGTGTGTAGGGGCGACAGGAGGAGGGGAGGTGAAGGAGCACAGGGGCGCCTAATCAGTGCCATGCCTGTTATTGATCATAGCAGATGCACAGCTATTAAATACAGAAAATGCCGACTACAGAAATAATTTCCACGCATCACTTTGGCACCCCCCCTTCTGCGACGCCCCTATGGATTGTGTATAGTGCATACCCACTTTTTGCGTCACTGATTCTGAAACTTGTAGATTTTTGAGTTGTTTTTTTTTTTTTAATTTTTCACACATTTTCAAAAATGTTTAAGAAATACTGTAAATTGATGTTTAATATCAATTGATACTACTTCCTTATTTATTGGCAAATTCTTCTGAAACTTAGTACGAGGATTCATTCCTTCAAAGATCTACAGAATGTGGCAGACAGATTTTCAGTTTTTTACTCTTTTATTTATTTATTCTTTTTTTTTTTTTTTTTTTTTTACAAATTTGCAAAATTTGCAAACCACAAAAAATCCAGATTATATATCACATGTTGTACAAGTAAAACATTTGACAGTGGAGCTCTATAGGCTTGACTTGATTATTGTAATGCCTTTTACGTTCGGGTAAATCAGGCCTCCCTTTCATGCCTTCAGTTGGTCCAAAATGCCGTTGCTCACCTTACCAGAACCCATAAGATGGAGCATATGTATCCTGTTCTGACCTCCCTTCGCTGGCTTCCTGCGTGTTTTAGAATTGATTTTAAGATTTTATTATATGTCTTTAAATCCCTTAATGTGTTGGCTCCATTTTACCTGGCTGATCTCTTAACACCTTAACATTTCACTGTGCATTGTACTGTGTATAACTGTGCATGTGACAAATAAACACTATCTATGTTTCTTCAGGGTCACAGAGATCTGCTGACCACCTGCTTCCAAAAACTAGACTTAAGAGCAGGGGGATCGAGCTTTCTCAGCCATTGTCCCTGAACTGTGGAATGAGCTACCCCCCCTCATGTAAGGCTGGGCCCCACCTTGCATGTGTTTAAGGAACGCCTTAAAACTAATTTTTATTCTTTAGCTTTCTACTTGGAGTGAGAGTTTAGGTATTTAAGTTGTTGTATTATCTCATGTTTTTGTGATTTCTTGGACGTATTTATTGATGTGTGTATATATGTGTGTTTCTTATTTTCCTGTGTAACCCTTTGCTTTGCGTCCAGCACTTTGGTCAGCTTTGCTGGTTTAAATATGCTTTATAAATAATTTGGATTGGATTGAAAAGCTGGGGACGGGTATTTCAGGTATTTCAGTTGTGCAATTGTATCTTGATTGTTTCTTTTCAATTCTATTGGTGATCTGCAAAGGAAAGGCTGTGACACTGAGGTCATAATCCAAAAAGTTAAAACGTTAACATTATTTTTCTTTCTTCAGGTGATTTTTGTAGCTGCAATTATTCTTAGTAAAGAGCATAAATAATTTGAAAATTGCTAAATCTTCTTTGAAATGTGATAAGGATTCTGACAAGAAGATAAGCTGACCTATGTTCATTTTATCAAGTCAAAATAAAGTAACACAGGTTTGTGACAGCAGCAGTTCCCTTAAAATGTGGATTTACAGAGAAAATTGAATAAAGTCAGATGTTACTTATGGACACTGAACTGACTGAATCACTATAATAAACAACTTATTGAAGTCTTTAGCAATCCTATTGCTGATCTATACAGGTAGAGGACAAACCTCCTCCCCATTTACCATATACCAGTTCTCGCTTAGATATTCAGAGTAAACATGAGCTTTTGGTGATTTAATTATTTATTTATAGCCAGAAAAAAAACCATCTTGGCAAGTCACAACAACATTACCATTCTATCATGGATTTTAATTTAATCTCAATATTTGCTTTGCTTTGCCATCACAGCTGTTGCTTCAGCAAATGAAGCCAATAAGACAAATACCAGTCATCACAGGTCACCGGTCACAATAACAATGACTGGATTCTTTTAATCAGCCTCTGACTAGATAGTTCCTGAAGTGATAGCTTGGAACTGAACTCCTGTACTGTATCATTTTCACCTCCCATGTCTGCCCCATTAGCTTTAGATAATGGCAAAGCTTTTCACACTTAGGATGGCCCACAGGCCATCTCAATGATTTGCATCTTTAGGCCTCGAAGCGCTAAGCATCACTGATTGTAGGCATTTTGGGAATTGGACTGACAGCAAGCAAATAAATGGAATGAGAATTGAATTGCAGCAGCAGCTAATGCTATGGAACAAACACGCTCTAAAATGGCAACTTGTACTCAGTGAAAGTAAAATCAGTATGTTGAAGCATGTAATGATTTTCCTTTTTTCTTTTCTTTTTTTAAATCCTGGAATGATTGATGGCAAACTGACAGAAAATATAAAACATAATTATAATTGTCTTTACAAGGAAACTTAAGGTGGTGATAAATTTCAGTGAAAATGATTATGTGACTTTGGTTCAATTTATCCTCCATTTAACTGTCTGCTATTCAGTCTGTAGATTTCAGCATAATAAAGCTTTACATTAAAAACAAACAAAAAAAGCAAATATCTTCCCCGGCTTCACATTCACATTCTGACCCCACACAGATGCTGCTGGATATTTAAAATATTAATATCTTATTGTTCCTTTCCTCTCTTCTGCTACCATTAAATGAACAAAAGTGGACACAATGTAAATTATGTTTTTTGTTTGTTTGTTTTTTGACTGTGTTGTGCATTCAGTTTGCATTGCGACACAGATCTAGAACTAATGTTCATGCATAAATATGAATTCCCCTGATCTTAACAAATATAGTTAACATGCCCTCAAAATAATAACAAAAATGGCAGTGAACTGTAAAACGTGTTGTGAATGAATGTCCTGGTTGTTACAGTTTATTATTGTATTTTTCCTGAAACAGGTTTGTGATATTCATTGAACTTCTGAATGATTAATATGAAAGCTATTTTTTTAATGTTGCAGGCAGTGGGAAATTTCTGACTACAGCTGACAAATGAAGATTGTGCAGTAAAAAGTTCATTTAAAAGTAAGCACTGTTTCCTCAGTATTGTACAAAGTATCCAAATTATGCAGTACAGAGAAAGTGCTGTAAATATTACTGACACTGGGTCATATTAGTTTTATGAAATGTGTTTTAGAAAGACCTGTTAGTTTGCATTATGCTTTACAGATGTTGCTATTTTACTGGACCCATATTTGTGATGTGACTAAAATGTAAACTATAAGAGTTTTAGTCCACACGTCCACATTTTAATGGACTAATGGATTGGAGGTCAAGGCTGCATTTAAATATGTGGAGCATTGTTAATTCAACATCTAAGTTCCCACATTTTAAAATAAAAGTGGATACCTGTGTTAAAGTGACTTTTGTTGTGTATTTGTGAAAAATGAAATGTTCCATAGGTACTTAATGAAAGGCATGGCAAAGACAGACCTAATCCAGCTCTGTGGGTTGCAGACCCTTTACTCCTCTACACCCAGCTAGCAGGAACAAAGAGCAGAGTAGCACGGCAGAGACGCTGGATGCAGTCAGGAGCTTTATGGGCCGCCTACATCCCCAGGGCACTGTATCTGGGGCAGCCTGAGCCTCCAGGACTTTCATGTTTTGCACTTTGGAAAATATTGACACTCCCTGGGCTTTCAAAACTGCATCATTGATTGAAGCTTAAGCCTCACGGCTGGACTCTGACCAAAGCTGCTTCATATTATTGGCGTGATTAATTAAAAAGAAAATGGTTTTTAGTATGGCTGGATGCACGGAGAGGGGCAGCAACAATGAGATGGTGGGAAGGGGCATTACACATAGACACATTCGCTCACATAGACGCACATATACCGAATGGCATACAGCAGTGACTGCAGGGTGAGGGGAGGTGTATGAAAAACATTAACCCACAATGCACTGCTGAGTTTTGACAGGTTCCTGCTTCAAGGCTGCTGAATTTATGAGCCATTACTCCTTCTGGCCCAGGATCTAGTTGGTGCATTATGTTCCATGTCATCTGTTATTAGCGGTACAATGACTGACATGCATTGAGAAAGCCAGTATTTTCTGACACTGGCCAGCTGATAGGACCAGCATGGTATTCTTGGGCTAGGATGAAGCCACATTGTTGTTTTGTTTCCAGGCCTTCCTCTTTTTCTTGTTCATCCAGTTGTGTTCATGCCTGCAGTAATCAGGACAATACTGCAGCCTCCAAAACCTCAAAGCACCTATTGTTCTCCACAGTAAGCTCCAGCTGACCTGTTTCCATTTTTTGGGACACAGTGAACTTTGGTTATGAAGTACTTAGAATGTTTATGTCAAGTATCTCATACGTATCTCAGCCTCAAATCGGTGTGTAAGCTCTGATGTGGATTCAACTTTTTAAAGACAAATGTTGACGCTTCTGATTTAAGTTTTTAGCAATTCTGTAACTAAAAGAAATAAGTTGGCGTTGACCACGTTTGGTCTCAAAATTGTTTTTTTTTTCTAGCTTGTGACATGAATTATTAATTTTAACATCCATACAGTAAAGTGGAAGCTAACGTGTAAATCTCTGTGTAAATTATGTGCTAAAATCAACATAGTAAAATATTTATTTTTTCCCTTAATTTAATTTGAAACACAACAACAACTGATGCAAATTATCCTGAATTCAGAAACAATGTTCTAATTAATGGGTGTAAAATGCATTGGAATTAGTTTCTGTATCTTTCTCTTACACACACACACACACACACACACACACACACACACACACACACACACACACACACACACACACACACACACACACACACACACACACACACACACACACACACTCATTAGCCTACAGTCTAAATAGCTCTTAAAAGTTATGATGGCATTCAGCCCTGGCTGTTGTTGTTTATGCATTTCTTAGCGAAGGTCAATGTATTGACCTATCTGGATATGGGGGCAAGCATGACAAAATGCTGACATATAATCTGTGTGGCCTTGATGTTCCATTAGATGATCGATTCAACTGGTTTGAGGACTGGGGTGGGGGATGAGGGTAACCAGGGACTATGAAAAGGTCAGTAACTGTTAGTTCATTGCCGGAGTGATTAATAAATCAATATGAGCAGCAGAGAGGTCCGGTAAATAAAACAGTTCCACAGAGTCCTGACCTCTCTTCAAAGAGATGAATGAGACGAGGGTGTGTGTGCAGCAGAACCTGCAGCTATGTGTTAGGACCGAACCACCGAAACACTCCCTTTTCTCACCCTGTGGACGTCTCTCTCCCTGTCTCCTCTGAACCCACTGTGGTATTTTTTATACTGCCAGTAGTGTCGCTACTCCAGAAATAGACAAATGCTTTACTGTCTAAAATTCTTATTTATTTTAGTTTATTTTGAGTTTATTTTAGACCATTATCCAGAAATATTCTGGTGATGTTCATCTCTTCAGAATGCTGAAAAGAAGCATTCTCACATATATAGTATCTGCTGATGCACCAGTAGCAGTATTTGGAATTACTCCTCATCACTACTACGCTGACTGTTGTTTTTATTTATTTATATTTTTGTAAAACAAAAGCTGTGACATTAAGGTCATGATCCAGAAACTTGAAACTTTCACATTATTTTTTCTTCAGGTGATTTTTGTAGCTACAATGATCCTTGGCAAAGTGCATAAACAAGATTCTGACCGATAAGCTGATGTTTGGTTATTTTATCAAGACTTCATCAAAATTAAGTAACACAGGTTTGTGACAGCAGCAGTTCCCTTAAAATGTGTATTTACAGAGAAAACTGAATGAACTCAGACGTTACTTATGGACACTGAACTGACTGAATCACTACATCTTCTTTAGCAATCCTGTTTCTGATCCATGCAGGTTCAGCATAAACACATTTTAAACTATTGCTTCTGAGTACAAATGAAATCACAGAGTGCATATATGTTTCATTTGATTGTTGGGAGTTTCCGTCTAATATTGTAGGATCGTTTCAATATAAAGCACCTTTATAAATTTATAGACCTGCAACATGAAATATGTGTATGTGTGGACAACAACTTTAAAGCATAGCAGTCATGATACAAAATAATAACTCCACATATGAACCAAAATGTGGAAAAAAACAGCCCCAAACCTATATTTGTTATGAACACCTCGATGACATTATTTAATAGAGCTGAACTTGTAAATCTCCTTCACACACACACACACACACACACACACACACACACACACACACACACACACACACACACACACACACACACACACACACACACACACACACACAGAGTCACAAACAGTTCCCCCTGCACACACACATACCGGTGTCCCTCATTAGGGACACGGATGCTCCGTTGGTTATTCACTTAATGGAGTTTGTGTTTTGTGATTGAAAGTACCTTCCTTGGCATATCCTGCTGTTGATGCTTTCAGGCTAGCTCAAGCAAGAAAACTAATAAACAGTAATTAGAGAAACCAAGTGTCTCATGCATACACAGGGAAGCTGCAATTTGTGATCATGCTGTTTGTTCTTCAGCAAATTGCTCACCTTTGTGGGGAATGCTGCATTAACACATTTAAGCAAGAGGGGGCAGTAGCACCCCATGCCTCAGAGGGGCCAGTGTCCCTGCGTACTTAGGTGAGGGAACAGAGATGGTTGCCACATGTTTATCATCTAATGTATTGGAGTATGTTTGAGTGGATTTCAAACATTTCCCTCACAGGCATCTCTCCTCTGAATTTTCTTCATGTAGGAAAAAGATGAAATGATTCCTCCCTGTGTTCTGGGGTAATGAAGGGGAACTGAAGACACACACACACACACACACACACACACACACACACACACACACACACACACACACACACACACACACACACACACACACACACACACACACAGTTTTCTGTCATAGTAGAAGAGAAAGAGTAATTTTATTTTCACATTTTATTATGATTATTATTTATATTAATCTTATTATTATTTTGTTTTTATTTTTTATTTAAGCAACCCTTTATTCCTTTTAGCTAACTGTTTCACAGCTATAAAATATAACTGCAAGCACATTTGTAACAAACTACAGACAAGCTGAAAAAGTATTATTTTGAAGTCCAAAAAAAAAAAAAAAGGATGATGATCACTATGATGATATACTGTTATACCTCAAGTCAACTGTATGTGTCTGCTTTAAAGGCTCCCTGGAAGATGGAAAAATGATCCATAAAGCAATAAGTGTTAAAATATGGAGAAACAGGCATAATTCTTTAAAGGAATCTGAATACTAATTGAGATTTTTTTTATGACATCCGTAAGCTGGTTGGATAGACAGCCTCCAGAAGCCTTCAGCATCTGTCCTGAACAGCTCTCTGAGAGTCTCAGTAGTGACTGTTTCAGTAATTGCATCAATCAAGACTCTACTTCTTGTACTATAGCACTTCACTAAAAGCAGCTAAGACACAGGTAAACATAAAGGTCAACTATGATTTACTGGATGTCACTCTGAAAGCACACATCAAGGTTCTTTTATTATCACTTCTAAACATGTCTAGCAAAAGATGCTGCACGTTGAAACAAACCACTCTGTAAAATCAAAGATTCAATGGTGATAATTAACATGTAGTAACATTTGGATCCTTGAAGAATTATTTTGATAATAAACAGAAATGAAACATGCAGACACAGAGCATGCATATGCAGTTTAATGTTGGTATAAATCTGAAAACATCTCTGGCTTTTCAGCTGCTGATATCACAGGTTAGCTTCTGAAAGTGTCTGGGCTGCTCGACCATTCTCCCTAATATTTGTATCTAGGACAGTTTAAATTTTAAATCTAAAAACCATTTATGTTAATTTTACACAAATGCAATTGAATTTAAAATCTTCCACGGCCTGTTTAAAAATACAGCTAGTGCTACTTTTATAACATTTTTTTCTTTGTAATATTTAATCCTGTGTTGCAGTTGTTGTTTTACAGGGCTAACATCTTTTTTACCTTCATGTAGCTGTATACAGTCACCTCGATCATATTCAAAGTGATGAGGTACAGAAGCATAGCTCTTAAAATTGAAATTTAAATAAAGAATAATAAATATGCATATAGAGGTGATGTTCACTATTCACCATGATGATTGTGTAGAAACCAGTGAACCTGTGTATTTCCAGATTATGATTAAACTGAAATGACAAGTTAGTTGAGCCAGTCTAAAATCCTGTCTCAATATGACATGAGTGAATTTTCCAGGTGGGTGATTGTGATTATTGATCTTATAAGAAGACACTTCTAAAACTGTGCTGACATAGAATTTGGGCCTTTGTTAAATGTTGCATGCTGGACAGTCAAGTTAAATGAGATGGATGCTCCTGTCTGCCCATATTCCCTGGAGAAGTCTGGCTGTTTTTGCATATATTATGTAAGCACAATAATCCTTTTTTAAATTAATACTTCAGGAGTATTTTTGCCTCAGTGACAGCAAGCCATTAGTCATTCCACCTGTCTGATGCTTTTTTCCAAAGTGACATACATCCACAGCAGTCATGAAATTAGATATGGTACCTATTGTCCCGAAAGGATTCAATCTAGCAGTTGCCATAATCCTTCTTCAAGTGCCACTGCCACCTCCTTCTTCACCAATACTTTAGTCTATAATATATGATGGTCTCTATTGTATAATTATCCATCCATCCATCCATCCATCCATCCATCCATCCATCCATCCATCCATCCATCCATCCATCCATCCATCCATCCATCCATCCATCCATCCATAAATCTATAAATAATCAGTGAAACAGTCAATCATGGATTAGATGGAAGCCACTGACATCCAGGCAAGAAGAAAGCCAATCTATACTGTGGATCAGCACAATATTGATCACCTCCAAAAAATTAACTCATGAAAATAAGACATTGCTTTTGAATTGTGGTTGAACAGAATTTTAAAAAAATTAATGAAACTGACCTGGACAAAAATGATCATACCCTAAATGTAATATTTTGTTACGCAAACCTTTGAGGCAATCAAGTGGTTTCTGTAACTTTCAGTGAGGCTTCTGCACCTGTCGACAGGTATTTTGGTCCAGTCCTCATGAGCAAAATGCTTCAGCTGTCTCAGGTTTGTAGGGTGCCTTCTCCAGACTGCATGTTTCAGCTGTTCACCAGGATTTAAATCAGGGCTCATAGAAGACACTCTAGAATAGTCCAATGTTTTGTTCTTAGTCATTCCTGGGTGTTTTTAGCTGTGTGGTTTGGTTCATTATCCTGTTGGAGGACCCATGATCTGCAATTGAGACAAAGCTCTTTGACACTGGGCAGCACATTTTGCTTGAGATTTAAATCTTAAATTAATTAAATCTTGAGATTTAATTGTACCCTGCACAGCAAAACAGCCCCAGAACATGACCGAGCCCCCTCCATGTTTCACAGTAGGTACAATGTCCTTTTCTTTGTATGTGTCCTTTTTCGTCCGTCAACATAGAGCTGATGTGATTTGCCAAAAAGCTCCAGTTTTGTATCATCTGTCCAAAGGATATTATCCCAAAAGCTTTGTGCGTTGTCAATATGCATTTTGGCAAATTCCAGTCTCACCTTTTTATGATTTGCTTTCAGCAGTAGTGCCCCCGTCTGTCGTCTTCCATTAAGTCCACTTTGGCTCCAGCAGTCATGGATGTGCAATCTGACACTGATGTATCCTGACCTTGGAGCTCACCTTTAGTCTCTTTGGAAGTGGGTCTGGACTCTTTGGTCACCATTTGTATTATCCATCTTTTCAATTTTCCTCTTGTGGCCACATCCAGGGAGGTTGGCTACAGTTTCGTGGACCTTAAACTTCTGAATAATATGTGCAGCTGTAGTTACAGGAACATCAAACTGCTTGGAGATGGTCTTGTAGCCTTTACCTTTAACATGATTGTTAATAATTGTCTTTCTCATCTCCTGGGACAGCTCACTCCTTAGCTTTTTGTGGTCCATTTTCAGTGTGATAAACACCATGATACCAAACAGCACAGTGACTACTTTTCTCTCTTTAAATAGGCAGACTTACAAAGAGAAAACACCTGTGATGCTTATTTTAGCATGTCCCTATGATCAACTTATTTTCAATCTTTTCTAGGGGTAGCATCATTTTTGTCCAGGTCAGTTTTATTAGTGTTTTTTTTGTTTGCAATTCTGTTGAACCATAATTCAAAAGCAATGCACAGAAGGGTACCAAGTACCTGCAGAGAGTAAGGCAAGTCCTGAGGACTCAGCTGAATGGGAAGAACAAGCTCAGGGAAGTCAACACTTACACTCTGCCAGTTGTCAGATACCCTGCTGGGATAATAAGCTGGCCAAAGGAAGAGATAGAAGCCACTGACATTAAGACAGGAAAGCTCCTACCATGCATGGAGGGGTTCACCCCAAATTCAGCACCCCGAGACTGTACGCTGAGTGGAAGGAAGGAGGCCGAGGACTAGTGAGTGTCAGAACCACTATCCTAGATGAAACAACAAACATCCATAAGTACATCAGGAAGATGGCCACAACTGATCTGGTGCTTAGTGAGTACCTCAGGCAGCAGAAACTGAGAAAGAAGAGGGGGAAGAACAGCAGTCATTATGGAAGGATAGGCCCCTGCACAGTATGTACTATCGGCAGATAGAAGAAGCAGCTAATATAAAAAAATCCTACCAATGGCTGGACAAAGCTGGGCTGAAAGATGGCACAGAGGCACTAATCAAGGCAGCACAGGAACAAGCTATAAGCACAACATTGATAGAGGTTGGGGTCTACCACACCAGGCAAGACCCCAGGTGCAGGCTGTGCAGAGATATCCCTGAGATAATCCAGCACATAGCAGCAGGGTGCAAGATGCTAGCAGCCAGGGCATACATGGAACACCAAAACCAAGTGGCCGGCATAGTATACAGGAACATCTGTGCCGAGTATGACCTGGAAGTCCTGAGGTCAAAATGGGATGCGCCCCAAAGGTGTTTGAGAATAGCCAAGCTAAAATCCTGTGTGACTTCCAGATACAGACAAATAAACTGGTGATGGCTAACCAACCGGACATCGTAGTGGTGGACAAGCAGAGGAAGAAAGCTGTAGTGATAGAAGTTGCAATACCAAGTGATGGCAACATCAAGAAGGAACATGAGAAGCTCGACAAATACCAAGGACTCAGAGAAGAGCCAGAGAGTATGTGGAAGGTGACGGTAACAATGGTCCCTATGGTAGCTGGAACACTTGAGGCAGTGATGCTCCAACTGGGAGAGTGACTCAAGTAGATTCCAGGAACAACATCCAAGATCTCTGTCGAGAAGAGCGCAGTCCTAGGAACAGCTAACATACTGCACAGGACCCTCAAGCTCCCGGGCCTCTGGTAGAGAACCTGAGCTTGAAGGACAAAGACCGCCTGCAGAGCGAGTGGGGAATTTTCATATATAAATTTTTGTATGTAATCAGTGTTTTCTGATTGAAAGTGCAGCTGTAAGTATTCATGGTCACTGAGCAGTGAAGGTGACCTTTTTTCCTTCCCACACAGTTGAAGCAGGGTGAGTGGTTCACACACAAAAGTGTGATTAATTTGGCAGAAAGCTCCTGAACCAAGAGTGACAGTCATATAGCAATATAATTGAACCCAATTTATCTGTCTCTTTTCCATGTTACCAGTTAAAGAGAGTTTTATAGAAATTATTTTCTTGGTACACTGAGGTCTTTCAAATGCCGCACTGGCTCCTGTCAGACTAGAGGCCTTTCTCAAACTCCTTGGATGGTTGCATTCTCCAAGTATTTAGTGTGTTCTGTTTTATATATTAAATAGATAAATGTATAAATGAAGCTTTGTGTCCATGATCAGCAGATTAGATTTCAACATCATTTCATGAACTGCCATGAGACTTTGTGTAGTTAAGCATCGTAAACATAAATAATTTTAACAATGCCATTTCAACAACAACTGGGACAACTGTTAATGTAATCTGGGGTTTCACTCAATTTTTTCCACCAGTAGGGTGATTCTTAATACTTGGTATGTCAATTTGCCTCAGGGATCTAATGCAAAAAATACAAACAAAACAAAGCAAAACACAAAAGCTCCCCAAACGGTTTATCTTTGTTTCACAAAAGGTGTTTTTTTTCTTATGGATGCTCCACACTTTAGAAACACGAGTCCAAAAATATGAGTAGTGGCCCAGTGTCTCTGAGAAATGGTGTAGCGCTCTATTACAGACAGACTCTACTAACAGTTTTCTGTACCAAGACACACAGAGCCTGTCTGTCAGGCCTTTCATGCAGCTAACAAGGAATTATTAATAACAGGAGAAATCTGCCTGTCACAACTGAGGCAGCAGTGGGACACGTTGCTCTTGGTTGCTGGTCTTTGTCTAGGACTAATCTCTGTACAAGATCGACTCCCAGTGCTCTCTTGCCCACAGGCGACTTCTCTGCTCTGCCTCTCTCTCTCATAAATCCAGCATCTGGTGGCACTGACAGGCTGTTATTAATCTGAGGAACATGTCTGATTTTTCTATGGACAACAGCAAGACTTACACTGGGTAAAACAAGGATCATAGTGTATCCCTGATGTATTTTGTCACTTTTTTACTTACACACAAACACACACACACAAAAAAAGATTTTGAGAGTGGTAATAACATTAAACATTAAAGGGCCATAATGAGGGGTTGGAGACAAATGTTCCCCATTTCTCTGGTTTTACTAGCAGGAAATTCTGTTTTATTTAAAATGTATTTGAAAGTATAGAAATAGCTCATAGTTGTTGATACATGTCTATTGAATATACTTCTGTGTGGAGAGGAACTGATATATCTTAGACTATATCCACACACACATTTCATATATCTGGAGGCCAAGAAGCAACACTAGATAGAGTTTGGAGCTTCAGAGGTCAGGGCAGCACTTGAAGTGTTTGGTGTTTGGTAGCAAGCTCTGAAAATTGGCACACTGACTCGGGATCTTCCCTAGATTATTTTCTTCAGGTTTTGCATCTAAGCTTTGAGCAATCTACCACCACAGGAGGAGGTGTGCCTTTGCACAAAGCTTTTGAAACACATACCAAATTGTTAAAAATGGGTTTCCTCGTATTCCTTGGATCTTTCATATGTGGGGTGCTTTGGAGTCCAAAAAAAACCCTACATATCAAATTGGATTGGAAATCCAATTTCCAATCTCCAATTTCCACACAAAATAATGTGTGGCTTACACATTATTTGTCAGTCTTTGCTAGAATTGCACAATGATATTCAGGTAATCCCTTGTCAAATCTATCACATCGATTCTAGAATTTTTAAAAAAGTGTTCATCCATCACAGCGAAAACCCCATGCACCCAAAAACCCCACACACCCAATTATAGAAATACCACATTTTGTGCTATTGACCAATCTAGGCAATTGTTAGTCCTTCTTCTGGACTTTTCTAGCCTTACATGATGGAGCTGTGTGTGAAAATGCAAATATCTGACTCAGTTCAATTAAATACTCTTTAACCTGCCAGCACCCTAGTAAAAAAAAAAAAAAAAAAAAAAAGAAGTCTGTGTAATGTCAGACTGAGCCTGTGTGGGAATAGAGCAGGTAATTGTCCAGAGATTTCAGAGAGCAAGTGAGAGTGCTGCCTTCTGCAGAAGCTTACCCGGCAGCATCCCTGTCTCAACCAAATGGAATAATTGCAGGAGTGATTCTGATGCAGACTGTTTCACATTGTGTGCCACATGTGGAAAAAAAAGAAAAGGCAGACAAAGTCACAATCTGACTCCTCCAACAATGTTCACAGTTTCTGTGTAAAAATGGCTTTAGCTAATAAACATTTAACTTTGAGACTTATTCTATGACAAGCTTTTTTTGTTTGCATAATATTTAGCATATCATGATTTATATCTGTGCCATAATAAAATATTAAGCATACAAATGAATAAGGATTCTTTATGTTCCATTGCTGGTAGAATAACTAGTACTGCTCATTCAGGACATATTCAAGATTTTTTTGTTTTTTTTATTTTATCTTTTCATGTTATACTGTGCAGGGAAAACAAACAAAAACTGAACAAATACTCATCTAAAAACATAAACAGCATGCTCTTAATCCTTTGGTGAATGGACCCCTAAAAGCAGATCAGTCAGTACCTACTGTGACCATGGCTGAGGTTTTGTTATCTGGCCCCTTGCCATATGGGGCAATGTGTGTGTTTGTGTGAACCTACATGTGTGTGCGAGTCTTGTTCCACAAGCAGCTGTTCAGCTATTAGCCCCTCCACCCACCCCCCCCCACCGACACACACACACACACACACACACACACACACACACACACACACACACACACACACACACACACACACACACACACACACACACACACACACACACACACACTCCAATCCCCCAACAACCCTCCCTATTGCCTCACAGCATGTTGCTCTTCAGGTTGAGAGGTCCTGTGCTGCACCTAAATGGCTGAGCTGCTGGTGGATTAGCAGCCTTACATGAAAAGAGAAAGTGTGGATGTGGATGGATTTATCCCCAGCTCATAGCAAGCTGCAAGAAAAGCTCGTCAAAACTAAGCCCAGTCTTCTGGATCACAGAATGCTCCATGAGAACCAGTTTTGATGAGAAATCTGTCACAATAAAAAGCACTATTGTTACTTCTTCCTTAAGACTGCTCACAAACAGCCACCACTGCCACCCACTATAGTTATCTATAGAGCATTTTATGTTCTTGCCATCATCACACAAAAGATATTTTGTGTAAGGCTGGACAGTTTTTAAATGAACTAATGCTGCTGCCTGTGTTTTCATTTCCAACTATGCTTTAATTTCACTATGGTATGTCACTGCAGCGCCTCGTGTTGCACTCACTGTATGTGTGCAAGTAGCTAATGGTCTTAGATACTTAACAGTGTATGTACAGGTTTCAGAAATACATGTTTAAGACTTACAGTATATTTTTATTCATGTTATTTTTCATAATACAATTCTGTGGCTATTTTTTGTCCTTCAGTTTCAGCACTTTATTTATGTTTACAGGTCTCCTCTTGAAAAATAGCATTTACTTTACAATTTTTCTTGACTATCCAAGCTTATGTGAGTGGATAAACTTTTTACATTTATAAAGTAACATTTCTGACATTTGCATGTAAAAATAACAGCCACAGATATAAAGGTGCATACTAAGTTACTGGTCATGTATTTCCTTCTTAAACCTCCCGTGTTTTTATTTTCCATTTTCTTTGTGCTTCTCTGTGTTCTGCTGTTTTTATAGTCTTCATGACAACTTAAATTGTGTCATAATTCTTAGTCATTCATTATTAAAATGATACGGCATAAAAGTAGTAGCTGTTCTGTCTCTTTTAATCAGTGCAGTTCTGCGCCTATAATAGCAGGGGAAGTGGTGGGGGTGGGAGGTGAGGGCAGAGAGGGGACTGTGTGACAGTAGATCAGTGTAATTCCTCTCTGGCAGATGCAGGCCAGATTGAGCTGGAAGGATAAAGATGTTACCCAAGAGCACAGGCCAAGTCCTAAACAACAAATGCCTGCCTAGTGTGTGGCGTGTGGCGTGTGTATGTTTTTGTGTGATTGTGTGTGTGTGTGTGTGCATGTGCATGTGAGAGAGAGACTGAGTGACTGAGGGAGGAAAAGGGGGTGGTGGTAGTGGTGGTGGGATGGGTTGGGGGGGGGGGGGGGGGGGGATTTTGTCCTACTGTATACTGACTGTATTACCAGCAGGCCACTTTAACAGGGTCCTACTTAGAGCCACTCGGGCCTTTTATAGCTGCTTAAGATCTGCCATGGGAATAGAGGCAGCTCTGTAATCTGCTGTTCAACAAGCATGGAGTACACACACACACACACACACACACACACACACACACACACACACACACACACACACACACACACACACACACACACACACACACACACACACTTTCCTGGTGTTTCTATTATTGTACTCAACACATGTATAGCAAAGATGATAGGCTACTACAAAAATACTTCTCTCTGTACTGTAATACATTTCAGTGGCATCCTCTAAAAAGCTCGTGCATTTCAATCAGCATCTTACTTAAACAGCTGTACACCTTCATGAACAGATTAATCATACCTGCATCTGCCTTCCTGCATCACCCACTGTCTGCTGAGAGTTACATTCATCATCTGCCTTCATATTTAAGACATCAAATTAACCTATAAAATGATGGGTGTGTTCTAATAATATTTCATCATATTCAGGACTTTGAGGTCTGTATATTTTTATTATAAATTTTTTAAAGGTTAAAGAAATCATCTCTTACTCCTGCTCCTGCCATTTTTATCTGTCATTCCAGATTCTAGCAGCTGTATGTCAAAGCATTTATTTACTGGACAGAATCTATATATTTAGTCACATTTGGAAAAGAGTGCATTATCATTCGCTGACATTCTCTATTTAAAATCTACCAGAATGCATGATGAGTTTGAAGGAGCTTTGTCAATTTTAATTTGAAATCTTTAATGTTTTGTCAAAAAGAAAAAATAGTTTTTACAATCAATTTTGACGCCGATGTCTTATTAATTATTAAATTATTCCTTTATTATGTTATGTCCTCCATTATTATGTTGTTCCTGGACAGTACCCACATAAAAATAAATCACATAAAATACATTTCCACCATATCATATTTATTTAATGTCTGACCTAAGCATTCTTCATTTTTAGGATTTCTCTGCTTAAACAGGATCATGGAGCATGCTACTGAAACAACCAAACAACAAAAAACATTAGACACAATGGTCAACAGTGCAGACTACTTACAGATGGAGAAGAAGGCAATTTCTTAAAAGCACTCAGTTTTATTTGGTTACAGAGTTTGCAGTTAGGATTGATATGAAACTGATTTTTTGCTGTGAAGAAACACATCAGTTTTAAAGCCACCAGCTTCAGCCTATAAACCTGCAGGTCCAACATACAGTATTTTTTTCTGTATTAACACCCCAAAGCTATTAACAATATGAAACTGCACAAAAGAAAAGCCCCAATATTCAAAAAGGATCACGTCCAAAAAGAACAGCAAACAAAATAAGACAAGATCTATGTGAAGTGTATCTGGCATCTGCTGGGAAGATTGATGCTTGCAGGGACTGAAAGGAGATTATGTGAAAGCCTAAATGAGGCTTTTACATTTTTTTTTAAATCCTGCAGGCATAATCTAATCTTATCCGCCTCAATCCAATTTTTAATGCTGACTACACATAGGATTAAAATAGTGCAGTTTGCTTTGTAGGCCATTTGACAGTGAAGCAGCATCTGTTGCTGATGGTTAGAAGATGTGCAGGTTAAAGTGGAAGAGATCAGGAGCAAAGAAAAGGTTAAGATGGGTCTGAGCAGATATGCATGGAACAAAAATCATTATCTGTGTAATTGTGTTGAGGATGGTTGCGGCTTATTGTCTTGCTATTGTGCTTCTGTCACAAATCACGCATATCATGACAATGTGAATTAGTTTAATAATTAACATTAACTCCATTAAAAGAGAGTTTTTTTCTTCCCACTGTTGCTAAGTGCTTGCTCGTGGGGCCGGGGGGGGTTCTGATTATTGGGGTTTTCTCTGTATTATTGTAGGGTCTTTACAATTATAAAGCACCTTGAGGCGCCATATAAAAAACTAAATTTAATTGAATTAAATTGAACCTTGTGTGGAGTGGGGGCAGTAGCTTGGGTCCATGGACCCATTGTCAGACCCTCTGCTGGTGCAGTGGGTCCTGGGTTGCTCCTGGTGCACGACACTGCCCGGCCTCATATGGAAGAGTATGCAGGCAGTTCCTGGAGCATGAAGGAATGATACCAATAACCGGCCTCCAGGCTCACCTGACCTAAATCAAATAGAACACATTATGTTTCAGGACCATCTGACACCGTCAGGTTGCACCTCAGACTGTCCAGGAGCTCAGTGATGTCCTGATCCAGATCTGAAAGGAGATTCTGTACTGTAGGTTGATAATTTTCATTTATTCCTAACACAGTCCTATCCAGTCTATATCAGCATAGATACCCAGCATGAATTTTTCCCATTGAGATCTGATGTGTTAAAGTGTCCCTTTAACTTGTTTGAGCAGTGTATGTTTAATCCCAGACTTTTATTAACTTATGTTGGGGTGGCTGTGGCTCAGGAGGTAGAGTAGGTCACCTACTAATTGGACAGTTGGGGGTTCAATTCCTGGCTGCTCCAGCCTGCATGCCAAAGTATCCTTGGGCAAGATACTGAACACCAAGTTGCTCTCAGATGTGTTCATCTCTGAGTGAATGTTAGCTAGAAAGCACGTAGACACAGGAAAAAAGTGCTTGTATGAATGGGAGTGAATGAGATGTGTTGTTTAAAGAGCTTTGAGTGCTCAAGAAAAGGAGAACAGTGCTATATAAGAACCAATCCATTTACCATGTAACCCAACTTATTGCAAGATCAACATTAAATCTAATCATATATTATAATTGTGTAATCGTACTCATAAATATGACCTGCTAAATGCTGAACTCAACATTGGTGCTTCACTGTTAATTACAAAAACAAAAATGAGAAAAATAAATTTAAATTCTCCGTCACTGTCACACCGTAGTTCAGTTTGGAGAAAAGGAGCAATAGATGCTGCAGCTTCTTTATAGTTTAATTTACTTTAATTTACAAAATATCTAGACTGCTTCAAGAGAAGAAATGTTCAAAAGCAAAAAACAAAACACATAATGTCAATCATTCAGTAAGTGGAGGGAGTCAGAATGAAAAGAGGAGGGGTGAATCAGCAATCTGTATGTAATTAAATTGATCTACAATGTTCTTTCAACGATTCATTAAAAACTGGTATAAATATGCTTGAAGGAATATCTGCTAAAAGGACATATTTTTCAGTCTTTCCTAGAAATTAGCCTGAGAATATGGAAACTGCTTTAAATCAGCTTCAGAGACCAGGATACCAGGTCACGTTGTCCGGGTCAGATTTCTTTTGAACAGATGGTTCCAACTGCAGAATTTTGCTGTGTAGATGACACATTATGAAAGATACACTGATTTTAATCTGGTATAGAAGAAACAAGACAAAATATCTACCACTCTGCAGCATAAGGCAGAATAAAATACTCTTAATAAATAATAAATACTTATTTAGGGGTTGCCACATTAGATCATCTCCCTCCATCTCTCCCTATCTCTAGTATACACCTCTGTCACACCAACCCTCTGCATATCCTCCTTCACTACATCCACAAATCTTTTCTGTTTTGCT